>OZ038389.1:49522977-50245254 GCA_964036045.1 Eutreptiella sp. 'Long Island Sound 2002' | reverse complement strand
CATGGATGGATATGACTTAAAGGAACATCCTTGGGTAACACAATTCGGGGACCACTGGTCAGGCCAAGGATGCCACATGTTACCCAACCCTTATATGTATTTCTTCTTTTTTCCTATTTCCCGTTCCTTGCGTCGTCTAGTGCGGGCACAGTGGCAAGCAGCAAGCCAAACGCACAAGAATTCTTTCTGCGGGGAACGGTGCCAACGGTGCCATACGGCAAGCGCTTAGAGAGGACATCACACTAGTCTACAACATTGCAAACTTCAACGGTCACCTCCCAATGCCCAGTGGTCTGAGAGGCTACATTACCTTCAGGGTGACTATTTATTGTTCGGTACATCCTTCAAACCACAGGTGTTATACAGTATTTGTGCCTATAACACGGATATCTGCGTTGTATCCTGTGGCATATACCACGGATATCGACCGGAGGGAGATATCCGTGGTATATGCCACAGGATACAACGCAGATATCCGTGTTATTAGGCACAAATATTATATCCATGGCATTAAGGCACGAGGATATCCGCAGATATCCGTGATATATAACCACGGGATATTAGCGCGCATCCTTGCACACTCCCCATGAACACCCTTGCATAGGAGACACATGCAAAACACGTTTGTGAACACCACTTGGAGTAGAACAAATCCGAAACGAGCTTTCTTTCGTAGAGCTTCAAGCAAGCTCTCTACAACCATGGAATAGTTAAGCACATATAGATGGCAGGTGTTGCCGGGGCTGTCCATACACGAGAACGGTACATCTCACGTTCATATACAATGCTCTCCTTCTCATTGAGCTCATATGGGATGCAGCGTTCTAGGGCGTGGTGCGGAACCCCTAGTTAGAACGCAATTTCTGGAACACCCACCTACCCTCAATTTTGGGGCAAACCACCTAAAAAAATGGATTCAGCACCCTCAAAAACCCCCCATCCCCTTTCTTTCCCCACATAACCCTCATTGTAGGGGTGGTTTTTTTTTGGGGGGGGGGGTCAAAGAGTTAGAGCACAGTTAGAACAGAGTTAGAACGCAGTTAGAGCACCTTGCTCTAACTAGTTATCGCGCTAGTTATCGCGCGATAACTCAGTTATCGCGTAGTTATCGCGTGTAGTTATCGCGCACCCCTCCTCCCTCCCTCCCTAGGACAAACAACACAAAACACTTGGCACAAAGCATGTGTGGTCGTTTTTCATACAAAGTCATCAATGTCTGTGGCCTTGGCTGCCTCCAGTCCCAAAAGCCCTTGCTCCAGGGCGTTCATGGACATGCAATGGTGCATGTGGCGGAGGGACACACTTGGCCTCACCAAGGACCAACCCTTAAAACAATTTTTGAGCCTCCTTTTGTAAGGCCCATGCCGATACTCCGTTGGGATGGAGGAAAACTGAAAAATGTTCCTCCATTTCTCGGCAAAAAAGGTGGAATGTGCCAAGCACCAATGGATCCACCTGGTGGGGGACCAACCTGAGTCTCCCCACGCTTTTGAAAATTTTGTGGTCAACGCACGGTGGCGTTCCACTTGGGTTAGAGTGTACAACTCCCTCACCCTCCAAAGCTCATGCCCATTGCGGCCTGTGGTAGACTTTACAATGGTTGTTTGGGGAAAGTAGGGCATTATCCGTTGCCGAACGGTCCTTGGGTCCCGTTGTGTGCAACGGCGGGGCATTCGCAAAAGGGCCCGTTGGGAGAGATGCATGCTGCATGCCATGCGTAGCATGCTCAGGGCCTCATGCTCCTGAGCTGTTAATGCAAGATGGCCGCCAAGTGGGCCAGACAGGGCAGTGCACGCCCCACCACTTAAACAAACTTCGCCTTTGGTGTTGGTGCCACACACAACGTTTGGGTCACCCAATAGAACTCGCACCAGCCGCTGAACCGCCTTCAAACGCCGCCGCCGGGCCTTGGGGCACTGCAGATCGGTGTACCGCCGGAGGTTAGCTGTGTTGAGAGCCCGCAGGGCCTCATTGACAGCACTATCCATGAAGAATAAGAGGACCTGGGCACAAAATGAGGGAGGGTTTTGAAGCAAGGGCCCAAAAAACACACGCGATAACCCACGCAATAACCCCCGCGATAACTAGGTTATCGCGCAATAACCCCCGCGATAACCCCCCGCGATAACTAGTTAGAGCGCGATAACCCCCCGCGATAACTAGTTAGAGCACCCAATTATCGCGCGATAACCCCCGCGATAACTAGTTAGAGCAGGGGTTAGTGCGCACTAACTGGAGGGGTTAGAGCAAGCGTTGGGCACCCTAAAACCTTCACAAACGTTGATTTTGCACCCAGGAAACCTTGGAGATGTCAACAATGTGCAGGCACGGGGTATATGGCGCCACAATCACAAATTCAAATCAGTCTAATGGACATGTTCCGGGCTAGTTGCCCCTCCTCAGAGTACACAATGACAAACCATGGTGGGCATCCCACCAAAGCAGAAAAAATAAAAATAGTGAACAATAATCGAATCACAAATAACACTAGCTGGAGGGGTTAGAGGAAGCATTGGGCACCCTAAAACCAATGGACACCAGCTGCTGCCGCCACACAGGCGTGCAGTGCAGAACCCCCCCCGCACTATAAAAAATCGCGCTCCATCGCTCGCCCTCCCATGGCAATGGAGCGTGTAGTGCCGTGGTGTTGAACAACACCGGGGCTTGGGGGGTGGCGGTGCATGCCCAACCCTCCACCGCCCTACCCGTGCGCGCACGGGTGTGCCGCTTTTTTTGCCTCATGGAGGGATTCAGCAGGCCACCACTCTCCACCCAAAACTCACCCCCCGTGAAAGACCCCACACAAACAATAAGCGCCATGGGCGCCCCATCCCGCAAATGGGAGTGGAGGCCCATGGTGTCCGTCCCTTGGGGGCAAACAATTTGGATGCTACACCATGTGAACCATGGTGGAGCATTGGAGGTGCAATACCCATTGAGGTCTGCAACCAAGGGGGTGAGGGCAGGCTTGAGGGTAGCAGCGGCCATGTGGGTCGCCCTAAAATTAGAGGGGTTGGGGTTTCCACTTCCCACGAGGCCGAAGTGGCACATGTCCACTTGGGCCCCATATCGCTCCTCCCCACGAAAAATGCCCTTGGGCAACCCCCTTAGCAAACCCACGAGTCATTGGCTCCCACTCCTACTCCCGCTACCCTGACTCTGCAACCCTTGCGGCGCCAGCCCCTGCTGGGCGGTGAAGGAGGCACTGAGGGTGGAGGTGAGGCTGCGCACCTGCGCCTCAGCCACCCCCAAGCGCTGCTGGAGGTCATCCCCCCTCCTCCGCTGCCCCTCCACCTCCACCCTAAGCTGGGCCGCCTCCACCTCCGCCTTCCGCCTCCCCTCCTGGGCCTCCCTCAGGGCCTCCCTCATCGCCTCCATCTCCTCCCCCCTCTTGGCGGCCGGGTTGAGGGCCTGGTCCAGGGCACGCTGGGTGTTGCCCTGGGCCTTTTCGGCCCTCGCCAAGGCTGACTTGTGGTCGGCCGACCGACCCTTGGCCAGTGCGGCCTCGACCCCCGTGGCGGGCGCCTGCTCCACCAAAACCTGGCAAGCGTCCGTCACGTGGGTGGCCACACTGGCCCCCAAGGCCTCCACGTCCAGGGCCTCATGGGGGGGCTCGGCCGCCGCCACCTTTGCCACCTTCGATGGCTTGGAGGAGGGCTTGGGGGCGGGGGTTTGGCCCTTACCCCTAAGGGGGGGGGGGGCATCCGGCTCAACCACCACCGCGTCTGGTCCCCGCTTCGTCTGGCCTTTTCCCGGCCTTCCCCCCTTGGGTGCATACTGCCGAACCCAATCGGCAGTGGCGTCCACCACAGAAGGGGGGGGGTCATACCCACCAACCTGGTGGATGTCCCCCCCCCTGTGCAGCTTCTGCCACACTTCCCTCCCCGTATACTCCCCCTCCCACAAAAAACACACCCTCAAAAGGAAATAAGATTTCCTTTGGGGGGGGTCGCTCATCCCAAACAAACACAAAAAAGCCGCAACTGTTTCCCCCTCTGCGGCATTCGGCCACTTGGCCGTTTCCCCCCCAACCCACACATAGGAGGGGAGGGTGAGGTTGGTCTTCCTCTCCACCCCCCCCCTCATTCTCGGTGATGGTGACCTGCCGGTACCATCCCGTCCCCCCCATCCTGCAGGCCTCATCCCCGGGCTCCCCCCACCGCCACGACGCCCCCTCCGGCAGCCTCTTCTCCCCCTCCAGCTCCAACCGGGCCGCCACCGGCTTGGCGGGCCGTGCCCCTGCTGCTTCTGCTGCTCCGCCTGCTGCCTCGGCTGCCTGGGCGTCGTCCTTGACGAAGATACGGGGCAGCTGCAAGATGGTAGCCTGAAAAAAACAAAAGAAACAAAAAAAAACACGCGATAACCCGCGCGATAACCCCCGCGATAACTAGGTTATCGCGCGATAACCCCCGCGATAACCCCCCGCGATAACCCCGCGATAACTAGTTAGAACGCGATAACCTAGCGCGA
This sequence comes from Eutreptiella sp. 'Long Island Sound 2002', assembly GCA_964036045.1. Classification (NCBI taxonomy): domain Eukaryota; phylum Euglenozoa; class Euglenophyceae; order Eutreptiales; family Eutreptiaceae; genus Eutreptiella; species Eutreptiella sp. 'Long Island Sound 2002'. The sequence continues at coordinate 50,240,784 of OZ038389.1, read as the reverse complement.
TAACTAGTTAGACCACCTAGTTAGAACGAGATAACCTAGCGCGATAACTAGTTAGAGCAGGGGTTAGAGCAGGGTGTTGTGGGAAGTTTTCACACCTGGTGACATGGACACATGCCTTGGCCCTCCTTCTTGGCGTCGTCCGGCACCAGGCCCAGCCTCCGCAGCCACACGAAGTCCGTGACGGCCGCATACTCCCCCACCTGCCGCCACTCCACCACCTGGGCCACCCCCTCCACCTCAGGGGCCACCCTTGCCACTCCCCCATACAACCCTCTCCTCACCACCAAAATGGTGCCCGCCGGCACCTTAATCCCAACATGCCCTTGCAAGGTGGGCCACGGCAGTGCCTCCCCATGGCACACCTTGGCCAAGGGGCACTGATCGGGGTGGCCTGCGACCGCCCCCGCCTCCTCATTAGTGAGGGGGCCAATCACCTCCCTCCCAATCCCCCACCCCGACAACAAAAAATGCCCTGTGGTTGTTCCCACCGGGAGCAAGCACTGAGCAGATTGCTCAATGCTGACCCCATTGGGGTCCACCACCACCTCCTCCTCCTCCCCCCCCTCCACCTCCTCCCCCTCCTGGCATGGCACACAAAGGCCATCTTTGTGGGCGGTGCACAAAATCAGCCGATTGCATCCGTAGCAATTGGCTACCACCTTCCCCCTACACCTAACCGCCCCATCACACTGGACTGTCCTGGCCACCCGGCCACCAGGTGCCCCCAGCTGGGGCCTTTTAATGGACTGCGTCACGTGCAGGTTGGGGAATCGAAGATTCCCCCCCTGGGTAAGCTCAATGGCAAAAAATGCCATGAGGCGGGGGTCCCTTACCCCCATGGGGGAGGCCTTGGGAATCCCCGACCCCCTGTGGACATCAAGGGCATTTAAAAAAAAAGGCAGTGCCCCTCTTGAATGGCACAGCCCTCTCCACCTGAGGGTCAGGGAACCCCGAACTGCTGGAGGGCACAAAAAGAAAACGTGACCCATCCTCCTCCTCATGATTATGGGTTAGCATAATAAGGCAATTGACAATCAATGTGCCTTCAGGAATGGTGTAGGGGGGGGCGTTGCGATGGAGGTGCTGGGGGGTGTGGTCATAGCTCGAAATTTCGGCCATGTCAAGGATGGTGCAGCTCCATCCGACCCCCCCCACCACAATCTTCTTCGCGGTCTCAAGCACACGATCTGCCACCCTTTTGAGGATTGGCAGATCATGGAGCTTGTGGGGGTTGTGCTTGTGGTGGTTGGCACCCCCATAGTTGCCATACAATGTGCGGCGGGTCCCAGAATCTTGGGGCCTGCCGACAATGGGGGGGTTCTCATTGAAAATGGGTGCCTTCTCTGAGAGAGGCACCCTATCCAAATCATCCAAAAGACTTTGCAGCTGAATGTCACTCAAGAAATCGTGTTCCAGGAGGTGGTTGACCACCAGCTTTCCCCCCACCGTGAGGACAAGGTCATTGGGGCCCCTATTAAAGGCCCCCAAGGGCTCGGCGGCAACCACCTCCTCCGCCTCCCAAATAAGGGGGGGTGTTGCCCCAAATGGAAAAAGAATCACCCCCTGCCCCGAAATAATGTTGGGAGTGGTGACCCCATACCACTCACGCTCCCACTCCCTTGTGGGGCAAAGGGAGTGCATGGGGAGCTTGTTTTCGGGGTCGTCAGTGCAGACCCGGCGGGTGTTGTGGGTGAGGGGTTGGGGGAACCAACCATCCGACTTCCCCTTCCCCTTACCAGGTCTCACCATTACCTTCTGGACACTGATCATGAGGGGGTTGTGGGGCTTCTCCTTCCTCCCCCCAGCCCCCCACCCCCCCGCATCCTCCTCCTCCTCCTCCGCTTCCTCCTCCTCCTCCTCCTGACCCACATAGAGGGTCGTCTTCGTCCCCGCACCCTTCTCGGCATGAGCGGTGACGGACTCCACCACCGCGTCCACATCCTCGGTATGAAGCTGGATCAAAAATCCAGCAACCCCTGGATTTACCTCTAGCAACTCGAAGATGTAGTTGCTGAGAACCAGGGGGTCTGGCTTGTCCGCCATGAAGGGGGACTTATGGACAAGGAGTCCAAAGTCCACACCATGTTCAAAGCGGGTCGCCACAGGGCGCCTCACATTGGCATCACCCATCGTAAACCCCTCAGGACCGCCAAGGCGACGGACCCCAAGGAGCTTTTGATGGTGCTCGCACCAAGCGTGGGCAGCAGCAAGGGCCATTACGAAGAATATGAAAGCTTTGAGAGCTAAAGCGAAAGGGGGAAACATAAAATGAAGCGCGATAACCTACGCGATAACTCGCGCGATAACTAGTTATCACGCGATAACCCCCGCGATAACCCCCGCGATAACTAGGTTATCGCGCGATAACCCACGCGATAACTAGTGCTCTAACCCCGTTCTAATCCCGTTCTAACTAGTTAGAGCACACAAAGATCAAATCGCAAAAAGTGCAAAACGGGCAATATCGAGCAAACGAAACATGGAAGGCACATTGTTGCATCATAGTGCACCCATGTAACATGTGAAATTCCGGGTTCCAACCATATTAACAACACCCAAAATTGGGGGGGTTCCGCACCACGCCCTAGAACGCTGCATCCCATATGTAGATGGTTCCCTCTCACTCAATTGTGTCAAAGGGAAGGAGGCATACTCCTCCTCCGCAGTGAGATCAATGGTAATCCTTGCAAAGGATGGAGAGGGTGTCTGTTCCTTTCGTTTCTTTTGTGCTTTAACTGGACTAAGGCTAACACACACCACCTCACGCTTTGGAGACAAAGTAGCACTATTAGAGGCCTTCTCTTCCTTAGGTTCCTCCTTTTGAGGTTTCTCGTAGCGCGAAAGAATTTCGGCTGCCTTGGCGACCCGAACACTTTTCAGCTTTGGGGAGTTGACCCGGGATATCCGCAGATATCCGTGGCATGTAACCCGGGATATCCGCGCCACCGGGGCACGCGAACCGCCACCAAGGCGCACAAACCGCCACCCGGGCGCGCCAACCGTCACCGGGGCGTGCGAACCGCCACCGGGGCGCGAGAACCGCCACTATGGCGCGCGAACCGCCACCTAGGCGCGCGAACCGCCACCTAGGCGCTCAAACCGCCATCAAGGCGCGCGAACCGCCACCTAGGCGCGCGAACTGCCACCAGGGCGCGCGAACCGCCACCGGGGCGCGCAACCCGCCACTACGGCGCGCGAACTGCCACCGGGGCGCGCGAACCGCCACCTAGGCGCGCGAACCGCCACCGGGGCGCGTGAACCGCCACCGGGTCGCGCGAACCCCACCAGGGCGCGCGAACCGCCAGCGGGGCGCGCGAACCGCCACCACGGCGCGCGAGCCGCCACTATGGCGCGGTTCACGCGCCCTGGTGGCGGTTCGCGCGCCTAGGTGGCGGTTCGCGCGCCCTGAGGGCGGTGCACGCGCCGTGGTGGCGGTTCGCGCGCCCCGCTGGCGTTTCGCGCGCCCTGGTGGCGGTTCGCGCGCCCCGGTTGCGGTTCACGCGCCCCGGTGACGGTTCGCGCTCCCTGGTGGCGGTTCGCGCGCCGTAGTGGCGGTTCACGCGCCCAGGTGGCGGTTCGTGCGCCCCAGTGGCGGTTATCGCTCCCTGGTGGTGGTTCGCGCGCCGTAGTGTGTACCTGCGGCTCACTGGTGGCTAAGTGGAAATGTGAAGTTGGGGCTCATTTGGGGCTCAGTTGTGCATTGCGATGTCTTTGTGCTTGTTTGTTGTGCGTTTTGCATGCTAGGTAATGTGCATTTAATGTTTTTAGAAGTTTTAGATACTCACTTGGTCAAGGTTCAAGGGGGGGGGTACTTTTTTTGGCGACGGCTCAGTTGACTGAGCGCCCGACTGAGCCGTCACTGAGCCGTCACTGAGCCGGCTCACTGAGCGCTCAGTGAGCGCTCAGTGAGCGCTCACTGAGCGCGCCAAATGGCTCAGTGAGCGCTCAGTGAGCGCTCAGTGAGAGCTAATTGGGGGCTCACTCAGAGGGTTCCCCCCCCTTTCCGCCTCTCCTCCGCCCCCCTATCCGCCTACCCATCCATTCCTTCTCGCTCCCATAGGTCCTCTCTTTCACACCATGTCTATTGTTGTCCCAGGCCTGGAACCGGCAGCTTCAAAGGCTCTCGCGTCTTTCCTTAGTCGCCCCCGGGTACCTACCGCTTTCACAGAGGCAGCGTACCCGGGGGTGCCTTCGACGGACCTAGAGCCCTTGAAGCTGTGGGCCCAGCAGCTCCCTGCCCCTTCCCCAGAAGTGGTCCACATCAACGTGACCGATGTGACCCTTCTTGGAAAGAGCTGGATGCACCGGTGCAACCAAATGTTGCGCCAGGTGCATCCAGCTCTTCGTGCCGTACGCTTCCGCTTTCCTGTGGCTGCTGTCCAAGATTTGGTGCAGCAGTCCTCAGGAAAGCTGATCGGTACCCCCCACGAGTTCGGGACACGGGTTCATGACACCAAAGATCTCCAACACGGTTGGACTTCAGATCTTGGTGTGAGCCACGTCGCTCCCAAGAAGGGACTCCTTGAGCCCCTGCCTTTCGGGGTCGGGGTGGTGTCAGGGGAATGGTGGGAAAGCCTTTCGGCTTGTCCCATCATTCCTGAGTGGTGCCATGTGGTGCCCGACTACACCACCCCAGCCTTGTACAGGACCAAGGAGCCCGTGTTCCTCCGCGGTGCCGCCTCCCCTCCCCCCTACATTTCCCTGGCTGCCCCGGTGTTCTCACATGAACTCCCGGCTCATGACCTTGAGTCGGATGAGTCCTTGTGCGACTTGGGGCTCCGGGTGGTTAGGGGGGCGGTAGAGGCCAAGGAGTGCGAGAACTGGTACCACATTCTCGTCGACTCCTGCGGCACCCAGCCGGATGCAATTTGGGATCTGCTGTCCAATGCACACTCTCGCGAGGAGTGCTTGGCTGATCCCAAACTGCCACGGCGCTGGGGTACTCGGCCCGGCAAGCTTATCTCTGTGTTGGGAAGGGACCCCTTGCAACGGGCTAGTCAGCAGTGCAGTGCTCGCTGGCCCGAGATGAGGGGTCTCTTCCCAACGCAGTGGTCGGCAATTGCCGCCGGGGAAGATGCTAGGGAGCAGACCTGGCACACTGACATTGATAAGTTGCCAGGGACGCTCCCTATCATGGGTGAGCTGCCCGACCATCTCTCAATGATGCTTGTCCTCTCGGACAAGTATCATTTAGAGGTGCACCTGGGCAGCCACCTGGGTGACCATGACGCTCTGCGGGTCGAGACCTTCGAGTTTCAGCGTGGGGACATGGTTCTCTTTGCCTCCACGCTGAGACATCGGGGTCTCGCCGCGCTGCCGGGGGTGGGGAAGCAGGTCGTTCTCTTCCGCTTCCTCACCCCCGACGAGCGTCACAAGTGGGTGGACGTGGAGCGGTTCATCCTTGACCCTCTGCCAGGGGCCAAGGATGAGCTGGCTTCACGGCCACGGGGAGACGGGCCGCTGCCCAACCCCAGGGCTATCAGCCACTGGGGGCAGTACTTCGCCTTCGGCGAGGGACTGCAGGGCGCGGTCGGTCTGCCGCGGTTTGAGCAGCTGGACGACTGGCTGGCCCCCGTGGGCGCGTCAGGCCCCGGCTGCCCATACCACCCGCTGCTGCTGGCCAGGCCTGCCCTGGACGCCGCCGACCCTATGTGCCACGTGTACGTGGAGGAAGGCGACGTTCTGTGGACAAGCGGGCCATCATGGCTCGACCTGGGTAACAGTGGACCCGGGGAGCCCGCCATGCTGCAGCAGTATTGGGCCCCCTGCTCCCGCCCCATCTCCGCACAGCAGGCTTTGCTGCTCGGCTTCTCGTGGCATCGCGGGCCGGAGAAGCGGTGTACACGGAGCGATGCGGGCGCCGAGGTCCCGCTTTTGATGCGCTGCATCTGCAGCGGCAAGGTCTTACTCCCTTCTCCCCCTGCCCTGCAGGATTCACACCGGGGTGTTGGGCGGAATATTGGTAGGGGGCGCGACAGGGTGGTGGTGGGGTGCACCAGGGTGTTTGGAAAGGTGGGTCTGGGGCTGTGGGCCTGTGGGGCTGTGGGCTGGCAGGGGGTTCTCTGTGTGCCCCACGAGCGGGCTTAACATGTGCACAGGGTGCCCCACGAGTGGGTTTAACATGTGCACAGGGTGCCCCACGAGTGGGTTTAACATGTGCAGAGGCTGGCCAGCGCGTGGGCCTACTGCACAGGCCGTGCCAGTCTGCTGCTGGCCTTTACGGGGCCTGTATGGGGGCCTGTACGGGCCCTGTGTGTGGCCTGCATGGGGCTGTGCTCAGGCGGCTCCAGCACCCTGCCGCCAGTTGCAGTTGCCAGTCTGGAGGTGCAACTGAGACCTGACTGAGCCGTCTGGTGCGCTCAGTGAGCGCTCACTGAGCCATTTGGCGCGCTCACTGAGCGCTCACTGAGCGCTCACTGCGCCATTTGGCGCGCTCACTGAGCGCTCAGTGAGCGCTCAGTGAGCGCTCAGTGAGCGCGCCAAATGGCTCAGTGAGCGCTCAGTGAGCCCAATTAGCTCTCACTGACGGCTCAGTGAGCTCTCAGTGGGGGAGGCGCGAACGTTACCTGGCACCTTCGGTGGGCGGCGCGAACGTTACCGGGCGCGAACGTTGACTCTGTGCTTTGCTGCTGTTTCCATCTTTTTTTTTGGACCCCCCCCCCCCCCCCCTACGTTTGCAGGCTCAATTCCCCCTGCACGAGCCTTTGGTTGATGCAAACGGCAGCAAAACACAGAGTCAACTTTTGCGCCCGGTAACGTTCGCGCCGCCCACCGAAGGCAGCTCCTCACGACCACCGCTGGCAACGCGACGGCAACTGCAACTGGTGTCAGCGATGAAGGATGGGGCATCGGGAGCGGAGCCTGCGATGGCAGCGGCGGTTGACAAGGCTCGGGGGCCGGTGGGCCCATCACTCGCCGACCTGGCCATCGGGTCCCCGGTCCCTTTTCCCGTGGTGCAGCCACCCCGGGCCAGTGATGTACGCGCGGGCTTCTTGGGGCTGTACATTGCCCCGGTCAACAAGCAGCCCGCACCGGCGTACCTCCTCAACAGGACGGTGAACGTGAAGGGGGTACCGCGGCACTCCACCGAGAGGTGGTATTGGAGCGTCACCCTCAACGCGGTCACCGCCGCGCAGCAAACGACGGTCACCCAGATGCACCTGCCGTGCAGGGTGACCCTGTCTGAGGATTGTGGGCTTGTGGCAGGGGAGGGGGGATTTTTTGTAGCCCGTTTTGCCTACCGGCTGGGGTCCAAACACTGGTGCTTGGACCTAGCCGTGGGGTCGGAGGAGGGGGGGTTGATGGCGCGCGCTGGCTCAATTGCTTTTAAGCAGGTGCTGTCATGGGACGTGCAGGGGGAGGGGTTTTTCTCGGAGGCTTGGCACGCCATGCGTGGCCACGTCTCCACCTTCCGTGCCAGCGCTCTGGGGGGGGACGTCATTGACCCAGAGGTGGTCAGTGATGGGGAGGTGACGGATGGGGGGAAGAGTGATGGCGGCCGCAGTGATCGGAGTGCCCGCAGTGGGACCGCAAAAGGAAAAAAACGGGCCGCCAAGGACATCAACCCCCCCGCCCCCCCCAAAAAGCTGGCGGGCAAGGGAAATGCAGCCGCACCTCAGAAGGCGGCCCTGGGGAGCCCCCTTCGTGAGCCTGGGTCACCGGGCACTGTGCCCATGATCGTGTACCGGGAGGCATGCCGTGACCGTGACCAGTTTCGCCAGGAGCGGGATGCTGCCCGTCTGGCAGCGGAAGCAGCCACCCGTCTCAAGGAGGAGCTGGACACGGTCAAGCGGCAGCGGGACGACCTGCAGGCGAAGCTCGTGGACGCTGATCGCCAAGGGGCTGCCACTGAGGCACGCCTGGAGGTGCTGCAGCGGTCCAAGGGCTGGAAGAACATTGAATCTGGGCCGGGGGCTGCATCCCCCTCCCAGTCAGGGGTTCCGGTTGCACCCCCCGCCACCTACAGCGCGCAGTCCATGCAATTCCTGGCATCGGGACTGTTGGAGTACGCCCACTTGGCCACGCGGCTGATGGCCGACGCCAAGTCGTCGTGCCAGCAGCTGCAGACCATTGCTGGGCTGGCTCGAACAACCACGATGCCGGACCTGAGCGTGGACAGCCTGCCGAAGGTTGAGGCGGAAGTGTCAACCCGCCTGCAGAACGCCGACCGCCGGTACCGGTCGGATGTGGTGGCGGCTGCTCAGCAGCCTGGCTGGGAGCCAGAGCAGTCCGCGTTCGGCAGTCCGGGTTCTCTCCCTGGAACTGCGGCTCTGTGGTAGCCGCTGGACCCCCACTACGTGGTTCGTATATATGTATGGTATATATTGTTGTTGAGCACTTCATGACATTTCTTTTGGGGGGGCTGGGGCCACAGATTGCAGCGTGCTGTGCACTTGCTGCACCACTTTCTGCCCTGCTGTGTGCCTTTGTTTCACAGGTAAACGTGCCGTGATTGTGGCCGTGTACCGATTGCAACTGTATGTTATTCCAAAAATATTGACGGAGCTGAAAATTTTCCAAGGCGGCCAGGGGCCACCACTTTCAGCTCTGATGTGCTGCTTCTTTTCACACAGGCCAGTGGCCACAACTTTCAGCCCTGGTATGGGCACGAACAAGTGAGGGCTGTGCTGCCTTTTTTCACACAGGCCAGTGGCCACAACTTTCAGCCCTGTTGTGGGCCTGTGTTCAAGACCAGGGCCGACTCTGGCCCCTGTGGTATGTTAATTGCGACCCTTTTTTTTTTCTTTCAATTTTGTATGCAGGCCAGAGGCCACGTCTTTCAGCCCTGTTACGGGCACGAACCAGAGCAGGGGTGTGCTGCCTTTGTTCACACAGGCCACACAGACCGCAAACAGTATTTGAAAACAGTATTGGCCTCTTGTGTGGTGCCTGTGTACTGCCTGTCTTTTGGTGTGCAGTGACTGAGAGGTAACTGAGAGCTCAGTGAGAGCTAACTGAGCGCTCACTGAGCTCACTGAGCGCTCACTGAGCCATTTGGCGCGCTCAGTGAGCGCTCACTGAGCGCTCAGTGAGCGCTCACTGAGCGCGCCAAATGGCTCAGTGAGCGCTCAGTGAGCGCTCAGTGAGCGCGCCAAACGGCTCAGTGGGCTCTCAGTCGGGTGGATGGAATTGTTGGCCGCCACAAACAGGTGGTTGTGGGCAGGGGGTGCAAGGGGGATGTGCCACCTACCACCAGGGACTGAAAACAGGTGTGTGCCAGGGGGGGGGGGGGGGCTGCAGCGCATATTACGGCAGCAACCGGGCGGAGGGGGGCGTCAAAGGGGGCAATGCGAGACGCTGCGGGGGGTGGGGGGGGGGGGGGGGGGGAGGATGGGACAAACACCCTGGCGGCATCCTCGGGGGGGGGGGGTACGACGGGACAAACACGCTGGCGGCATCCCCGGGGGGGAGAGGGGGGCAAACACCATGGCGGCATCCCCCCGGGGGGGGGGGGGGTGGGACAAACACCCTGGTGCAACCCCACTACCCCAACCCGACGAAGAGTGTGAATCCTGCAGGGGCAAGGGGGGGGAAGGCTAGGGACAACAATCAAGGGGAAACAGGTGGGGGGGATAGCAAAGAGATGTGAAAAGAGGTAAGTGTGACGCAAGCACGGGGACTGCATGTGGCAATACACCTCTACCACAGGTCCTACACAAAATGCCACCCAAGCGGCCCTTTTCCTTGTTGGGAACACAGCGCCAGCGCGCAACCCGGATTGAGCATCTGGAGGCCGCGGTGGCGGCCTCCCTATGTGAGGAATATCGGGCCGAGCTGCAACCCGATGGTAGCATACTGCTAGTCCCTGAGGACTATAGCCGGCCTACGGACACCACCCCCGACATCAAGTCGGAGGCCTTGCGCGTGCTGTGGCGGATGCGTAGTTCACAGATGTCGCGCCGCGACATGGCCTACCTGCTGCCCGACCTGGACAGCACCGTTAGCTGGGCCGACGTGGCCCCGTGGCTGAAGCACCTCAGCCAACCTGCTAGCCGGCGGGTTTGTATCCTTGAGGGGGAGTATGAGATGCAAGGGGCGTACTGCAATATTGCTGAGCGGCTAGCCCTGCTCTATGAAGCGCGTGCCGTACGCACACCGGAAGCCTTGCAACCGGGCGCGCAGCGCAACACCTGGGTGACCATCGGCGTTGACGGCACCAACCGGTGGAATCGGGCCTACGTGCACTGTGCAGTGGCTGCACCGGGTTGTGGGCCCACACAGCTTGCTAGCTGGTGGCTGTTTGAGGGTAGCGAGATGTGGGCCACGGTGTACGGCATGCAATCGGAGTGTGACTTCGATACGCAGCTCCGCGCTGCTACGGCCCTGCAACTGCCGCATGCGGATGGGGTGGCACGCAGCCCCCTATTCTTCGTCCGGGCCGATGGCAAGGCCCACATCATGCTGGCCGGCGGGGACGGCTTCACCAAGAAGAGCCCCGGGGCCATGGTGTGCCACTGCTGCGGGGCAAACAGTGAAACGGTTTTGCGCAAGTTCGGGGGACAAGAGGTTGCCCTGGAAGGAATCAAGGGACATGTACGGCTGACCGGGGTGTTTCGTGACATCCCGGCGGACCGCCGCATTCCTGACTTCGGTGCGCATGGAGTCATGCGTGTTGCCATTGCGGGGGTCAATGGAATTGTGCGGGGGCTGGTGACCCATGGCGGGGTATCGAGGAAGAGTGCGGCCACCATGGTGCAGGGGGTTATAAACGGGGCACGGAAAGTGGCCCGCACGGTGCGGCCTGGAAAGTGGGGGGCGGACAAGGCAAATGCCAAAGGACAGGTGCGCATGGAGTTGGGGGCTGCTGCGCACTTTGTCAAGGCCCGGCTGTGGGGCCCACTGTTGCAGCTGGTTGCACCGGTGATGGGGAACCATCAAGTGGGGGGCAGGCCATGGGTTGATGTGTGCACGGAGTGGTGGGAGGCGTTTGCGGCCATGGCCGAGGTGGCCTGGAAGGCCGACTTTCTGAGTGGTGCAGAGCAACGTGCCTTGCTGCAACGGCAACGGACCATGGGGGCAAGGCACCTTGACCTGGGATGGGGGAAGACGTTGTGGACGCACATGTGGGTTGACCACATGTATGCGTATGTTGCACGGTGGGGGACCATTGCAAGGTTTAGTTGCTTTGCATTGGAGGGCAGCCACGTGCGACTGAAACGGTTGCTTAGGAATAGTGGGGGGGTTAGCTTGCTGAACGATAGGTCCGGCTTGCAGTGTGTGGTGGATAACCACACGCTAGATGACCACCTCCGCAAGGAAGGTTGGGAGGTGGAGAGTAGGGCCGTGACCAAGCAAAGGGGGTTCCAACGACGGTGCATGACTTGGTCACGTGCCCGGCGGGAGAGGAAGGGGAGGGAGAACATGGTGAGGAGGATTGTGGAACGTGCATTGCGACAAAGGACCAAGTAAGTGCTTATGATGGATGATTTGTGCCCGTGCATGTTAAGTGAGCCCTGAGTGAGCCCCCAATTAGCTCTCACTGAGCGCTCACTGAGCGCTCACTGAGCCATTTGGCGCGCTCACTGAGCGCTCAGTGAGCCCTCACTGAGCGCTCAGTGAGCCGGCTCAGTCACGGCTCAGTGACGGCCCAGTCGGGATGCTCAGTCAACTGAGCCGTCGAAAAAAAGAAACCCCCCCGGTGAAATCCTCTTGGCCTAGGGATTGGGATCCCTTTGGGGACATTCCAAAACCCCAACCCACCCCCGAAAGCCACAACTTTTCACATTAAACCCCTTGAAAAACACCACTTAGCCCCAAATGAGCCGTTTTAGCCCCAAATGAGCCCCAACTTCACATTTCCAAGTGAGCCGCAGGTACATGGCGGTTCGCGCGCGCCGGTGGTGGTTGGCGCGCCCTGGTGGCGGTTCGCGCGCCCTGGTGGCAGTTCGCGCGCCATAGTGGCGGTTTGGGCGCCCCGGTGGCGGTTCGCGTGCCTAGGTGGCGGTTCGCGCGCCCAGGTGACGGTTCGCGCGCGCCGGTGGCTGTTCGCGCGCCTTGGTGGCAGTTCGCGCGCCCCGGTGGCGGTTCGCGCGCCCTGGTGGCGGTTCGCGCGCCGTAGTGGCGGTTCGCGCGCCCCAGTGGCGGTTCGCGCGCCGTAATGGGGGTTTGCGCGCCCCGGTGGCGGTTCGCGCGCCCCGGTGGCGGTTCGCGCGCCATAGTGGCAGATATCTGTGGTATACAACCCGGGATATCACCGCTGCGATATCCCGTGTTATATACCACGGATATCTGCGGATATCCTCGTGCCTATGCCACGGATATAAAGTTAAGCCCAATGCGATGCACGTCCACATGATACCATAAACGAACGAATTGTAGGGGAAACTAAGAAATGAGACCGCATCCTTGAGTCGAACCCTGATGGGCATCCATCACCACGCCCATGGGCACCACTTAAACCCACATCCCTGGAAGATGGCCAACACATTGACTTTCGTAAAAGCAGGCGAAGAGCACAAGACGACCGCCTTGCTCACAATGGCCGGGATCATGGATTGTAAGATGAGAGGGCAATTGGGGGACCACCGATGAGGCCACTTGTCCCACATGGCATGGAAGGTATTCACCTGCAAGGGGTGATGGGGCCACCCCTTTTTGTACTACAGAGTACAACCACATGTGGGGCGATGTGGTGCCATAGGGTGAATCTAAGACAATAAGCCTTGGGTACAAAAAAAAGACCAAACATGCCATCACAAACCTAACACAACCAGTTCAAGAACATACGGACAATAAAATGTCCAATAATGTCCCGGACAAAATCAAGCCATTCGGGACATTACGAGACTTCAGTGCCGGCCATTTGGGACATTACGAGACTTTCCTATATGGGCACCGTTTGGGACCATTCGGGACATTACGAGACTTTTTCCCGGAACATTACTGGACGTTGTGAAAAACTTTTCTTCCGGCACTTCGCCCCCCCCCCTTTTGAAGCCTCCAATTTTTTTCTTCGGGCGCTTCACCCCCCCCTTTAGAAAACCAGAAAATTTTTCACCCCATTTTTTGAGCAATTGTTGTGATGCGAAAGCAAACTGGGGCACAAAGCAAAATGGGTAGGCCCTTGAACTCCAGCTGCGCCTTTGAAACCATTGAGGCACCAGAACCCATCTTTGTGCAATTCCTTGAAAAATGAAAACAACAAATAGCATTCCCATGTAATCTAATTACAAATATCCAAAATACGAATTCTGCAAATTGGACTCAAATGCGGTGCAGTCAATCTTAAAATGTAATTTCTACCAATGAACCTACGAACCAACCAACCATATTCCTTTATCTCAGGTTAGTACTGGGGAATCCATGGGGTCTGGGAAACCTATTTTACCCCCTAAATACCCATGGAGAAATTGAGGATTTTTTGTTTTTTGCCTAATTGGTGCCTTGGGGAACACGTCGGAGTGTAGTGTTCCCCAGGGGTATTATTTGTTCCCCCAGTGCCATTTTGTGTTACCGCGGGTGTTACCGGTAACACATTGGTGTTCCCCAGTGTTGTTCCCCATGATGCTGATTTTAGGCTCCCCAGGTTCCCTAGGGTGTTACCCCTGTTCTTTTCCTCTTGTAGACACCCTTCAGAGCCCTTGTTTGTTCCCTACTGTGTTACCTTGGCTATTTTGAGGTCCCTCTGCCTGCCCAGGCCCTTGTGCACAACACTGAACATTACTTCTTCAGCTGACTGTGCAAAGGTGCGAAACACGCATGATAACTATGGACAGACACGCCACAGGCGGCGCACTTGAACCAAGTGCGACCGCCACACTACCATAGGTTTTCCGCGGACGTCCTCCCATGGTGTCAGCGCTCAGGGCTCCTTTGACGAACTTGGGGGGTATACGGCGACGGACGAACACCATAGGACGTAATGCTGGACGGACCCGAGGGCGGATGGGCATTTCTGCAAAAACAAAACAAAAAAATTGCCCCCCCCCCCACGCACGGCGAGCACCACGATGCAACAAAGTAAAGCAACAGGGTTACCCAGTGCGTAACCTCGGGCGTGTTCCCCAGGATCCTGTTACCTGGACTGCCTGTCGTGTTACCCGGTGTGTAACCGCGGGCGTGTTCCCCAGGAACCTGTTACCCAGAGTGAAACAGGTGTTTTGTGGTGTGTTTCCGTGGCAATACCCTAACAAACCCTGACAAACGGGTGGGTCGTCCTCATCCATTGCTTCGGCCGGATCATCCTCAAAGTTCTCGTCCTCGTTTGTGCATTCGTCAACATCCATGCCCTCTCCCCTCTGCCTTGCTGCTGAAGCTGCTGCTGCTGCTATCTGGGGTGTGTAGTGGCGGGTTTGTTTCCCGGCTGGGGTCGGCTGCTGTCTCTTGGGCTGTTGCTGCTGGATGAGCTGTTGCTGCTGGGACGTGGGGGCTGCGGCTACCTGCTTTTTGCCTTTGCTGCTGCTGCTGCTACTGCGCTCGCCACCTGTGTAATAACCCCATTGGTTGGCTACTTGGTCAGTCTTGATGGTGGTGGACCCCATGGTGGCAATGTCCATGCATTCCCCAGTGTCGACCTCATAGCCCAGCGGCTGCGGCATTGTGAGGGAGGAGGCGTTCCCCTTCGAAACCCACCCAAAGATGTAGGTGGATCCTTTCTTTTTCTTCATCTGTGGCAGGGGGACATGAATGCCACACGTTACCTAAGGTGTAACCGGTAGCCCCACGATGTTCCCTCGAATGCACCATTCATGCAATGTGTTACCAGGAGTGTAACCGGTAGCGCTGCAGTGTTACCTCGAACCACACACAACAGCATACAAGGCAATAACAACCTGAAGGACCGCGGCGGCCCCTTTATGGGCTATGTCTCCCCATCGAACGCTGGAGAGGTACGACCCACTCTTCACAGAGGTGGCGAACTTCTTGGGGACGGGTGGAACAGGCATAGTGTGGCCATACAACACCCTTGTGCAAAAACATGTGAAGAGGTGGTGTTACCGCGTGTGTTACCGTTGATGTGTTCCCCAGAACATCTGTTCCCCGGGCACCACTTATCTAAGAATGCACTAATAAGTGGTGAATGGAGTCCAAGGGGGGTTTGCAACGTCAAAACAAGACGAAAAAATTCACAAGCACGCGGTGGGCGTACGCGGAGCAGGCGCAAAACTCGTGCGCCTGCGATTTTCTTGAAAACATTTACTTCATGAGCCACAAGTGGAAGTATGTGGCAACTGGAGTTTTGTGATGTGTTCCCCGGTGTGTAACCGTGGGGGTGTTACCCGATGTATGTGTTACCGCGCAAAACCCTGGGCTGCACGGCAAGGGCACGAAGCTGGGTAACAAGTGGGGGTAACACAGGGCATGAAAAGTGACAAATGTGCTAATGTACATTACTAGTAAACGAACCAATGCAAACCACTATGTTACCCAAGTCCGCCACCTCAAAAAACCTCTATATACCCCTACTTCAAAAAAGTGACCGGTTACCCCAAAAATGACCCCGTTCCCCCGGTAGATAAAGGAATTAATATGGGGATCGCAGAACTGCGCAGAACTCTGGCGCTGCTAATGTCCCAAATTGATTTTTTTCTTGTCAGTTTTCGCGCACCTGCGAAGAGGGAGTACCCTAGTGGCAAGCGCGCTGGGGTACGACCTGGCACCCATTGGTTCCATTCCTGTGGGTGCACGGGAAGAGGGGTGTTTATGCACTCGTTGACCACGATTTTCGACTTCTTCAAAATCATAAGTCTTGGGACAGTATCCAGGCCATTTGGGACATTACGAGACTTTTTTCTGGGACATTATTGGACATTTTACGGCGGTAACTTCACTTAGACGGGTAGACTAGACGGGTAATGGTACAGGAAGATTTTGGAGGATAAAAAGGAAGATTTGGATCTATAAATTGGAAGGATTTGGGATGCATGGAGAGTGTGAAATCCAATTGCAAAGCAAAAAGGTGACCTACATCTTAGTACTTCTCCAAGTTGCAACCTTATCACAAGTCAAAGTCAAGCTTTCACGCGCTGTTTGACTCTTCAATTGCAAGTTCTGCATCACATCAAAACTGGATCCAAAAAACAACCCAACTGTATTGTGATTCATCAAATCGGCCTCCCTCCCTCCGTCCCTCCAAGTGTGCAATGCATTGACCCATTGAAGGAAAGACATATCACAATTGTCTCTTACACTAAATAGTAGCATTGGCAATGGCTTGTTGCCTTCCTCATTGTCAACACAAGTGGTTCGACGCAGGGAGCCTTGGCCTTTTGCAACTTGGCACGATGAACACGCACCTTGTTAGCTTCCATTGCATCTGTCCCTTGCCCCTTTTATTTGGCCACCTTTTGTAGGGCATGGCGCATGCGCTCGTTCCTATCTTGTGGAACATTCAAGATGCCTTGCAACGCCAGCGACGTTGACACGGCCTAGTGGTCATTGTATCCCTCTTCCTCGGGTGCTAGACGATGGGCATGAAAAGCAAGAGGCAGGCAACCACTGGTGGCACGCCAAATTGTGAAGCCATTGGAGGATACCCATTTTTGCGTCAGGCTTTAACATGAAGGTCACGAAATACTTTTCGGGCCTCACATGCACGACGACTGACATCAACAATGGGAATAAGAACCAATTTGCCACGGCAACAAAATTTGGTCCTTCAGGCCCATAGTCACTTTAATTCACAGCCATGACGTCATCTACCTATGCAAATGTTGCTTTCGGGTACAAAACCGTTTTTTCGGTTAAAATAAAAATGTGGTGAAAACTACTTTCATGGCAAAGAGGACAAGGAAATATGTGTGTAGAGGGGACACAAGCAATGGTACAATTGTTTCGAGCCCTCAAAAGGGGGGTTTTGGCCAATCGAAGCAGGGCATGTCAAGCGCTTGCGACTACCTGCGACCGCCTGCAACCGCTTACGACGGGCAGCCCAACAGGGCACCCCCAAAGCTCAAAAAAATTTTGAAGGGTCAAACAATGCAACCGCGCACGTTATTTTTCGAATTGCTTGAGTTAGATGGTGGTCGAGTAGTGCCCGAAAAATGCTGCGCTGCATGCGTGAGAGTATGGATGTTAGTCTGTGCCCTGTGATGCGAAATCTTACCTAAACCTAGCTTTTGAGTGTCTCTTTTCTCTCGGCTATGTCTTCCATGGTGTGAAAGTCCCATACGTCCAAAATTCGTGAGGTACCTTCAATTGGGCTTAAGGTGTGCGGTCCTCATGACTAAGGGCTCGTGCGTTGAGAGCAGGCGAGAAAGGTTTCGTAGTCCTTTGACCTCTCGATTGAACCTGTTTAGCTCATCATCACAAACCACACTTTGGTACAAACTTGCGTTTCATCGATACGCTAGTCAATCAATATCAAGCAAGGTTTTTGCAGCTATTGAGCGTTTGCTCGCCTGCTCCGCGTGCACGAGACACGCATTGCCGTGCAATACTTCATGAAACTTGAAACAAATACACATTTTTTCACACTGCCATGAATTCTTTGCTCATTCTTTCATCGTTGATAGCCCGTGGCCCCAACTACGCCAAAATTTTGATGGACACTAATTGCATTTACGAGGCGTCACCACTTCTCCGATCTATGAGTGTGGCAATTTTTCGTGTTCTCGGCGGAGTACCTTTGATTCTTGATGAGATGGTCCTAGCATTAAGGCTCTCTATATTACTCGGGTGTGGCGCGATGCCTTGGAGCGCTCTAAGTGTCAAAATGTGCACATCCGGGAAAGTAGGCGCACCAAGCTCACAAAAGATGCCTAAATGACCTCACTTGTGGGAACGAGCACACTTCAAGACAAAGAAACTTATAATTTACGATGATTAAAGGCAATCGTTGGTAGAACATTGTACACATGTCACAATGACGCAAGAATAAAATGCGCTTTCATTCATTAAATCCTCCCACTCTAACGTTCGGCGCGATGCACGAAAAGCGTGCTTATCGTTGTGCACCAATTGACCAATTTCATGCATATTCGAAGTCTATTCGAACCGCCCTGATGTCACCCTACAACCCAAGCACCCTCGTTGGCTCTCTACGCCTACGTGCGGGTGTTTGTAGGTCGCAAGCAAATTTTTCGATATGTTGCAACAGTGGGAACACCATAGAGTTGATGCTTGCTTAAAGTAATTTTTGGAAAGTGTATTTGCGCACGCCCAATCTTTGGCAAGGTGAAAGAGAACGGGCACCAATCCTGTACTACATGATTTGCACCGTCGTCGACTGGTACCTACCTCTTGAAAAAGGGATCTGGAGAATTCTTGGGAACGAGAGATTTGTAGCGAAATGAACCTTTTGCCAACGACTTCAACATGTCATATCATAGTGCAACCGAATCCCGACGGTTTTTTCACTCCGTATAGGTCAGGACGTAGGTGAACGAGTGCAACGTGACGAGGCAACACGAAGGCTTATCAAAGTGACATTCACACCAAGCTACAGTGCAGGGAGTGATTCTTGTGCTTTCACTTTCGGTTGCGTGTTTCGTGCGTGTGCATTCATGTGTGATCACGGAGAGATAACATTCATGTTCCACTGCACCCTCGTGTTGTTTCCATGCACCATCGAATCCATGCGTTTTCCTACATGGAAGCTATACTAAGGTGTTCAAATAATTTAGTGTCCAAATAGATGGGCGAACCTCTATCTAACATATGCATGTGTTGCTAAAAATGTACACAAAAGTGAGGCTGGGCCGTCACAAGGAGCACCTTCTTAAGCTATTCGACCTTTTGCGGGCAAATAGAAAGACTCATGAACAAGAACCGAGTTCAAGGGCGCCACGCCAACCCCTTGGCGAGCGCTTTGGCTCGCCAAGGGGTTGGCGAGCCAAAGCGCCGTGCTCCATACATTGTTTGTCAACTTTTGTGTCGTAGGTGGTAGTTCGTTTGGTAATACAGTAGTATACACTTGTACACCTGTGTTGTACATCCTTGCACGTCTCCAAGCACCACTCATGAGCACCGGTCGAGCTCACCGTGCAGCATCTCTTGATTGAGCTTTATCGCCTAAACTCCGACACCTTCCGAGATCAAGAAGCCACGCTTTGTCATTTCCATTCATGTTTACCATAGGATATTCGGTCAAAACATGTCATGCCAACAAAGGGATGCTTTAATCTTTGTCCGTGGGAAATGCAACCGTGTCACTTAGATAAGGGATGTTTCAACCGATGTTTGGGTAGGAAGAGTTGGTGCCTTTTGCTTTGCGATCTACTATTTTGCTTCGTTACGATGTCCCATCACGAGGCGTATGTGAAAATCGAGCGTGACAAGGAGAGGTGGCATGATTGAGTCAAGGAACAATTGATAGCAATAGCAAACAATAACAACGTTGAGCACACGTCACCGACTGCAGGTGGAAGTTTCTCGTCACGCCATGAATCGGCTAAATAGGCGGAGGTCCGCTGTAAATTAGGCATCGGCGAAATGGCCCAACATTTTAGGTGCTTTTATGAGACACGATGGAATGAGCTACACGATGGGCTGCACGTGATGTTCTACCTGCATAATGTCCGGAGGCACACAAGCGACAAACAACCCGCTTTACTCTAACTTTCCCACCTCCCCTTCCGCTGCGTCATCGTTTCTTTTTGCGGACCGGGCCGGTTCTCAGCGTACCACGGGCCCCACAACATGGATTGTGGGCCCCGTTAGTCGGAGTTCCAATGGGACCAGTGAACCGCGTGATTCGGCCGCCCAACCGCCACCCGATACCAACAATACCCAAAGTACGAATCCCGTTTCAAGTATGTTTGATGGGACACAGGTAGAGTGTAGGCAATGTGGTAGGCGTTTATTTGCACGAAACGTATATGGGAATAGGAGTGAACACCTTGTAAACGCATAACCATCCCACAACTAAACTTCTTCCCTTTGCATGGCTCTCCTCCTACCAATCCTGCTTGCCAGAGTAGCTGAGTAGCTGCTTCTTGGCTTCCAACATCTGTTGTTCGCGCCGGTAGTTGGTCGCTCGCCAGCCGGCCGGCTCGCCGTGGCTAGGCTAGCCCAATGCGGCGACTCGGCCGGCGGTTTCCGGCGGTCCCCCGGTAGCCATATCCAGCCAACGGCCATGGGGGGACGGGGGTAGGGGAGGGGGTGAGCCGCGTTCGACCACGGCTAGCCCCTAAGCCCGACACTCACTACCTTCTTGCCCATCAGACGGCCATGTGTCCACCATAGCGCAAGTACTCTATGATGGGCGGATGCGTGCGGGAAAACTTACCCCATGCTTTGCACGCCGAGCTCCAGCCGACCCTTTATTGATTTCCATCTGTCAATTTCCGGTGCCACTTTTGCCAGATAGGTGAACCCTCACAATTCTCTGGGGAACGCAGCTGCACATGAGGGAAAGTCAACGGACAGACCGCCCTCCCTCCTTCCCCTGAACACGGTGTAGCAGACAGGCCACCCGTTGTACAAATACGTGTGGGGTTCAGATAATTTTCATGGACACTGTGTTCTTCATGTGTCTGCAGACACCTGGGAAATCAAAATCAATGGCCCCATGGGGCCAAACAAACGGACCAACAAGATTGTGACGTCCAAGTACAGCATCAACCCGTTCTCACTGAATTTCTTCCTCTATAAAAACCTCTTCGAGCAGTTCATGCGGCTTGCCAACCTGTACTTCCTGCTGATCGCAGCGCTGCAGATCATCCCTGGTTTATCGCCCACAGGTTTGAGGCTTGATGTCTGCAGAAATGCCGCTACTGTCTGTAGCCTCAGGAGTCTGTGGTTGAGTCACACCAGATGTCAAGCTTTGCCCAGGCTACCTTTTTTCCAAGCACGGCGACCCTGTGCTGCATTGCTCTTACGACCATGGTTTTCACACCACCATGCAAGAGACGATGTGGCCTGGGCGGGTATTGAAGGTTGAAAGGGTGGCCAGCCTATGTGTCTGAGCGTTGCAGCTGGGGTCATGTACCCCTTCTCATCCTTGCCCAAGCAGCGCGTTGTGGAAGCAACACTCAGCGTTGGTTCCGTCACTTTGTGCACCTTGGATTTTGGCGTTGCGTTCTTTTTCCTTCAATGCGCTCGACGTGTTGACTGAAATTGAGTTGAATGGCCACAATTTTTGTCAGGGCGTGGATTTGGGTCTGATGGTTCCTGCGCTTCTAACTGCAGGCCGGTTACCGACATCCGCCATGCACCAAAGGACAAGATTGCAAGGCGTTAAAGTTATCAGTCATTTTGCTTGAAAATTGGTGGTGAAACAGTTGCAGGGGCACATAGCTCCCAGAGGGGGCGTACACTGCGCTACATAGGTCCCCAGGTCGTGCACGGTGCTACATGGAACATGGAACTAGAAATGGAACTGGAGGTTAAAATGGTGAGGCTCGCGGGAACATCTCATGAAGGCTCAATGACACCACATAAGACCCACTTTCACCATCCGCACATGCGTGCGCACTTAGTGACTTGCCCCTAAGGTTTGCACGTCGTGGGGCACTGAGGTATTGCGAATCTGTCACCGCCGCCACCAAGAGATGATTTCTGTCACATTTGCTGCTTGTCAGACCTTAAGAATGGTATTGGGCCTCTGACACTTGGTTGGCAGCATCGTTATAAGATTGTCGCTTCTGTTGGTTGCTGCATCTGCCTCGCCGGCTTGAGGCACAGGGTGCAAAAAAAAATTCCGTAACAGGCATCCAATTGCCAATAGAAGACGTGCAAGAGTGAAACAGCGGATGACTGTGGTTAAAATAGTGCCTGCAAAAATTCTGTGTTGCTATTTTCGACAAAATCTTTTTACGTTTGCGATTGCGCAATTGTTCCACGGACCGAATACGCCGCTGCAACGCATCAAAGCTGACACGAAACCTTTGCTCTGGTCGGTTGTGGAGTCTCCATTCTTCGGTGCTGTTTGTTGCCCCTTTGTGGTTTCATTTGGGCTCTTCTCGGTGTTGGGAACTGCGTGTATTTGCAGACCGCTGATTACACCTGTTCCTCGATTTACGGGCATATTCCCCTATTTTTTTTTGTTCCAGGGTTGTGGCAGAGGTTTTCTCTGGCAAACTGTTCACGGAAACTCTGCTTATAGTACTCCCTTACCTGTGATTCAGCATTCGGTAATTTTTTGTCCTTCATGCACATGGTCACATGGAATTCTTCCTTGTGGTGTGCCGCATTATGCTGTGCTCCTTTGCTCCTCAGGCCGCTTCACCACGTTGTTGACGCTCGTTTGCGTGTTGGCTGTGGCCGCTGTCAAGGTGTGCCTCAGCTGCGGTGCCTCTTCTAACCACCTTCCTCTCACCCCACTTCTCTCTCACTCCTCCCCCAATCCCACACCCTCCTCCGGTGCGCGCTGCGTCATTGTGGTGACAGTTCTCTCACACTCCTCCCCTGTTCCTCCCTCTTTCAGCCATCTCCAACTCTCCCTTCTCTTCCTCCTCCCCATCCTACCTCCTTACCAAGCCGTCTCCCTCGGCCGCTTCAAATGTGCAGGCTGCCATCGAGGATTACAGACGCCATAAGTTGGATCAGAAAATCAATGCACGGCTGGTGGACGCCTTGCGGGATGGTTCTTGGAAGCCTGTCATGTGGTTAGATTTGATGGTGGGGGATATTGTACGGGTCAAGCGGAAAGAGCCTTTTCCCGCAGACCTGCTGCTGCTGTCCAGCTCTGAACCGGTGTGCATTTGAAGGACCTGTGTGCATGCGTCAGTGGAAAGGTGGGCGGGAAGGTCAGTGGGTGGTGGGTGCGGGTGTTGCTGGGCGACAGCAGCTCTGAGCCTCTGCCCATTTCGGAGGTGGGGCTGGGCTTGCTCGGCTACTGGGTGCCAAGAGATGGAGGGAGGAGGGGGAAGGCTGTCCAAGTTTCTGGCCGATTTGCTTGAGCAAAGAGGGTGCTTTCAAGGCGATGAAAAGAACTGCTTCTGCCCGCACGCCCCTTCTTAGGGCGTGGTGTCACAGCCCGTATCGTACAGAGAAGAAAGGCACTTACGGGCATGGTGAAGGCCTTCTCGCCGGCAACGCGGGACAAATGGGGATAGACGCGGGGGAGGCCTGGTCTCGTGCTGCAGCTGCTGCTCGGAGGCAGGGGGCCTGTTTCGGGATGTTGGCCTTGGTGACGGTGGTTGGCAGTTGGGGGGATTGTCTGGGGGGAATGGGGACAAGGATAAGGGTTCCATTCGCATGACGTGCCGGACGGGGAGAGAGGTGGACAAGGAGCAGGGCAGATGTCATGGAAATGGTTGAGGGTGTTTGAGGGGGCAGGTGGGCGGCCTTTTGGATGATATCGGAAGGGGTTTTTCGGGAAGGGTGGGCCCCCTGCAAGGATGCGGGTGCAGGTGTGGTTTGGGAGTTTTGGCCAGCCCCGGCCCCCTGTTGGGCGATGACCTGCGTCTGACTGCCCCATTTTGCCCCATTCCTTTTGGTTCTTGACCATGATAACCCAAATCCCCAATGCAAACGATCGCAAGTTGTGCCCCCGCCGTCATGGTCGCAGAAGGCCATACCCTCCCTCCCAACCACCTACCCCTCCCCCCCCCTCCCCCTCCCCCTCCCTGTACCAATGCATATGTTGATCAACCACTTGCTCTTCTTTGAGTGTCCTGATAAGACTCTTCACAAGCTTGCACAAGGCTGCCATCCATCCATAGCCAAGGCGTCCATGGCCGTCAAGGATTGCATTGGAACCAATTTTGGTGCCTGGACAAGCTTGCCCTCTTTTGCCTTCTTGAGCTACTCCGAGTCTTCGCAAAGCTAGCGGGTTCCCACCCAGAACCTTAATTTGCTCCCCATAGACTTGCAACATTTCCATCATTGGGGATAGCTGCTGCATTTTCCCTCCACAACGATGATTGGCCATCATTCCCCTACAGGCCTTGCCCCCCCTCCCCCTGTGGGGCCTGCTCCGCCATGCCCTCCATTCTTTCAGAGAGGCATCTAGGGATGGAGGGTGGGGGTTCGGGTTAGTAAGACGGGATTTTGTAAAGGCGTGGAGGTGGCCATGAATAAAAGAGAGCTGTGCTTTAAGACCAAGAGCAACGCCCCAGTGGGTGCCCCTAAGTAGGGCTTTTCCTGGATAATTCATTTGAATTTTGATTTCAATGTTCGGGGCAGGGGATCCATAGCGCTTCGCCCAGTGCCAAACACACCAAACATGCAGGGCATCGGCTGGGTGCAGAAATTTTGACGTGGTGACTGTTGGCTGCAGCTGAGTACAGAAATGTGGAATGATCCAACCGCCACTGATGAATGCAGTGCAACAAACACATGCTTTCATAAATGACAAGATTTTCTTTTATTCCCTTGTACTTAGGGAAATCAAGACACGCGATTCAGTGGTTGGTCGTCAACCCATGGCGGCTAGGCATGACTGTTCAGTGGTCATCTGACACTGCTGTTACCATTGCCAAGATATTATGTATAACAAAGAATTGATTTTTCCTGGGTGATCGGAAAGCCTCGGCAAGAGCGGCATTCATGTGCAGGATGTACTCACAATAGTGTTCTCAAGACTATTAAGGGCGTGTTTTCTTTTTTCTTTTTGGTTTTTTTTATATTGAAAAAAAAAAGTTGTTGTTTACACACCAGTCAAGGTATGGTGCCACAGAAAAGCAGACTGTCTGCGAGGTACAATGATACAAGTGTTGTGCCCTGCCCTCAAAGTGTTGCCCTCAAACTGTTCAAGTGTGGCACATCCATTCTGCTGGCTGATTGATTCCAAAGGCGTGCCGCAGGCGCCACAGGGGAGACCTCCTTTCGGCGCTCCTTGAGTCGCTGCCATGGCGCCCTTGTGTCACTGGCACGTTGGGGTGGGCTGAGTGTTGTGTTGCGTGGCAATTTTGACCGCAAATTTCTTGCAACTTCCCCATACTGTTCTGCAATTGGATTAAGCGGTCTGTGATCACAATGCTCCCTGGACCTGTAGAAAGGGACGCAGTGTCATTAAAGGCACCAGAACAAACCCTGTGTCCAAGGCCATCAGATGCCTGGGAAAAGAACATGATGGTTTTTCCTGGTTTTTGTACAGCTGTAGTGCTCCCCACTAGTAGCAACTAGTGGGCGGGGGATGGTGGATTATCACAGCGACAATCAGCTCTGGAACCATTGTGGCGGTTTTGGTTTTGAATTCAGACGAAGATTGGCCATGGGGCAGCAGGTGGGCATTGCCTCTTCCACGGCGCTGAGGTCAAACGACCGCAAAGTTGGGTCTTTTCTTTTGTTTTTTTCGTGTAACCCCTTCCAATTCCATCTGCACAGTTGCCACGAACATGCCCGTGGGTAATTGCAACCAGCTGCACACGACTGGTGAGCAAGTCCACTCAACCATTGTGGTTGTTCCGTCCCACTCTCCGCATTCCTCCCCCGGCTCACAACCAGTAGCCTGCAATGGCTCATGCTTTGTCTCAGGACGGCCGGGCTTACGTAGAAACCAGCAATTTGGACGGCGAAAGCAATTTGAAGCTCAAAGAAAGCCCAACTGGTACTCTGAAGATTCATGATGAACAGGGTCTGAGCAAGTTGCATGGTGTGGCATATGTGAGAGATGGGGAGGGACAGTAAAGGCGGTGTAGGGCCTCAGCCCAGCTGGAGTGTTCAGATATTTCATGTTTGGCAACTGTTGTGCACTGGCACTGCAATACCTTGTGGATGGATTTCTATTCATTGTGTTCTCCATCTGCTTTGCATGCAATGGGGCACTGTAGTCTGCAAATCGCACTGCAGTGGGGGATGTCATGCATCGTGATTGGGATTTGGCTTGGTGGCATCGTTCTGCTGATTGTATGTTTCGGTGGTTTTGGGTGGTTTGGGCTGGGAATTTCCCTCGCCCACCTGTGTCAGTCGTCTTTTTGTTTCCAAGTGCAGCATGGGGCGGGGAAACCCTTCCCCGCTGGGCATTGTGCGCTTGGGGTCCAGGCCCGATCTCGAATCCCCAACAAAAGGGCTGGAGAAACCGAAGGCCTCTTGACTGCAGAAACCTCGACTGTGGTACCAGTGGTTGTTGCAAATCTCCAGGGAGCATGTACATCGCATGGGCAGAAGGAGTAGCGGCGCGTTTTGGGCAAAGAAGCCACCGGAGAGTCACCTGTGTTTTCGTCGGGGAGTGCACAGCATGCAAGCAGCCGAGCGCTCTGCCGCCTGCGGGACTCTCTGCGTGCCCACAATTCAAAATTCAGCTGGCCGCCATTCTCGTTTGGGGGGGCGGGGGGCGTCCCTAAGCCTAAGTAACAAGAGGAGTGGCCTGCAAGTGCAGTGGCACAAGGGCCTGAGAGCACATTCGTGGGCTCTGGCTCGTCCTGCCATGCAATGCTGTGCACTCCGTCCAAGCACCCTCCTCACCCAGTTGGTTCCGTTTCGATAAGCGTAGCATTCCTTGAGAAATTGCTGGGGTCATGGCCACATGCATTTGCATTGTACTGCAACGCCAAACCCCTTTGTGATTTTCTTTCTCCATTGGGGAAAGCATTTCTGATGTGGTGGCTTTGTGGGCACCCCATGCAGGCCCCAAAATGACCCCTAGCCCCTAGTGGCCAGCAATGGTTTGGGCGGGGTGCCTCTGCCCAACTCTGCCAAGCGCACAATACCAGAAGCATCCCCCCCCCATTTTTCGCAACCTTTATGTTCGCCTCCCTTGGCCCCTACCCTGTAGGGCCGGGAAAGGGGATGCGTGCTATCATTGTGGTTGCTGCCATTCAGGTCCCGTTGCACATTGCATTGCACATGGCACTTGATGTGCTCCATCCGGTGTGCACGTGTCATCATTGATTTGCAGGAGTTGTCAACGTTGAGCAGCCCAACTGCAACTTGTACAGTTTCACAGGCAGCCTCTTGGTGTCGCCGGAGTCCCAGACGTACAGCCTGGGCCCATCCCAGCTGCTGCTGAGGTGTGCAACGGCGGCCACCCAAGGCCAGTTTCCACTGCCTGTCACATCATGGCATGTGTCGGCGGAAAATTTTTGGAATTTGATTTTTTTCCAAAACCCTTCTGTCACCCCTGGGATGGGTTTGGGTGATCATTTGGTGACAATACAGGTAGTTGAGCATAGTTGAGCACCCATAGGAACCCATGTAGTAGTGACTAGGCCTATGTAGCCTACGCCATGGCCCTCCCGAAAGCCTCAAAATTGCCGCTGTTTAGGTTGTTTAGTATTGCCGGCAATTTCTTCAAAATCCAATTTTTCCCAAACCCGTCTGTCGCCCCTGGGATGGGTTTGGGTGATCATTTGGTGCAATACGGGTACTCTAGCACCCATGGAGACCCACGTAGTGGCCACTAGGACCGTGTAGCCAGGGCCATGGGCCCCCTAAAACCCGTGATATTACTGTTTGTAGGTTGTCCAGCGGCGTCTGATGTGCACACTGCATCACCAGCTTGCTACCACCCTCTACAGCTCAAAAATGGAAATTTTTCGATTTTTTTTGATATTCTGACCATTCACAATAATGAAATATCCTATGCAAAGCATGTTTTACACCCTGTTTATGTGTTTCACCCTATTTGGGTGGTTGGAGGGGGGGAGGGGGGGCTTCCCAAAGGGGCTGGGGCACAACCTGCTTATGCAGTTTTCCACCCTCTACAGCTCAAAAATGGAAATTTCCACAACCACAATTTTTGATTTTCTGACCATTCACAATGATCAAATATCTTATGTAAAGCATGTTTTAGACACACCCAATTCGGGTGTTTGGAGAGGGGGTGAGGCGGCCCCGAAGCCCAGAAACGGCTGAAAAACGGCTGTCCTCACTAGCCAGGGCGCCTAGGGGGACTGACCAGGGGTACCCAGAGTTTGTACCTATGACCCCGCCATGGGTTCGGGGGTCCGTTTTCAAGAAAAAAAATGTTCAGGACCCAGGTCCAAATCCACACATAGCGGCTGCAACACGCAAAGAAGTTTTGACCCCCCCCCCCCCCCGACCCCACCCCCCCAAAATGGGGTACCCGCTACAGGGGGGTAGGGGGGTCAAAATCAAAAAATTCACTGGGGAATCATTTTTCGTCCCAAAATGGTGATTTTACAATGGGCTGGACATCAATACCACAGCTTTGGCTATGGTACGCAAATGACGCCCAGGGGGGGGGGTACACAACGCCCGCACCTGCAGTTGATCTAACAACCTTTCTTCGAGGTGATTTTTTCTCTCAGTGTTTTCAACTTTTGAAACACAACGTGCATACCATCAGGGTAGTAGCATGGGTAGCAGCAACGGCACAGCCAGGCATCCCAACCCTAGCGGCTGCACTATCACTCACTTTGAGTTACCCCTGTTGCCACTCACCCAAGCCCCAGGGGGAAGAGGGGCAAAAGGGGGCAGGGGGGGGGCGTTTGGCGGGTGAGAGTGGAGGGTGTTCCCATTGCTCATGCTGCAGCTTGTTGCCACCGTGGCCGCGCAACCTGCTTATGTAGTTTTCCACTCTCTGCAGCTCAAAAATGGAAACTTCCGAAATTTATTTTTTTTGATATTCTGGCCATTCACAATGATCAAATATCACATGTAGAGCATGTTTTAGACCCTCTTTATGTGTTTTGCAGGCCGGCGTCCTCGCTGGACCGAAACGTGGTGCCCACATCAGGACATGCACGTAGAGGCAGCCCCAGGATGTGTTTGGCAGCATCTCAGCTGTCCTGTTTGCGCAAGGGAACCCCGCCCCCGTTGCAGCTCAGCAATCCCCCCCCCCATTCAGCCACATCAGGGCGGGCAGGGCGGGTAGGGCAGACAGATGCAGAGGCACGGGTGGCACAAGCGGCACGGAGCACAACGCACAGCGCGCAGCACCACAGTTCGCAGGCAGCACACGGTGCAAAGCCGCAACCGCAAGCAGGGCACAGGCCACAGGCGTAGGCAGTGCACAGCACAGCACCGTAGACAGAGGCAATGCACAGCACAGCACAACAGACATCACAGCTCCATGCCTCGCAGGTGGCACACTGCACGGCACCGCACCGCACGTGGCGGGGGATAGTGGAGCACGGCCCAGGTGGTCAGTGCCTCGCCGCTCAGGCGGCCAGGCCACGTTGTTTTCAATGGGGCTGTCAGTGCGGCAGCCCCCATTGACGATTCGGCCCCCTGGGGCGCCCGACGCTACAACCCCGGCGTCCCTGGGCCCATCTGCGCCCACGGGAGGGCGAGCTCGGAAGAGACATAGTCTCAACCAACTCGTCCCTCCGTGCCGCCATCCTCCACAGGCGGGGGGCGCCCATGGGGGGGGGGGGGGGCAGAAATCTTGGGTCGGCCCTTCTCTCCAGCCCCTCGTCCTCTGCACATAGGCACGTGGGCAATACCCTCTTTATGTGTTTTTCAGCGTGTGGACAAATCGTGCTCCTGGGTGCAAGGGGAACGAGGCGCGCCAGTAGTCCTGCTACGCGGTGTCCCTATCCCTTTGGCGCACACTTTCCGTCAGCTTGGGGTCGATGTCGCCATTGGGGGCTCCCAGGTGGTGGGGCCGGTGCTGTCCTGACGCGGGCCGGAGCACCCTCCGCCGTGTCCCCCATCTGGCCTACCTATGACCGCCGGGAGCGGGCCATTAGCACGCTGGTCACCCCGCTGGTGCTCCATGGGGTGGCCGTCACCTCCGTGACGGACTCCAACCTGCGGGGCTGGAGACCGCGGCCCTACGGACCCTGTCGGGTGCCACGCGCGTGTCCCGGGCCAAGGAGATCGTCTTCTCGGTCCTGACCAGGGGCCACCGCATCTCCCGGTGATGCACACGCGTTACGAGCGCCTGCTTTGGCTAGCCCGGGTAGCCCGGCGAACGGGGGTCACCCCAGGTCTTCACCCAGGCCATCTGGGAATCGGGGGGCCGCCCGCTCGGGACCGGCCCGGTGGGGCTCACGCTCTCAGCTGGTCCTCCCGTGAGGGCTGGTGGTGCTAGGACGTCCCGGAGCAGGCCTATCCGCTACACCTTGTGCAGAAGCCCCTCCGCCAGGTCCA
Organism: Eutreptiella sp. 'Long Island Sound 2002'; assembly: GCA_964036045.1. Lineage (NCBI taxonomy): Eukaryota > Euglenozoa > Euglenophyceae > Eutreptiales > Eutreptiaceae > Eutreptiella > Eutreptiella sp. 'Long Island Sound 2002'. Next base: position 50,210,961 of record OZ038389.1, on the reverse strand, counting down.
ACATCGGATGCGGGACACCCTCCGCTGCCAGGCCGCACGCCAGCTGGAGGTGCGGTGCCCCGTCACTTTTAGGGGCCTAGGGGATGGCGCCGATGGCCCCGCCTGCTGGGTGGCGATGCGGGTCGCCTCCACGGAGCGGGAGAAGTCGCTACTGCGCAGCCTCATGGCCGGGGCCCTGTGGACGGCGGCGCGGGTCTCCAGCCACCGCATGCGAACCAACTCGACCTGCCCCCACTGCGGGGCGGCACACAAAGATGAGGTTCACGTCCCGTGGGACTGCCCGGAGTGGGAGCCGGCCCGGGAGACGTGGAGCCCCTTGCTGCGGGAAGCGGTGGTGGCCCTCCCACAGCTAGGGCCGCCCAACCAATGGCCGGCTTGCCTGCGGCGAGCGGGACTCTTCCCGCTCTGGCTTGCTTGGTGGAGAGGGCGCTCATGGACGAGTTCCCGTACCGCCTATATGACAGGTACCTAGCGGTCCTCTCCGCCCGCATGGTGGCGAGCCGAGGAGACCTGGTGGGGCCGGGGGACTCCCTATTCCCTGACTAGCCGCGGCCGCGGCCACACAATCCTTTCCCTTGGGATGATTTCGTCTGCCCCCTGCCGGGGGACGTGGTCCGACACCAGCCGCGCCTGCGGCCAGGAGCCCCGCCGGGCTGGTGGTGGCCCCGGGAGTTCGTACAGGACGTGGTTCGGTGGGCCCGGGCTCTAGCCTGGGACCGGGACCGGCAGAAGTGTCATGGGCCGAGCTGGCCCTGGATTATGAGGCTTTTGTGGGAAGGGCGCTCTCGGCCTCCCCAAATCACCGCTTGCAGGGCACGCGCCTCCCGCTCAGGGAGAGGGCCCAGGCCTTGCACATAGCTGTGGGGCTGGTCGAGCGCCATTTGGCGGCGGGGTCCTTGCTGCGGGGTGCCCCCCTGGGGCGTTGTCGCTCCCTCCTCCGCGTGTGTGCGGGCTTGTCTGCCTGCCCATTCTTTGCGGCTCGCCACGAGGTGATGCTGCAGCCAATGCGCCTGGCGACTCACTGCCGGGACACATGGGTCCGGCGCCCACGAACGCCCGCGCATCCGGCCGTCTCCGAGCAACCGCTTCCTCGTGGATTACTACCCCCCCCCCCCTGAGGAAGGTCCGCCGCTCCTGCCGTACGCTAGGAGACCCCCACAGGCACCACTCTCGAGCGTACCACTCGCGATCCTGTAGCGCCGCCGCCCCCCGGGTGGGGGCAGCGGCACCCGGGGTGCGCTGGTATCGTCAAACATTCTTCTTTACCATCCTCATCATCAGCAGCACTTGTGGCAATGGTCAAGTGGGCCCCTATCTGAAACCAGCTTCTCATCTCTCATTCCTGTGCCTGCAGAAATCTGTTTGCTTTTGTCAAATCCATTTTGTTTGCTGCGCCGGAAATAAGATGATGCGTTGCATCTCATTCCCAACCCCACCATAGCAGCAACACAACCTGATGTGCATAAATTGCGCAAAGCACCGTTTGGACAGTTTGAGTCTCTGTGTTGCTTGTGCTCAGGGACTCGCAGCTGTGCCACACCGAATTCATTCACGGCCTCGTGGTGTATACTGGCTTTGAATCCAAAGTGATGCTGAATTACTCCCGGTCCGTGCACAAGCAAAGCAGAGTGGATCACATGGTATTTGTCACTGGCTGTCTCTCAACTTGAAATGGCCATGCAGGCGTCCCGCTTGCTCTTGGAGTCTGTGCTGCGTGCGCATTGTCCATGGACGCATTGATGTGTCTTAGCTGTTGCTGCCTGGAACCCCCTCCCACATGGCCGCCCTGCAGGGCACTCGCGTTGCAGGGCCGCTGTCTTCAGTGCCCAGGAACGGGTGCTTAGATCAGGCCTTCTTCACTACCCCACAGGAAGGCCAAGGTGCAAGGCGCCCGGTGCAAATCCAACCATCTGGAAGTGCCCCGTCAGGCGTGGACGTCAAGTCATTGCATGTTGTTTGAAAGTGACACCAAGAAGTCGAAGATGTGACACATCACCACCACAAACACACGGGTGCTAAGAACCTAGTTGCAAAGGTGTTCAGAAAGTTTCTGGCACTTGCTACCCCCCCCCCCCCCCAGCAGTGGGGGGGGCATGGGACAAGGGTTGGAACACCGATGCATTTGACAACAAGCAAGCATTCCAATTGAGATTTCAATGCACGGAGGCCAAGGTATGGGCGATTGAACGGCAACAACACGCAAAACCATGATTTTCAGGATTTTCATTCAGATGTTTCAGCAGGTGCCTGCATGACCCCTTAAAACCAACGGCATGCAAAACAAACACAAATACTGACCCCCCGCACCATTTCTTATCACACAGCTTTTTGTTTCCTGGACTTCCCCCCCCTCTCCTCTAGTGAAGGCATTGTGGTGGGCAGGTTTTGAAAGGTTCCGGCACAATCTTTCCGAGGAGTCTGAAGCTTTTGGTCGTTGTTTTGCGCCCTTTTTTTTTGTTTTGCTGAATGCGCTGCGTCTAGGACCTCGTTGCACTTTTCTCTCACGTTGGACCCCCCTCAGTGTGCAGAGCCCCTTTTGGGCCTCGTTCCCCTCCCTGATATGGTGCTCCTGCTCCCCAAGCCCCACACCTACCCCTGGTCCCCTTATCCTACCCCCCCGCCTGCGAGAGCATCGCCTTTGTCAGAGCAGCAGTAGGTGTTGTTTCCGTCAAATTTTAGGACTCGTGTTGCTCTCGCTAGAGGGGTAGCATATGGGTCGTGACAATTTTGCACAGATGCGCCAGTTTCCCCATGCATTTCGAGTCTGTGGCGCATTCCTAGGGCAAATTGTGGTGTGGTGTGGTGCGGTGTGGTGTGGTGTGGTGTGTGGTGTGGTGTGGTGTGGTGGTGTGGTGTGGTGTGGTGTGCTGAAGACGCTGTTACGAAAGGGCAAAGGCCGGGATGCCTACGCACATGTACAGGTAAACGGGAGGGCTGTGTGTGTTGTGCGCACGCTGTGTGCGAGTGTGTTTAGAAAGGGGCGGAGAGTAGGAAGAGGGAGACCTGGCGGCTCCCCACCAAGCTGTCATAGTTAGCCCAAGAGCTTCCGTGCGACCCTCTCCCTCTCCGCCTCCTGGTGCAGGCGTAGCTCCTGCAACACCCACCATCGTGCTGTCTGGGCCCAGCCGGGCCTTCAGCAGGGCCTTCAGCAGCGTGGTGCTTGCCTTGGCGTGGGCTACTAGACCCAGACGGACTCCTCGATGACGTGGCGCATGACCTCCGTCCCCAACGTATGGGGCCCGAAGCAGTCGATGTGGGCCTGCTTCATGGAGGGGGTCTGTAATGCAGCCGGGGTCTGTAATGCAGCCGCCCACTGCTCCAAAAGTACCGGCTCCCACCGCTGGGTGCGCACAGGCGCAGTCTGGCACCCCACATAACGGTCAAGCCATGCCGTGAGCCGCTCTCGGACCAGCCGCCACTCATGGGACGGCGCCGAGCAGACCTAGAGGTGGGGCGCCGTGACCTGTTGTGTTCCACACACAAGGCATGTTGTGTCCAGCGCCGTGTAGCGGTGGGACGACCTGTGTGCCACGACAGTCATCGTTGGGGTGCTGTCCATGCGGTGCGCCGATATGTGGCACTGCTAGTCCCTCTCGAACCAGTCTAGAAGGAGACCTCCCCCCGGCGTGTAGTTGGCCCCCCAACGGGCATCATATCCAACCCGCGACGGAATCAAGGCCTGCTCCTCTAGCCGGTCATGCAGCGCCGTGGGGGAGAGGTAGCATTGGTCCCGGTAGGCCACCGGGGGAGGAAAGAGAAGGGGCGGTGTAGGAGCCAGGTCACGTCCACCTTGGGCGGATCTTGCGTCGCTGCGACGGCGTGGTAGTCAAGTTGATCGCCTAGGTGGGGACCACACGGCCGCCCCCTAGGACTGTAGCATACAAATGGTGGATGCCATCCCCATAGCGACCCTATGCCCGAGGCCCACACTGAGCGACCCCCGCCATGGCCATGCCCGCCGGCGTGGCCCTAGCATCCACTGCAGCGATAGTGCCAGGGAGGGTCGCCGGCGCCGGCAGGTTGTGGAACCAAATCCTAGGATGGTTTTAGGGGCCAGTACCTAGGGGGGGGAGGGTCGGTAGCCAGGCCATGTGGCGCAAATAACGCAAGGTTCCCGTCCCTCCTAGTAGGTGCGGAGGGCCCTCAGTGCCGCCTGTGAGTCCGGCACAAGCCAGTACACCCCGGACTATGCCGCTAGCCGTCAGACATAGGACAGGAGGATCATGGCCTCCCCTTCCTGGGAGGTGCCCACCCCGGAAGCGGCGTAGGCTTGCTGGTGCTTACCCCGGGGCACTACACGCACCATGTGTGGTGCCCCCACCTCATCCAGACGTGGCAGTGAGTGGTGGACGGGGTGTCGCTGCCGATGTGGATGCCGGGCTAGTGCTTGGGCACCACCCCGATACTGTTGCGGGGACTGAGCCTACCCAAGGCCGGGGCGTCGGCGATCCCCGCCCCCCAGGTGGAGGTGTACCCCACCCCATATGGGGATGTCACACAGCTGGTTGCGCCCCCCAAAATCTATGAAACGGTGCAGGCTTTGGGGTACCACCATGTGGGGGATCTCTACACCCCGGACCACCGAATCCTCGCGGAGAGGGCCCTGAACGAGCGGGCGCCGGCCTGAAAAGGAATCCCGGGCCTCTGCATGTGGCTTGCCCGCCACGGCGCCATCCTGGTACCCCTTTTGCGGGCGCCCCGCCGAGGTGGCAAGCATCCCCCAAAGATTGGATCCCGGGCGCTGTCCCGGAGTACCTAGTAGAGGTGGTCGTTAGAGGACGAGTTGCCAAGACCACCAAGGAGGAGACCATGTACCACACAGGACATGCCCTGAAGGTATCCACCGCTATGAAGGAGACCATGGAAGCCGAGCGCTGGGCACCGGGGCTCTGGGTGTGCTGTCAACCCCCTGATGCCATGCCCAGTGACACCCGGCAGCATCGCCTCCTGATGGTACTGCTATGGGAACAAGTGCAGGTGAATGCGCCGCTGCACGCCTGGCTTTGGGCAGACCACCAGCATATGTCCCTGGAACACCTCCCGGACACAGGGGTGGAGGCCTATTGGCAGTGCGCGCGAACATCGCCCGCCCCCCTGGTCACGGTGACTACTTCGGTGCCGCCGTGGCTATGGATTGCAGTGGCGCTGACCGCGGTGGCCAACTTCAAGTACTCCGCCGTGTGCGTGGCACACCGGTGCCCTGGTCACCTGTACAAATGGCCGTTATACTACCCACTCCACACGCTGGGTACACTGCCGGCCGAATTCCACCCGGCCCTCAAGACGCATCTCTGGGAGCACTTGCCGGGAAGCCCCCCCCAAAGCGCCTGGTGAGTCCGCAAAGTGTAGGCTTGGGACATGTGGAATGCTTCCTTGGCCCATGCACCCTGCCGGACCCACTCACGGACCACCGCAACTTGCCAAGAGTAGGAGGAACGGGTGAGGCCCTGGCAGTCGTGCTCCCAGGGTCCTCACAGAGCGTCCGTGTGGGCATGGTGGAAGGTGCCCGTCATGTGCTTGTACCCCCTAACCATAATGGGCGTTATTGGCCGCATGTACTTGGGCCATAGGGCGATATACGCTGGCCAGGCGGAGCAGCTTGCTCGGGAGTTTCGCCATGAGCAGCATCATGGCGACGTTCGGAGAGAGCCTTTGGGGGTATAGCTGCTTCCAAATGGCTGCCCGGGGGGGCTATAGATCGTTCCTGAGGGCCTTCAACCTCAGGGACCTGGTAGACCTGCACCCCGTCCCCGCCGAAATCTACTCCTATTTCCACGGAGCCGCTCGCTCCCGCATTGACACGGTCCCTTGCCACATGGACGCTACGATAGCCGTGGCGTCCTACCACTATTGGGGCAGCACCCTCCTGTCCGACCACCATGTCTCCCTGCTCTTCACCCCAACCCACCCGGTGGTCTGATGGGACAGCCCCCGCCCCCACACAATGTCCTGCACACCCGAGCACCATCTAGGCCCGGTAGCCCTCTCCATGGTGGACGAGCCCGACTTCCAGGCCTCGGTGATCCGCAGGTACCACATCAACCCCCAAATTGCCCTGGTGGCTAAAGTGCCTACAGCAAGCTAATTATGAATGGGCCGTTGATACGGGTCGCATCAAGACCCTCACCGTCAGGCAATACAGGCTGCGGTCACGCCCAGTGGAGCGGGCCTCCCCAAGGCAATCCCCGTGGGTGCCTTTTCCGGCGCCCAGCATGCTCCCTCTGGTGGCCCAAAGCATGCTCGGAGGCTCAGTGTCCATAGGGCACGCCCTCAAGCGTAGCTTGGTGGCGCTCCGGGAAGCTCAGCACCAGCAGAGCCTCCGGAAAATAAGGCACTGGGGTCTGCGCCGCTCCCAGGAGACCAAAGACCTTCGGCGCACCCTGGAGCAGTGGCGCAAAGTTCAGCGCTGCAGCCGGGAACTGCTGTGTGACGTCGTGGAGATCCCCTTGGCGAACAAGGAATTGGCGAACACGGTGTTGCTCGACCCAAGGGAAACCCTGTTTGCCCTGTACATGGGCTGGATGAGGCACCAGGGCCACAGGTACCGCATTCAGGACAACCCCGTGCGCTGGGCGCATTTCCAGCGCTACCTCGACCTCCGGCCTGAACACGCCCCGCCGGCTAGAAACGACCATGCCCAACCTCGCCACTTGTGGGAGGTGCAGTCATGCAAGGCAAGGGGCCTAGGCCTCCGCCTGCCTAAGGCGGATGTCTATATAGACATCACCTGGTACCGCCACCTCACGGAGACCGACCAGCACGCCCTGTGTGGTGGCATGCGCAGCCCCCTTGTGTGTCGCGAGGTGGGCAAGCGCGACCGGGTTACGTTGCTCCTCAAGCATCTTGACCACCTAGTCCAAGAAGCAAACCTCTAGGGTATCACCACCTCCCCCCATATCTCCCAGCTAGATCCTACGGCCTTAAGCCCTGGCCACGGCACTATACGAGCGGGCTCTCAGAGGCCCCTGCCTCAACTCGGGTATGAGGGGTGTGTGCACTATGCAAATGAAACTAGACCTGGCCAGGCTCCAGCGCCGGGTGGTGGACACCCTGGTTACCGACCCCGCCAAGTTTTTTGACATCATCGCCTAGGATGCCCACCCGATTGCGGGGGCCCGCGTGGGCCTGGGCAACGAAGGCCACCGGGCCACCCACACGGAGGGCTTCTCTAGGCCCTTGGCAATCGGATTCCCTGGCACAGCTCTTGGGTACCCCCCGGGGGACAATCCAGGGAGTCCATGCCGGCGCCACAACAGCCGTCACCTTTCTCAAATTCATGGACATAGCCTACCGCGCCTTTGCGGCGATGCCCTTTCACTTCCTCGGGCTCATGTGGGTGGACGACACTATCGTCATCTTGGAGCGTGGTGATGCCCGCCCCACTCAAGGGGTTTTGCTGGATAGGACGTACTACCAGGGGATCCTGCGTGTGGACATCCCTGACCGCAAGATCCAGCACGGATCTATGGCGGACCCCGGCCGCTACGCTCACCTACGCCGGAGACCGTGGCCTGGCATGTAGGCCATACGTGGGTGATAGACAACCCGGAGGCACGGGAGGAGGCGCTAGCCGGTGCCCCCGAAATCCCGCCCTCTCAGGTCCTCATATACATGGGGACCAACATCTACCTCCAAGGCACGCCCACCGCCCCCCGGTGGCCACACCTGAGGCAGGGGGGACGGGGGGGGGGGGGGGGGGGGGGGCGACAGGGGGCTCAAGGCCATGGGCCGCTGCTAGAATTGGGGCCAGAAAGGGGGGGTTCGGCGGTGGGCAGCGGTGGGGGGCGCAGTGGCACGTAGCGTGGGGGGGGGCACGTGTTGGGGTGCTGTGGGGGGCCCTGTCCGTGGGGCAGGCGTGTGCGGGGGAGAGGAGGGGGAGGCTGTGCCAGCCGTCCTCGCGAGGGGCCGCTGGCCGTTCCCGATGCCTTGGCGGCCGGTACTAGGGGGCCGCGGGATCCCTGGGGTTGGTGTCTGGCACTGGGGCGTGCGCACACCCGACACTGTTAGTACACCACCCGTAGGGTGGTGCCTGGGCCCTGTTGTGCGGGGCTTCGCACCTGGCACCCAGCGCATGGGTAGAGCCGGGGAGCACTCAGGGTGTGGTGTGGTGTGGTGTGGTGTGGTGTGGTGTGGTGTGGTGTGGTGTGGTGTGGTGTGGTGTGGTGTGGTGTGGTGTGGTGTGGTGTGGTGTGGTGTGGTGTGGTGTGGTGTGGTGTGGTGTGGTGTAGTTCCACTCCCCTTCCTCCTGGACTTTATCGCATGTGAAGGCAGATGCAAAGAAGTTCACCCACCTGGATCTTTACTGGCATCGAGGGGGGGAGGGCAGGGGGGATGGGTTAAGGGCCTGTGGATGGATGGGTGGGGAGGTCAGGGAGCCAAGTCACCTTTAGTAATTTTCATGTTCCCTCAAGGAAACGTGATGTGGGTGGGTGGGTGGGTTGACACAGGTCCCCAAACCGAGGCTATGCCCCCCAGTACAAGACTGTAACCAACCAACCCTTTGTCTCCAATTGCGGGGGTGGGGGGTTCAATGGAGCCCTCCAGAAAATGGTGGGGGTGGGGGTGAGGCCATTGACCGTGTCCATCAATTGGTCACTATGAACTCTGGCGTCGAAGAACTTTTCTTTGATGGTTCAGAAATGGTCAATTTTCTTCGCTGAATCTCCAATAAGTGATGACTTTTCCAGACCCCCTCGTTGCGCCGATTCCAAAAGTACCGCGTTCACTTTTTCTGAAAGTTGGAGTCCACTTCCGAGCCATCCCGCGGGGCTTTAAGGGGTCCGTGCAGTTGAGTCCGGCCAGGGGTTCTGCCGCCGCCCAGCCCCCACAATTGAAAGTCCGGGGGCTCCACGTGGCTCAGCAATGGTCTGCACCCCCCGACCCCGCGATTCGTGTGCCTGGAATGTCCGTGAGGTGGCCGTTGGACCCCCAACCCCCACCCACGCGTGTTTGCGACCTGCATTGACCGCGTTTTTTTTGTGTCCGCAGATCAACAAGTGTCTCAAGTGGGTGCTCTTCGGACTGCTGCTGTGGTGCTGTGTCTGCTCTTCGGGGATGTTATTCTGGGCGACGGACAGTACAGACCTGCCCAAGTCCTTTGGACAATCGTGGTACCTGCAAGACGTATGTGGTTGTGGGTTTGCCCTTGAGAGGGCCGCACAGTGCAGGGTCCGGATGCATTGGATGAAAGACCCTTGTGGCGAACCGGGGTCCTTAAGGGGCCAAACACTTCCCTGTTTTTTGCCAACGAAAGTCTAGACATGTGATCTGGCGTTTGCCCGCCGGCGGTTGACCCGCAGTTGCGGTCAGCTGCCGTTTGTTTGTGGCCAAGTCCCCGCCTTTCGGTGTTTTGGGGAACGGATCATGCGGCCCGCTTTCTGCGCAAAGAGCTGCGAGGATTTCGGTTTCGAAAGGAACCAAATAACCATTTTGAAGAAGGCAGCCACAATTTTTTTGTAGGCAAAAAACACTGCGGGTCCACGTATTTTTCTGAATTTTTCTTTCAGCAAAGTAAGCGCAATGCCTACCCAACGGAGCTTGTCCATAGCGTCTTTGCATGGTCCTCCGGCGTTTGGGGCTGAATGCTTGTCGCAGGATTGACAGCTGCTGCGTTTCCACGAAAGTACATTATCTAGTCCCTGCACCCACAATGAAGCAGCGGGCACCGTCCGTACTCACCACCCCTTTGCCCAAGCAGCATTTTGTCGGAGCAGCATGCTGTCCAATTGGAACCATTTCTCTCCTCGGCTCCTCAAGAGCACACATGGCCCACACATGTAGACACATTGGGCATCTTGTGATGCCCAGCGAGCACCATCCACGTAGGACCAGGCATTTTCCTGATGCGCCAGGCGCCCTACCCTCAGGAGGGGAGTGGGGGGCATGGGCGACGAAAATTCACTGCTGCTGTACGTGCAGCATAGAATAGCGTGTCAACGTTTGTATTGGCCAAAATGGGACTGGGTTCTATGGGAACCGTTGACAAAACTGCCAGTGGGAACCAGACTGGAAGGGCTGGGTGCGGGCTATGCCCACCTGATGACCGGGTAGGGATCATGCACGTGTGTTTAGGTGTTGCATGTTCAGCCATTGCCAGGGGGGCATACAGAGCGTTTGGGGTCATATTTCGGAGGGGGGAGGAAGCCTAATCATATATTGCCAGGAGGCACCGCTGTTGCCAGGTATTGTTGTCAGTAGGTTGACTGCCTGCAGGCCTTTCGAGACTCAAATCACAGACAGCCAACGCAAGCAGGCCTGATTCACAGTCAGCAGTCACATGCCATACTGTTCAGCATCAATTGCCCACGGTGTGGAGGATTGCTTCCACAACACTTCAACAAGTACGTAGCACGGGAAGGATCAAGTGGTCTTATGTTTCTTGCCCTTGCGCACACACCCCCTCGACGGTATGGGTATTCCCTTCTGTCGTTCTCTTCTGTCCATGCTGTCCATCTACCCGTGGGTTGCCCCCTCCCCCCCCCCTCCCCCACCGCACCCCGGTTCGGAGTCTCCAGATGCCCCGGGTGGGGACTTCTCCCCCACCTTCCCCCCCCCCCCCCCAGCCCCCCAGGGGTCACGAAGAAAAGGTCCGATGGACGCTCAGGGAGCTGGACAGACTCCTGGTGCAAGTCCTGATGGCTGCCGCAACGCACTGCCTTTTGGCACAGGACCGCAGCCCACCCTTGAATTCCATCGTCGGATTCTTCACGTTCGTGATTCTGTTCAACAACTTGATCCCCATCTCTCTGTACGTGTCTGTGGAGCTCGTGAAGGCCGTCCAGGGCGTGTTCATTGAGTCCGACCTCAAAATGTACCACGCCCCCAAGGACGGACCCGCACGCGCCCGGACCACTTCCCTCAACGAGGAGCTGGGGCAGGTATGATCCCGCAGGCCGCAGCTCAAGGGAAGAGCCCCAGGGGAGCAGAAGGCAGGGGCAGGCGCGGGTCAGGAAATGGCTTGTGACGCTGCCGGTTGACGCCGTGGACCGACGGGCGGTTGGAGGGTCATACAGGACCGTCAATCGCCGGCCGACAGCCGGTGACGACTGCCTGTGAGCCAATGCGTGCGTCACCGCGGGCCGATTCGTGGGGATGTGGCTGGGTGCCGGGCCGATTGTGGTAGTTCAAGCCCCAACTTGGCGCTTTGTGCGCGTCTTGTGTATTTATGCTAGGAAATGCCGTGGGAAGCCAGTATATGTCTTGTCAGAGTTGAGCAGTCGGAGGGTAATGGATGGCAGCTGTAACCGACGGCAGGAAGTCACTGACAGCAATTAGACGGTACACAGTGCACAGTACACAGTCAAAAAACAAACGGGACAAAGGAGCTGTACCTGCTTTCAGGTATGGGTGGTGGTTGAAAGAGGCGAGCCGGAATTGACAGAGGCCCATCTACACGGGTTGTTGGATGGTTGCTTCGCCGCGCTTGCGGGCGTGCCTGAGGCTGTTTTTGGAATGGGGCGTGTGCGTGCGAACGAATGGGCACGGGGCGGGAGGGCAGGTTGACGGAGGCACAGCTAGAAAACATGCTGTGTTGGCAATGTAAGACAACGTCGTAGGCGTTGTAGGTGCCCGGAGACCATCCTCCCAGCACCCGCACACACACCTCACACAAAGGCGCTCTGCAAAAAAAAGGTAAAAGCTAAGCATTTACGTACATTCCTCTGCCCGCCTAAGCACTGCCACTGGGGTAACACATGGTGCTGCGGCGCGAACAGAGGGAACGCTTTCCCTGCGGCGCCTGCGGCGTGCCCTGCAGCGCGCAGTTTGGGTAACTATACCCGAAGACAGGCGGAATAGTGCCGCATACATACACACATTTTTTACATACCCTTTACCCCCCCCCCCCCACACCACTTTTTTCTCCTATTTGATTGACATCCCCCTTTTTGGGCTTCTATCTTTCACAAATGGTGCATTTGATTCCGTACCCAATGCGGTTTGGGCCCACAAGATGGTAGTGGTCGAGGAACAACCTCTGATTTTGTTCCCGGGCCCCCCAACACGGCAGGGGTTATGTAGCCATTCCACCCTCTTTTGGGCCCCCGAGAAGGGAGGGATGAGGTAGCTGATTTTGATCCTGTCCCCTTATTGGGGACCCCCGACAAGACAGGGGTTACTTGAGTCTTACAAGCTTTGTTAACCTTCCGGTGCTATTGAGGAAACCGGAGGGACTCGCAATCCACGTTTTGTTGCGTGGCCCCTTGAGTTGGGGTTAGGGACTCACAATCCACGCTTTTTTTGCGTGGCCCCTTGAGTTGGGGTGAGGGACTCACAATCCACGCTTTTTTTGCGTGGCCCCTTGAGTTGGGGTTAGGGACTCTCAATCCACGCTTTTTTTGCGTGGCCCCTTGAGTTGGGGTTAGGGACTCGCAATCCACGCTTTTTTGCGTGGCCCCTTGAGTTGGGGTTAGGGACTCGCAATCCACGCTTTTTTTGTGTGGCCCCTCAATTTGGGGTTAGGGACTCGCACACCACATGCGTCGCGCTTTTCCGCGTTTTTCTAGGTAAGCTTGTTAAGGGGCGGTTCCCCTTGCAAAAAATCAAATTAAATCATCCTGCCATCACCGTGCCCAAACCCAAACCCGTGTGTGCCCAAACCTAAACCAATACCAATGCAGTCGCTGCAGAGCGATGGGAGTACGCAGGAGTCAGGAGTAGCATCGGGGCTCTGCTACTTTTGACCGAGGGAGTAACGCCCCTCCTCCTTAGCCACAGTAGAAGGGTGGGGTTCCCTACCACACTTTGCACGTTGAGCCGGGGCCGTAGTCTCTCGCATTGTAGAGAGCGATGGTGTCAACAGATCAACGTGCCCGGAATTTTTTTGTTCCGGTGTATATTTCTTCGACAGTGTACACGAAAGCTAATTACCCTTTCCCTGCGGCGCTTGCGGCACGCCCGCGGCGCGCAGGAAGCGTTCCCAGAGATCGCCGATCCCCATGCTGATGGTGCCACCTGCTGACAGATGTTCGGCCCTCAGCTGTAGTCATGAATGAGAGCTCCCCGGGCGCGTGTGGGGGGAACCGGGGCTCTGAGGGGGAGGGAGGGGGATGCCAGGGTCCCACAGAGCCTCGAGCGCCCCGCGCAGCTCCACGCAGTCGCTATTTGCTGTTGCGCCTGCGCTTGCGGCTGGAGTCACGACTGCAGGTCATTTGCGGGGTCACAGCTGAGAGCACGCAACCTTTTCCAGGAGAAGCGAGATTGTCCTGACTGGACACCCAACTCGAAACATTTTTGTGGAGCCATCCGGGCGGTCTCAAAGGACATGCACAGAGTCTGGTTTTTTTTGGTTTGCATTGAGGACCGTTCCAGTCACCGTCCAATTGCTGTGAGAGAGTTTCGGCCGTTGGTTGCAGTTTGCTATCAGTTGCCCTCCGACCGCCGGATCAGCAGCCGCTGTCAACTACCCTCACTGCCTGGTGGTGTGCACTGGACCCTGGTGGTGTGCACTGGACGTTAGCAAGGTGCTGCAGACCGCCGGTGCAGCCGGCCATTTGCAGTCGCATCTCCTTCCAAAAGGCCGGGGTTCGCGAGCCCCTTCACCTCATCTTCTTCAACCATTGACGAGTTGTGGACAGCGTTGTCCAAATTGGGATACGATGCAGCACTGCGACACACAGCGCGACACGCCCACTGTGCGACATGACAAGCCACGCCACGCCACGCCATAACGCCACGCAGTGCAGAACCGACAGCGACAGCCCGTGGATGCTCAGACAGGCCACGGCACCGCAACACTTGTCCGCGGTGCAGGTCGAGTGCGTGTTTTCGGACAAGACCGGGACGCTGACGTGCAACGTCATGAAATTCTACAAGTTCAGCGCGGCGGGGGTGTCCTATGGCCAGGGCACAGAGGAGATCGGCCGGATGAGTGGAAATCAACCAGCAAACGCGGAGGAGGTTGTGTGTGTGTGTGTGTGTGTGAGGGGGGGGGGGGCGTGCGGGCGTATGCCTGAGTCTGTAGCAGGAGGCGAACTGATGACCCTTTGCCGATGGACCTCCACGAACGCAGAAAAAGGAACTCGCGCTGTCCCACGACATTTGGTGCTGCCAACGGCTGGCGGCAACAAACGCCAGTTGACCGCCAACCGCCGGCACTTGATGGCTTTACACTACACCGAGTAATGAGGCGGGGGAGGATGGGGAGGCAGGGCTTGTTCCAATGCTGAAGGCCTCATGCACTTGCTTTGCAACGGCGTTTCGGGTGTCGTTGGGGGATGAGATTGTTTCGCAAACGGGAAGCAGCCAGGGCTACATGTCCCCTGCCGTGTCGGGGCCGCACACAACAATCGGTGGGTTGTGGTGACGTGTCCCCTGCCGTACCGGGGCCAAATGCGGCATTTTGCGGACTGCAGCGAGTATCCCCTGCCCTCTTGGGGCCATACGCAACAGTGCGTGGGTTGTAGCTACGCATCGCTTGCTGTGTCAGGGCCACACACAAAGGTGAGGGTCTGCGATGACATATGACAAACAACAGCAGTGTGTAAGTTGTGCCGTACGGCAACAGTGTACCCGAAATGGCCACAGCACTCGCTGCCTGCTGGTCAGCTTGTGCACTTTTCCAGACCTCCCCCGCGCACTGTAACGCCCGAAAGCGGGCCCTGGAGGTTGTCGGGTGGTGTTGGTCTGGGCGCCCCAACATTCATATCTGGATAAATGATCCTCATGATGCACTGATCGCTTGGGGTCATGTATCACGAGGAAATTTTTTTGCAGAAAACTTCCGATTGGGTCCTCTATGACGCCCGATGTTCCGAGTCATCACTAGTCTTTAGACTGCCCTTTTGAAAGGGCTCTGTCCCTTTTCCAGATTCCCCCCCAAAGTCTGGGGGCTCAGAGGAACCCCCCGTCCCCCCAGCCACACCTTTTTCCGTGCGCCCCATTGCCCACCCACTGTGCCACGTCTATTCCAAGGTGCCCAAGTGGGTGCAGTGCCGTGTTCAGCCCCTGACAAATGGTGGTGGGGTGTGTTGGACAAGGGGATCCCGTGAATGAAGACATGTTTTGACCCGGAAAACACATGGGGACAGCCACAGCCACGTGGCCCTGAGCCACGGAGGCTTTGGAGCGGGGTGCGCTCAGGGAGGGGGGCCGGGTCTGAGACCCAAGGGATTGTGTACCAAATAATAGCTCCAGACATTTTTGTGGTGTAAGACAGGACTCCCACAAAGGCCAAACAAAGACACGCCATCCCATTTTTTGACGGCCCAAAATTGGTACCAATCCCCGTAAGCGGGCTTGAAGGATCGAAAGAAAGTTCCAGTGCAAAGCAGCAGGCGTACAACGCCGCCGTCATCGCATGCCCTGACACAATTGCCAGGCTCGAACGACCCCCCCCCCCCCGCCCCCCCCCCCGGCACGCAAACCCATGGGCATGGCGCCTGTTGACCACCGTTGGTGTCTTGAGTCCGAAGTGACGCCGCCATCGCCGTCCACACAGGATCGCATGTCCGAGGCCAGTGAAACGGAATCTTCCAGCAAGACCGAAGCGGTGAAGTTTGTGGACCCGCGGATTGATGACGGGGCCTGGCACAATGAACCCGGCGAAGGTGTGGCCTCTGCCCGCATGTCCTGAATGAGGCCTGGGTGCAACGACCAGCTGCTCCCTGTTTAAATCACTGCTCTCCATCTCCTCTGTTTCGCATGTCCATTTCGCCTGCCTCGATCTTCTCCCTCTCTCCCTCTCCCTCTCCCTGTCCCCCTCCCCCTCCCCCTCCCTCTCCCTCTGCTCCTCCCTCTCCTCCCCTCCTCCCTCTCCTCTCCATCTCTCCCTCTCATCCTCTGTGAGTTCGTGGCGGTCCCCGTGGTGAGGGCGCCGAGTTTGGTTTGAGTATTGGGCTGGGGCTTGTCTTTTTGGGAAGTTGTTCAATGATACCAGAGTTTGGTGTGGAGGTGCGGAATGTGGCACGAACCCTTTTCTGCAGCTGCGATTCAGGAGTTATTCCTTTTGATGGCACTGTGTCATGATGCAATTCCGGACGTCAATCCACAGACGGGAGAAGTGAATTTGCAGGTGTGCACCAGTGCGTGTGTGTGTATACATGTGTTGCGTATGTGCGTGCGTGCGTGCGTGGGTGTGTGCGTGGGTCTGTTGGGTGCTTGTGTGTGGGTGTGTCTGTGACTGTGGGATTGTGTGTGTGGAGCGAGCGAGCGAGTGCCTGGGTGCTTGATGCTGCGTGCTGAATGCCATGCACACGCGTCCTTTTCCCCCTCCTGCGCTCCCCTTCCAACTCCTCCAACTTCCAATCCCAATCGCCTTCCTCATTTGTCAAAAGTCACCCTCAGTCGAAGTGCTGATGTGACCAGACCCCAGCCTTTTTTTTTGGTTCATAGCGTCTCTCCATCGGACTGCCGAGTTTGGACCGTCCTGGTGACCGTCCCATTGCCGTCAGTGACTTTTCCCCGTCGGTCGCTTTACAGCCGCCGTCAGTTACCCTCCAACTGCCCTGCTCCACAGCCGCCGTCAGTTGCCCTGCCGCCATTTCGTCCATTGGTCTTTGTGCAGGCACAGTCACCAGACGAAACTGCGCTGGTGACAGCCGCGGACCACTTCCATTTTTCGCTCAAGGGATGCCCCAATGATACAATGGTACTTGACGTGGAAGGCGTCGAGCAGGTGTGGCTTGTCCTGGGCCTGCGGTGTACGTGCACGTCCATGGAGAGAGAGAGAGTGAGGGGCAATCAGAGGTGTGACGGCCAGTGCATTGTAGCCAGACGCCCCTTGCGAGATCCTGCTGCTTAATCAGGCCGCCTTCAAATTGCATGCGGTGGCTTCATGCACCTCAAGTGTTCTGTTTTTCCATTCGAGGAGGCCTGGGAAAATCATACACAGGGCACCATCCGGTGGGAAGAGCACCCTCCAAGTTTGACTGCTGGGGGATCGCTGCCAGCGCTGGCAGGAAAGTGGACGGCAGAATGCTGCAAATGTGTGCCGTGGGGCAGACATTCCACCCTCATCCACAACCCCCCAGTGGGTGCCACGAGCACAGTGCATGTGCGGTTCAACTATTTGGTCCATGGGGAAACCTGAGCACTCAGAGTTTGGATTTATTGCAGGACTGACTTTCCTCAGATTTTTCTCCGACCTAGAGACTTTTTGTGCTCTTTATCCCCTGCAGTATCACGTAGTCGTGTTGTGTGGTGTCTCGGTGGCTGCTGTTGTCACCAATTGGCCAGTGCCGCCTGCCGGCACTCCCTTGGAGAGGTCCGCAAACCGCTTTTGGGGGCTATGATGTGCTTTGGAGGATGGATTGCTGAGGGCTTTTAAGGCTTGGTGAGGGTTGGGGCAAGAGCTCAAACCTTTGCACAACAAAAAAAAAAGGAAACCTGCAGACAGTCCCGCCAAAACAAGACAATCGACTCACAACGCCAAAGGCGAACAAGCAAACGGTCTGGTGCGGGGGCGTTGAAGGCAGCCTGATTACTGCGGAGGTAATGCGTTCCCGCAGATGGTGTAGCATACACGGGGGTACCTGGGAACTAGTTCGTGGGAAAACTCCCTTTTTTTTTTTGGAGTGATTCCGAAACTTTCCCCACTATATTTACTTTCAGGCCCTTGGTGCCCAATACGTATTTGTGTACTCCTGCAGATGTACTATGCCCAATTTCCAGGTGGCCTGAAGTTTTTTTTCGTCAAATCCCCCCCTCTGCCCCAGTGTATATCATACCGTCGATAAAACACAGCCAACGAAGGTCGTGCTGCTGCCTCGGATCCTTGTCTCGCCTCATCTCGGGCAAGGCTTCAGATTCGGTCTGTGCTTCCAACATGTGCACCAATGGCTGAAAGGGTCTTGGTACCTTCAGTCTATCTGTGCCGACGAACGTTGCGCCTTTACGGCCCTCTCCAACTTTGTGTCACACTGAACAACGGAAGTTTGAAGTGTCGACCCGTGGCAGGTTGATCAGGTTGGCCATGCAAATGCCAGGGCAGCTGCGGCCTCCCAGCTCCAGTATCCTCACCCCTTCTTGCCTTGCACACTGCTCCCAAGACCCCCCAACACGACCAATTACTGAGCACCTTGACCAACAATAGCAGGTCACTTAAAGCATGGCACTGGACACCGAGTGTACAACACACTACCCCACCAGCCTTCCTCCGGCTCATCAACTCGTTGTGTAGGTGTACGAGGTTCTCGCCAAACTTGCCTTCGATTCCACCCGCAAACGCATGTCAGTGATCGTGCGATGCCCCAACAAACAGATCGTTATGTACAGTAAAGGGGCCGACACTGTGATGATGCCACGTCTGCGTGCAGGTGTGCCCCGGGCATCCACTACACACTGCATCACCCACGCATGGAGGCTCTGGGCGATGAGACGTGGTGGGTGTTCCGGGACCCAGTCCTGCCTCTTGGCCTCGGCTGGGAAGTTGATTGTAGTGTCTGGTGCTCCTGTTCCATATGTTTCCCTGTAAATCTGTGCTGAATTTTGACACACCCACACACACACACACACACACACACACACACACACACACGCACACGCACGCACACGCCCACGCACACGCACACACCCACCCCCCACCCCACACCCCACACCTACACCCACACCCACACCCACACCCACACCCACACCCACACCCACACCCCGGCTGCAATAACTACAGCCATCACAGTCAAGAAGACAACACCGACACAACAAAGACATGGTGTATGATGTGTGGTTTGCAGTGCATGGATGTGGCTGGCATAGTGTGTGGGGGGTGGGGTGCACTGTGTTGTACAGTCATTGGTATGTGATGGGGTGTTCGGTTGGGAGTGCGGTGATAACGAGTGATACATGGTGCGTGGTGAATGGTAAGTGGGTTGCACTAGTGACCATGGTGTGGAGTGTGATGACCGCTGAGTGATGTGATGGGTAGTGTGTGTGTGTGTGTGTGTGTGTTTGTGTGTCTCCAGACGGACACACACACACACACACACACACACACACGCACACACACACACACACCTCTTTGCTTCGAGGGGGGGCGGTATGGTGTATGGTGTATGATGCCTGGTCCTGATGCTGCCGGCGTCGCCAGATACGGTTGCCTGCGGTCCAGGCAGGCAAGATGGTACAACAGCTGAGACCTGTGTCACGGCTTGTCGCGGTGCGAGGGGAAGAGGTCGGGGGGGGGGGGGGAGTTGGCACAAGGCCGCGGTATCTGATTGTTTGCCTTTGGCGGCGCCTATTGGCCTCTCGCCACTGCTCATTCTGACCCTCTGTGGGCCCGAACGTGTTTTGGTTGTGTCACCGGAGCCCCTGGATGACTTGTGCTGTTTGACTACTCCAGGGTCGGCTGTCCCGGAGACGGGCTGTTGCCTATGAGGGAGATCCATGCAGTGGTGAGGGTGCATTCGGTGCTGACAGGGCAGGCACCTTGTTGCACCCTCTGTCCAAACCTGTCTGAGGAATCGAAACCTCACAATGTGTTCACAGCGCAGTGTGCTCTGTGGATGCTCTGTGGATGCTCTGCTAGGGCCTGCAAAAAGTGCACTGCTGATGTGCTGGCCTCCATCCTTCATCTCTTGCGGATCTGTCAGCTGCGGGGAGGGCGGGTGTGGTGATTTGGGTCTCCAACGGTTCTGGTGCTGGCGGTGTGGGTGGAATGTGCGGCAACTGTAGTGGTGCTGACGAGCGCTGTTGAAGGCGCCCCACGGTGGGACACAATGGTTCATGAATTGGGCCGCAAGGCTTTGATACCTTATGGTGTTCTGCCTTATAGCAGGGTGGATGGAAACTCTCAGGGCGTGGACGGAAATCCCCGGTGCGAGGACGGAAAGTCCCGCCGCATGAACGGAAACTCCTGGTGCGCAGGCAGAAACTCCTGGGGCGCAGACGGGCCATTCCTTTCATGGATGCAACCCCCCCCCCCCCCGGTCAGTGCTGGAGTCGGCAAATCCAGCATGGACTCGGAGTGTGCATCCGGATGCACCTGGTCAACGGCATGGATGCCGTGCCACTGTGCAGCACCACCATGCAGATGAAAGACCCCCACGTGAACCCCCACCGGACCGCCGGACCCCCAACCAGCACACCAGCCTGATAAGCACCACATCGCTCATTGGGGAGACCTGGGCTTCAATCTTGTCACACGGTTCCGCACCACCGACAAACTATGGGTGTGGCGCCCCCCGGGTGACCAAATAGAGACCTACAGGATCTGCGCTGTTTTGGCAACATCCGGGACTTTGAACTACAGTGCACTGCCTCCGCCTTCCTATCCCTCACCCCGGTACAACACCTGCGCCTCTCCCTCCTATTTGATGAATACAGAAAGTGTAACATGCAGTATGTACAACCTCCCCACAACACACAAATCTTCTGTGGCCTGCAATTCCAAATGAAGTCAGCCCTACAAGCTGTGAACCTGGGGAGGTGGGCAGAGATGATGCAAGCCAGCATTCCGAACTGGCCTTACACCTCCCTCCCTGCCCTACGTGTAATCCGCCGCAAGTGACACGTAGGAGAGTGGTACGTCCATGTCCCACCACCCGCCTTCCTTGTGTATGTCTACTTGAATCTAAGAACGGGCGCTGCGTACATCGGTCAAACAACACAAGCTCCAATACAACGGCTGCGAAAACACTACTGTAATGCCCGAGCAGGTACAGACAACGCAACATTTCACGCACAGCTGCTTCTCACAGACATCAGCAACTGGATCACCGTTCCTGTCCACTACTGCGACACCCTGTTCCAAGCGGGGCTGGCAAAACGCCAGTGGTGGGCAGACCTGCACAAGTGGGCTCTAAACGACATACCCCCTGGGATCGGTGAGAATGAGACACCAAACAAACAACGCGCCTACATCAACAGCAAAATGTTACACACCCTGCACGAACTGTGCCAGGCACGTGAACTGAGAGACACACAGAGAGTGAAAGCACTGCAAGCAGTGCTACGTGACACCGCACAGCAATTGGGACTACCTTTTCATGTTGCCGGGACTGTGGTTGTTCCAAACCTTTCCACAACACAAAAAACAATTATCACAAACATCCTGAGAAACACACTGCGTGACAACACCCTGAAAGCCTATGAGCGCCAAGCACTCCGACACACAGTGCGCATTGTCCGGTCTAACCCTCACACAATACGATCCGTGTTCCAATCCAAAGCCATGGCCCAATCCAGACTAATGAAAAAGCCCCCCTGACATTGCGCCAAATTCTGTAAACAAGCAGTAGAGTATGGGGATGTCATTGACGTTGACGGGCATGTTGCACTGGTACCGGTAGGGGCCTGAGACCCAACGACCCGGTGCCAGTCCCGGGGCACGAGGCACATGAAAAGGCCATCTCTGGTATAAATTCCTTCTGCACCCACCTGAATGTTCCTGTACCCCCTTTGGGCATCCTGTTACCCAACTCCCTGTTCCGGGAAACCGGAACACTGCTGCGTCAGCTCCAACGCCTCTGAGGATTTTTGGCTTCCTTCCAATATATAAGAATCGTTGACAAGGGGTCCGGGGAACTGTGGGGTTTCTGCTCAGCCTGGGTCTCCGAAAAAGTGACTGAATTCATGATCAATGAAAAATTCCACCATACAGGGTGGACCTAGAATGAATGGGCACATGCCATCGGAGACCCAATCTCAGGTATGGAGCTGGAACGCACCAAGCAGGGGAAACTGTGCATCTTGTATGTGCTAGCTAAAGCAAAGTCACGGCGCACTCAGAATTGGGTCTTCAGAGGAATATCTGCCTCCCCTGCCCCCATCCTGCAGCGGCGCCAGTTACGTCAGGGCGCACGAGCCTTCACCTGTATGCTTCGAATGTTGCAGACCGAAATCACACACAACTTCCAGTACATAGACATCCAGTCGGTAGCAGGATGGCTGCGTTTCGTAACACACAAAGGGGCACGCGCAATCATAGAAGTGGACTGCAAAAAGCAGTTTGACAACATACACCCCATAGACGTGACACGGGCCTTCGGCAAAGCAACAAAATGGCTGACCAAAAAGCGACGCTAGCGCCAGCAAGAGTTGCACTGGTCAATCCACAGAGACACCCCAAAGCTGGACAGAGCAGGCGTGTCGACCAGCGACAAATTTTGGGTCCTGCAGCATGACCGCCTTGCAAAAATGCTGAAATTTGAACTCCTTCACAACAACGTACCGCAGGCGGTGGGAAAACCGTGGAGCAGAAAAATCAGTATCCCCCATGGGGGGCCCTTTCTCTGCACAAAGTGCAGATCTGCACACACTCTGGGGGGTGAAGAAAAGTGGGAAAAGACTGAGAGACTGGGGGTCACTGAACCTGTCAGAAGACGGCTTTGTCTTCTGGACCAGGGGCACCATGTGGTTCAGCCTGGCACAGTTGAGAGACAATGTCCTCTTGGCTACTAACATACCCCCCAAGCACGCGCACAACCCTGGTGCAGGAGGTCTGTGACCTGCTGTCAGAAATTTGGAAACTGGAGGTGCTCTGTGACTGCGTTGATGCAGGGGCAGTGTACAGCGTGGGGAAACGCCTGCAGCAGAGCCGCCGCGCCCTGGGAGTACACATGACTGTGGGGGGCGGACAGAGCTGCACTGTAACACACCCCTCTGCACTCACAGACACCTGGGACCTACGGTATGGAGCCCCGCTCATCAGCCCCACACGTGCACCCAAAGAGTATCTGCCATGCATACTTATTAGCAGCCTTACTGGTACCCTCCCCTGGCAAGAAACGTGTGAATGACCGTGATGCGTGCGCTGCACAAAGCAGTGCGCCGTGTGCATGCCGCCTCCCCATGGTGGTCGAAAAACACTATGCGCGCCGTGTACAGCGTTGGCCACGACCTCCCCTGCCCCCGAAGTGCAGCCACAGCAAAGCTGGTGCACTGGCTCACAAACAACGCTGTTTGGAATGGAAGCGGATACACTGACAGGGAGATCCCCACAGAATTTCAGCCGGAAGGCTACACCCCCACCTGGTGCGAAGACATTGCACTGCTGCGCAGCATTGCTACAATCCCTTGACCCCCCTCCAACCCCCTCCGTTTTCTTGTGTGTGTGTGGCGGGGTGGTTGCACCCAGCACACGATAAATCTAGGTTGTGGCATAGGTAGTTCACGAGCTCCTCCGCGGGCGGTTTTTGTGGTCTGGGGAAGGGAGAGGTTCATTTGCTTTGCCCCGTACTGAACATGCTTCCATCCTTGTCATCTTCACCAGACCGAAAGACGTCTAGGACAGCTCTGCTGTTCCTGAGGAGTTTTCTTTCAACCGCTTTTCTTGCTTTCTTCTTGTCTCGCGGTTCTCAACGTGTGTGTGTGTGTGTGTGTGTGTGTGACAACAAGCAACAGTGGTCTTATGTCTTGTGTGTGTGTGACACCCAATGTCATTGAAACAATCAAATAGCGTGCGCTATGATACATCACCGCTACAGCTCTGTCCGCACCACAGCAATGTTTGGGCAATGTGTATGTGTGTGGGTGGGTAGGTGTGGGTGTGGGTGTGGGTGTGGGTGTGGGTGTGGGTGTGGGTGTGGGTGTGGGTGCTGTTGTTGCTGTCGTGCTTGCTGCTGTTGCTGTTGCTGCTCTTACATGGTTGTTCTTCTGTTACACACCACATACTGTATCCCACGGCATACACCACACACCAAATTATTGGGCTGTGTGCAGCTGCATCGCCACCTCTTTCACCGCGTGGTGCTGGTCATAGCACGCCCACAGGAGGGACCGCACCTCCCCCAATACCCCCACTGGTGCCTGCGGTACTGCGGTGTATGCACAGCGATTGAGATTGCAATCACGGCACTGCCTCGCTGCCACTGCCCACGCCGCCAGGGCTACTGGCAACACTGCGTTGCCACCTGTTCTATGCCACAACACCTCAATGCAACGCCGCTGCTGCTGGGTGCACTGCAACCGCCACAGCCCCTCGCTCGCCATGGCACAGACAATGACCAAAGAGCCCGACTCAACACCATAGAACACGTTGATTCCTACGCAAATGAAGGTCTGCGGACGCTGGTGTGCACCAAGAAATTGCTCTGTGACGATGAAGCAGAGGACTGGCTGGCGCGTCATGCACAGGCCTGCGTTGTGGTTGGTATGCAGCCTCCCCTGCACATGTGCGTAGGTGTACCCTGCCAATTGTGGGACGCAAAGTGCGAAGTGCCCGTTGGAATTTGTTTCCAGTTTTGTGTGCTCTCAAAGCCTGGGCTTCTTTAAGTTTGGGGTTTGCTTTGTTGGCGGGTCGCGTTGTGTGGGGGACCAGCCACTATAGACCCCCACCGAAGTGGCGGCCGGTGATGCACGGTGTCGTCATGTTGCGACGTTCAGATGATAGGTCCTCTTCGAGGTGATTTGTGGCGTTCACTGTTGGCCCTTGTCGCACTGTGGGCGCACCGTACGTGCACCGTGCAGCGCGTCCCTTATCAACAGCACAACGACACGATACACACAAGAGCACACAACATGGTACGTCACCCCCCCCCCCACCCCCCAGCCCGACCCCCCCAAAAATCGGTACCCAGGTACGGGGGGCCGGAGGGGTCAAAATGAAAAAATTCATTGGGGGGATACTTTTCTCTCCCAAAATGATGAGTTTACAAGCGACGTGAATACCGGGTGGTCAAAATTTGGTTGGCCCATCGCCACCACTGTGCGTCGATTCGGACCCAGGTCTCATTCCACTTTTTTCTCCTACATGGACCCCTTAACATGACCCCTACATGGGCCCCAGGTGCTATCCAATTTTCCAAGATCGGCCCCATGCGGGGCTCCTCTAGGATCCCCCCCCCCCCCCCTCCCCTGTTACTAAGAAATGGCTTGGTGTGAACATTCATCACGGCCATCCAGCCACAGGAGGCGCGGTTTCCTCAATTTTCAGCTTTTTGCCGTGGGTCGCGTGGGGTGGGGGGGTACCTTTGAGGGACAAGGGTAGTGGCATGGGTAGGCAACGGCGGAGCTCAGTGCTCCTACCTTCAACAAATCATCAATACAGCTTGCTTTGGAATGGGTTTTTTCTCCACGCTGAAAACCACCACATGATGCCTCCGTGGGACCCCGTTGTCGTCCTGAATCCTAACACACCACTTTGATGTTTTCTGAATATGGGGTCTCCGATGACCTTGAAGGCCCTCGGTTTGGCCCTGGTAGGAATGCTTCCTGCGCGCTGCAGGTGCACTGCAGGCGCGCCGCAGGTGCCCTAGGGTAAGGTCAGTTCGCTGTGGGGCAATTAGCACCGCATTGATTTCCCTCAATTTGGGGTGAAGGAAGTAGGTCAAACGGGCACAATGGCGAGGCACAAGACTCAAATCGGACAAAAATGTTGCGACCACCACTCCCCTCCAAAACCACGGTTCACAAAGGGTACAATTTCCCCTGTTCCCTGATAATTGCCCCACTTGCGCGCCACAGGGTGCGCAGCAGGGCGCACTGCAGGCGCCGCAGATGCGGCAGGTTTCGGTGGCATTCTGGCGTGCGGTCCATAGATCTCCTTTTTGGAAAGGGGGTCCGACCAAGGGGCTCTATCCCCCCCACCGACCCCAGCCCGACTCTCTGGTCCATTCAATTCAGGTGCCGCGCGTGAAGAGCGATTGAACAAGCTTGCAGAGGAGCTGGAACACGTGTGTCCTCCTGCCCTCGGGCTGCGCATGGAAATGCCCTGCTCCTTCCTTCCCTCCGCCAGCAGTGGGTTCAGGGGTCGTTTCCCTGCTTTCCTCAAGAGCCAGGGTTGCAGGCACGATGTGCGGGCAACAAGGGCCTCGTTGCACAGATGTGTACACCGACTGTCCCGCTGAAACCCTTCTAAAACAAGCGTTGGGCAATTGTTAGCCCGTTTTCTACGATTCCACTGCTCCTCGTGCGTCCGACTGTGCACGCTGCAGTGCTCCGCCCCTCCCGCATCTGCAAAGCTGAACCCAACGCCAAACTCAAAGCCGCATCCAGACCCCATTCTCTCCTTCCGTCTCAGGAATTGTGGCTCGTTGGTGCCGTAGCGATTGAGGACAAGCTGCAGGACAAAGTCCCCGAGACCATTTCCATGCTGAAGGCCTCCGGACGGAAAGTGTGGGTGCTGACGGGTGACAAGCAGGGCACCGCAATCAATGTGGGCTACGCCTGTGGCATCCTCGAGAGCTCTACCGAAGTGTGTATCCCCCCTCCCCCCCCTTTGAGCCGCCCCAATTCCTCTCTGTCCTGTCTCTTTCCTGTCCCGCCCGACGGTCATTTGTGGCGGTGGTCGTCATAGCCGTGGTTGTGGGCGTGGTTGTGGGCGTGGGTCGTCCTGGTCATGGTGGTGGCTGTGGTCATTGCTTTTTTTGTTCTTGCTTTTGCTGTTGCTGCCAGTGCCGCCGCCGCTGTTGCAGTCGTTGCTGTTGATCACCGTCGTCGTCGTTATACTTGCGGTTGTGGTCGCCGTCATGGTCGTGGTGGTTGTCCGGTCGTCATCACCACCATCGCCGTCGCCGCCGCCCCGCGTTGTTGCCGTTGGTGTTGGCAGTGGCGGTGGTGGTGACAGGGTCCGGATGCCCCCTGCCTGTGCTCCAGACCGAGGACTGCACAATAAATCGACAAACGCGTTCCAGATGGGTCATGCCTGAGTGGGTGACCAGCCGGTGGATGACCGCTTGCACAGAGTCCCACTGCAGGGACGGTCCCTTCCATATGACTGTTCCTAGACGCAGTCACACAACGGACATGGCGCTGGACAGGACAAAGGGTGCAGTACGGTCCACAACACCCCGGCATCAGCAGCGGACAGCCCCCTCCAGACCCTACAGCTTTGGGAAGGACAGCGTGTGATGCCTGTCGGTGTTGGCAGCGGTGATGGAGGAGGAGGGAGGGTGGGAGAACTGTTGTGCCTGCATGCCCCCCGTCCATCGACACTGAGCCCTGTCCTTGAGTACAGTGGCAGAGGGCCCTGTTGCCGCCCGCTGCCTCTGAGCGATGGTGCCCGATGCCCAGCCCCACCTGCACCCTTCTCGCAGCTGATCTTGTTGAACGGCAGAGACATGGACATGACGGTCACGGCCATGCGGGACGCATTCAATTTGGTGATAGGCCCGGTGTGCTGCGCGTGCGTGCCCGTGGGGGGATAGGGGGGAGGTTTGTGTGCGCGCGCGCGTGTGTGTAGAGGGCAGAAGGGGTCAGGGGGTCAGGCCCTACAGTGCACAGGCTTTTTCGGGCCCCGACGGCGATTGGACCCCCCCCACCCCCTCTTTCGCCCGTCTCCGGGACAGCCGACCCTGGAGTAGTCAAACAGCACAAGTCATCCAGGGGCTCCGTTGACAGAGCCAAAACACGTTCGGGCTCACAGAGGGTCACAATGAGCAGTGGCGAGAGGCCAATAGGCGCCGCCAAAGGCAAACAATCAGATATCGACGCCTTGTGACAACCCCCCCCCTTTTCGCCCCCGCGGGTACACAGGCCAGCCCAGTGCTGTGTGCATAACCCCCAACATATGTGCTGCCCAGGGGGTGGCAGTCGGATCCAAACGCAGCCCGGGGGGATTTCTGAGCGCCGCAGATCAAACAAGCACGACAATCAAAACGAGAGCACTGGAGGAACGGGCCTGAAGAGTCCAAAAGGGGAATGGGCGACTGTTGCCTGTAAAGGCAATGAGTGAAGTAAACGTCACAAAGGGGGGCGGATGTGGGGGTGTAGGACTGAAATAGCCCCAGGGATGAACTGGAAGCAGAGGGGGACCAGAGCAGAATGTCAGGAGCGGTCAGGCGGGCGTGTGGAGGGGTCGGCAAAACGGTTTTGGCGGCTAGTGTCGGTTATCATGCACAGCAGGGGAAGGAGAGAGGGGCTGGGTCCCAGGCTTGGCCCACCAAAGGGGGGAGGCTCCCCCCCTTGAAATACATCCCGGATCATCCCCCCCCCCCCCCATCACCCCCCTTGCGCAAGCACAGCCTTTTCACAACGACCGTGTGTTAAGCACAATGACCCTCTGTCACTGTCATTTTTTGAGACTGCAATTTTTGTGATCCAGCATGAGCCCATTGTGTGTGGGAAGACAAGGAAATAGGGGATACGTGTAAGACCCGCTGCCCATCATAGCATTGTGCGATCATTTTGAAAACACATATGTGGGATAGAGGATTTTTTTTTGTAAAACAAATTGCCTCCAAGGAGGTGCAGTGGCAGTGGCAGGTTGGTTGGAGGGGTTGGGTTTTTTTTCGTGTTTTTCAGTCATATTGGAATTCTTCAAGATTTGCTTCCTTCCTCATGTCATAATCCGTCTTGTTGTCCGATGTGTGCCTCCCCCAGGTGTATCTCATGACATCCCATGCCTTATGAACCCTCCGGTCTCCTACTATCACAGATTTACTCCCCTCCCCCACCCCGCAGACCCCGCCTCCCATCAGCCTGTCCCTTGAAGCACCGCACCCATGTACAACACAGACTCAGATGAGGAAGGGCTCCAGCACCAGCTTGACCTCCGCCATGGACGGGCCGCCGTTGCATTGGAACTGCAAGGACTACAGCATGGTGATTGACGGGGAGTGCCTCACCATTGTCTTGTCCTGCAGCGCCCTGCGTGAGCAGCTTTTCTTGCTTAGCCAGCGGTGCGCCACCGTCATCTGCTGCCGTGTATCCCCACTGCAGAAGGTGTGTAGCGGCCGGCTGAGGGAGAGCGAGGTCGAGTGGAAGGGGGGGAGGGCAGTGCTGAGGACCACCAGGGGCTCCCAGGCTGCCCAAGGGGACTTGCGCTGCATTGCCTCTTCTGGATACGGGCACTGCTCAACAGACCGAAACCCCTTTCCTGCTGACAGTCAGTAAAGTGGAGATGGACGAGCACCAGGCAATGTGCCGGGACCCCCCGTTTGGGCTCTCAGAGTCATGGGACAGGATAGCACGTTTCTTTCTCGTGCATCGTCGAATCCAAGAAAGGGGCTGGGTGGGTGCGGGGGCTGAATGGGGGGGTTGCCACAGGGAACCCTTCCCCTGCTGCACCTGCGGCGCGCAGTTTGGGTAATTATATCGGAATACAGGCGGAACAGTGCCGCGTACATACACACATTTTCTACATACCGTTTACTCCCCCACGCCACTTTTTCTCCTATTTTATTGCTACATTCTCCTTTTTGGGCCTCTTTGCTTCACAAATGGTGCACTCGATTCCATACCATATGTAGCCATTCCGCCCACTTTTGGGCCCCTGAGAAGCAGGGGTTATGCAGCCACTGATTTTATCCCCTTGTTGGGGACCCCCGAGAAGGTAATTACCCTCTCCCTGCGGCTCACCCACGGCGCGCAGGAAGCGTTTCCATACCAGGCGAGCAGGTGTGCTGGTTGGTGCTTCCAGGTCTACGCACCGCTTGGCGTTTTCAGTGGGAAATGGTCTACATTGTTTGCACGCAGACGGTGGAGAAACCTCTGCTCACAGGTGCTGCTTCAGGTCCTTGGGGTCCCTCCCATGCCAGCGCCGTATGGTTCACACGAAGTGTTTCCCTCGACGGTGAAGTTTGCAGGGGGGGAGTGCGTCGTGGCTTTTGTCTGGCTGGCGGTGAGGCGCCCCTTCCCCACAGGCGCTGCCCTCCCCCTCTCTCGTGCCTTGTTTCGTAGGCCCCCGCCGTCCACTGTAGGTGCCCCTGTTGTCCACAGCGCCCACCACCCACAATCCACTCCTGGCCCCAGGGTGTGCCCATACCAACCAGGGGCTGGTTGCAGCTCTCGTGCCAGTGTGGCAGGCAGGCTTCCGTTTACTGCACCCCTCCCCTCTGTCCTCTAGGAGCTCAGCTTGGGCACGAAATTCCGCACAGTTCTTCTGAATGGGCCCAAATGTTTCTTTGCGCCTTTGGCGCCTCCTTGGGGGTGTCCGGGCACCAATGTTACCATTCTTTTGGTTGTGTTTGCCTGTGTCTCGCCGAACAAAGCCGCGTGTAAAGAGGTTCACTCCATTGGAGACTTGCCAATTGACCAATGGTCGATAGGATGGCACGTGGGTTGCCCGTAATCTAAAGTCGGTGAGGAAAAGGCATTGTATGGACGCACAACCTGAACACTTGCAGATGGGGGGGCGGGCGCCTCCCCGAAAAGGCACTATGAGTGTTTTTGTCTGGTCCTTGCATGCGCATAGCCCCCGGCCCGCCCCCAAAGCTCTTCGCCCATCAGATCGTCGTGTCCTGTCAAGTCAGACACCTCGACCGCTGGCCTCAGAGTGTGCAACACGCACCAGGGCCCGTCACCCCCGCCGCTGTGGTCTTGGCAGCAGGTTTCGTCCTCCCGCCCCACTCGCTGCGCACTGTTTGCAGGCGGAAATCGTCAGGTTGATGCGGCAGAGTGACCGGGACATGGTGACGCTTGCCATTGGAGACGGAGCCAACGACGTCAGGTCCAGCCCTGTCATCCCCCTGCCTACCGAGCACCAATTAACCTGTAGTAGCTACGGCAATGACAAAGGAATGTATTTTTCATTGCTTTGCCGCTGTTGAGGTCGCACTCCCCATTGCCCACTACAACCACCGGTTGAAGGGGCCGAATTTCTTTTTGTCCGACGTAAAATACAAAGAGGAGGGGTTTCATTCACCCGCTTGATGAGGTGTTCAAGTTTGCATGGAACAATGGAAGACCATCCATCTTAGTTGTGACCTTCATGCGCATCGGCCATCCCATATTTCCGCCCTGGAGCAGGTTTGTGAAACATCTTCTTTCCATGCCGAACGGCGCGGCTGACTGGGTTTGAAGAGGGCCTAATCGTGTAGGTTGGAAGGCTGCATGCACCATGGACGAGCTGGTCAATCTTATGATGGTGGGCCATTCCCCAATGTACATCCCGGGATCCCAGGGAATCATCAGTGCGTACACGTGTTGGGGTATCCCGGAACACCTGCCCTCGGAGACCTCAAGGGGCCCAACCGGCCCTTTGCCGACCGGCCGAAGTTGTACACCCGCTGGGAGGGTATAGAGACAGCACCTGTCCTGGTTTATGGTGAGGGCACGGCAGGGGGCGGATCCAAGCACAGCCCAGGGCAACTTCTGAGCGCCGTTGACGAAACCATGCAACATAAAGCACGATAACAGAAAAGAGCACGCGACAAACGAAAGGAAAACCAGCGATTAGAACTTCGTGTTTTGTAAGTCGTCATCCGAGCCATCGCAGCCACGCCACCTGTGGTTGAGGGGCCCGCAAATCAATGAGTGGACGAAATGTCATGAGGCTTTGGTGGCCTCACTGCAGGATTTGGGTTGTGTGTGCGCTGGTGTGACTTCCATTATTCTCTGCAGTATGATCCAGGCAGCTCATGTCGGCATCGGCATCAGCGGTTTGGAGGGACAGCAAGCTGCCAACAGCGCCGACTACGCCATTGGGCAGTTCAAGTTCCTGGGGCGGTTGCTGATGGTGCACGGCCGCTGGAACTACATCCGGGTGTCCAATTTGGTGTTGTACTGTTTCTACAAAAATGGGATGTTGCAGGTGCGGATCAGAGATTGCACGTTCAGGAGACACCGGTCCGAAGCTATGAGACATATCTTGTTGTGCCAAATCTGTGGCCCTCTGGGAGGCACCAAAATATGCACGTTTCCACACCCTCAATGAGGGTTTTGGAGGGGGCAGCATGCGCCCTCTGGAAAGGGGTGGACCTCTTTGGCGAAGATGTTAGGATGCATTGATACAGTGCGCGACAAACAGGCAGATGAAGGCAAAAAGGGAGGGAGGTAGGGAGGGAGGTATTTGGTGAGGTTAGGTTAGTAGGGCCGTGCAGTATTGGCAGAGCGTTCGCTGCCTCATGATTGCTGGTGGCGGCCGGCCGGCGGACGCTAGGGCAAGCGCTGCACCCTACAGCGGCCTGAGTGTGCATGGGGTTGGCGCCTGCTCTGTTGCATTGTTTCCGCTTGGCGTGTGTGCGATACGCTCCACATGGTTTGGCGGTCACTATTTCTTCTCAATCGCGGAGGCCCTTCAGCTCCAGCATGCAGGTTGGTACCTTGGTGTTTCCCCCTCTGCCGCTAAGGTATTGTTCCGCAGCGCAGCAGGATGACGGTGTCTCACTCCTATCTTGTTCCCAATCCAAGAACTATGGGGCCCCCAGCCGTGTTACCAATCCAGCGGCTATCACGTACATTAGCGTCAGCTTTGTGGCTGCGGCCGTTGCACGCAGCACAGTTTCATTGACAGCCGCGGCAGTTCTTGGCTGCGGATTTTGATGGTGAGCCCCAACGCAGATGTCAGGGCGCCTCCACCAGGGTTTTTGTACCTCCACTGCAGAGGACTTCGTGCGTCCACTGTGGAGATCATTGTGCCTTTGCTGCCATGATCTGTCGCAGCCAATCAGAGCTCCAGGGGCATGGCTCGCTGATTCTCCAGAACTGCGGTGTGCTGCAGTAGCCCCATGCTGCAGCGCTACAGGACAAGGACGTCACACCCCCGTCCTGTCAGCAATCCAGGGAACATAGGGGTGTGGACTGCGTCACCAATCCAGCGGCGATCGGGTACATCACCCTTCAGCCAGCCGATGTTTCAATTGTTCAATGTGGTTTGCTGCAGCTTGTTGCGCTGCAACCTGTGTTCCGCAGCTGCAGCCCTCATCTGCAGCTCATTATTGTTGTGGGCCGCAGCAGTATTGGCTGCACATATACTCTGGACCTCCACTGCTGAGGTCAGCACACCCCCATAGCGGGGGATTTCGGTCCAGCACCGCGATGAGCCGCAGCAGTTCTAGGCTGCAGACCTCAGTATGGATCTGCTGCAGACCTCAGTGCCACACCCTCATCCCATTCCTAATCAAGGGAATATAGAGGCCCATGTGCATTGCCAACCAGCAGCTATTGGGCTGTCTGCAGTAGCAGGGTCTCTACTCCACGTAGTGCGTGCACCCTGCATGTTCTCCCCGCTTGGCAGGGCCTTTTTGGTGCGCTCATCTCTTGGTGCATTGCTTCATGCATCCTTGTGGTTGTTGTGCCTGTGTTGCATGCTGTCTGTGGTGCGTGGTGCTCTTGTGTGGTTGTGTGGTTCACATCGTGTGTTGTGCTGGAGGACCACCCTCCTCACGCCGACATGTTGGCTCAGCACTGGACTGCTCACCACCATGTGGTGAGTATTCCATAACCTATATCTATTCATGGCCATCCCTTCAGCGAGGCTTGGGGGCGCTGTCCAGGACAATGTCCTTTGACTGGTGTCGCGCGGTGCTCTTGTTTTTTCTTTGACAACCTGAGCATCATCTAGATCCAGATCCGCACAACCGGGGTGTGTGTGTGTGTGGTGTGTGTGTGTGTGTGTGTGTGTGTGTGTGTGTGTGTGTGTGTGTGTGTGTGTGTGTGTGTGTGTGTGTGCCCTGTGTGGAATCTGTGGACGAGGGAGGAGGATGAGCAGGAAGAGGAGACTGAGGGCTACCCAGAGAGATACCCAGCTCCAGTGTAGGCAGCTGGGCACCCCTGATGTACTGGGCATCCGTCCTCTTGTGTCCTACCTGGAACGAGCTGGTCCAAGCAGTCCCGGCCCGTCCCTCCTTGCAGGCTGTCCAGGTCCCTGACGCTGGGGAGGAGGGTGGGAGGCGTGTTGTTGCCCACCCCGTCAATCTGGTTTGCGAGTGCAACCGATACGTTGGCTCAGTGCCCCAATGAGTCCCACAGTGGAGTGGGTCATGTGGCTTGGAGGTGAAAACCTGTTGTTCCACCATTGAACAGCGCCAGCCTCCTATGCCTTGCTGCCCCACAGTCCTCTTGTACTCCTGCCGTGCCCCCTTCCTGCCCCATGCTGCCATGTACTGCTGCCTCCCATGCTTCGCAGGTGACCCAGTTTTGCTTCAACCTGCTGAACGGCTTCACTGGGCAGTCGCTTTATGACAACTGGTGCCTTTCCCTTTGGAATGTCACTTGGACGTTCCTTCCCATTCTCGTATACGCCGTGTTGGATCGGGACGTGAGCCCTGAGTCCGTGCTTGCGAATCCGCTGCTCTATCCCAGACAGAACCAGTTCTTCAATCAGCAGGTGCAGGATCAGGGGAGGTGCGGGGCACAGGGGCGCAGAAGGTGAGAGGGGCAGGAGCAAGGGTGCAATGGCAAGCGCAGGGCACAGGGGACAAGAGCAATGGAGAAGGCGTAGGGGCCAATGCAAGGGCAGGTGGCAGAGGGGTATAGGGCAGGGACTTGCTTCACTTTTCATTCCGGCAGGGGGGGTCTCTCCCCCATGGACCCCATCCCCCCTCCCCTGGACCCCCTCCCCCCCTTGGCGGGGCCCAGGGCGACAGCCAGGGCGTGGGGTACTTCTACAAGCTCTCGGAGAAACGGACAGAGTACCTCTGCCACGCTGTCCGCGAAGGCCTGTACCCCAAAGACCAGCGGCCCGGCGGCCTACGTCCCACGGCAGCCCGCGGCGCCCCATGGCTTCCTCCCGGAGGTCGCCTTCAGCGACGACCACCACCATTTCGCCCTCACGGGGTGGGGCCTGGCCTGGCTGATGGGCATCTGCGCGGTCACGTGCGCGGCGGCCTGCGGCTCGGTGCAGGTGGGAAAGCCAAAGGTGTACCACCTCGTCCTGCGCAACCGCCGGCTGCATTACTCCCCGGGCACTCTGCCCACGCCCCTAGGCCTGCTCCCGCTGTAGTCCGGGGGCTTCATGCTCACAGGGCTTACCCCTGGTGATGGGCGAGCAGTTGGGCCCGCAGATCGCCAAGGCGGAAGCGAGCATGGCAAAGATAGAGGGTGCGCTCTACCGCCTACGCCCAGCCTACGTGCTCGTCCTGCGCATCGTGCTCGCGTACGTGATCTCGGCCCTGGACTATGTCTACGAAGCCATGCCGCCGTGCCCAACGCGCCTCCACCGCACGCAGCGGGCGGTGGACAGGGTCCTGACCAGGGCGCTGCGGGTGCCACGGAACGTACCCAGGGCCCTGCTGTGGATGCCGGTCGCCGGCAGGGGCTTCGGCTTCCCCCACCTGTACAGCCGGATGCGCCTCCGGCATGTTCAGGGGTTTCTCAGGGCCATGGACTCGCGCAGCGTGCTCGTCCGCGAGAACATCCGCGCCCTCCGCCACCCCGACCACTGGAAGGGCCTGGATGGGCCGGACCAGGAGCACCTTCTCCACACCATGGCCGAGACCCAACTGGAGGTGCATGTCCTTCCGGCAGCAGCAGCACAGCCGGAGGCCGTGGACATCCGGGTGTACCGGCCGTACGAGGGGGGGTCCTCCTGGCCGCGGATGGGGCGATGGAGGTCACGCCTGAAGGAGACACCCTGGGCTGGGGCGCGCTGGTGGCGGACAGCGCCGGGGTCCTCACAACCGTCGCCTCGGGGATCCAAACGCGGGACGCAAGTGGGCGGGCAAACTGGAAGCGTGGCACCTGGCTGAGACGCTGGGTGTCGCCCCCGCGGCAGTCCAGTATGTGGGGGCGGACTGCACCTCCGCCACCCTCGGCAGTGATGGGGGCGTCCCCATCGGTGGACAGAGTCCGGGTAGCTTTCGCCAAGGCCCTAGGGTGAAGCCGGCCCGACTTGTATGTGCCAGCACAGCACATCACCCAGTGGTCGGGCCTCCTGTCCGACCTCCAGGCACGCGCCCACAACCTAGCGGCGGAGGGACTGGGCATGGCGCGCGAGGGCACGTACCCGCTCCCAGGCGCCCTAGACGGGACGGCCCAGCTGTTCTCGTCGCGCCGCCTGGTGACGGCAGTCCCACGGGAACTGGACCGCCTCTACACCCAGATGGCGTCGCCGTCCGAGACCTTCATCCGGGGCCCGCCGGGGGACGACCAGGCCTTGCTGGCCTGGACCCAACTTCTGGCCGACGGAGGTGTACCGACGGAGGGCCTTCGGTTTGCGGCCTGGGTGCGCATGGCGCCCTCGACCCACACCTCTGCGCACGCGGAATTCCACTGCGCGTACTACTCGCAGCCCTGCAAGGGGTGGGGGACCACATGGTCCACTCCTGCCCGGTGGTGCTGGCTGCGGCCTTGGCCGGCTTCCGGGCCGCGTGCGCCCTACTACGGTCCCAGGGCTATGCCGTGCTGTGGCGCGACACCCTGGGAGCCACGGTCTACGACCATGCGGGATGTACCACGCATTGGAGGTTGGTGCGGGACGAGGATGTGGTTGTGCAGTTGGAGAGCGCCGCGTGGGACATGGCGATCATATGGTCAGGGCTGGTGTGGGCCAGGCTGGCTGGCCCGCGCAAGGGCGGACCTTATGGCAAGGTACCTGCGGGAGGTGGCCCACTGGGTAGTGCTTCCGCCATCCCCCCGGTGGTCGCGCCTCATGTGCGCCGGCGGGACCGGGTGGCCCGTGGGCCTGTCCCGCCCCCTCCCGGACGCGGGCACCCTGCTGCGCTACGCCATGGGCGAGTCCGCGTGCGCGGTCGCCGGGCCGCGCCCTGAGCTGCTGGGCCGCGCGGTCCCCGTGGCGGTGCTAGACCCGGTGGAACGCGGAGCGTGTCCGGACGTGGTCCTCAAAGTCGGCGCCCGGCTGTCCCTGTAGGGGACAGCTCCGGAGGTGGTCCTGGCCCCGCCCGCCACTTCCCAAGCTCTATTCCCGGGCTTTACCATTCAACCGCTCGGGGACGGGCCCCTGCTGACGTTCCCGGCTGGTGCGGCGCCGCCTGGCCTCCTCGCGGCCTTGAATGCCTTCTTTCCTGTGGAGGAGGCGCTCCCAAGGGACCAGCCCGACGAGGGCGACGGAGCCGAGCCCCAGGCTGATGACCAGGACCTGAGCGTGGAGCTGGACGTCAACGTGTACAACGTGTACCTCCTCAGTTAGTCACCCCCCTCGCCCCCCCCACCTCCCCCCGATCCCAGCCCGGCATCGGGGGGTGGGGCACCCATCGGCTCAGCCCGTGGCCAGACACCCCCCCCGCCCATGGCTGGGATCCCCGGCGCTGCGCGCAACCCCGGGCAAACCCAGCCGCCAGCAAGGTTGCAGCAGACCGCGTCGCCTCGAAGGGCCATGACCTCACCCCCTCGGGCCACTGCGTGCCACCGCCACACCTCTCCTCTCCCAGCACATAACCAGCGTGCCGCGCGTCGCCGCAGCCTCCGGCCGTGCGTGAGCGCCGCGGGCTATGGATGCCGGCGCGGCGACCGGCCCCGACGCAACCCCGCGGCATAGGCGGGTCTCGGCGGGCCATGACCTCGCCCCGGGAGCCGACGGGGCGCCCGGCAAACACGGGCGCCCTACACACTGCACCACCAGGCCCCTGTGACCTCGACGAAACACGCGGCTGGCCCAGTCTGAGCGGGCAAGCGCGCGCGATGTTGGCCCCGCCGCGGGCCAGCAGCGGCGCCCGAGCGAACACATGTTGGCCGATACTCCGTAACGTCGCCCTTTGGCCCGTCCCATGCGCACGTGACCCGGGTGGTAGGGACGGTCGGGCTTCCCGGTAGCCCGGACAACCAACAGGGGCGAGCGGGGGCAACTCAGGGAAGAGGGATCGAGGAGAGGCTAAGGTCCGGGAGCAGGGCCACGGCGAGGCGGGTGACAGGCATGGTCGGCGGGGAAGGACGACAACCGACCCCCGACCCCCTCAGAAGGGACACCCCCCCCTCAGTTTTCGGCGAGCGCTGTCGCGGGCCCTGCCAACAGTAGCCCACCCCGGAGAGATGTCGCGCAAGGCGTGAACGACACCCCCCCCCCTCCCGCGGAGGCGCTAGGGCACCCGGCACACTCCGCGCTGTAGGTGCAGCTTTGCACCACGCCACGGCGCAATGTCACGTACCCACCATACCGTGCCCTGCCGCCGCCATCCCCGTACCGGATGGGCCATCGCGGACTGCAACCGGTTCCCCGCAGCCGCCAGCGCACTTGGGAGCAGCGGACGCGCCACTGGATGGCGCGGTGTGATCCGGCACCCGCCCTCCGCCTCTGGCTCACCCATGTGAGCCAGGCGCTACCCGCCCGCCTCCCGCGCTCCGAGCAGTCCCTGGCGCGCGTCACCTTTGCGCTGCACGCCCTCAGGGGGCTGCCCAACCACCTCAGCCTGGAGGACATCCTCATGGGGTGTTTCCTCCACTGGACGGCTACGGGGGCGGACCCCCAATGGGGGCTGTCGGCGCTGCAACGAGTCCCCTAGGGCCTTGCAGTATCCGGGCCCGTGCTCCACGAGGCCCTCAACTAGAGGTATGGTGCGGCAGCCCCGCTCTGGCGATCCCCCTCGCCTCCACTGGAGCGAGGGCACGCTGCCCGCTCAGGTGGCGCCTCTGCTGGCACCCCTCTGGGACCTGGGTCCCCTCCCCGTCCGCCGCGGCGGGGCCTCTGCTCCACAGGCCTGGGCCAGCGCTCCACAGCGCCGGGCGCTCCTGGTCGAGGGGTGGGACGACGTGGCGGAGGAGTCCGGGGGCCATTGGGTGGGTGTCACCCACGACGGCACCATCCGATTCCTCTCCCGGGGTCACAGGCCCCTTGCCACGCTCCCGGACCAGTATGCCGTGGCCAGCGTGGTGCTGGCCTCGATCCCCAGGGTATACGCCGTGTGGTATGCGGTGTTGCCTGCCCCGGGGGCGCCCCCGCAGCCCCCGCAGCACCAATACCCTCCACGGCGGACAACGCCACTGCGCAAGTGTGGCTCGCAGCCCGCGAGCTCGTGCGGGCGTGGCGGCAATGCCGCAGGGTGCAGGTCGTCTTTCACGCGCCCTGACCCAGGTGTGCGGGCCCCGGCCTCCGTGCCCCTCCCTCCCCCCCCCTGCCCGCCCCCCCCCCCCCCGGCCGGATGCGCGTGTCTCCCTCCCCCCCCCCTCCTCACCCAGCCCGCGACACGGCGACAGGCCTGCCCCCCCGCGGCCCGCGGACGTGGACGGTGTGCACTGCATGCATGGCCAGCCGATATGCAGAGTCGTTGGGACAGCCATTGAGCGCCCCCCAGGCGGCCTGTGAGCCTCAAGATCGGCCCTCAAATCAAATCAAATCAAATCAAATCAAATCCCCCCCTCCCCCCTCAGCTCAAGTGCACCCGAAAACCTGGGTTTTGGGAACATTTTTTAGTCACGGGAAAAAAATTTTCGGCGCCTTCGGCGCATGCCATACACTGTGTACATATTGCTCCATGTGTGCTCCATATACCTTGTTTTCCAGACTGCCCCAACGCTCATTGTCAGTGTATTTCAGCTCCCCGGTCCCACCGTTGTCACGCGCAAAACGTGAAGACGCAATTGACGCGCTGCTCTATTTTAGGTTTAAAGATAGGATCACTGGTCCCAAAAGACAAAAAGTTTACAACGAGGCACAAAAGGCATGTGCCACCATTTTTTTAAGTGTACCAATGGCCACACGCGACCGGTTCAGGCAAGTCTAATTCTGACTGGTAAGAAAGATCACTGTCATTTGGCACGAGATGGTGAATGTCCCGCTTTGTTGTAGTTGTTGTGTGTTGGTGAGATGTGGGAACCCTGAATTGACATTCAATGATGAATTTCCTTTGTTTACGGCTGACAACATGACATTTTCATGTGCTGAGTTGTTCATTCTCCAATATTTTTTCTGTTCCCTGTGGATTGGGTATGTTCCAGCAGGGGGGGCTCCCCCCTGGACCCCCCCCTCCCCCCCGCGCTCAAGCAGTCCCTGGTATAGGGACACGCGTAGTCACAGGTGCAGGGGGCCCCATTTCCCGATTGTTCCCCACTTGGATCCCCCAGCTTTCTAACGCCCCAAACATTCCATTCCGTCTCGATGGGTGCGGAACTGTGGTGTGGGGCCCTCACCTGTGCTCATCAACGGCTGCGATGAGAAACAGTAAATAAGACCTGATGAGGCACCCTTCAGCCTCATCCCTGAGCATATGCCCCTGCTCCCCACCACTGCTTACGCCTCTGCCCCTGCCTCCGAATTTACTTTGAATGTTGGGGACGTGTCCCCCTCGGAAACGTTGGGTGGTCTCAAAATTGAGTGTGCACAGGGGAGGGGGGGGGGGGGGGGGCAGAGACATCAGCCCCCCGAGGGCGAGAGAGCAAAGGAAGCAGGGTTGATACCCTGCAAAAGGTGTGGAGTACACAGCAGACACCGTTCTGTCACCTGCACCCCACCTCCCCGTCCCCCGACACACACACCCACTCCCGTCCCGTATGTCTGTGCAGTCACAGGTTCCCCACATTCCCCACTTTCCAAACGCTGTTCCCGATCTGTGCCGGCTAGGCCTCACCAGTGTCACACCGTGTCTGGTTTGCCCCGCCTTCTCCACACATGTTGGGGTGGCAGGTGTCACACACTTTCTGGGACATATCGTGGGTTACGGCGTGTTTACGGGTGTGGCGTGTGTGCTGCATCTTGGGGTAGGGGCGTAGCAGGCAGCCGCGGACCTGCGCACCCTCCAGGGAACCTTTGGAACCAAGGGGAGGTTTGTGGTGGCTGATTCCAACAGTGCCGTGCCCTTGCACATCGCAGGTGTTCTTGACGTGGTTCGGCCTTTCGTTATGGCATGGGCTTGTTATTTTTGTGGTGACCTTTGCAGGAAGCTACCAGCCCAGTATGTGTGCGTGTACTTCCAGGGGGTGTGGGGCACCTGCTCGTCCATGGGCCGAGAGTACAAGCGGACCTCACCCGATGGGCAGACCTGCAGGGGTCATCGTTTGCTGCAGCACAACGTGCGTGCGCGTGCACGTGCACGTGCACGTGCACTCCGAATCTGCCCAGTGGCAGGACGTACCCAAAGCCCTGGCAGCTCTCGCTCATGTGTAATGCTTTCCCCCAGTACACTGCAGACTGCCTGCTTTTCTTCAGACAGGGAACTGTTGAGGGGATCATGTCCCCTCAACATTTTGCGTTCTGTTCGGTCGTTTTACTGCCTCTGCATATGGGGGGTGTCTGCATAAGCTGGTGAAAGGTGATCAAGCATTTTGTTGCATGGAGGATTTGTTGTTTGTTGTGTGGTAAGATAGAGTTGGGCTGTCCTGTGTGTGTTGATTGGTAGATGATAGAACTTGAAGTGATGATTTAACCTGCGGTGAAGGCATGAAACTGCATAGCAGTGATGATCCTGTAGTGGCAGAAGAGCAATGATGACAATGGGGTGTGGTGAACCAGTGATGGTACGGAAGTGATGGTATTGAAGTGATTTGATGGCAGTGACGATACAACAGTGTTGGTGCAGGGGATGGGAGAAGGGTGATGGCAAAGGAGTGCTAGAAGCGAATAAATGGTAAGAGCAATGGAAGAAGGGTGGTAGTACAGAAATGATGGTATTGGAGTGATGGTATGGGACTGATGTGGAAGGGGTGATGGTATGGAACTGATGTTACAGGAATAACGGTGCATCAGTGATGGTCTTGGAGGGGCAGGAGTGATGGTCTTTGTAGTGATGGACAATGGATATTTTACAAGAAGTATGGGAAACTGATGGTATAGGGATGATGTTTCAGGCCTAGGCCTGACTGACGGCATGAAGTGGCAGTACAAGAGTGACAGGAAAGGTATCCCAATCAAGCCCCCCCTCCCGCCCCGGGATTGTGACAAACATTCCACTCTCATTCACAAAACTGCACCCCCCCCCCCCACCCGTGATCGCCGCTCTGTGCGTGGCAAGGATTATGTGGCCACTTCACCCACATATGGGCCCCCAAGATGGTAGGGCTTATGGAGCCACTTCTGATTTTGTCCCTTTGCTAAGCGCCGGGGACCCCCAAGACGGCGGGGCAATGCAGCCACTTCACCCACACATGGGCCCTGGAGACAGTAGGGGTCAAGTAGCCATTTCTGATTTTGTCCCCTCCCTAAGTGCTGGGGACCCCGGAGACGGTCGGGGTTATGCAGCCACTTTGCCCACATGTGGCCCCTCAAGGAACCCACACATATCTTCAAGCTCTGTGGTGGGATTAGCCGCCTGGGGTGCAACCTCTACAGACACAGGATTTTATCCAGAGTTGCTAGCAAGCATGGCCAAATCTTGCGAGGAAATCAGAAGCTGCTACATAACCCTTGTAAAAAGGGTCTCTAGATGTTGTCTTTAAGGGCTGTCCTTAACAAAAAAAAATTGGGCTTCTTAAGGACACCCTTGGGGGACAGTGTGAGGGATATACGTCAAACCCCATGAGAGTGCCATCTTGCAGCTCAACATCATCCGACTGCTTCCACTTTTGGGGCTTGAAGGGTGTGTCGCAATGCTAGAACAGTGAGATCAAGGAAGAGCTATTGTAAGCTTTGCAATGGATTCTGCTGGTGCCCCTCCCCCTGCCTTTGCCCCTTCTTCGGGGAATGAGGCTCAAGGGGTTAACCCCATGCAGTTAAGGTACAATGCAGAGGCTGCCATCATGAAGGCCAAGGCAATACTCTTCATGCGAGGATTGTGCATGAATTTCAGGTAGCTTGTAGGAAGCATGATTTGCCAATGTGTGGCAACAAAGCTCAGTTGTTTGAAAGGGAGAAAACTTACTTTCACCAATTGTACATCAATTTCGGATGATTGTTGGTGGCTGGCAAATGTTGTTCCATTTTTATCCTATGGTCTTGTGTCTTGCCTAGGAATTGTATGCATGCAGTTGAAGCAAACACTTTGGCATGTGTGTTATGAAATGTTTTCATGTAATGTGGCAATGACACCGAGGAGTCAAGAGGGGTGTTAAAAACAGAGGAATGGTAGAAACAAGATCATACAATTTGAAAGAAAGTGAATCAGATGGAGAATGGCTCAAAGGCAGTCAAGAATTGAAATTTGGAGGCATGATGTGAGTGAAGTATCATTCGCCAACTGTTGTTGCCAATTTCATACCGACCAACAACTGTCACGTCAGGATTGCGCGCTTTCACCTATATATATATATATATGGCATATGTTTACTAATATACCTACCAGTGTGCAGGGTCACCGGGGGGGCTTGGGGTGGGGTGTAGGGACCCCCCCCCCTATTTTGGGGTCCGAAAACACAAAAAAACATGTTTTAGAAGTGAATTGGATGGTCATTAGTGGGTATTTGCCCGTATAAAGGTCTAAAATGGCTACAATTAGGGTATGATATCACTGCTGGTAGGATCCTAACCAGAGTACTAAAAATAACCACTAAATCCTAAAAATAACCCAATACTAGCACCAAATACCCCCAATAATAGTTTGAGGGACATGAAAATGGACAAGGGTATGTTAAAAATGCTGAATTACTATGTCATTGGGTGTATATAGGGGTGGTGTGGGTTATTTTTAGGATTTAGTGGTTATTTTTAGTACTCTGGTTGGGATCCTACCAGCAGTGATATCATACCCTAATTTTAGCCATTTTAGACCTTTATAGGGGCAAATACCCACTAATAACCATCCAATTCACTTCTAAAACATGTTTTTTTGTGTTTTCGGACCCCAAAATAGGGGGGGGGGGTCCCTACACCCCACCCCAAGCCCCCCCGGTGACCCTGCACACTGGTAGGTATTTTAGTAAACATATGCCATATATATACCTATATACACACAGTATATATATACCTATATATACTGTGCAGCCGCAAATCGGTCACATTCATCAAATGAAGCAGCAGCTGGCATGCGTGATGATGCGTGGGGGTGGGGTGTGCCATTTGTGGGTGATGATGGTGGGTAGAAGGCAAGGCATTTCGTTGCTGCATCACGGCTCTCTGGATCCCGCCGCACACAGCACTGCAAGCACACAAGCACACCACACGCTGCTAGCACTGCTGCACTATAAACTACACTATATACT
Organism: Eutreptiella sp. 'Long Island Sound 2002'; assembly: GCA_964036045.1. NCBI lineage: Eukaryota > Euglenozoa > Euglenophyceae > Eutreptiales > Eutreptiaceae > Eutreptiella > Eutreptiella sp. 'Long Island Sound 2002'. Next base: position 50,167,473 of record OZ038389.1, on the reverse strand, counting down.
GCCACCAGAGAAGGTCCCATGACCACGAAGCAAAGGGCGTCATTGTGAAGGTTCATTTTGTTGGCATTACGAAGGCTTGTTGTCTGTGCAACTGATGTGACTCAACAAGCAGTTCACATCAAAACACATGGCAACGGAGTTGTACTACAAAGTAATCAACCAGCCTTTTTGTCACACCTCGTCTAGCGGCCTGCGGTAGTGTATGGGGTGCCCATGAACACACACATGATTTCAAGCCGATGAAATTCCGTGCCTTTTCCGGTGCACCCCCAACCCCTAGCACACGCACGCCTGCTCTGGAGTGTGGATGGGAACACGCTTTGTCTGTGGATATGCATGCTCGTGTATGTGTGGAATCCTAGACTAAATGCACATAACCGCAATGATGCAACCCTCGCTCCTCTGTAGTGTAATGCCTCCCCCCCCGCCCCGGGTCCGGACGGTCATGAAGTGATGCCCCACCCCCTCTCCGAGGGAGAGATTGCACCATTCAACATCAAGAACCTATCAGCTACACAGTGCACTGAATGTATATCTCTTGGGAACGTCCGGAATTGCGCCACCTCGGTGGCTTTTCGGGGGTTGGTGCCATTGTGAGTGTTCTGGAGGTAGGGGTATGTGGGGTATATTCGGAAAGCCCTTGAGGCTATTTGGAGCACCTAGGTGTGCGTGCTATACTGATGGTATGTGTGATATTTTTGTCCTTTTTGGACGCTGCTTGTGTTGCTTTACGCCTGTTTTTGTCAACAGGGCAGCCACCATGTCTGCATACAAATTCACGCCACGTGCTGTTGCGTCCCCACATGCACCACAAAAACTATTGGTTTGTAAAAGAGCACGCTCTAGTGGTGCAAACTGGGTGCAGGTCACTCGTGAGAGGTCCCCTAGCAAAGCATTGCCTGGCGCAAGGTGACGGCCCACCGGATTTAACCGGACTTGGGTTCGGCGTACCTATCCGCTCGGCGGACTTATCGGCTCGGCGGACCTGCCGGCCGAGGGTGCGGTTTAATCCGCCCCCCCCCCCCCTTTTTGTCATAATAAAAGTGCCCCCACCACCCGTTCCCCTCTCATGTTTAAGGGGCCACAAGCAAGGCGGTACACACATAAGGCGGTGCACACACAAGGCGGTACACACTGAAGGCGGTGCACACACAGGGCGGAACACACAAAAGGCGGCGTGTAGCCACCGCAGGAGCCATGTTATTTAAGGGGCCACAGGCAAGGCAGTACACACAGAAGGCGGTGCACACACAACGCGGAACACACAAAACGCGGTCTGTGGCCACTGCAGGAGTCATGTTATTTTAGTGGCCACAGGCAAGGCCGTACACACATAAGGCGGTGCACACACAAGGCGGAACACACTGAAGGCGGTCTGTGGCCGCCGCAAGAGTCTTGTTATTAGTATATGGGGGGGGTTATTAGTATATGGGCGTATTAGTACGGGGGGGGGGGGGGGGATAGACCGGACTTCTGGCTGTTTTTTCGGCCCAGAAGATAGTGGGGTAGGGATTAAACCGGACTTTCGGCCGGCCGAAAGTCCGCCAAGCCGATAAGTCTGCCGAAATCCAAGTCCGGTTTAATCTGGTGAGCTCAAGGTGACCTCTGACCGGCTGACCAAACAGCACAACGTGGACCTCACAATTGACGGTCTGTGGGCACTGCCCCTCAACACAGGGTGGGTGCCAGTCAAGGCATGCAGGCTGCAGGATTGGGAAAAACTGAAAAATTATGTTCCAATTCACAAGCAGGGGGATGTGTGCCCCAATGGGGTCCCTCCCCTTGTGGAAGGGGTCAACAATGAGGATGATTCGGATTCAGAATAATCAGTGGTCCCTCAAGCATTGCTCCGTCTTGTGCATCGTCCAATTTGCAGCTCCATTTGCTCAAAAATGCGACCATCTACCCCCCCCCCCCCTCGACCCATACATTTCTGAAACGGCCTTTTCTCACAGATTTCAAAAAGTATACACATCCCCCCCCCCCCCCCAAAGGGACGAAGTTTTGGCGCATTCGACCAAAAGTTCACAAAACGCAGGAAAAGTGCCAAAACCCACCGTGTTGGCACATACCGAATGTCCCCAAGAGATACGTCGTCTTTTTTCTATTTCCCCCCTTTTGTTCTCAAAGCTTGTGAGTGCAGTGAGGCAGTGCAGTGCTGTAGGACTGTATGCAGCGCCAGAACGTGTTGCGCTTTCAGTGGGTGTGTGATAGTGTCGCTTCAAGGAACGTGAACACACACAAACAGTGGGGAGGAGGCAGGCCCGACGTGAGGTCGCTTCTACCTTCACTGAATTGTGTAATCTCAGGTCTGGTAGCTACGGGGGCCGTCATGTTTACTTCCGCCGTTTTCATCTGCAATTTGAAGCTTGGGCTGGAATTCAAGTCATGGACATTGGTGGTATGTTTGGTGGGAAGGACTGAGCCTGCCCTGCAGCGATGAGCCTGTGAGCATGTGCAGTGGGCGAGGGAACATTGAGCTGGTGAGAAAGCAGGAGGCCTGTTGCTTCAAAGTGCCAGTCTTGCGCCAATAATAATCGAGATGTATTGCGTATGATACAGTGCTCTAGCAGCACCCATATCAGAGTGACTGAAGGGTTGTGGGCATGTGGACTTGTTATCACTCAGCAGATTGACTGGAGGGCTGGGTGTTGCATGCACTGCTTCCAGACTGCACATTCCATTATCGTCCAACAGCATCATATCGTTTTATGGGGCACGTGCTTGAGCTGGATCGCATTCTTACTTGTGTACCAGTTTTTCCCATCTCTTTCAACTTGGTACTGGCACTTGGTGCAAGAGCTTATCACAGTCGAGAACTTGCTGCTGTTGACTCTCACTATCCCCTTGACGCTTGGGCCTGATTTTGTCTACCTGGCTTACAAACACCATTTCCAGGTGCTGTGCTGTGCTGGCAGAGTGGTTGCGTGCACACATCTGTGTGTGTGTGTGTGTGTGTGTGTGTGTGTGTGTGTGTGTTTGTATGTGTGGATGGCACTGTGGTTGTGTGTCTTTGGTGCGGTGGCAATGGGTTTGCATGGTGTGGCCACCATGCACCTCTCGCCTGTGCGCTGTGCAAAAGAGGTACAGATCCAAAAATTGTCAATGCAAGCCCACCCTGGGGGCCCCCAGTGGCCTGCAAAACAGATCCACAACTAGTCTGCACAGCTCGGCGCAGGCACTGATGTACTTCCAACCCGATCAAAACATCTGTGTGATGCTCAACAGTGTGCACTGGGCACATCCGCCTCTGCCCATGCATACTCAGGTGCCACAGGATCCGGTCGTCAAGACACGTATCTTGGGGAAAGTGCAGGTGCAGGCAAGAAAGAGCAGCGCAGGACGCAAGCGTGGGAGCCGGAGCCAGAGCCAGAGCAGCACAGGACGCAGGCCCATGAGCAGTGCAGGACGCAGGCGTGCCAGCCAGAGCAGCAGCTTCGAGTCACGTGTTCCGAGACAGTCCTCGTCCCCGAGGCTACATCGGGCGGGTATGCTCTCCACCAAATGGTGCAGGTTTGTACGGCTGGAGCATAGCATATGGCCTCTTTTTTTTTTTTTTTGCTGACTTCCAGCAGGGTCCTTGCCATTTCTGACTCACTTTCTCATTACTATTTTACGTCGTCATAACTGTCGAAGACCTATCAGGGCTAATCTGGTACGCCGACTGTGCTCATGGTGTATTGGCCCATATTTTCAACATGCCACCCTGCGCCCCTCCCCCCCTTTGGGGGGAAGATGGCGCTATGATGGAGTCCAGAGATATCGTGCACAGCAGGAACGTTTGTCAGTTGAAGATACATCTCTCCAGATGCCTACCAGAGGTCGAAAACATACAGCCACTGCCCATCGTGCCCCACGGAAAAACAAACAACATACTCCTGTCCCGCCTCCCGATCCCCTGGAATCATTTCCCAAAGGACCCAAGAAGCGATTGGTTGATTTTCATTCGTTGCCAACCACCATAAATGCACACACAGCAATAGAATGTCTTATGGATATTGCTACACACCCCCTGCCAAAGAGAACATGTTGTAGGTGATGTAGGGGACTTTGTGTGTGTGTGCATGTGAGTATGGGAGGTATCTTTGCTGCGAATGATTACCCCACCAACTGTCCTTCTCTTCCTTGAATTCCACCTTGCAATTGTATCAGTGATACACACCGTCAGTCACTGAAGTGAACGCTTGAATCAATGCAATGTTCCTGATTGAGACAGAAATTCCACAGCCCAACCAATATTCTACAACATTCACTCCGCCGTACATGACATTTCTGTTGTGGGCTCGGCTACAGATTCATGGATTGTTGACATACTGTACAATGCAAGCAAGCGTTCACGCATGCCCTCCCTCCAACCCAATGTGTCAAGCTGTTGTGTGCTAGGCCTCGCATTGTCACAATATAGCTTCCACTTGTTCAGTTGTGGGGCACAGATATGTAGGGATGACATGAGGATACAATGTCATGTAATGAGACGGACCCCCAAATTGTGTGGGGTCCAACACATGCCACTGTTTGGCATCATCCACATGCGTAAGCAAATCTTTCTTCACCTTCTTAGGCGCACAAAAAATACCATTGTGCTCCCAGAAACTAGGATAAGAAAGTATGGCACAGAAAGATGCGTCCCCAAGCCCAATTACACAGCCCACCCCTTGTTCCACAAGGCCTTCTGCGTGTCCCTTGTTGTTTCCCCATTATAAGAATTTTGATGTTCAAATTGTCTTGGGTATCTAGGACATTGTCATGGCACGCACCGCCTGGCACAAATAGCATGAGTGGTACGCCACAGACCCACTTAGCTGATGTGTTTTTGAACTGCCACGGCCTCACCCATTCGCAAAAACATTATGTGGTTGTAAGTGAGCATGTGGCCATGATCTTTGCGGGGCTCGAGATGTAGGGTTCAGGGTTCAGGGTTCAGGAACAAGGGCAAGGCAAGCAAAACCTTGGATTTGTTTGGATGCAATATGAATATGTAGTACCAATCTTGTGGGCAAGACGGTTAGCAACATATGCCCGTTTGTATTCCATTCAAGCACACCATTGCCGCGTACCAAAAGGAAAATGTTACCCATACCTGTCCCTTTTCTGGGTGCAATGTAACCCCATGGAATTTGAATGTCAAGATCCCCTTGGTATGTTGCCATCCAATAGTGCCTCCCAGCATAATTGATTTGGTAGAATGAGTTCTCGTAAACTTTGTAGGTGAGACAAATAAAAGGAACAAGCCAAAACAATCTATGTTGACAAAGGCACGGATAACATTGAAAGTGACAGAGCTTGACAGCACAATGCACATTTTGTTCGCCTAAGCATGCTTGGCTAGCCTAATTGGGAGTGGCATCCGGAGGAGGTTGACCCAGCATGTGAAAGATCCGTGGAATCAAGTTTTGCGATAGACTCTTGTGATTCCAACAATAGCAATAGCTCTAAATCATCTAAATATGGTAGTAGCTCTAGTTCACCTGCTTTTAACAGTGTGGAAGTTGTACCTAAGAGAACAAGGTGATCACGAAAGGGAAATGGTGATTGCGAAGGCCAAAGAGCCAGTTGGCAGCCTGCTATCGACCCAATTGGGAGTGCTGAAAAGCAATGCACACGCAGGACATCACGGCCCAAGACATAGCACTTTTACGGGCATGTACGAGCGAGAGGCTCTATTAGTGGCCCTTAGAATTTTGTTCCCCTCCTCTTTGCATGTGTGACGCCCCCATGGGTGGCCATCGCACTGCCTTTCTACACCTGTTGTTTTTTTGTTGACTTAGCAGTGTGGAGTGCTATGTAGCCTAGTGCTGTGTGGTCCAGGGCCATCGCTTCAAGCTACAGAAGCCTTCACTCCCCGTCCCCAACCAACGACCAACATGCCAAACAGACCCACCAAGCAAAATTGTTGTGCATCGTTTCTTCTCAGTGCCAATTGGTAGGTAGCCCTAGTTTCTCATGGGCAACGATGATAAACTCTTTTCCGGTTTTCCACAATAAAGTGGAGTATATTGTACCTCTTAGGCTATTTTATTACACAGACCATTGGGTCTCAACACCCTCCCCCCTTTCCGCCCCCGCTCCGAAGCGTGTTTGGTTGTTTGTGGGGTGAAGAGGGTTGAGAAAGCTGGATATGCATGCAAAAGTGTGATGCCCGCCAAGTCCGGTGCCACAGATGGCTCAGGAGAATAACTGGGTGCTGTTAATGCATCAATGAAACAGACAGAAATGGCGCTCCATGCTTTGGTTCATAGCAATTGCCCATTTATTGGGTGCCCTTCATTGAGGTTGCAGGACTGCGGCAAGTAGCCCATGCAATTGTCTGTCAAAGACTCATGAGAGGCCGCTTTTGCTGACCATGTGTGCTGTGCATGTGTCCTGTACATGTGGGCCCCCATCCCTCACATGTGCCATGATTGAGTCAGCTCTGAAATGGGGTGCAGGAAGAGGAGTTTTGGGCCGACACACAGAGCTGGTGGACCAGACCCATGGCATGCTGCAAAAGGGAGAAAGGGAGCCAGCTCATTCCTTTCGAGCCAGCCCAGACTGTAACAGGGGCAGGATGTGCCTGGCCCAGAGGAAAAGGCAGGCACCCAAGCCATGACCGAGAATCAAACAGTTGACTGTCTGGGCCTGGTTATCTACACAATGGATATGACCTCATGCCAGACTCATCATAGAACAGGAGACGGCACACCGTCAATGGACCATTCCGACAATGCACATTCATTTCTTATGACTGGCCTTGACCCAAGAATCTGCAGCACTCCCCCACCCCCCCCGGGTATGTGCTCTGTGTCTGTGTCTGTGTGTGTGTGTGTTATTGCCTGCGGGTGGGAGTATCTTCAAAATGGGTTGTGGAATCCTGCTTCAAGCCCTCACTGTGACAGCCTTGGTCCAGCGTTTGTTGGCAAGCACCCCCCGTGCTGCCACCAGCAGCATGCGATCTGCACATCCGCCTGCAGCTGATAGCGAGACCAACCTGAACATTAAGTGTGGCAGGGTCTCTTATGCCTCCTTGTCGATGAGGGAGCACAAGGCTAGCATGTCCGGTCTCAAGTATGGACAGTTCCCTCCACAAAACTCCCGCAAGAGCACAATACTAGAAGTATTCATCAGTTGTATGGTTCAATCCCCTGTGTCCAACATGTGGCCTCTGGTCAGAGGCTTTTGAAGCGTTGAGCTGGGTACACAATATGTCTCGCTGCACTGATGCTTGCAGCATGTTCCACAGAATATGTCCCACTCCCTTTGGCAGAGTGAGTGAGCAGTTGGTGGTGCTCTGTGACATCTGTGTATATCAACTCAAATGGTGCGTTTTATGTGCCAGCTTTGTGCAACCCGATTTCACCCCTCTGTCGCGCAACCCACCCACCACTTCTTTTTGTACTGCACCGGCTGCCACACCTTTGGTCTCTACAGGACTGAAGCCCGTATTTCAATCCCCGCGGATACCGCATGAGGAGGAATACGAGTCTATGATGAGTGCTTTGAGCCTGCATTTTGCTGACCCGTATGCCAGCACGGAGCACCTTGTTGCACCACACCACACTGCACTACATCACACAGCACCGCACCACACCCGGCTGCACCACACCACACCACACCATACCACACTGCCCCCTGCGGCAATGTTCCCCAGATACCCACTGCCCAGTGCCCACTGCAGTGTGGCATTGTACTGAAGGATTTACACTGCCCATGGCCCACTGCAGTGCAGCAGTGCTGAAGGATCTACTCAGCCCACTACCGACAACAGTTTGGCACATCACACCCCACCACATCACACCACACCACACCACACCAAGGGCGGCCCACTTCCCCCCCCAACGTCTCAGCCATCAGGGCGGAGATATGGGGCCAAACCCGGCCCCAACGCATGGCCCCGGATGCGGCGATGATGGTCCTCAAGGCCAAGGTCGCCACGAAACTTTATGGTGCAGCCAACGTCTACCGCCCCACAGCTATAGTCCAGCACACCAACGACGCCATGGTGGTGTGATGCTAGAAGCATATCACAGGCACTTCCCGCCATGCCCACACGGAACTGCTGTGGCCCCCGGAAGGATTGCTGCCTGGGGCTCCATCGCTCGGAGCACTCCTGGCAGGTGGCAGTGACCCAGGAGTGGGTCCGGCAAGGTGCATGGGCTAAGGACTACTTCAGGCGGGCGCAGTTGGCCTACGAGGTGGAGCACCATGCCCTCAAAGGGGGCTGCCCCGCGGTACTCACCTTGGGCCAGTTGGCCCACCACCGATGGTGCCCCCATCGGTTGCGTGCACTGTAGGTGGTCGTTGATGAGGTGGCAATGCCCATGTGGCTCCCGAGCTACTGTGGAGGCACCACGCCCATCCTCGTACTCAGGCCCCAGCCACAGTGAGGGCAGGTGCAGCAGGACATCCCCCCAGTGGTGATGATATTTCCGAGCCTCTATGGAGTGGTCACCCATGTCCAGCTGCCTCCATCAGCCTGTGCGGCGGCCCTGCCGCTACACTACCACTGGGCTACCACCACCTAGGGGACTTCTACAACCTAGGTGGGACATTTTGCAGTGAGCAGGACCTATGCGCGCGTGTACCCCACAGTTTGTGCCATCCAAGATTGGCTCCACTAGCATCGGGGGACCTTGTGCCCTGTGTCGGACACACCAAACCCCCGCTGGAAACAAGCCCCTTAGGACTGGGAGCTAGGCCTGTTACACCCCTACCAGGCGGTCATCGGTGGCCGAGAGGCCAAGACTGCTCGGGAGCGGGCCGTCTACCAACGAGGCCGCACGATCACCACGGCCATGCAGGATGTCACGGCTACGCTAGGGTGGACCGTGGTGCTCCTGGTGTGCGAGCAACCCAAGAATGACATCCGCAGCAACACCGGCCTGCATAGGTGAGCCTACTAGACATCCATGTGCAGGTGGAGCCCCCCTTGCATGCGTGCCTCCAAGAGCACCTGCCAGTAGCCATGTTGCGGCAACCCCAGGCCGGTGGCACAGAGGGCCCCACCATGGCTTGGCACCGAACGCCGCCGGAGGAACGGGTGTCCCGGGCGGAACACACGGTGCTGACCATCACGCCCACCAAGCCACCGGAGCCGTGGATAGAGCTCAAGGAGGGAGCCGTGGCACTCTTTATGTACCCAGCCTGGTGCTTGACACAAAAGTGCCCGGGCCACCCACACAAGGGGCCCCTTTTCATGGCCCTCCACCCTCCGCATGCGCTGCGGTTGGAGTCAAGCCTTTGGCCCTGCAGACACACCTAGAGGACCATTTTGGAGACAACGCAATACTTCACCCCCATGAGCCCCCCCCAGCAGCACCCCGGTATCTACAATTGACGGTGCCAGGCATATGGTTCCATGAATTGCTGTCATTGGCGACCATCCGTGGGGCCATTGTGGCGACCGATGCCGGCGCCACCCTAGCATGGAAGGTCATGGTGCTAGCGTATGAGAGTGCACCGGGGGAGTACATCACCAAGGTGGCCTCCGGAGTAGGGACCTCCCAAGATGGGGAGGCTATGACCCTGCTGCTCTGTGTCCGCCAGCTAGCATTTAGTGGGAGTGCCCGAATCCGAGTCCACTGTGGGCACCCTACGCACGTACCACTGCGGGGATGGCATACATCACCAGTATGCGCACACCTCGGGGGCGGACCGCCTCACCCCATGGGCTGCGAAACATTCCTGTCCCACCCTCGCACTGCATACCGGCCGTCAACATGCGAGTGGACGCCGCCACCAGGGAGGAGCCGCAGGCGGACTGCCAGCTGGCCCCGTCCAATTTGCAGAAATGGCTTCACAAACAGGCGGCCATCCCCGCTCAGGTGCAGTATGAGCACCGGTGGGCATCCAAATACGAGCGAAGCCTGGGCCTACCGCTGGACTAGTTCACTAGTGACCAGCAGAGGCACATGGCAGCCAATCGGATGCGCAACCTCCCCACCATGACGGTATTGGAAGAGTGATCCGCGCATCGCAGTGTGCAATTGTGCACACGCAGTCTGCTCTGTGGAGGTAGCCCGGAGACGGCCCAACACCTGTGGGAGTGCCCAGTGCAAGTGCAATCCCATGAGTGGCCTTCACATATGGCTGAGCACCTATGTAGGGCCCCGGGCGTTTCAGGTGAGAGGCCGGTTATGGACCCGCGGTGCTTGAGCAATGGTCAACAGCCATCACGATGCCGTCAATACGGCCGGCACATTGCAAGACCCCACAACATGGGAACGGAGTTCATCCGGCAAGTACTGGCAGAGTCGCAAAAGGTCTAGCTAGCCCGCACTAGAGCTCGAGACGTCCTCATCAAGGCCCGCGCGGGTCCAGGAGGCACGATGGCGTGGGCACTGCAATAGAGAGCTCCAGCTGCACCAGCAAGCGGAACGGCAGGGCGTCCCCTGGGCAGCCCTGAACTGAGACTGGCCCCAACACGGGCACCAGACCTCACTGTCCCAAGTGCGTAACACACAGCACACGCGGCACACAGCGCGACACACAGCCCACGTGGCTTGCATTTTCCCGTGTGCAAGACCATCCCGGCCATTGCCATTTGGTAACAGCGCCTTTGGCACACCACACGACACCACACCACACCATGCTTTACACCCCCATGCATCTGTGTCTACACCTGCCCACAATCTGCCATACGGACTCACTGCCCCTGGTGCCTCACAGATCTGACGAGTTGCAGTTCCGGGCTCAATACCTTGGCAAATTGACTCGTTACTATGTGGGTACATTTGTGTGCAGCGCTTTTGTGCTGATGATCATGGTGTACAGCATTGTGTCGAAGGAGTCAACAGTTGTGGTGGTGCAATGGGGAGTGTTTGGCTTTGCAGCCCTCCTCGCAGGCGTTTTGATCCTTTTCAAGAAGGTACTGATGTTGCTGGTGCGCAGGGCTGAGCCTGAGAGTGTCGCAATGATTAGGAATAAGGGAGGATCATCACCCCCGAACAAACATGGAATGATGGTCCTTGTTTCTTCGAGCACCCATAACAAAGTTGGGGGTGGGGACCGCGAATCCCATGTTATTGCTCGGCCAGCAGCAGATGTCCAAGGCAGCAAGCAAGTGCCACTGGGGGCCGTGTACAAAAGGACGCTACAAAGACGCAAGCAACAACGGCGGGCATGGCAGGATCGATTCGAGCCATTGCATGCGAAGGGAGACCGTTCAGGGTTCTACAGGGCTGTCTTTTGGGAACGAGATATTTCTTTTTTTCCTCCACTGAGGACAGTCTGAGGTTGAGGGGGTCCAGGGGCAACGCTGCTGGAGTCACCTCGAATCAAAGAAAAGAGTGCAAGCACATGCGCCATATACGCCCCCTTTTGGGGGGTCACTCGTGTAGCATACCCCAATGTATGATATCGGATGTCTAACCCCTTGTAAATCATCATTTTGGGAGACAAAAGTACCTGCCAATGAATGTGGTACCCGTTCCTGGGTACCACTTTTTAGGGGGTGGGGGTGGGTGTCAAAACTTGGTTGCCTTTAGCCGCAACTGTGTGTCGATTCAGACCCAGGTCACATTCCACTTTTTTCCTCAAAATGGACTTCCTAACCAATAACGGGGTCCCGGGTGCTATTTCCAATTTTTCAAGATTGCCCCCCTACGGGGCCCGATAAAGGGTGAAAAACTCAATGCAAAATTTTTGTGTGGGGGGTCTAAAGGGTGAAAAACTCAATGCAAAGTGTCCCCCTGTGGATATAGAAGGTGAAAGTTATGGGGTGGCTGAAAAGCTGCGACTTCTGTGTGACCTCTGGCAATCCCCGGGGACCGTGGTGAGCATTTGGTGACAATGGGAGTACAAAAAAACCCATGGGGAGCCAGGGAGCACCAACTATGCCCTCCTAGTGGTGCCTATTGGCCCTCAGAAGCGCCGTTTAGCACCCGTTTCACCGCAGTCAGCAAAATTTGGTTGGCCTATAGATGCCACTGTGCGTTGATTCAGACCCAGGTCCCATTCCTTTTTCCTCTCTATACATGGACCCCTAACTAATGACGGGGGTCCCAGGTGCTATCTCCAATGTTTCGGCCTCCCTATGGGCCCCCACGGGTCAGGCTGTTGTCGGATGGATGGATGGACGGACGGGCTATCTTTAGGGGGGCCATCCCAGGGGCACAGGCCGCCAGGCATGACTGCCGGTGACTTCGACCGATAGCTGGCCCATAAAGCCCAATAGATCGTGATCGTGATCATGAGGCAAGAGACGAGAACCAGAGGAAGGGCGAGCATGCAGGGAGAGGAGGACCACCTGCTAGGTACCTACGGAGTCCCGGTTCCCCATGCCGTCTCCCCTAGACCGCCCTACATCGGCACGGGCCCCAAGTTGGAGGCTTGTGCACTCGCTCCTAGGGATGGGGGGGGGGGGCACCCTCAACCACCCTCTTGAGCCCCAGGCTACCCCCACAAGCTGCTCCCCGGAGGGCAACTCAACTATGGGTGACTCAACCAGAGCTAGGAGGGAGAGGAGGATGCTAGGCGCCCGCCGGTATCCCAAAAACTGCCGGCGACCGTGTGAAAACCCCGACGCCCCCGTGGTGTTTCGCGCCAAAGGCACTTGCACTTTGCCAGTAACACTTTTGTTCCTCCATCCACTGGCAGAGATGTTGAAATGTTGTTTTTGTGGCTCCAAGGGGGCATCCATGACTGATTTCCATGATCTGCAACTGAAGGAGCAGCTGTTATTGCAACAGAAATGGGAAGATGATGTTGACGTTGATGAGGGAAATGTCTATGATTTGTGTGTCCGTTTTGTCAAACCTAACAAGTTCTTTGACAAGACCCCTCTTGCTGCCCACCGAGATGAATCTGGACAACGCGATGACTCATCATCTTCTCAGGTTCAACAGGTCAAACCAGGCAAACCAGTCAAACCAGAACCAAAGAACAAGGCCCGCAGAACCGTCAAAACCGTCAGAGTAGATGACTGCGTTGCAAAATTCGGAAAATACGGCTTGTACAATGGGAACGGTGTTCTGATGTGCCGGTGCTGCGGTAAACGTGTTGACCATAACCGAGAAGACATAATTAATAGTCACATCATGAGTCAAACCCACGATAAATGTTGTGCTGCCCACATTGCAGAAGGAGCCCCATATGTTTTGGCCCCGGTTACAACGAACGGCAACAACGCTACACTCCGAAGGAAGCAGAAAAAAAGGAGCGTGGCGAAAAACGAAAACGGCATGAGTATGTGGCTCAGAAGTGGGATGAGAAGTGCAGCCAGTAATGTTTGATGCGATTCTACACTTGTGTGCATTTGTTGGCCTGTTGCCACCTTTCTTTCAGCCTTGTTTCTGCATGAAAAAAAAAAGGATAGCTTTGGATGCAGATCAGAGCCAAGTGACAAAAAGTGCAAAAAACTTCGGTGGGTGATTGGTGGGGTTTGAAACCCACTCATGCCAATCTGTAGACAGCAGTGGCAGGTTCTGACATACCACTGATCAGGAACCATGTACAGACCGAGAGATGAAAATCACCTCGAAGAGAGGTTGTTAGATCAAGCGCAGGCGCGGGCGTCGTATACCCCCCCTTTTTGGGGGTCATTCGCGTAGCATACCCCAAGGCATGATATTTGATGTCCCACCCCTTGTAAAATCATTATTTTGCCCAATAAGACCATCCCCCAATGGATTTTTTGATTATGAGGCCTCTATCCCCTAAAGCTGGATAACACTTTTTTGAGAGGGGGGGGGTGGGGGGAGTGTGTGTTGGGGGGGGGGTCAAAAGTTTTCGCTGAGAAGGCTCCAAGCAATGGGAGACACAGCTGTGTCACATCCACCCCCGGTCGAATGGCAACACACCAAGCCGCAGATTTTTTGGTCGGCGGTTCGAATCTTGGTTGGTGGTTGGTGGACGCCGGCGGCGGCGCCGCTGCCGTATTGGCCTCACCAGGGTTCGAACCGCCGACCAAAATGTCTGCGGCCGCCTGCATTACCATTCGGCCACTGCCAACTCTGAGCCCGGTTGTTCTCCCCACTCCTTGGACACGGGTCTGCCATTGACAAAAAACCCATAGTGTGTGTTTCTGTCTGACTGGCTACTGGCCTGTCTAACTAACTGACAGCCCCTCTTCGAGGTGCACTGCCGAAGGCAATAGAATTTTTTTTGCAAATTGAGGGCTGCTTTGGGTTTCCACATTACTCCAACTAAAGAACAACCAAAATGAAGGTGTGTTTGGGCCCTGGGACTGAGATCCTGGGCACTGGGACCCTCTTTTGTTGAAAAACGGCTCGCCGGAACGTTGCGCCGGAACGTTGGGTTTTTCTTGCGGGGGGGGGGGGGGGTGAATGGAACACAAGGTGGGGATACGCAGTGCGCTATAAAGAGCAGAGTGTGTCGGGATTCATTGCGCCTGTGTCGCCCAGGGTCAGCGGTGTCCTGTTACCCCCGAGTCCAACGCGGGGGAGCCTGCGACGCCCTGACAGGTCAGCCACAGGGTCTCAAAGCCCGGCGCTTCAAGCCACGTCAATACTGGTGGTGGACACATTCCCATCCCATCCCATCCCCCCCTTGTAGGCCTATTTGACTAGCAATCCCTCCCTTGCCCCCCATAAGGCCCTCCTCAGCGCCACCTTCCCCATATATTACTACACCCCTCTCCCCTTAAATCTAGCTAACACCAAGCAACAAGCAAGCTTTTCTCCTTTCCGTTTTGGCCATCACACCCTCTCAACGCTACGGGCTCTACTCTACTGGAACCATCCTAGACCCTAGGTGGTGCCCTTGCCAAATCCAAGTTTTGGGCCCAAAACTCAACGGTGTCGCCCCGGGCCGGTGGCGCCAAGTGGGCAGCAGGTGCCCTCCCAAAACTGCGCGTTTTCTGCCCCAAAACAGCCTTTTTTGGCCCAAAACGGCACCGGAACCCATCTCAAATGGCCAAATGAAGGGAAAGGTTGCTACATTGCACGTGCGGCTTGACTTCCTTGTGACAAAGAGCCCTTTGTTGCCCTCTAACTCCACGGTATGCCCAAGAAATGGCCCATCAGTGGCTAAAAACAGCCCAGATTGTGCGCCGTTTGTGTTAACAAGCCCCAAAACCAAAAACAAGCTGTATCTAGGGCTATGTGGCTCAAATCTGAAATCTGATGGCACCTAGTCCCCCCGCAACCCCCCACTTTTTGTGGTTTCCAAGTCTTAGAATCGCCCAACAAGACGCCAAGACCCCCGAAGCGGTGGTCACTTGGTACAGCCAGAGGGCAGCCCGGGCCGTGCACAGTGGGGGCCAACGGTGGGTCCAATAGGGTCCACGGGGTGAAGAAAAAGATTTTTTCCAAAGTTGCTCCTAGACCACTTGGGATGCTCAAACAAGTGTTTTTAGCCCATTTTGAGCCCACAGTGATGCATTTTGGCGCGTGGAAAATACCAAAATGTCTTGAAAATGGGCTGTTTTGGGACCAAGGATGGGTCAAAAATGGGTTGAAAACGAGTTTTCCCAAAAGTGATCATGGACCATTTGGGGTGCACAAACAAATGAAATGAGCCCATTTCAAGCCCGTTTGAGCCATTTTGGCCCCTCTAAGGTCCGAAAAAGCCTTGAAAATGGGCCATTTTGTGAACAAAAACTGGCCAAAAATGGGTAAAAAACGTGTTTTTCCAAAAATGATTGGGAAAAACCATTTGGGTTGCTCAAAACGGGATAGCCCATTTTGACCTGATTTAGCCCATTTCACCACATGTATGCACCAAGTTGTACACTTCTCTCGTACCTTAGAGCCGTGTTGTGGAGCCACCTAGAGTTGGGGAGAGGGGTGTAGATTAGAGGATTTATTTTTTCTATATCCTCTAATCTACACCCCTCTCCCCAACTCTACGTGGCTCCACAACACGGCTCTAAGGTACGCGAGAAGTATACAACTTGGTGCATTCATGTGGTTAGATGGGCGAAACCGGGTCAAAATGGGCTCAACATGGGCACAATTATCCTGTTTGTGCACCCGAAATGGTCCACGGCCCTTTGCGGGAAAACGTGTTATTGACCCATTTTTGACCCATCCTTGGTCCCAAAACAGCCCATTTTCAAGACATTTTGGGATTTTCCATGGGCCAAAATGCGTCACCATAGGCTCAAAATGGGCTAAAAACACTTGTTTGAGCATCCCAAGTGGTCTAGGAGCAACTTTGGGGGAAAAAATCGCCCCGGCCCTGATGGACCTAACGTTGGCCCCAACCGTGAGCATCCTAGGCTGCCCTCTTGCTCCACCAAGTGACCACTAGTACAGGGGTCTTGGCTTCTCGTTGGGCGATTCTGAGATTTGGAAACCACAAAAAGTGGGGGGGTTGTGGGTGGACGAGGTGCCCTCGGAATTTCGATTTGAGCCATGTAGCTCAACACACGGCCTTTTCTTGGTTTTGGGGCTTGTTAACACAAACAGCGCACAATCTGGGCTGTTTTTAGCCATTTTTTTTTGGCCGTTTCTGAGACAAATTGTGGATCAAGGAAGTCAAGCCACACATGGAGTGTTGCAACCGCCCCACTCCGGGACAATATTTTTTCTCGATCTGCCAGCAACCAGGCCGTTGCTTCTTGAAGAAAATGCCCGAGCCCCCTTCCCTAACCTGTTTTGTTGCTTGAGGTCCTCGGTGTCTGTTGGTGCTTAGGGCAGGGGGGTGGGGGGGGGGGGGGGGTTCCACTGCGACCAAGTAAGCGGGCTGCTCAGAGCTCTGTGCCATCCAAATACCCCATCCCCTGAGCCTGTTCAAATGTGCAGGCGTCCCTGGGCCCGTACATCCACTACATCATGATCATGTTCATGGTACCGGGCTTTGCATGTGCCTCAGGGGCCCACTTGGGGTCCGCCCTGAAGTACAGCCACCCTATCACTATCGTGTTGGCCACTTGGGGCGTGATTGTGCTGATCAGGCCTCTGTTCAGGTGTGCCCATGCTCCCCCCTCCCTGGAACCGAACAACCTCAGGTCATGGCATGTCTTGCTCCAAGGAAACACGTTGCACAAGGCACCTGCGAGAATGCATTGCACTGAGGCTGTGTAGCACATGGTGTGGATCTGCAGGGGTTTTCCTATTCTTGACACCCCTCGTCCTGAGTCCTCAATAAAGTTGCCTAACAATGTTTTTGTCGTGCAGTAACAAAAATGCGTAATTTGTGCAGTTGCATGTGCACTTTCGAGACTGCGTACAAACACACGTTGCCAATTGGCAATTTCTTCAGCGTTGTGTTTCACTGCCATGAACTTTTTTCATTCCTGCCCCCACACTGCAACACCGTACCACACCCCACCACACCACACCCCACCCCATCACACCGCACCGCAATGCTTCTTCGTCAGAACGTTGCTGAAGGAACACATCCTTTAACAATTTGCAACACATCAAAAATCAGAGCTACCCCCCGAAGCAATAGTTGTTGCACAACAACATTAACCTTTCAAATTGCTCAACCCCGACACAAAAAAGAGTCTCTCAAACAATGCAAACAACAAAAAACAAACAACCCTCCGGGGCCTCCTCCAACCAAATCCTCCTCTTTCATGTTTTGACAGATAGTTGGGGGGACGCAGCGGTACCCCCGCCAACCGCCCCCACCCCCGGGGGGAGGAGGAGATAGTGGAGGGTAGGAGTGGGTAATGGTCCAACAACACATCTGCTGGTTCTTGCCCAGTGTTTGCCCCCCAGTCCGACCATGCGGGCAGGTGCGTGCATTGTACGCTTCTTGTGCTGGACCTGCCAAGGTGAGCACATTCGGGACATCATTCTTTGCATTGTGTGTTTGTTTGTGTGTCTGTATTGGTTGCGCTTTCTTCCGCACTTATTCCCTCTTTCTCCCTGTGTGTGTGCGTACGTGTGTATGTCTGAGTCTGAGTTGATGGGTGGTGTGCACTGTGCGTGCTGTAGCCTGCCCCGGTGTATCCCTCTGCCCTTGCCCTTAGGGACGCCGTTCAATACATTGGAGTTGCCTGCCTGACGTTTTTCCTGATTTTCCTGCTGCAGCCAGTGCCTGAGTGGACCACCTTAGATTTTGTGATTCGCTGGTATGAGATCTTCATGGTCAATCTCATTGCGCTGATCACAGTTTATGATTCAGAGAAGGTGTGTGCCCAGAAAACATCAGATCCTTGAACGAACCGATTCTGGTTTGCTTGAGATATCCGCTACTGCATCTACTGGGGCTCCTGACGCATGGATTATGATGATGAATTGTGATGGTGGTGGTGAGTGTGCCCATGCTTGTCATTTTGTGATTGTGATCAGGATTGTGATTACCATTGTGATTGTGCTATAACTGTGGCTATGATTGTTATTGTAATTGTGCTTGTGATGGTGATGGTGTTGCATGCTTGTCATTTTGTGATTGTGATCAGGATTGTGATTACCATTGTGATTGTGCTATAACTGTGGCTATGATTAATATTGTAATTGTGCTTGTGATGGTGATGGTGTTGTGATATTGTTCCAGTTGTGTTGTGTTGTGTTGCGTTGCCCCGTGTTGTGTCGTGTTGTGTTGTGCTGTGCTTTCTTGTGTTGTGTCGTGTTGTGCTGTGTTGCATTGTGCTGTGCTGGGTTGTGTTGTGTTCCGTCGTGTCATGTCATGTCATGTCGTGTTGTGTTGTATTGTGTTGTGTCGTGTTGTGTTTGTGTTTGTGTTTGTGTTTGTGTTTGTGTTTGTGTTTGTGTTTGTGTTGTGTTGTGCTATGCTGTGTTGTGTTGTGTTGTGTTGTGTTGTGTTGTGTTGTGTTGTGTTGTGTCGTGTTGTGTTGTTTTGTTTTGTGTTGTGTCGTGTTGTGTTGTATTGTGCTGAAGGCGCTGTTACCAGAAGGCAAAGGCGGGGATGTCTACCCACGGGTACAGGTAAACGGGAGGGCTGTGTGTGTCGCGTGCGCGCTGTGTGCAAGTGTGTTTTCTGCGGCGGAAAGTGGGGATAGGGGAACCTGGCCTTCGCCGTGAGCCAAGGAGCTCCCGCAGGACTCCCTCCCGCTCCGCCTGCTGGTGCAGGCGTAGCTCCTGCAACACCCACGCCATCGTGCTGTTCGGGCCCAGCCAGGCCTCCAGCAGTGTGGCGCTTCTGGCCCCTCTGCGTGAGCGCACTGGGGCCGCATTGAACTCCTGGCCCCTGTGTGTGAGCGCGCTGGGGCCTCATTGAAATGCTGGCCCCTGCGCATGAGCGCACTGGGGTCTCATCGAACTCCTGATCCCTGTGCGTGAGCGCACTGGGGCCTCATTGAACTCTGTGTTGTGTTGTGTTGTGTTGTGCTGTGCTGTGATGCAATGTTCTGTGCTGTGTTGTGTTGTGTTGTTTTGTGCCATGCCGTGCTGGGCTGTGCCGTGCTGGGCTGTCATTTCTGCTGTATTGTATTGCATTGTGCTTCCCCGTGCTGTGCTGTGCTGTGCAATGCTGTGCTGCCGGGGTGGGTTGGGGTGGTGCTGTGTCTTCGGCTGTTTCTTGTGGCATTTGGACGCATAGCATGGTTGAAGGCAAGGACCAGGCATTAAGAATTTCCCCTTTCTTTCGCAGACAAATCGGAAGTTGTATGGGGCGCTGCAGCTGCTCCGGAAGCAGGAACACACTCTTGCAATGGAGCAGCACCGCAGTGCGTCGATGCTCATGAATATCCTCCCGTCCAGCATTGTGACGAAAGTGCAGGAGGATCACATTCCCCTGAGGGCCTTCTCTTTGGTATCCTTCTTTCATCCCCCCCATCCCCTTCGCCTCCCATTGCCCTCTCCCTGCCGGCACCCCAAACACGCCTGATGAGATGTTTTGTAAGGAGGACCCCCCGCCTGTGTCAAGCGTAAGTCGCTTAATTTTTTTTTCTTTCGCGTAAGTTGCTTATTTTTTTTTTTTAGGTGTAAGTCGAGTGTGGGGGAAAAAACTTGAAAATGTATGGCACGCAACTCACGCTTTTTTTGTGATGGACCTACTCCCCCCCCAAAAAAGCTACACAATTTGCGCTTTCTTTTTTTAAAATAAAGCGAGTTGCGGTTTTTTTTACACAACCTACGCTTTTCTTGATACGCGACCTATTGCCACAAAAAAAAGCAAGTTACGCTTTTTTTTGTTAGGCGACCTACTTTTTTTTGATATGCGACCTACAGCCAAAAAAAGAGTAAGCGAAATACGCTTTTTTTTAAAAAAAAAAAAAAGCGAGGTACCTTTTTTTTTGCTACGCGACCTACGCGTTTTGATTCGCCAAAAAAATAAAAATCAACGAGTATTACAATTTTCTTAAAAAAAGCGAGGTAAGCTTTTTTTGATACGCCACTTCTGATTTTGTCCCACGAGAAGGCAAGGGTGAGGCAGCCACTTCTGATTTTGTCCCCTTGCTTGGGGACCCCCGAAAATGTAGGGGTTACATAGCACTTCTGCCCACTTGTGGGCCCTCGAGAAGGCAGGGTGAGGCGGCCACTTCTGATTTTGTCCCCTTGTTTGGGGACCCGCGAGAATGCAGGGGTTATGTAGCACTTCCGCCCTCTTGTGGGCCCCCGAGAAGGCAGGGGTGAGGCAACCACTTCTGAGTTTGTCCCCTGATGCATTGGGGACCCCCAAGACGGCAGGGGTGACGTAGCCACTAGGCCACCTGTGATTTTGTCCCCCGCTGTGAAGCATTGGGGACCCCTAAGACGGCAGGGGGGTTGGTGAACGACCAACGATTTACTTGAGAGCTGGAAGAGTTCCCTGCGAAGGATATCCATGATGCTTGTGCGCGGAACACGAATCCGCATGCAAAGCTGAAGGCATCAGACACAAAGACTGCTTTAATCTACAAGCGTGTGTTCGCCGACTTCTTGTAGTTGGCCCCACGCCATTATGGTTTCATGCGAAGAATGTAGTTGGCCCGAGGTGACGGGACTCAAGTGGTATCAATGGCTTGAGCTTCGTCCGGTGGCGCCGGCAGCAATATAGTTATTTTGATACCGCTTGCCAAAGGCCGAAGGGCAAATTGCATTTTTTGTTTGCGATCATCATGAGTGTGCTCCACGTTATTTCCGCCATCTGCCGGCGATGAGTATAAAAACCACCCTTCACGCCACGGCGATCCATTGCCCTACGTGTGCCGGAGGTACCCAAAATGTCCGTGGGGGCTATATGCTTCACCTCCTCCGGTAGCAATGGCAGTTGTTGGGTGGTTCTTGTGTTTCCCCGCCTTTTTTTTTTGTTTTTTGAAAAAAGGGTTTTTTTTTCCATACGCAACTTACGCCAAAAAAAAAACTTAACACGACTTTCACCAAAAAAAAAAACACCTCAAAGAGAGGTTGTTAGATCAAGCGCAGGCGTGGGCGTCGTATACCCCCCTTTTTGGGGGTCATTCGCGTAGCATACCCCAAGGCATGATATTTGATGTCCAACCCCTTTGTAAAATCATTATTTTGCCCAATAATTTGTAAAATCATTATTTTGCCCAATAAGACAATCCCCCAATGGATTTTTTGATTCTGAGGCCTCTATCCTCTAAAACTGGATATCACTTTTTTGAGGGGGGTCAAAAGTTTTCGCTCAGAAGGCTCCAATCAGTGGGGAGGCACATTACTATCACATCAAACCCCGGTCCAATGGTAACGCAGCCAACTGTAAAGTTTTAGGTCGGCGGTTCGAATCCTGGTCGGTGGACTGTCGTTGGCCACGCCGCCGTCATCTTCGCCCGACCGGGGTTCGAACCCAAAAAGTCGGTGGTCGGCAGCATTACCGTTCGGCCACTGTTTGCCTTGAGAACAGTGGTCCTCCCCACTGCTTGGAGCCGGGTCTGCCACTGACAAAAAACCCAAACTGTGTGTTTCTGTCTGACTGACTGCTGGCCTGGCTAGCTGACTGATTGGCTGACTGTCAGCCTCTCTTCGAGGTGCACTGCCGAAGGCAATAGAATTTCCGTCAAAAAAAAACGTGACTTAAGACAAAAAAAATTACATGATTTATACCAAAAAAAAAATGCGACTTAAGCTTATTTCCACAATCCAGCTACGCTTTCCTCCCCCCCCCTCCCCCCCTTCCAAAACCCCTCTCCACTTTCCAAAGCAGCCAGAAGTGAGGGTTGTAGCAGATGCAAAATTGTTTTCGGCGCTTTCAGTGTGTGTACCCCCGTTGCATGTAGTGTGCGTGCTGCAGGTTGTCATTCCTTGGCGTTGCGGAACCTTCCGGTGCTATTGAGAAGAACCGAATCACAGGATCAACTGCGGTGTCACAGACCCTGAAGAGGAATTGGAAGATGATGATGATGATTGTGATGATGGCCATCCACGATTTATTCACACTTCAAGCCGTGCCTTCATCTTCCTGCAATTTACAGTCATCCTTGATCTCTGTGGCTATGTTTATCATGTGGCTGCCTTGCCCTACGCTGCAAGAGCCCTTTCCAAGCAGGAGCTTCCACCCCCCCCCCCCCCGCATGTTTTGCATGTTCGTCACCAAGCCTGCAGCAGGCCCCCTTTCCTGCTCTGCAGTGCAAAACGCCCTGGAAAATTATATTCATGATGTCTAGGACAGTGATGGTGCACTACTTGCGGGTGGTGATGAATGTGTGGTGGAGGCAGACATGGTCATGGACAGCTTGGGCAACACCATGGGCCCCTCTTAGAGCCGAAGTAGTGGAAGTGGATATTGCTGCTGCAGCTTTTCCTCCTCCTTTCCCCCCTCCTCTTCGTGGTGGTGTGGTGACCATGATGGTCATGGGGCCATCATGGTGGGGCGGTGGCCATTTTTTTCCCATCCTCTTCCTCCCTTCCTCCCCTTTCCTTTCACCCTACTCCCTTCACCCTCCACTCTGTTCACCTCCGCAGGAGTTCAAGCATTGCAGCATCCTCCTGTGTGACATCGTGGGCTTCACCATGTTCTCCGCTGGCCAGGACGCCGCCAAGATCGTGTGGATTCTGAATGACATGTTCACCAAGTTCGACGATGAATGCTGTGCCCTCGGGGTCGAGAAGATCAAGACCATCGGGGATGCGTATCTCTGCGTCGCCGGTGTCCCCAAGAAGGACAATCAGCATCAAGAGAAGATTGCATGGCTGGGGCTGAATTTGCTGAAGCTCATGGGGGAGGTCAATTCAGGTGTGTGATTCATGCCCCCTCCAATCAGGGAAAAGGTTACGATCTGTATTGTGGTCGGGTGATGCTGAGCAATGCCTCAGCAATCTGGGTGAGCGGCTCCAGTCCAGCCACTCGCTATGCATCGGGCCTGAGTTGCATTGCTGCTCTTTTTTCTGGCCCATGTGCTGACAACCGTTTGTGGGGCAGACATCTGGCGGCGGTGGTTGTGTTGGTGGTGGCGAGGGCGGCGGCGAGGAGGGTTGGGGGTCACCATCAGGGTGCCCACTGCACCCCCCTGCAGGGAATTGGTGTGCCGTTTGGAGGGTTGCGCTGCCCATACATCCCCTGCGTAGGTCTTTAGACGTCGGTGGTGTTGGTGTTGACATTTCCTGGGCGCATCGTGTCTGTCTGGCAGTTGCGTCCAAAGCATGTGAGCGTGTCTCATGGTGCGTGAGAGGCGGGCGTTGAGTATGTTTGTGAGTGTGTGGTTGTGGGGGGGGGGGGGGGGTTGAACCATAAAGGGAGAAAGTCCCTGTGGTTTGAAGCCGAATCCACTGCAACCAAATAGTGCATGTCAGTACTTTGGCAGAACGGCTTTTCCTCGAAATGACACGGTGAAGACCGCCGAGTGTTTTGACCAGATTTTTGCCTTTGCCGTAAGCCCGGCCGCCCCCTTTATTGATGTGTGACACTTGGTGATCGCAGCCCCCTGGCCCTGTGTTGCAATTCCTACATCAGATGTGGTGAAGAGCACCTTTCAAATTTCTCGGTCTGGGAAGAACTGCATACAAATCCTGCCAGCTCTGGCAGGGGGGGCGGACGCCACCAGGGGCAGCGTGCTGCACTTGTGAGAAGTGGGAGAGCCGTTCCACTCTCCCCCACCCTCATACCCCCCTTTGTCCTAGCTATGCAAAAGTCCCAAATCAACATGGTCCCTACGCCTACTGTAGCTTGGACAAGGGCGTAGGTTGTGCACAACACATACAACTACCGGCATGGTGAGCTGATGCAAGAAAGGGGGATATGGTGCACAAATATCCCCAAACCCGTGTCTTGTGGCTGCACTACATTTGGTACCAAAGTAAATTAGGTCCCAAATTCATACAGTCTACGCCTACTGTAGCTTGGACAAGGGTGTGGCTAGGTCAAAGGGGCGGGGGGTACAAGAGACACTTCACTGGACACCGGTTGTCCCGCACGGTCACCAACGAGCCTTTATGGAACGCCTGACCCCGGCCACAGGCAAAGGGGGCCTTGTTCCTCTTATTGTTGAAGTTTCGTGTGACTCTGGGCCATTTCCCGGTGCATCTGGCGTATAACCCTGTTCGTCAGGCTTATGTATAAGGGCGTTCGGGACACATACTTGAAAGCAATTGATTTTGTTCCTGGCCAACAAACCCCATGCCAGTCCAGCTGCCTTGTGTTGCTGGACTAGCTGCCATGTTACACAAACAATCGGCGTTTAGATTGATCAACCACTCTTTTATTTGACCACGCCATTTCACTTGAGCACCCAATTTTTCTATTGACCAATGACCGGTTGACTTGATCTACGGACCAGTGGCATCAGATTGCGTCGAGATATTTTGTGGCAACTCCACATCCATTGTCCTCCCCTCCCCAACCCCATCCGCCATCTTTCCAGCACTCAGTGAATCATTCCTGTTTACTGCTGTACAGCCACCCAGCAAAATCTGCAAATACGAGTTGGAATTGCTGCTGGGCCCATCTACGCAGGTATTCACATGAATAGCTGTGTGCATATGTGCCAGTATGTACGTGTGCCACCATGTGTGGATGCGTCTGTGTGAGAAAGATAACCAAACCCTTGGGCCCACCTGAAACGCCCCTGTGCATTAGAGCGTTGTGGAAGAAAACTGTCTTTCGGGCTCTATGCACCCCTAATGATGTATAATAAGTTGTGTGTTGCCTTGCCCAAGGGGAAGGTGTGTGTGTATGTGTGTGTGTCGTTCTGGGTCGTTGTTTCCCTGGTTTCCCTCACGAAAAGTGTGTGTGTGTGTGTGTGTGTGTGTGTATGCCCAATCGACGGACCTGCTGATGACAATGGCGGTTTTTTGCGGGCCTGTATCCAGCAAAGCACGCGCTCGGTGGCAGTAGGTGGACGGAAAGGAAGGCGCTTGGGGTTGTGAGCCTGGACAGAGCGTTACAAAATGCTGGCAGCAGCTACATTCAGCGCGGGTGCTGCACATATCTGCTCCTGTACCAACACATGCAAATTTTTGACCTCAGGGGTGGCCGCTTCAAGTGGAGGGGAGGCAGTCCGTGACTGTGAGCTTTGTTGAGGGGTTTTGAAAGTTAGTGTCGCTTCCGAGCCAGACCGGGCCCGCCACGTGCAACAAGACAACCCCATTGAGTCATATGTTGGAGAACCTCCAGCCCCCCCCCCCGGTTGGCACCCTACTCGCCTCCCCACTTCCGTTGGTTGACAAATATCCCCATCTGCAAGTGCAAGCACACCTCCTTGGATCACTGGAAAAGACTGATCCAGAGTCCCACAGCACACAGAAGGTTTGAGCCTTATTATTATATCATCTTCATGTCCCTGCCCCTCTCCCTATGGAACATCCACCCACGCCTGCGTGCAGCCAGTCGTGCCCCCTGCAATACAGAGAGGCGCACAGTTGTCGTCTGCAGGATTCTAACTGGGATTTCAGCAGCAGCCTGATGAGATACAATACTAAGCCATTCTAGCATACTTCGGACATTGACGTGTGTTTTGGGGGAGTTCTCCTTGTTCCACATTTTTATGGAACCAGTGCAGCAACTACTTGCCACAGGGCAGGGAGTGGGCGATGGCATACACCAGGTGCGTAGTTGCCTCCGAGCCCCAGGCAAAATATGGGTTCCTGTGGATGGATGAGCTCTGTGGATGGATGAGCTCTGTGGATGGATGAGCTCTGTGGATGGATGAGCTCTGTGGGGGCTGGGAGGAAATTTGCCTGAACCCTGTTCTTGCACGTTTTGGTTAACGGACCTTCTGCATACCCTCTCAACTCATCGAGAGGACGAAAACTGTTGGGGCTGCTCTGCGGCTGCTGAGGAGTTGTCTGCAACCTCTTCTTGTGTTTTGCTCTTGTTTTTTTTTTGCCGTTCTCAACGTGCGCGCGCGTGTGTGTGTCTCTAGCCGAGTTGTGCAATGGTTTTTTTGTTGTTGTTGTTGCAGCCTGATGAGGCAAATCCACGCTTTGTTGCTCTGTTTGTCCGCTCTACCAGCACATGCATGTGCGCGCGTGTGTGCAGTGCTATGTGTATGGGACTGGGGGCTGGCCTGCGGTATGCCCTGACCAAGAATGTGCTGGCATGACTACCATCTGTCGGGTTTCCGCGAACACCCCCTGCCTTGAGCAGAGCGGTCCCAGTTGCATGGTGCTCTTCAACGGCGTGAGTTGTGCTTGTGTCAGGCGCAGAATAGCGTTGTGCCGTGTCTGCGCAGGCATTGTGGGCTACAAGAAGATGGCCTATGAGCTCCAGGGCAGCACTTTGGAGGATGCCATGCAGATGGAGGCCACCGGAAGGCCAATGATGGTCCAGTGCACCAAGTTCATGGCGCAGGGCTTGCAGGTGTGAAACGTGGCAGATCCGTGACGTGCATTCTACGGCGTGCGCTGCAGACATGTCCTTGGTTGCAGACACGTCCTTAGTTGGTTGATTAGCAAGGACCTCCCAGGCATATCTCGTTCACAAGAAGTAGTCTGTGGTTTCCCATTCATGCATCGGTCCGACCGCACGGGATCCCGGTAGTTGAGCCCAATTGCCTCATTGCAAAATTGGAGAGGCGTGGGTGGCCATCCAGGATTGCAAGGGATTGTCGAGGGGAAGTCTGGGGCCCTGTGACAGCGTTGGGCTGCTTGTTTGTTGGCTGGGCTGGCCCCCCTGAGTTCATGATGGTGCTGCTTGTGCCTGATGGCTCATGGGCAGTTTGTGGTCAGCATGGCAGCTCATTCTGATTGTGTGCGAATGGAATGGATTATGGATTTGTGAACGAATGGAAAAGCATGGCTTATTGTTCAGGACCCTGCATACAAAGTCTATGCGACACTGCAGGTTGCAACACTGTGCTCAGAGCACCAAAAAAAAAAAAACAATGTTGGACCTCCTCGGAGGCCCCTGCAATAGGCGAACTGCTGCATTGCAAAACATACGCCAGAAATGCATGTGGTGCGGCACCATGGAGGGCCCTCTATGGAAAAAAACGACATCAGCACCCGCCTTCACCCCTTTCCCCCCCAAAAGGATGCAGGGAAATGACGTTGTGGGAGGGGTTCAGGGTGTTGGGGGCATGATGTAGCTTTTGCAGGGATGCTTCTGCACAGTCCTTTACGCTCACGCCCAGGAGTCATTCGTAGTTGATTTCGACGTTACCACGTCCAAGTGCTTTGTGAAGGCACCGAACAATCCCAATATGGTCTTCTACAACGATGTTCATAATGATCCGCCATACAACACGGTGTGCTGTGCCTGCACCTCAACCCCTGGTTGTCAGTAGCCTTCCCAAGTCCCGCCTCAGTGCAAAACACTGTCTTGTGGCAGTGGCGGTGGCAAGGGCAATGGACACGTGGCAGTAGTACCAGTGGCAAGGGTAACGACAGCGAAAGTGTCCTTGGCACGCATATTTTCAATGCATTGAAGAACAAGCCCAATACGTTGGTTGCTGATATTTGGTGCTCACGCATCATCACTGCAACCGGCATGTAGTTTGGCACTGGGAGTTCGACACAGGATTCTTGGTCACTACACGCTGGAGGCTTGAACAGACAGACAGCCCCCCCCCCCCCCACCCCACCCCTGCCCCTCCAACCATTGGGAAGGGCTCCAGACAGGCTCCTTTGGTGGCCTGGAAGTGAACAGTGTGTAGTGCACAGAAAGTTGGGCCGGCGCCCCACACCATGACACGTATCTGGGTGGTTTTTAGGTGAGAAATACAACCATTTTAGGGGTGGCTTGGATTTGTTGAAGCTGCTGACTGGTGTCGATCTCTTAGCATGCACCCAGGGAGGCGACCATTCAGTTCCCATGCAGAACCCCCCCCACCCCCCACCCCCGCCATCCCACCATTCACCCGCAGTTAGTTGCCAAAGGTTTGCCAGTGTTTGGACCTGACATGACCATTGGCGCCGAAGGCACCAGAACGAAACTTTTGTCTACAAATGTCAAAGATGCCTGCATCAGGGCCTGCATGTCCATCACATGTTGTTGGGATGATAGACTGTATTGTTTCACCCCGTGGTATGCCCATACAAGCCTGCCCCGACCCCTAACAAAAACTGAGTATCAGGACCGAGCGGCTCACCTTGGGATATGTACTTGGGTAGGGCTCCAACCTGTCCCCACCCAGGGACGGGTTGGGCGCAGTGCTCACGCTGGCGGGCTGCCCCACTTCTGTATGTACGTCCTCCGAATGTTGCACCATATCTCTAGAGATATGCCAGTGCTGCCCGTACTGGAGTCAATCTCAAACCGTCATGGTACTCCAGGACCTGTGTTCTACAGACCTCTGAACAATTAACTGATTGCTGTGCCACATGCGCTGAGTTGTCCATCCCACCTGAGGTTGCTACCCCCACACATACTACTCAGACATGATGGCTTCTTGTGTTCGTCAGATGTGCCTCTCTCCTCCCATGGAGCCAATCGTGGCGTGCCCTCACAAGCATTGCAGCTGCACTGCACCACACCACACTAGTGGAGGCACCACACCGTACTGCACGACACGCTACAACGCACCGCGGTGCCTTGCACCGCATAACCACACATGACACGCAATGCCTTGTGCCATATGCCTGGTCTTCAGGAAGTGTCTGACAACGTCGCGAATGATAGCGATTCCGATTTGTTCCACAACACGACGAGTGAGTACGACAAGCAAATGCGGGTGCAGTGCAGGTTTGTGGATAAATCCCCCCTCCCGCGCAATAAAATCCGCTACTGGGCATTATTGATTCACTGGATATTATTTTGTTACTGGGTTTTAATATGGACTGTGCTTGTTTTGGTGTGTGGTGTGTCCTGTGTCCTGTGTCCTGTGTCCCTCCCCAGTGGCCCGGTGGGCACACCAACAGTTTGCTTTCCGATTTCTCACGCAAGTGAAAACGCTGGTTGAGGGCACAGTTGCAACTATGTGTTCTGCTGCTCTCCCAGTAATGCTACTCGTGCTCCAAGAGGTGACAACAATAGCAATCATCCAGAGGCACCGTATATTAATTTTGACGTGTAAAAAAATATTCAGTACTGGAGTTTATTAAGTACTGAATATTGTGCAAGGGGGAGAGTTTAGAAAGTAAGAGGAAGGGGCATTGTGGCCTCAACTTTGTGTGACTCATCTTCATGCTCTAGGGTCTCATCCGCAGCAGTGCGAAGGTAGCACAAGCATGAAGTAAGTATTGGCCAGGCCACTCGCCAAATTGCAAATAAACGTGTTTATGCGTTTATTTTTCAAAAAATGCCCTTTTTGGGGGGATAACCGTTGTTTATTGGCGTTTATTGGTGTTTATTGACATTCATTGTTGATGGTTTTTGTCACATCCGGTTGCAAAGGCTACCCCTTTTTTTTGACTTTTTTTCGTGGCCGTGGCAGGACAGTGCTGCCCTGGCTCTCTAGGGAAATGATTCAGTGGCTGTCACAGTTTGACACCCGGTCTGCAATTGACATCTGCAAGTTGCTTTATTGCTTGTATTCCATGTGCAGGGCGCAGCTGCTCCATCGTTGTTCCACTTTTTGCAGAGAAAAAGTAAACAGTGTGGTGGTTTGTTTACAAAATGAACCATCAGTTTACAGTTAAGTTGGCAGTGACCGGACAAAGCAATGTGTATTTCAAGGCAATTTGGATGAAAACAACCTCAAGCAAATAGGAAGCGCAAATGAACTTGCAAAAAGCATCAAGAAATTGGCACAAGTATGCAGGCATTAACACCAAGCAAGCAGGAAGAATAGGAAGGCGCGAACGAAACAAGGAAGAAGTAGATATGGTCACAAAAGATGGGACCACTCAACAGATGGTCACCAGAAGCATGGATCTAAGCCCATGTAAACAAGAAAGTAAATACCAGAAACATTTTGTTTTTTTACACTTTTTGACAAAAAAACACAAAAAAAAACCAAAACATTGAAATAAACAGTCTACTGGCCACTGGCCAAAACCCCTCTTGGCCAGTGTTTAATTCACACTTGAGGTAGCATTTTGGGCCATTCTGGGCCAATTTGTTTGCTTGTGCTAGTTGCTAATAGAATACCCTGGTGCAAGCCAGACCGTAAATGGGGTTGCAAACTTGCTGGTTACACCAGCTCAGGGACCCCAGCCCTGACCACATGAATTAGCCGTGCAAAGCGCCTGCAGTGCTTACCCCAACCAGAACCCCCCCCCCCCCCCCCGCGTCCTAGGAGGGCCGGCCAATCCCCCTTTGCAAGGGGCCTCAGACAGCATCTACAGGCGGGGGGGGGAGTGACCTGTCAAACCAAGTGACTGTCCCCACCCATGGTGTAGGTTCACACCTGGTGCTCTTGCAGCTTGTGGAAGTTGAGATCCCCACTGAATTGAAGCATCCTGAAGCCTGCTGAACATGCTGAAGCAGCTCAGGGTGTCCGTATAAGACATTTAGAACACTTAAAAACAGTGAAAGCTGTGTGTAGCCCATCTTACTCCTTTTGCTCAAGGCCCACGGACAAAGAAAACAGCCATGGATAGTCAGAGGGGGACGTCTGCAGAAGTGGTTGTTGGCAGTGGTTGTGATGCAGGCAAAAAAAAATACTGCTCCCACATAATGTGACGGATTCAAGGGGACAATTTGCTTATCTTGCAGTGTGAAAGCATATGAGGAGTTTGCAGAAGCTCAGGATTCTCTCTGTAATTTTGCTTGATGTTTGGTGCTTTTTCCACAGAAATTGTCAACCTTGTTGCACAATAGAGGGTGCCATCTCGCTGGAGCTGTCCTGGAGCTGATCCCAGGAGTTGTCATCAGACAAGTGGGAGGAAATTTCGTGGAACAACAGCACAATTGTGCAACTGTAATAGGAGCATTGAAATTTTCAGGCAACTCTGGCTGCTGCGGCAAGCTTCGGCATGATTCAGTGTGCTGTGGCATGCTTGGACCGTAGGTGCTTGGTCTATCCTTTGACTTATTAATCTGCCATACCCAGCACTTTGTCAGCAATAGGAGGTACGGTGTTGCACAAAGACAACATGCTTTGCTTTGCATGCTTTCCATGTAATGAGCCTACCGCCTCAGGCCCGCCTCTGGCTGTCTGCTATCTTTGCAGGAGGCTGCTGGACAACTGCATGGAATACAAACCCCGTTGGAGGGCTGGATTTACCGATCCTCAACTTGAGAACCAGTTCAGAAACAGGATGAGCAAGCAGTCGCAGAAGGCTAAGCCATATTATTACAGCCTTGGAGCTGTGTGCAATGTGGCTGTGGTATGTATTGGGTTACCGAGCTGGGTCTCTTAGTGGAGGTTTTACAACTTATTTTAGGGACCAGGGTGAGCAATGTATTTTAGCAGCAAGCAGCAGCAGCAAGCACCAGACAATTCAAAGTTATTTGTGTGAACATCATGGTTCAAAATTAGCATCCAAGTCGCTCAAAATGACCGCAGCGCAAATGCGCATCATCTAAAACAAGTTGTGTGTCATTTTGAGCCGCCTAGCCCATTTCATGGCCGAATTTTGTGTCCAAAATTGAACGTTTTCAGCCAATTTTCAAGACGAACGTCCTGATAGTCGCTAGTGTGTCAAGCAGGTGTCTCCAATGAGGGTCTTTCTTCTTCCACAAGGATTGGGCTATCAAAGGAGTGCAAATGGGTGTTCAATGAGGCACCTCTGTCCCCTGGTGCCACGTGGTGGTCCATTTTGAGGTGAAATTGAGCCATTTTTCAACCATGTTCAAGAGAACCACAAGGACCCAGATCAGTCCTGGTTGTAAGTCTTGATTATTGAGCTGGGTCTTGCCTAGTTGAGGTTTTGCAACCAAATTTAGGGTCCAAAGCGAGCAATGTATTTTAGCAAGCAGCAGCAGTAACCAGCAGCAGCAGCAGCAGCAGACAGGTAAAAAGTATTTGTGCGGACACCATGGCTCAAAGTTGGCATTCAAGTCGCTCAAAACAACCGCAAAGCATATGTGTATCACCTGAAACAAGTTTGGTGTGATTTTGAGCCGTCCAGCCCGCTTTATGGCCAATTTGGCGTCCAAAAATAACTGTTTTCAACCTATTTTTCGGACGTCGTGAATGTTCGCGACGATCGCCAGTGTGTCGTAGGCGTCTCCAATGCAGGCCATTCTTCTTCCACAGCGATTGGGCTGTCAAATGATTGCAAATGGGTGTTCAACAAGGCGTCTCTCACGCTGTGGTGCCATGCCGTGGTCCATTTTGAGGTGAAAATGAGCCATTCTTCCCTGGCATTGACAGCAACCATCCAGACTAAATAGGAATCAGACTAATAGGAATCATCCGCGAATTACATCTAGGAATGAATGGGAAGTATCCAGGAATTAGGGGAAGTGGGGAGGAAGGGAGCAAGAAGCCAGTTTCTGCAGTATTTGTACAAAAAAGGCATTTTTGCAACAAAATGTTCACAAAGAGGAAAAAAACACCCGTGTAATACATTGTGGTGCACAAAGATGGGGGTGCTGGCCACCCCCCCCCCCCCCCTGGTTACCAACCCTTAATTAGGCCCCCCCCCCCCCCCCCCGCTCGGAAGACACCTGCTCGTGTCCTGCTCGTGTTGGGTGCGGTGCTGTCGCGGCGGCGGCGGCGACCTTCACCTGTCAGGGTGGCCCAGGGTGCTGTCCTTGTGAGAGGGACCAAGGGCCTCACCTATGGTGCACCCCATCGCAATGGCAGCGCTGATGGAAATGAGCCTCAGCCGTCAAAGGGTTGGGGAATACGCTGCTTCATTGAGAATGGGCAGTCCCCCGGCCAGCAGCCTTCACTTCCTGAGGGGGGCATCAAGAAGGACAGGCTGCCCGCAATTTCCCCTTCCAAGGGGCGCCACAGTGGGGCTCATGCGTTATCCAAGGTAGTTCAGGTGCTTCACTCCTTCCTCCCAGACATACACGACACTACAGCCAGGTACTGATGCCACACATCTCATTTGCTTGGCGAAAGAAAAAAGCCTCCCATCATGTGAATAATGCTCTTGCTCACTGTGTCACTTGTGGATTCTGTATTTTTACCTGGGCTGGAGAGCATCAGCATTCCTATCGTCTTTTTCGGAGCCCTTCTTCATCCCGTCGCAGCTTCCCATTATGTTTGGCCTGTTCTCGCCGTTCCTCAAGCCCTACGCTGCCCCTTTGATCATCAGCTACGTGAACATTCTGCTGCATCTAGTGCTGACGGCTTCTGCTATGGTTCAGGTATGAACTGCAAGTACACACGGAGGGGGCAGTAGGTGAGGGTATGGTGCACAGCACGCGTCGCCCTGAGGATTTGTGCTGTCACTGTGTGCGTTGTGCGTGTGTATGAGGGGGGAGGAACGGTGGACGTGAGAACGGGCTTTTGGCTGCTTGACAATGGAACTGGTCCTCCAAGTCCGATCCAAAGTTACTTTTTGCGCTTCTTCTAGGGCGATTCAGTCAACAATGTAGTCCGGGCAATCAGCCGCTTCTGAAATGGGGCAGGGGTTCGGCGTGGGGGTTCTGCCGCTGCCTCCTCTCAAGCTCTGCAGTTGACAGTCCCGCCTGCCCTGGATCGCAGAGCCTGGCTGTGACCAGTGCCCTGCCCCTCCGTTTGCTGTGTGTTCAGGCCTTCCCAAGCCGTGAGGACGACATCCCATACACCAGCACCATTGACACGGTCACGAACTCATTGCTCAAGGACCAGCCAATGAATGCCCTGAGCCCGCACTACCTTTTTAGTATACTCTCGGTGTTGCTGAGCACAGCAGTGTCGGTGAGTATGCTGCTTCAGGTGGGGGACAACGCCGGCATGGGACCAGTGGCCAGCGTCATTGCGATGATTCTGATGGCCACTGTCCTGGTCTATTGTCACTTCCTGTTCTGGCACAAGGTCTGCCATTTCCCACTCCACTCCTCGATCCACTCCCGCTTCGATGCCTGCCCGGATGTCACAGGGCAGGCCGCGACCCACTGCAACCCTCACACCATCTGTGTCCACCCACCTCAGCATCCATGAGGGCATCCTCATGCTCAAGCCCTTGCTCTGTGGGGCGCTGGTGCTGACCCTGGGAACCCTCCCGGGGGCTGACAGAGCCCCGTGAATCACCTCAAAGAGGGTTGTTAGATCAAGCGCAGGAGCGTACGCCATATACCCCCCTTTTTTGGGGTCATTCGCGTACGATACCCCAAGGTATGGTACCGGATGTCCACCCCCTTGTAAAAGAGAGAAGAGAGAAAATGATCCCCCGATGAATTTTTTCGTTTTTGACCCCTTTAGCCCCCTGTACCCGGGTACCCCTTTTTGGGGGGGTGGGGGTGTGGGGGGGTCGGGGAGGGGGGGGTCAAAACTTCTTTGCGTATTCTGGGTGCTGTGTGTGGATTTGGACCCAGGTCCGGGGCAACTTTTTTCTTGTACATGGACCCCCTAACCCATGGGGGTCCCGGGTCCGAACTCCGGGTACCCCCGGCCGCTCCCCCCTACGGGCCCTTGCTAGTGAGGACTTAGCCGTTTTCACGCTGGATAAGGCTGTTTAGTGACACTTGCAAGATTTCCGAAATTCGCCTTTTTCCAAAACCCTTCTGTCGCCCGTGGTATGGGTTTGGGTGATGATTTAGTGACAATACGGGTGCTTGAGCACCCATGGGGACCCACGTAGTGGCCGCTAGGCCTATGTAGCCTGTGCCATGGGCCCTCCAAAAGCCCCAAACTTGCTGTTGCGTAGGCTGTTTAGTGACACTTGAAAGTTTTTCACATTTCGACTTTTTCCGAAACCCTTCTGTTGCCCGTAGGATGGGTTTGGGTGATCATTTGGTGACAATACGGGTACTTGAGCACCCATGGGGATCCACATAGTGGCCACTGGGCCCATCTAGCCCGAGCCATGGGCCCCCAAAAGCTTCAAAATTGCTGTCTGTGGGTGGTTCAATGGCATTTGGTGTGTGCATGAACTGCTCTGAAAAGCAGTTTTCCGCCCTCTACAGGTCGAAAATGAAAATTTTTGCAAAATACTTTTTTGATATTGTGACCACTTACAATGATGAAATATGCTATGTAAAGCATGTTTTAGACTCTCTTTGTGTGTTTTTCACACTATTGGGGGGGGGGGGGGGGCTCCCAAGGGGTATAGGGCACAACGTGCTTATGCAGTTTTCCAGCCTCGGCAGCTCAAAAATGGAACTTTCCGAAACTAATTTTTTTGATATTCTGACCATCCAAAATGATAAAATATCCTATGTAAAGCATGTTTTTGCCCCTCTTTATGTGTTTTTCACCCTATTTGGGTGTTGGGGGGGGGGGAGGTGGCTCGAGCATTCACCCTTGTGCTCCGCATCCTCACTGAGGAAATCAAAGCTTCGTTTCTTGTCTTGAACATTACTGCACTACACCCCTGGATACACGGTTTGCCAGAATGGGATTGCGAAGTGACAAGAGAATGCGACTGCTCTGGCCAGTTTAACGACATAAAACCCACCACTATGATGCAAGACCTGTCTGAATCAGTGGCATGGCTAGCGCAGCGCCGCCGTTGGAAAGCCACGGAAATGGTCTGGAGTATACGGCGGGACAACAAAAAACTTGATCGAGCAGGGCGGGGGACATCCAACCGCTCCACGCACCTTCCCCACACAGAGCTCGAGAATCTTGTATACTTTTCATTGTTAACGGACACATACACGCAAGCATCAGGCCAAATCTGGGCCCGCACAGGTGCCATCCCCATGGGAGGACCATTCAGCGCCCAGAGCGCGGACCTCCGATCCGTCTGGGGAGTCAAGAAACGTGTGGACCTAATGCGCCGCCTGGGTAGTCTCACATTTTCGCCGCGCGGACACCCGTTATGGCACACCCTGCGAGGAAACACTCTCTCACTTGCACGGTTTCGAGATAATGTCCTTGTGGGCGCCAAGGGACCATGTGCTACACGAGAAATGCAGCATGTGTGCTCCGTGTTGACAGAAGTCTGGGGATTGCCTGTTCTTAGTGACTGCATGACTGAAGACGTGCGCATATGCCTGAACAAGTGCATGACACCCTCAATGACTGCAATGGGTTTCACTGTACACCTTTGGGAGCACAACCCACCCCGGGTTTACGCACAACCGTCGGGCCTCACATCAGACTGGCACTTGAAGTACATAGTCACACTTCAGGCACCACACTCCTAGGCATACAAGCATATATCAAACATCATTGTGGGTGCAGTCCTCAATGTGCAACCATTTCTTCACAGCTGGATTGTTTGCCTCCTGAGCATCACCTCATGGGCACAAGTGGCATGCCTCTCAGGGTACTCTTGACCCACAGTTTTGCACGCGTTGCACTCCGCAGTGCCCCGCATCATCAGTAGAACACCCTGGGATTTAGACAGCACACTTGCCTGGTGTTGCCACATAACATATATCCTTCCAGCCACAGGTGATACTATCTTTTTTCGCTTGCACCAATGGGTGAAGAAACCAGGCAGTTTGGTCAGGTCAGGCATACGCCCTTTGGCACATGCCTCACATAGGTGCCTGCACCGCCGTCTGCGCCGATTGGTGCTATGATTATCAAGTCCTCCAGTCTCTTACTCCCCTACTGGACCCGTCAAAACATATCCTGTTGGGGCATCAGCCCCGGGGGGAGGGGGCACCTACCTTTCCAGTCATCAGCGAACTCAGTAGTTAATTGACAGATGGATCCAGCGGCTGCTGCATAGCGGTGGTCTGTGACGTACCGCTGCATAACCGCTGCCCCTTTGCCTGCTCAGTGGACTGTCCGCGGGCATCTTCCCGTCTCATCTTTGTGACAGAAAGGTACCTATGGTCTTATAGGCCATTGACGAGCCAAATTTCTTTCTGCGCTTTGTGCTGACTGCCTCTTGTGCACCCGTGCAATAGCCCAGCATTCCTTCGGGGGTGGCTCCCAAGGGGTCTAGGGCACAACGTGCTTATGCAGTTTTCCAGCCTCGGCAACTCAAAAATGGAACTTTCCGAAACTAATTTTTTTGATATTCTGACCATCCAAAATGATAAAATATCCTATATAAAGCATGTTTTTGCCCCTCTTTATGTGTTTTTGACCCTATTTGGGTGTGGGGGGGTGGGGGGCTCCCAAGGGGGCTGGGGCACAACCTGCTTATGCAGTTTTCCAGCCTCGGTAGCTCAAGAATGGTCGTCCCTCTCCCCTCTTCGAGGTGCCTTGCCAAAGGCAATAGAATTTGTGACAGTCAGCCCATCTCTTGAGCCAGTCGCTCTCCAAACGCCGCTTTCACCAGCTGCTGCACACTCAGATCATCATCTTTGACTGCCACGTTCACTAGCTACGCCCTGAGGCGCCCTATTCCTGCTGGGGTCTCATCGAGGCAAGCTTGTACATACAGGGGGATCCCTCCCCCCCTGCCCATTGTCCTGTGCACCACTATCTGCCTGCCCCCAGAAGAAGAAGAACAGAAAAACTGCCAAAGTGCAATTTCAAAGAAAAATTCGGACAAGGCCAAGCTAGTGAAATCGCAGGCAAATGGCAACATTGCATGCTGCCGCCCCTCCGCCTCCCTCCATCCCTCTGTCTGTCTGTCTCATTTGGGCCGCTGGGCCCGCCCCAAGCACAGTGCAGTAGGGTCGGGCATATACCTACTGGACCGGGATTCCCGTGGTTGTTGCGGTCCAGAATTACTGAACCGCCTCCCAGGTTGGAGGAGGGGGCCTGTTCTTTGCGATTGCACGCCTCTTGGAAGGCTTTTCGCCTCTGGTCTACTGCGCAGGTCCTGATTGTCACTCTGCAATTGGCGTCGATTGTGTCAGCGTACTTCATCAAGTTTGGCAACAACTGGAAACCGGCGGATCTGGCATGTTTCATGTGCGCATTCACTTTGATGTTGATTGTGTCGTGGATCCAGGAAATACAGATAAGGAAGTCTTTCATGGCGTCCATCAGGGTATGTGCGTCCGCACGTGCGTGCATGTGTTTCCCCTTGTTTGCCGTGTGTGTATGTGTTCATTCTTGGCTCCTTCCCCTCTCTGGCTGTGATTCTGATGTAGGGCAATGATATGACGCTGAACTGGGTTGATCCCCTTTGCACCTCCCTCATCACTCTCAGCTAGAAAGGCGCATAGCCTTCATGACTTTGCTTTGATGTTGGCCAGACGAGTTGTTTTACGATCAGTGCTCTGCTCCTGCTGTGCGCTTACTCTCCTCGCGCAGTGTGTGTGTGTGTGTGTGTGTGTGTGTGTGCGTGCGTGCGTGCGTGCGTGCGTGCGTGCGTGCGTGCGTGCGTGTGTGTGTGTGGGGGGAACAATAATGCTTTCTGCCGATGGGTATGTGTATTGGACTAGGGGAACTATGTGGTTCAGCTTAGCAAAGTTTCGGGATAACGTCCTTCTCGCTAGCAACATTCCTGTAGGCACATGCACGACCCTGGTACAAGAAGTTTGTGACCTTTTGTCCAGGATATGGGGCCTGGAGGTTCTGTGTTGACACCGGGGACAGCACGCGCATGGGCGGGTGCCTGAGTGAGAGTCGAGAGTGTGGGGGTTGGGCACAACTGTGCATCTGCACACCCCTCTGCTTTGACCGATGCCTAGGACCTCTGACACGGGAAGCCATTGATCAGACCCTCCCGCGCACCCCAAGAATACCTCCCCAGCATCTTGATTTACACACCTTACAGGCACCCTGCCCGAGCAGGTGACATGGGCATCTCAGGTGTTGTCTGCCCTGGCATGAGCCCAGCTTGCAATGCTCTCCGGGTATGCGCGAATGGCCGTGATGCGACCACTGCACAAGGCAGTGCGCCATGTGTATGCCGCCTCCCCATGGTGGTCGGAAAACACTACCAGGAGGGGAAAAATTTGGGCGCGGGGAAAAGTTGTTTGGACAAATTTCGAAGCCCTCCCTCGTACCAAATATTTCCTTCAATTTTAAGGATTCTTTGTGCCATATTGAGCCAGAAGGTGCCATAACGACACCTTTTTTTTTTCACTATGACATGCACACTCTGATGTTACAGTTCTGCTAGATCTTGATGTAGCTTAGTTGGTAGTTGCGCTAGTTTTGGGGTCTAAGGGTCCTGGGTTCAAACCCAGCTTAGGGTATATTTTTTGCTTCGCTTTTTTTGGCCTTTTTTATGTCTGCACATCTGCATGTCATCTGAACGTCACCTGAACGTTGTATTTATGCCCCCCTGCCTGCACTGTGCCTGCACCTGCACCTGGGAGGGAAGGTAACATAGAGATGAGACGCGGTGTCGATTGACACTGTGTTCTCTGTAGGTCTGCACTGCCGTGGACGTTGGTGTACATCTAGCAGGCTGAGCAATTGCCAAGTGATCTGCAACTGGCCTTCGAGTGGTCCAGCACTGGTACACCTGTTTGCCATGTCCCCACGCAGACATGGATCGTTTTGTTGTACCAAAGGCTGTTGTTGAGGCTTCAGAGGTGCAGCGCCGGTTGCAGCAAGCAGCGCAACAGTACCATGCATCACAGTGCAAAGGGAAGACCAGAGAATCATACAAGAAGAAAGAATGGGCTGACTGGTCTGTTGAAAAACGAGTTGCCTGTGCACAAGAGTATGCCCGTAACGGAATTTCATCCACTAGGAAGTAGCAGCAAGGGGCCGCATACCAAATTTTTCCTTCATTTCTAAGGAGCAATACCAATTTTTTACCCCTTTAATTTTGGTCATCCGAAAAAAAAACCTCTTAAAATTTTTCCCCTCCTGGTATGTGTGCGGTGTACAGCATCAGCCACAATCTCCCATGCGTGTGGCACACTGCGGCTGCCAAGCTACTGCACTGGGTCACCGCCAATGCGATATGGGACGGGGCCCGTTGCACTGATAGGCTAACATCCCAGGCTTTCCAACCGGAGGAATATGCCCTCGCCTGGTGCGAGGACATGGCACTGCCGTACCATCGCCGGGGCCTAGCTGTTTTCAGCGATCTTCTTCTCTTCTCCCCCTGTCCTGTTTTTTTTTGGGTGTGTATGGCGGGGTGGTTGCACCCGGCACACAATAATTTTAGGCTGTGGCACCGGTAGTACACGGGCTCCTCCGTGGGCTGTTTTTGTGGTCTGGGGAAGGGACAGGTTTCTTTTGCGCCGGCACTGAAAATGTCTCCATCATCTGCTTCTTCACCAGACCGAAAGACATCTAGGACAGCTCTGCTGTTCCTAAGGAGTGGTCTTTCAACTGCTTTTCTTGCTTCATTCTCGTCTCGCAGTTCCCAACGTGTGTGTGTGTGTCTGTGTGTGTGTGTGTGTGTGTGTGTGTGTGTGTGTGTGTGTGTGTGTGTGCGTGCGTGCGTGCGTGCGTGTGTGTGTGTGTGTGTTCTGGTGTTCCATAGGAGGCATGTAAATGGTGCATTTCTTTTTGTGTCCCCCGCGTGACCGCGTGACTGTGTGGGGTGAGCAGGTTCCGCTCTGGCCCTCAGAGAATTTGCACAGACCACAACAAGCGATGGCTGCTGCCTGCTCAGCCACGTGGCACTTGCTCTGTCTGACAAGAAATATGTGATTGCAAGTCGCAGACCAGCAGGAAGACCGGATCCCAATATCATCAGGTATCAAACCAAGCAAAGAAAGACGTGCATGACCCGTCTCTCATACTGCAGAGTGCCGCCTCGCCTTTGTAAGATACTCTTCAGAATGCACTAGGCTTGACTGCAACACGAAGTGCGCTCAGCATTCGCCTTTCCACTGCTAGTGGCCCACCGAGGCCGCATGTGCATGCCTGGCCGTGGGCCTCATCTGTTTGTCTTTTTTGCGCGTACTCAGTTCACCACAATTCTTACTCTTGTTTCAGCTTGGGGCCCGCAAATGGCAGGTCGCCGATGCAAAGGCCCAGAGCGAGCGCATGCTGTCCAATGTGCTTCCGACCACGATTGTGCAGCGTCTGTACGAAAACTACAACGAGCAAATCGTGGATTTCAGGGACAGTGCCTCTGTCCTCTTTGTGTACTACGACACACTGAAGGGGGACGCCACCCGAAGCGGACGGAACGCCCTCGAATTGGTATGCCCCTTCAGGATTTTGCAGAAGAGCGGTTTCCTCTCAGAGGTGAGGTAGAGTGTTCGGGTGTCTTTGACCTCCCCATGGGGTTCGATCCTGGGACCTCCGTATTTCTTGTCCACTTGGGGTTCAAACTTGGGAACGAAATGATGAGCTGACAGGAAGCCAGAAGGGTGTGCTGGGGAGCGACAGAGAACAGTGGGGGCGACAGGCAGGCAGGAGGATCGGGCGCGGTGGCGGGATGGCTGCCAGCTGTTCGTCATGTGATGATTCTGGCCATTGGATGATGCAAGTTCTCGCTCCCAACACAATACCATGCCCCCAAAACCCTGCACGTCAAGCCATCGCAGGTGGCCGCACAAACACCAAGGGAGGCGTTGAGTGGGGACCTGGACACCGCGCCCTGCTTCTCCAGAAACCCAAGCCTACGCCCAGGGCAGCAGGCAATTTTTTCGCCCGCACAGTGGCGCCGACAAGAACAGTACAGCCCTTTCGTACTTTTGGAGATTCATTGCGTGTTTGCCAGAATTTGCTTGTTTGGTTCTTCACCTACGGTTAGTAGTCAACAGTTTTTTTTCCCGCCCCGTTGGGCGCCATACACACCCCTACTTTGGGGCCATGCATAGCATACCACGCGTAGCATACCCCAATGTATGATATTGGAACCCTGCAAAATCATCAATTAAGGAGACAAAAATTATCCCTCAAAGAATTCTATTGCCTTCGGCAAGTCCACCTAGCAGAGAATCTACTCCAAGCAACGCACACACAAAATAGGGAAAAAACGACATAAATATGGCCCAAAACATGCTTTACACACCTTGGATGGTCATTTTAAGTGATCAGGGTATCAGAAAAAGAAGTTTCGAAAACTTCGATTTTTGAGCTTCCTAGGGTGAAAAACTGCATAAGCAGGTTGTGTACCCATCCCTTGGAAGCCCCCCCCCCCCCCCCCGGACCTAATACCCAAATAAGGTGAAAAACACATAAATACGGCGAAAAACATGCTTTACATACCTTGGATGGTCATTTTAGGTGATCACAATATCATAAAAACAAGTTTTGAAAACTTCAATTTTTGAGCTGCCCAGGGTGAAAAACTGCACAAGCAGGTTGTGTACCCATCCCTTGGAAGCCCCCCCCCCCCCCCCCGAGCTAATACCTAAATAGGGTGAAAAACACGTAAATACAGCCTAACACATGCTTTACATACTTTGGATGGTCATATCGTGTGGTCACAATATCAAAAAAATAAGTTTCGAAAACTTCGATTTTTGAGCTGCCCAGGGTAAAAAACTGCATAAGCAGGTTGTGTACCAATCCCTCGGGAGACCCCCCCCCCCCCCCGGACCTAATACCCAAAAAGGGTGAAAAACGACATAAATACGGCCTAAAACATGCTTTACATACCTTGGATGATCATTTTAGATGATCACGATATCAGAAAAATAAGCTTTGAAAACTTCGTTTTTTGAGCGGTACAAGGTGAAAAATTGCATGAGCAGGTTGTGTACCGGCCCAATCACAGGCCATTATTGGTGGAAACAGCCATTTCGCATCTTTGGCACGGGCATTGACCGGCCCTCAGCAAGGCTACAGACTGCAAAAAACGTCCTTTCGTATCCTAGTAGGCATATACTGTCACAACATCCCCACTCACCCTCAGAGTGGGTACCACGGGGTCACCGGGGTCGCCAAAACCGCCAACATACCAAAAATGGCTGAAAAGTGTGTAAACTGCATGAGCGCTCATCCCACTCTGCCCCACACAAACCCTAGGGAGTCAGGACCTGGAAACACTTTTTCGGCTCAAAATCAAAAAGAACCCAAAAGATTCATGATTTTCGAACCAAAAAAAGGGGGGGTCTATTTTTGACCCCACCCCGTCCCCCCCACCTCCCTCAAACCCTCAAAAAAGTGGGTTTCAAGTGGGGGGGGGGGTCTGGGGGGGTCCGGACCAAAAACTCATTGGGGGATGCGTTTATTGGACAAAATAATGATTTTACAAGGGGTTAAACTAACAATTCAACCCCCTGGGGTAGGGTACGCGAATAGGCCCAAAAAGGCCCAAAATGGGGGGGGGTATGTGGCGTTTTCCCCTATATACGCCTGCCTGGCTTTGATCTAACAACCTCTGCGAGGTGATTTTTCGAATTTGCCCTCTAACCCCCCCGTTCTTGGGTACCACTTTTGTTTGGGGAGGGGATGTGGGGGGGGGGGGTCAAATCACTTCGAAGAGAGGTTGTTCGAGCAAACGCAGGCGCAAGTGCCATATACCCCCCTATTTTGGGGGTCATTTGCGTGGCACACCCCAATGTGTGATATCGGATGTCTCCCCCCCTTTGTAAAATCATCAATTTGGGAGACAAGATTGACCCCCCACCCCCCGTTCCTGAGTACCACTTTTTGGGGGTGGGGGGTGGGGTGGTCCAAAACAACTTTTTTCTTGTGTATGGACCCGTAACCAATGGCGGGGGTCTTGGGTCCAAACTCCGGGGGGGGGGGGGGGGATGGGCCCTTGCCAGTCAGGAGTTGAACGCTTTCAGGTTGGCATGCTTTTTGGCTGAACATTTTCGAAATTTTGACTTTTTCCAAAATCCTTTTGTCGCCTGTGGGATGGGTTTGGGTGATCATTTGGTGACAGTATGGGTCGTGTAGCACCCTTGGGGACCCACGTAGTGACCGCTAGGCCCATGCAGCCCAGGCCATGGGCCTTACGAAAGCCCTAAAATTGCCTCTTTTTTTTTAGGCTGTTTAGTGGCAACTGAAAATCACCCACTTTTTTGAGGTTTTGAGGGAGGTGGGGGGTGGGGGGGGATGTGGGGGGTCAAAAAATGATCCCCCCATTTTTTTGGTTCGAAAATCATGAATCTTTTGGGTTCTTTTTGATTTTGAGCCGAAAAAGTGTTTCCAGGTCCTGACTCCATGGGGTTTGTGTGGGGCAGAGTGGGATGAGCGCTCATGCAGTTTATGCACTTTTCAGCCATTTTTGCTATGTTGGCAGTTTTGGCGACCTCGGTGACCCCGTGGTACCCACTCTGAGGGTGAGTGGGGATTTTGTGACAGGTGATGCCTACTAGGATACGAAAGGACGTTTTTTGCAGTCTGTAGCCTTGCTTAGGGCCGGCCACAACCCGTGCCAAAGACGCGAAATGATTGTTTCCACCAATAATGGCTTACATGAGTGAATGGGCCGGCCGACAACCTGCTTATGCAGTTTTTCTCCCTGGGCGGCTCAAAAAAATCGAAGTTTCCGAAACTTATTTTTTGATATTGTGACCACACAATATGACCATCCGTGGTGTGTAAAGCATGTTTTGGGCGGTATTTATGTCATTTTACACCTTATTTGGGTATTAGGTGCGGGGGGGGGGGGGTCTCCCAAGGGATTGGTACACAACCTGCTACAACCTGCTATGCACTTTCTCACCCTTGACAGCTCAAAAATCGAAGTTTCCGAAACTTATTTTTTGATACCGTGATCACCTAAAATAACCATCCAAGCTATGTAAAGCATGTTTCAGGCCGTATTTCTGTGTTTTTCACCCTATTTGGGTATTGGGTGCGCGGAGGGGGGGGGGTCTCCCAGGGGATTGGTACACAACCTGCTTATGCAGTTTTTTACCCTTGATACCTCAAAACTCGAAGTTTTTGAAACTTCTTTTTTTGATACCGTGATCACCTAAAATGACCATCCAAGATATGTAAAGCATGTTTTTCGCCGTATTTACGTGTTTTTCACCTTATTTGGGTATTGGGCGCCAGGGGGGGGGGTCTCCCAAG
Source organism: Eutreptiella sp. 'Long Island Sound 2002' (assembly GCA_964036045.1). Lineage (NCBI taxonomy): Eukaryota > Euglenozoa > Euglenophyceae > Eutreptiales > Eutreptiaceae > Eutreptiella > Eutreptiella sp. 'Long Island Sound 2002'. The sequence continues at coordinate 50,122,625 of OZ038389.1, read as the reverse complement.
GGATTGGTACACGACCTGCATATGCAGTTTTTCACCCTGGGCAGCTCCACCCTATTGGGTATTGGGCGCGGGGGGGGGGGGGGGGGCAGGGGGTCTCCCAAGGGATTGGTACACAACTTGCCCATGCAGTTTTTCATCCCGGGCAGCTCAAAAATCGAAGTTTCCGAAACTTATTTTCTTGATACCGTGGTCACCTAAAATGACCTCCAAGCATGTTTTAGACCGTATTTAGGTAGTTTTTACCGTATTTGGGGTGTGTGTTGCTTGGGATAGATTCTCTGCGAGCTGGACTTGCTGAAGGCAATAGAATTTTGGAAATTTTGACGTTTGAATCATTCTGTCGCCTCTTGGATGGGTTCGGGTGATCATTTGGTGACAATGTGGGTACTCTACCTGGGTGGTATCTCCTAGTTTCCAATATCACCCCCTCCACCATGGGGCCCCGCTGGTGAAGATTTAGGCCGTTTTTAGGCCGGCATGGGTTGGCTGAAAAGTTGCGAATTCGGGGTGAAGCCATGGGGAGCCATATAGCACCAGCTAGCCTCTCCTAGTGGTGCTTTTTGGCCCCTGAAAGCGCGGTTTTGGGTCTGTTAGCACCGTGGTAGGGAAAATTTGGTTGGCTTGTTGCCACCACTGTAGGCCGATCCGGACACTTTTTTTCTTCTATCTGGACCCCCTAACCAATGACAGGGGTCACGTATCACCCCCCCCAATATGGGGCGCCACGGGTGAGGATTTTGCTTTTTTCAGGCCGAACGGGGAGTATGTAGAAAGCCATGGGGAGCCATATAGCACCAGGTAGGCCCTCCTAGTGGTGCTTATTGGGCCATTAGCATCGTGGCGGGCAAAATTTGGCTGGCCTACAGCCCCCACTCTATCTTCCAGGTGCCTTGCCGGAGGCAATGGAATTTCCTTGTTTGTTTTTTCACTTACAGTGAGTTGTCAACAGTTTTGTTCCCGCCCCATTATTATGAGTAGTCAAAATGCTCAGAAATTCACAGGAAAGTTGAATATGCCAAAAACCCAACCGAATTTTTGACAAACATACTGCGTGGCACAGCACCATGCCGCAGGCCCCTCCATCGCCTTCGTTGCTCTGCAGATTGACGCAATGAATCAGTTTGTAGCATCGCTTGACAAGGTTTGTCTTTTGACCTTCACCCCACAAGGCCTAACCCCTATCACTGTCACCGCCCTACAGCCCGACAGTGGAACCCAGCTGCCACTGCTGCTGCGATTGCCCCTGCTTTTGCTCCCCTGACTCCACTACTGCCCCTGCCCAGGCCATGCCCCTTTCCCCTGCTAGCTTGAGTCTGCCAGTGCCCCTACCCTTGTGCCTGTTGCCTCTGCCTCACCCCAACCACCCCTCAGCATGCAGGTCGGACAGGAATATATGTGTGTCCCCTATACGGCCAAACTGACAGCTTACCTCTGTGCCTACACAAAGCACTGGCCGACCAGTAGGCGGCCATCGGTCACATTGACGGCCAACCGGCGTCGATTGACCATCAATATTGGACCATAGTTGCAAAATTGTTGTCTGCCCAGACCATTGCTGAGCCACTGTCGGGGGGAGGGGGGGGCAGTGATGCTTTGGAATGGAGGAGGACCCCCCCCCCCCCCCCCTCGGGCTAATAGGAGGTGTCGGCTAGCGGTGTAGCCCTCAGGGTCCCATCTTGTCTAAGGTGACCAAGGCGCATTGGGCTCACCAGAGGGCGTTGCTCTAAGTGCTCCCCCCAATCCCCTCAGCAGACCCAACCACAAATTACAACTTCCACGTCAGTGGTGGAGAGCAGACTGCTGCAATTGCAAACAGTGGGACAGCCATTCCACTGTCAGCCAAACAACTGCACTACTGAACCCCACCCACCCACCCACCACTCCGACCCACCAAACGGCCATCCCCCACTGGCGGGCCTCCTCCATTATTTTGCCAGCCCCCCCCCCCCCCCCAAGAAAAGAAAAAACAGAGGCACGCATTGACATAGCACAACCAATTTGGCATTTTTGTGCATCCCCCCGTGGGGGTGCAACCGAGAGCACCTCAGGGAAACCCCAACTTTCATGCCAGACCAAACTGTTTTTGGCGGTTTTTGGAACACAAACCTTTTGATCTCAGGCCTTGCCTCCCACTGCTCAACAGCGTGTCTATGGGGCGGGGGGGGGGGGGTACAGAGTCATTTCGGGGCCTTGACTGACCTGTATTGAACCCCCTCCCCCCCCCCCAAGACACACACAAAGGAAACGTTTCCTTATGGTGCACTGAGGGGCCGGCCCTCTGAACCACCCGCTCACCCACAGAACGCAACCGCCTCGCCCCCCCCCCCCCCCCTCGCCCACTCCTGTGGATCACACCTTCAGCAAACGGTGGGCCCGGCCCCGTGTTGCCGCCCGATTTCTGAGGCACCAAGGAGGGCCTCCGGGGGGGGGGGGGGGGGGCTGTGGACGCAGTACCACCCCTCGCTGCTATCGTCTGCCCTTCTCCGTATTTCGTTCGACAGATAGTGGGGGTTAGTGGCGTGTGGATCTTCCCCCCGCCGCCGCCACCCTAATGCGGACATTGCAGCCTGAGATGATTGCAGCTCCCGCCCCAGGCTCCGCCCCCCCCCCCCAACCCCACCACCAGCAACACCAGTGCATACCAAGGGCGGAGGTTGGGGGGCCAGTGGGGGTGATTTTCCCTGGTGTCAGGCATCCACACCCAGATCCAGCGGTTCAGGGCCAGGGGAGAAGGTTTGCCAGTTCCCAGTAGTAATGATGCTGACGGTACGTGATTTCAGCATAGTGCCGTTGCTTTCGCTGCTGGACCACTGTCCCTCCGTCGCTGCTCTGCTGTTTTGCTGCTTTATGTGCTGACGCGTACCAACCCTCTGGTGTACGCAATTTTCTCATTGGGGGTCCGAAAGCCCTCTCTTGCAAATGAGGCGTGCCATGAACCTGCAAACCATTCCTGACATCATTGTGCAGCGGTTCTGTAACCTGATCTTTCTTCTGCAGGTTGTGCTTGAGCATCCTGACGTTGAAAAACTGAAGACAGTTCCATATTTGGTAGTGTCAGGTCGGTTCTCAACCCTTGCTCCGTCCATTGCCTAATTCAGCTCCCATCCAATGAAACCCGTGGTGTCCGTGCCACCATCTGCAGAATCCTGCTCTGATGAAAGGGGCGGGGCCCCACTCATAATTGCTCACCGCAGCAACGATATTTGTTCATTAAGCACCGACTGCGGATGAAGGTTCGTATTGATTCTCTGTGCCAGTGACAACCTTCCGATGGATGTACAACCTGATGACTTGGGACTTTGCAGTGTGTAGTCCCTGGTTGCCTCCATGTCGGTGTGCGCATTTGTTGGATCAAGTGTAAAACAATAAGATTCCCCAACAATATCCAACAGACACGCCACTGCGGAATTCTTCTGCCTGCCTCCCCTGTAGCCTGTAGCAGATAGATGCAGGTACTCCAATTGTGCAGGGTGTTTGGCAGGTAGTGAGGTTTGGACCGAAGTCCCTCATTCTAGAAGTTCCTAAGTGCGGGGTAGCTAACCGCTGAGGTACCAGCCGTCATGCCCAACCAATGGTTGGGTATTTATGACGCCCCCTGGGGTTCGACCGCCGCCCATCTCAGGACCTCCTCCGCGTGTCACTCAGTAGGACCCCTTCTGGGTGTCACTCAGTGGGATAGTCGGGTATTAAACTTGTGCCAAACCACTTAGTGGTCATGCCTCTGATCGCTGAGCTACGGGAGTGCCCCCTGCTGCGGTTGGCGGTGAACCAAAGTCTTTCTTAAAGAACAAAGTCGTGCTTCGAAAGACAGCCGTGCTCCCTGCATGATTGCCGTGCAAGAGAGCCTCTGACGGCCCCCACAATCATTTGCACGATACCTGGTGCCGCTCGTGGGGCGCTGTACTGCGTGACCGTTTGGCACACAAACGGTTCAGCACAAGCAGGAGGCTGGCGCTGCGTCTGGCAGGGAGGTCTTAGTGTGCTATGCTGTACCCCCGCTCTGTCGTTCGCAGGGGTTCCAGACTCCAATCCCAATCACGCGAGTTCCCTGTGCTCCGTTGCCATCCACATTTGTCAGGTCCCTGCCTTGGTTTCTCTGAGGGCCGAGGACCAGTACTGGTTGTGATGCGTGCGTTGGCTATGTGCTCTGCTTGCGGGTGTGGCCGGGGGTTGTGTGGTTTGGCTGACGGCGGCCTGTGGGGACATGTGCATGGTTCGACTGCAAATTGCGGGTGAATGTTCGTGTTTTTGCCGTGGCTTGTGGATGAATGTGTACGCAGGTATGAGTGGATGAAGGAAGGAGGGAAGGAACGCATGAACGAACGAATGAACGAACGGACGGACGGACGGGCGGACGAACGAACGAATGAACGAACGAATGAACGAATGAACGAATGCGTTCATTTGTTCGTTCGTTCGTTCGTTCGTTCGTTCGTTCATTCGTTCATTCGTTCATTCATTCGTTCGTTCGTTCGTTCGTTCGTTCGTTCATTCGTTCGTTGGTTCATTCATTCGTTCGTTCATTCGTTCGTTCGTTCATTCGTTCGGTCGTTCATTCGTTCGTTTCACAGATGAACGCCCTTGGAATGCTTTTTTTGCAGTCCAAAGGGAGAAGCAAATTTTGTGCTTTTTGAATCATTTGATTTTGGAGTGCACGCCCTTTGAAGCCTCCCCTGTAAGCTAACAATGGGGTCTGCAAAATTCTGACCCAGGGCTTATGGCATATTTTTATCCCCCGACAGGCATTGCCACTGGAGGGCGGGGAAGCTGACGCGAAAATTTCGTTAGGGAAAATGTTTTTCCTGGACGCAAGGTACAGCCTCTGGGCGCCAGGGCATGTGTTGTTCTGATGCTGAAGGGTTCTTTCGCCGTAACCACAGCAAAGTGCGATACACTTATCATGGGCATGGAATCACAGGCCTCAACCACAGCAAATGCCTTCACTTACCCGCCGCAGCCAAGCCAGACACATTCTTGTTAGTTGTACCCCAATTGTAATGTGTGACACGTGTGTTGTTGTCGCCAACTCCTTGCAACCCCATTTCCTCCCCCCCCCCCCCCCCCCACCCCTTCCGGACAAGACACTTGACACCCCCCCCCGTTTCCCGACCCTGTGAATCGTTTGGACCTTTCGGCAATTTGGGTGCATTGCTGGGAGCGGGGGGGGGGGGCATGGGGGGCTGGATCTTGCTCTTAAGCAATCCATCGCCTTCCCCCCCCCCCACCCGCTCCCTCAAGAGAGAGTGTGTGGCCCCCCCACATCTTTAGCTTCCCCCAGAACACATTGTACATGGATTGCAGTCGAGGAGTACGGGGGGGGGGGGGGGGGGGCACAGACGCTGGAGGGAGGCGGGGGAAACTGAGGGGCAGTCCCCCACAGGAGGAGGGGAATTTTCAGGAGGGGAGAACTTCGCAGGGAAATTTTCGCAGAAAAGTGGCGAAAGTTCCCCCCCCAGCGAAATTTTCGCGGCGCGTGACCAACAATTTCACTGCCTGCTCCTCTGGGCACCCCATATCCAGCGATATATCAATCAACTGTCCGTACGACAGCCCCTGGGAGATGCAATTTCGAGCTGTGTCTTTTGGAGAGACCATCCAGAGCCTACCAGGAAATGACAACAAGCGTCAGGATCCAAGGAGGTGACGAAATTTCCCCTTCCGAAATTATCCCCGTCGAAAGTGTCCCCTGGCAAACCTGTCCACTCCCCTTGTACACCTTGAGAGACCTCCCAAGCAACGAGCTGCATGAAGCCGACAAAGGATTGCCACGGTGCCATGGGTGAGATCGGGGCCATTCGCAATTGGTGCACGAACTACTTCGGAGGTGTCGCACGTGAGACGGGTCTCACAAGCGAGCCCATGCAACGTGCTCTTCACTTGCACGCAGTCGCTTTGTCGCGGTGGTGTCGCTGCGCGCCTCCTTGTGGCCACTCTCTGCCACGCAGCTCCCCTGTGTTTTCACTGCAGGTGGTGCGTGAGCTGCAGCAGCAGAAGGGGGAGAACTGGAACGTGCGCATTGGCATCCACACGGGCAAATTGTGCGCAGGGCTTTTGGGGCGGAACAAGTTCATTTACGATGTCTTTGGCGACACCGTGAACTTGGCCTCACGACTTGCGGATGCGGCAGAAGTGGACCACGTCAATGTATGTGTCTGACCCACACCTTCGAATCCGCGCCTGACCACTGCAACAAGTGCCGCATGGGGCTGATCCCTTTTGGATATGGGTTTGACATGAGTTTGATACGTGTTTGATATGCGTCGGATATCAGACCCTCATGAGACCCACACCAGACGCATCATCAAAGTCACAAACCCGGGAGGGGGGGGATTCCTGAGAAACTGGACATCATTGGGGGGTTTGGGACCCTTGGAATCTCCCCCTTCTTAAGACATCTCTGTGGTGGGGGGGGGGGGTTAAGGGCATTTGAACACGCACTCCAGAATGTCTGTGGTGACGAATTTTGGATCCCTGGTTGGGCGGCCCAGAGAGGGCAGGGGCGTTCTTCCAACAGTCTAGGGGCATGCCCTTTGGGCTGGGGAAGGCTCAATTTTGCCTTGCCTTCACATTGGTGCGCGCCACCACTCAGTTTTTCCCGAACCCCCCTGACGATATGCATGGGCAGGACTTGCTACCGAGGTCTCCAGAACCTTACGAGAATTGTACGCACTGTGGCTCAAGCATTCAAACAGTCAACAGACATCGGTCAGCACACGCTTGTTAGTTGCACCGTGTGGCAGATGGTGATGGGGTGTACCCTTAGGGCTCCGGAGGAGACTATGGCAAGAAATAGGTTCAGCGAGATGTGCACCACGAACATCTGTGTGCATATTGCTCTTCCACTTACACAAAGAATGGGAACCACAAATGAAACCCAACAAGGCAGCGAAGCGGCGGGACAGGAGAACTCCTCAGGAGCTGCAGGGCAACCCTTGATGTATTTCGTTGTGCGTGAAGAAGAGGAAGCAGTAGCAGGTTTGCCGCAGACAGTCTGAAAGCCTCACGGGCCTCACAGGGCAAAACAGCAATTGCCGATTTCTTGTAGTTCCCCCACCCCCCACCCCCCAGCTCCCTGCAAAGCACATTAACTACAGGAGTGTCGTGTTTTATCAATCGGTGTTGGATGCCTCCACCCCCCCCCCCCCAACTCACAAATAGTTCCGACACATGCACCATAATATGACTGGCAATTTGCCTCAGCAGGGTAAACCAGCTGGCGGTTTTGTTTGTAATGTTTATGTTTGGGCAGGGCTCGCTAATCTAAGGATGAAGCAAAACCCCAAACTTGCAGTGCACTGTGGCAATTCTGCATGGAACGAGAATTTTTTATGTTGTCAGTTACGGAGACTCCTTATTTTTGTCTTCAGATACGGGTGATGCGCTTGTCGGCTTCAATTTTTTTTATGGCTGTCAAGACCACCTACGCCTGTTGAGGCTTTTTTTGTTTTGAATGACAGGCTGTCCTGCATGTTACGTCATATAGTAGCATCTAACCACATGATAGGCTGCCCTGCTTTTGATAGAGTAGGACCCTTCCACATGTTGGGCTGCCCTGTGTGTCATCGAGTAGGATCTACCCACGTGATAAGCTGCCTTGCTGGTCCTAGAGTAGGACCCACCACATGATAGGCCGCATAAAGTAGGATCCGCCCGCATCCGGTCTTTGCTGGCAGGTCTCCGAAGATGTGAAGAACATGTGCAATGGGCGGGAGAGCTTCTACTTCCGGGGGGAGGTGAGCCTCAAGGGCAAAGGAGTGCAGCGATGCTACTACTTGTCCACGCACGGGAACGACAGCCTGAGCTCCATGGGTGAAGCCGCGTCCCAGCTTGCGGTGTACTCTAACGATCCCGCCCAGGAGGAGTGCTCCCAGCTTGCGGTGTACTCTAACGATCCCGCCCAGGAGGAGTGCTCCCAGCTCGAAACCCTCCCGACCAACACACTGGCCCTCCCACTCGAACCCACCGGTTTTACTGCCCGAACCACATCACATATATCGATGTCTACGACCATCTTCCATGCATCCACGTCCCTCGGACAGCCCAGCCACGTGCAGTCAGACATCTGCGGTCTCAGCCTTGGGCAACGCTGAGCCTGGGCCGGGGCGTTGCTTCATGGGGCCTCTGGACACCCCCTACCCCCCCCCCCCCCCACGCCTTGCGCAACGACCGGCAAAGGGTTCACCGTTTGACCAGCGGGTGGTCGTTGGACACGCCCGCGGAGACGGTGGTGGTGTCACGAAATGCGTTGGTTGTTGCGCAAGGGGAGGGGGGGGGGGGGGGGCACCCCCGCCGAGGGTAGTGGGGGGTACAGACCGCCACCGGACCCGGCGTATACCCCCGACGGGAGGGTACGGCAGGGGGGCAGATCCAACTGCTCGGGGGAAAGGAGACTTCGCAAGCAAAGGCCAAAGCCCCGCATTCGCGTGTCTTGTCCTTCCTCCGCGTTGCCTCCTCCGGAAGTGTTTGCGATGCTGCAGCGCCGTGCGCAGTGACGCTGCGGGACGACATTGTTTTTCATGGAGCCCCCCCTCTGCCGTTCCAAACCGCCGGGTTTTCCCGAGACTTTGGCGCCCACTTTGGGTCTGCCCACAGACATTTTCGCGGTGGCGGTGCTTCAACGATGATGCATGTCACACGCCCCCATGTGTCGGCACCGCCGCATTTCAAGAATGGGTCCAGGACCCCCCGCCCCTCCTCCGTCCACTCTGAAGCGTCAGTGCCTGCGCCCCAGCCTCAGTCTGCCCCGCCTGCCCAACCTCCGCCCCCCGTCTGCCAAGGCCCCCCGTGCGTTCGGGGCACCACATCTGCCCAGCCCATCTGCTTTGGCTGAAAGGCAATGATCTCCGGTGCCACTAAGTGAACGGCAGGGCGCCCACTCCGTGTGTCCCCCTGTGGCACCTCCGCCTGAGCGCTCGCTTCAGGAGCCGTGTGGACCTCCGTCACAGACCCGCGCCGTCCGGCGACGCCCGCCCACCCCTGCCCTCTCCCGCGGCGCCGCGCTTGCGAAGGGCTGCGCCGTCTGTGGCGTCCACTGCGGACGGAGTCCCGCACTCCCTTCTGCCCACAGCCCGCGCCTCGCCCAGCGTGATCCTCACGGCTGGTGCTCCCCGACCCGGTGTGCACCGGTAGCCCTTTGTATGTGTGCATGTCTGTCTGTTACGCATTGCCCAGTGCAGGCAGGTGCAGGGGAGGCCTGCCTGCGTGTGCATGCCGGTGCTGTTGTGCTGAAGGCGCAACCCCTAACCCGAATGGCCGTACACCGCAGGAGGAGGGGCGAGGGGGTGCTCCCCCCCGGGACGCCCCCCCCCCCCCCTCCAGACCAAAGTGACCACAGTGGGAAAAACGAAATGTACAACAGAGAAAATCTTGTCGGCCATTTTTGGTACACAAACTTTTGGGTCCCAGACCTCCCTCCCCCTCCTTCTCATACTTCCCTGCCCTAACCTTTCCATCGTCCCCGGGTTTCCGAATTGCGATTTGCGAGCGCCGCAGCGGCGGTTCCGAGGGGCTACGGGCCGACGAGGTCACGTGGCTCTGCACAACACAAGCACGTGGCGAAGAGGACGCTTCAGTCTAACTTCATGCTTGGATTGGACGTCGCATTGGACGTCGCAGCGGCGCGAGTTGTGCGCATGGGGCAAGCTCTGCTGGGACTTTGCCGACACGGGGCTTTGAAGTCCTTGGGCACAACACAAGCTTGTCTGGCTTAAGCCCTGTTGACTGGGGTGACTCCCAGGGAAACAACATGTTGTTTCCCCAACCTTGGCCTCCGAAGTCCCAAAGAAGATGTGCAACAGCAAAAAGGTGAGACAAAAGTCACGCATTCGAGGTCAATCTAATGCCAATCCATTGGTCCACCGAGGTTCTGCTGCCAGGCTTCAGGCGTCTGGCAGAAATCGCCGCTTCACGTGCAGCAGTGCACGATTTGGTCCTGCTGGATGAGGTGGGTTCCGTTGGGTCACTTTTGCAGCCAATTTTAAATAAGGTTTCATTCAAGTTTGGCATCGGCCAAAGCGCATGCTATGAAAAATGGTGTAGCATTTGGGCTCGCTCTCTACCCAGCCATGCATCATGCCACTCAGGTGCATTATGCGAGACCTGTGCACAGTGTACCCCCCCCCCCCCCACCAGCGCAAGCACAGGCTTGTTGAAGCACAGAGTGGGCATTGGACTGCTGTTTTCGGGATTTTTTGGGACCGCTGCTTTTTGTGGTCCTGAATGCAGGATTGGGTGTTTTGTGACACACTTGTAGAGGGGAAGGGCGGCTCATTCATGTCTGTGATTGTGCATTCTTTTCATAACAACAATGTACCACACATTGCAACCCCAGGCGGTTTGTTTTGATATGATTTTCGGCCGTGGCTAACATTGCTATTCCAGGCATGGCTGTCACATACCATGCTTTGCTGTCGTGTGTGTTGCGGGCTTGTCTAAGCACGGGGTGGGTGTTGAACCGCTGTTTTGCCTGGATTTTTGGGACCGTGGCCATGCTTGTGCAGGGGGGGGCAGGGTGACGTCATTGAATTTCTGATGCAATATTGTTGTGCAAAAGCTGATTCCTGCCTCTGTTGGATTGTTGTATGGTTTGCTTGGCTCTATCTTGCTGGGCACAATTTGGGCAGAGCGCAGAAGGAGGCAAAGGAAAGGACAAAAGGGAAAGAATCATTGTTGTTGCTAGAAGCCAGGAAAATTATCCTGCAGATGCACACACCAGCGTGCACAAGTCAGTGCTGGAGTCGGCAAACCCAGCATGGACTCGGAGTGTGCATCTGGATGGACCTGGTCAACGGCACGGGCAACAGCTCGTCTCTGGGACAGCTGACCCTGGAGTAGTCAAACAGGACAAGTCATCCAGGGGTTTCGTTTACACAACCCAAACACGTTCGGACCCACAGAGGGTCGGAGTGTGCAGTGGCGAGGGGCCAATAGGCGCCGCCAAAGGCAATTAAACCAAAACCATGGCCCGTGCCATAGCCAAATGAAAGGTATGTGGCTGAAAGGGGCCAGCACCAGCAAACATACCCACAGGACGGTGAACACCAGCGTGGAACACAGAATGCACGCCACGCCCCAAACTCACCAGTGCAGTGGGCTGGCGACTAAGTCCCGAACCCAATAGACGACCACCAGCCCTTGCCCTATTCAGGGAGGGGAGGGAGCAGAACTGGATGGAGCTGTCCCAGCGACACTGACCCGAATGGAACTGAGTTGGCAATGAAGGCCATGTGAAGGCAGGCGCGGCTGGAGCTTAGTGGCGGGTCCACACCTGACCTTTGCGGCCCCTCTTGGCATCCCCCCCACTTGCACACGCGGGGAGGGAGGTCACTTTGACTTTTCTTCTGAACATGGGTGGTTGTTTTGTGCTCTGATTTTCTTTCTCTGCTGGTACCCCCTGTTCGCATTGACTCCTCTTCACATTCAGACACAAATGTATGCCCTCCTCCTCTGATTGTGACTCACAGTCAGGGGATTGTGATGATAAGCCTGAGGTGGAGGTGGTATGGGCGAAGGCTGCCCATGGGGTTTCGGGACAGGGTCATGTGATTGATGGAAACTTGTACCTTACCTCTGGCATTTGCAAGGATGAGCAGATTCTGGAACAACTGAAGGTGCCTGTCAAGTCCAATCCAGCCTAGCCAGATGCCAAAAGGGCTGAAAAGCAGACTGCACAGTCCACCTCCGCCTCATCTTCTAATCCTCAGATGAACATATCGAGTTCAAGGTTGTAAAAACAAGTTTCATGCATTGCCTGTGGAAAGGGCACGCGCACAACAGTACCATCATGTTTCAGTGGGATTGACACTACAGGGTTTTGCATGCACTGCTGCAGCTGTATTGTTGCGGTGTTGTGGGGAGGGGGAGACCGTCACATCATCCCCCCCCCCCCTGGGGGGACCCGTCATGACAATGGGGGGAATTTTCAGGGGGGGTGTCCACAGACCCACATGCCATATCAACGCAGACACTGACCTGCTAATTTTTGATGGGTTGATAGGGCGGGGATGTCACCTGAAAATTCGACTTAAAAAATGTGCCCCGCGCTATTATAAAGGGGGGGGGGTCCCAGGTAGATCCAATGTTAGGTGGGTTGGTCTGATCCAGACGCCCCTCTGGAAACAAGGCCTGCCCTACATCCCTTCTTTTGGTGTATGAGCAGCACGCATAGCTAAAGGTTTCCCCTGGGGAGGATCCCCCCTGTTGTGTGCATCCCTGATCAGCAGGCTCCAACTCCCCCCGCCCCTCCACCAGAGGGGCCACTGTGGTAAAGAGCCAGTTGCCACATCGCTCACCCGAGCCCTGTACTACCGACCTTTGAGGGGGGATCAACAACACACATGCCTGCAGCCGCTGGGCCGTTGTCCATGTGGAGACTTCCACGGTTTATGTGTGGGGCGAACGCATTGTGCAGCAGATGCCATGCTACAGAGCCCTTCTCCAGCATTTTCCTCCATGAACACAGCAGCGGAGAAGGGTCTTGAGCAAGGGACAAGAAGTCCCCATCCCGATTCGGCGTTTGGCGTCCCAGCGGCGATCAGTCAGCAAGCTTTCGTTGCTTATCAACCGCTGGCGGTGCCGTACCAGCTACTCCACTTTTATCGTTCCCCCTGCCCCCACCCCAGTCCCAGTGGTTCTGTATCGCGACTTCCCACATCAGTGATGGAGAGCACCGTCCTACCTTCGCAGTCTGGGAACAACTGAACGTGAGGCTTGTCAGCGCACACGGCAGGGGACTTGGAAACAATGTGTCAAAATTCTGTGAGCAGTGGGGTAGACATTCCACTCTGGCTCACCCCCCCCCCCCCCTCCGCCACGCATACGATTTTCCAGTCCCAACAGCCCCTCCCCCCCCCCCTTCTCTATCCCACCCCTACCCCTTTACTTTGTGCAAGTCTTGGAGCGCTGTCGCAGCCAATTGATGCTCCTCTCGCCCCTGATTCAAAAGCCCTGAAGGCTGTGTGAAAGCAGGCGCAGTTGGAGCAAAGTGGCGGGCCCACACCTGACCTAACCCAGCCCCTCTGCCGCTCCCCTCGGCACTTCCTTTACCCATCAAAGTGTCGAGGGGGGCCTTGCGATTGCGTGGTAACGAGTGCCCCCTTTCTGCCTCCCGTTGTGTCACTGCCTAGGCCACGATGCGCGAGTTTTGAAACCTTTGAAACTTTTGCTTAAAATTGTAGGGGAGTAAATGCCAACTTTGTGCATGTGATTCTTTGTATCAGGGCGAGTACCTGCCGCGGTGCGCGCGCGGTGCAGGTACTGGGATGGTTCCGCAGACCCTTTTATCCAGAGCCAATCAGGGGGAATTGTAACGCCTGAGAGTCCACCAGGTACCATCTACAACTCCTCTCCTGGTAGACCATCTCCTGGAGAAGTTGTTCAAATGCCTGACGCGGTGCTCGCACGGTGCGCGCGCGGTGTGGATACTCCCCCTCACCGTATTTGCAGGGTGTACCCCACAATCAGTGCCGACACTGACGATCTTGTTCCATCGTGTAACCTTGTTGCGGACTTCCTGCAAATGGTTCATGGAGGGTCAGCAGCAACACCCCCCAGCATTTCCCATTCACAACCCTGTGCCAGTGAATGTTTGGGGGTACGTGGCTCAGCTGCTGAGGATAAGACAGGGGGCTTATTACAATCTGAGGGCCACAACACCTCACTTGAATTTTCGTTCAACCAGAACCATCAGGTGGGGCTCTTGCATCAATGCAGTGGTTGGTTATTGTAGGTGGGGGGGGGGGGGGGGCGGGGGCATACGCGCCCCGCGGGAGAAAGAGCACGTTACACTGTGTGGCTGAACTCTTATGCCATCTGCACAGACCTCTGATCTCAGCTTCCTTGGACACAAGCTTCGCCAGGAAAAAAACCAGAAGGTAAGACAGGGGATTTGGCCCCCAAAAGAGAACAGAAGGCCAGGGCGCCCTGTGCTTGCATTTTGTTTGCTACCAAGTGAATACGTTGGGTGACTGGCAAGTTGCCTCTTCAATCGGATTCGACTGCCATTCCCTGCACTGTGTTGCATCCCTTCCCCTCACTCCCTCTATCCTCCCCCTGTCCCTTTCCCAGTCAACGTGTAGAGGGGGTCTTGGGATGGCATGGTGACAGATGCCCCCTGTCTCCGTCACAGCCAGGCCGCGCTGCATGTTCAGTTTTGGAACCTTTGCCTACGAGCGTCGGCGAGTAATACTATTTTGGTGCATGTAATGCCTTGTATCTTTGTCTTCTCCGGTTGTGTCCTCCATTTGGAATTGGCCACGCAGACACCAGGGACACCAGGGAGCTGAGCGAAGGTAGCGGGGAAAGCGAGAGGGACAAAGAGACGTCGCAGCAAGAACCCGGGAGAGACAGCAGAAGGGTGCCAGGGGCTAGCCCGGAGACACCAGAGCCCGAGATCCGGAGCCGGGTGACCCTGCCCTCGGTACCCATGAGGGCGCCGGGAGAGGAGGGTAGGGGCCAGCCGAAGGGCAGACACCAGCGCGACGAAGTGGTCGCCAAGCACGACGGAAAGAGCAGGAGCCACACAAATTAACCGGGGACCGGAACGCCGACAATGCAACGCCACATCCCCCCGGGAGCAATCGCCGGGAGAGGGTGCCCGGGGTCAACTGGGTAACACCCTGGCCTAGGACCCCAAGTCGGGTAGCCCTGACCCCGGGCCCCGTGAGGGTGCCGGGAGAGGAGGGTGGCAGCCAATGGCCAATGGGCCCATGGACTGAAAAACCCCTGAGGGGGCCTCAGGACATGGGTGCCGAGCATCGTTCGGGCGGTCGCGGGTGGACGAAACCCAAGTGCACCTACGAGAACCGAGTGGGTTCTCAGCCCGTGAGGGTGGGGAGAGGGCTCCGTGGTGGTGGGACTGTTCGCTAGTGCACCTACACGGGACTCCGCCTGCAGGGGACCTATCAGACCGCACGGCCACGTGAGCGGAGGACCGACTAGGCGTCGGTCGGACCCCGGGGGAACCCAGGTGGTTGCCCGTGAGGGGGACGGTCGCCCGTGAGGGGGGCTTTACACCAAGGGAAACCTATGGCGGAGAAGTAACCCCCCGCCGTCGAGTGGCCGCCCGATAAAACGGGTGACGGCAAGAGGCTACATACCCGTGGCCGACAAGAAGTCAAGTCAAGTAGAAACCGTTCAAAAGAGTCATTGGTGTTGGTTCCGCCATCGTCATGATGTTCATTTTCTTCATATTGTTCATGATAGTGTGTTCGTTCGATCTCCATGTTGAAAAAGGCCAATTATATGCTGATTTTGTATTTTAGTTGTTGTACCTTTGTTGGTCCTTTTCATCGTTTCCACTTTTTTGCCCTAAACTTAGAAATCGATTTATCAAACTATTGACCCGCGTTTCCAAATCGTTTTCTCAAACAAACCTTCCGCAAAGCACAAGGCACTTCGGGTGCCCCCACCCGGATAGCTGGGAGGCACACACCAAAAAAAAAAAAAAAAGCACAAGGCACGTAGAAGGCTTCAACCAAAATACTCCATGTTCTCAAACAATCCCAATCGTGCAAAGATTATTGGAACATTAAAAAAAGGAATAAAATCGGCATACTATGAATATGGAAAGCGTGAGTACATATTCTTGCATGGGGGGATTGGAGAGAACACAATGAATGTAACACGCAATGAAATCAACATTGTAAATGAAACTACTTGTGGATCCCCCAAATCAGAAATTCAAATGGTATGGTTTCCCGATCCCTAAATCTGAAATTCTATTGGCAATTGGCACGACTGGCGCTTTGGCGACCTCAGAGCGCCAATGGGATCTCAATCATGAAGTGTCCATCTGGGTGTTGGTTTTATTACAAATATTCCACTGTACATAACACTTATTTCACGTTGTGTAACTAGAATTTTCTACATCTAACGGATCTATATAGAAGTTTATATCAATAATCGTAAAATTTGTTTTCCAAAAAGACTTCCGCAACATAACCCGTCCTGAAAAACGATTCACATTTCAAGTGAAGGATAACGTTTTTAGATTTGGAAACCTTCGTATAGGAAGCGGCAAGTTTGTTGATATTTATGCTATTAACACATGCATTTGGCATTGTGATTTCTTTCAATTTAAAAGCTGTAACTTACATATTCTCTTTCGTTGCATGAACTTTGCCAAGGTAGCTTCAAATCGCACTCATATCGTACATGAAATTGTCATATGCTAACCACCAAAACATCAAGCTTTTCAAGCTCCAAACTTTCCGAGACCAACTAAATGGCGGCAAAAGAGAAAGATGCCATGCAAGTCAAGCCGGTCATTTTCAGATGTCCTGTACTTTTTTGAAATCAAAATTGTTTTGCCTTTTTTGTTGTACAAAACAATTTCCGTTGTCCACCACAATCTACTTGGCAACCGCATTTATGCGCAAATGGTTGTGCTTGCTGATTGTTTGTTCGTTTCCGTGCACATTGGATTTTTTTGCCTTCTGGGAGGCAAGAGAACGGAGCCTTGCCACAAAGAGGCCCATACCCCTCACAAAAAGCTATTGCCGCTACTATTACACCCGTCGGGTGGCTCCCAAGTAAAAGCGGGTATGGAGGGCTTGCTAGATCGGGCACCTAGGGGGAAAGGAGCAGTTTTGGGTGATTCCTTAGACTTGTGTACATGTGTAAATACATGGTTCCCGGTTTTGGACTACGGTGCAGTGGCAAAATGCTCTATGCCTAAATTGTCACTAAACACTTGTACAAAAGTACTGAGCACCTAGGGCAACTGCTTCACGGTAATGTGCATGGAGGGATTCGTGCTACTAAGGGGGCGGGCTACAAAAAAGAGACTGCCTTTGTGGGGGACACAACGACCTAGGGTTGACTAATTAAGTTGCTGCATGGCATCCAGCATGGCACTGTACGTTGTTCTCCAAAGCTAGTGGTCCGCGTCCGGCCAAGTTGAGCTGAGGACTTCGGCACACCTCACCCATATCCGAGTAAGCAATCAACGCCAAAAGAGCCTGGTATTAGCAAAGGAAGGGGTCACCTATAAAGCAACACAACCCTGCAACTGTAGCCAGAGGGGTGAGGCCGTGGAATTGTGGACGGCAGGAACAATACCTTGTGGCGAGAGACACTCCGCACAACTAGATAGTCTCTTAGAGCTGCCGCCCACATGAGGTTGCATGTGACCGCACGTAGTTGCACATGTGGGGACACCTCTCATATGGGACACATGGACTTTGGCGTCGTGAAAACGCCTTCTCAGAACGCATGCGGGAGCGGCTTTGAGAGGCACCTACAGTAAGAAAAAGTCACTGCCTTGTCTTTCTTGGAGGGCTTGATCCAGGCTAAGCCCCCCTTAAAACCCTTTGTTGATGCTGAGACAAACTTAAGTGTTTTCATCTCTCTTTTGTTGCCTAAAGTACACTTTCTCAAAGTAACTAGGGTTGTGACCCTAGCCCCCCCCCATGAAGTTCACCCCTACCACTCAACTGAGCGGAGGTACCTTCCTTCATGGAGGACATACCAAAATAAATCAGGCATTTCATGCTTGTTGGCCTTGGAGGTTAAGCCTAAGTGGTCTCCCACCCCAAGACCCCTATACTCAATTGTTTCTACCACTTATTGTGGTCCTACTTTGTAACTGTTTCTGAATTCAGTTGCTTGGTCAAGTCATTTTCTGTGTGGTCCTGACATCTATGCCCCTCAGTCCTAACCAGCACCATTTCACCCAAAAGAGTGCACATGAAGTGCCTATTGCAACCTCTGAGGCTAGAGTCTGACCAATTTTCATATAAAACCTTTTGTATTATCCATTTAAGATTGAATCTATGTGCATAAACCTGCATTGTCTATCTGCAGCCCTTCTGTGTTACACTGGATTCCAAAACCAATCATTGATTCGATCCACATTCAGTCCTTGCTCTACTTGCTGCTTTGGTTTGGGGTTTTCAACTACAAAACCTGCAGGAATACATCAAAAGACCTAGGGCATAATTCAAGGACATCTCTCCGGTAGCAGAGGCAGTCCCTTGTGACCTTTTGAACCGACCTTGAGAAGAAGTGCAGAACAAAAGCTCAACAACAAGTCCATCATGTCCACGCCAAGCGTCAGGACCTGGCCTATCCGAACTGTCCAAGTACAAATGGGCAGCATGGCCCACCCAATGAGTGAACCACCTCACCGAGCTCCACATCATCTCAGTGGCGCATCTGGGTCCCAAGGAGATCCAGAACGCAGAAGGGCGGAAGAGAATAAAGGCCTTACCACCGAGGCCTTAGCAGCACACGGTGGAGACAGCTTCAGTCACCTCCACAGACGTGTGGCTGCTTCAGTATCAAGATCCAATTGTCCAGCTTCATCCTCAACTGCCATTGAAGGACCTGAGGAATATGAGAAGCTGAAGATGAAGATGGATGAGTACATCATGCATGAGGAGTACTATAAATCCATCCGTGGGGAAGATGGAGAGGAGCCGTTGGCTGTACATGGATCCAGACCACGTACAGATCTAGGGTCCTACGCACACTCTGGTCCTCCGTCCACTGCATCCCTGCCAAGACGACTAAGACCTGAGTATCCAACCCCAAGGGCTCCCGAAGTGGGCCCAACACGAGTAGAAGAACAACAACATCCAAGGCCAACCTACGGTGACCTGGATCAAACGGCCGAGTTGCTGGCCAAATTCCTGTCTGGATCAGAAGATCCAGATGTGACGGCCTTATCGGAGGCCATTAAGGCTAAACTGGGTATTGCAGAACCCTTACCCAAGCCTGAGTTGCTCTCTCTCTCTCCAGGGCTGAGTACCCTGGCCGAAGATCTCAAGAGATCGAGGGTCTCAAGGCTGTTGCCTAAGGTCACCTGCCCCAGCCCCTTTCACCCCCGTGCCAGGACTGTGCCTATGGCGGATCTACAGGACGTGCCTGTCACAGAGAGTGAGAGAAGAGGGCTGTCAGCCCTGGCCCCTCTTGCCGGCGTGTCGCCATCAGGCCTAACTCCGGGGGGTGGGAAGACGGGCAGACCAATTGCCCAGGCGAACATCCAGCTAGAACTGCCGGAGTTCGACCCCAAAAATCTGCCTGAATGGGCAGAAGAATTTGCAGAGTTCCTTTTGTTGACTGGCCAATCCCATGTGGATGTGGCCACCAAATGTTCACTGCTAAAACGCTCATGCAAAAAGAAATTTTTGCAAAAACAGGTCAAACAGATTGTGAAAACCTGTTCTACCTGGGCAGAGGTACTCCTGAGGTTAGAGAAAACATTTCCAGTCTATGAGACTGACCTCAGCGTACGCACACAAATCGAGGAGCTACCTATGCTCCCGGAGTTTCCATCCGCTGCGCGAATTTCTGAGTATGTGTGCGACTTGGAGTACTTATTTTCGAGGATGAATGTGGGCTCCTACGGAGCCACTGAGCCCCACCTGTGGCTCATGAGTAAGATCCCCCAGCGTACGTGGGATGATTGCCGCTCCACCTCTGAGAGGAAGAGCAGGACCCACTCGTACGATACACTGGTGGATCTCTTGATTGAACTCGCTCTTGAGAGAGAGAACGACTCCCACATGGAGAAGTTCCTCAAGAAGCATTTGGGACGAGGTGGTACCCCTACCCCCGAACGTGGCGAAGGGAAGGGGCATAAAAATCCCACTAACACTAACCAGGAAGGGGGTAAAGGGAGGGGCAACCTACGTGCCATGAACGAGGTTCCAACTGATGCAGGCACACCCCCCCTATTTTACTGCCGACCTGTCAATGACAAGGGGGGACCTTGTCACGCCTCTGACTGCGATCTCCGCAGTGGCTGTATGCTGCAGTGTTGTGGTTTGTTTCTTGGGAACTCGACTGCACTCCTGTGCCTCTTTGTTTCTCAAAATCCGAAATCCAAAATCCCAATCGACAAACCTCGCAGGATCTTTAGACGGGGCACCAATAATAACACAATCTCGAAGACATAAACCCTGTTCAAGATCGAAGTATCTTACAGCGCTCATTCACAGTTGGCATTCGATGCTTCTGTATTATTCACAGACTGTCAGCGCGATTGCGACTGCGACTTGCGATTTGCGCGCTGTTGCGCTGTTGCGCTGCGCTGTTGCGCTGCTGCTGTTCGAAGCCATAACACTACCCCCCCGTTGAGACCTCGAAGAGGTCTCACTCACCTGGGCGGGCGTCACAACGTCGAATGAGAGCAGGCCCAGACAGAAAAAAAAATTTTTGGGCCTCGACATGTGCTGGCTACAGAAGCATAACAGTGGACCAATCCTGGTCGAAACAGTGGACCAATTCTGGTCGAGATCACACACCGAGGTGCAGTCATGGGACACCCGTCGTCAGCGCCTCATTCACACGCCGTGTTCGACTTTGCCACGGCTGCGGCCTTCGGCGGAGGCTGCAGAAGACAACCTCGCCAGGCACACTGCACGGGCGCTGTACCCGCAGCAAGGCTGTGGGCACGTCGAACCATAACATACCATAGCATCGAAGCTGAGTGCTCAGCAGACCAACAGGCCTGTACATCCGTCAGCTCGACAGGCATATGGAGCATTCGATACCATTAATGGCATCCAGACTGTTGAATAAGCCATTACTTGGCATCCAGACATGTCGAATCAGCAGTCCCTGCCCCACGTGTACGTATACGAAGGATCCACGGGAAGTCGACATAGTTCATGTACCTCCTTCAATGTCTCGACACCAGCCATGAACTTGAAGGTGTCATGACCCGTATAGTGTCGACGGATATCGCTGTCGAGAGCACGCTTCTGAATCAGGATACCAGATCGATGGTTCAGCAATCGAAGGTTGGGATCACCAGGTCGGTCATCGACGGGACACTTGTACTGGAATACGAAGACATGTTCACGGGCAAGCGCTCGAAATTGTCCAGGTCCCAGTGTCTGTGCCCTGGTCGAATAGAAATCCCAGAGGCTCGACGGTTTCCAAGCGTCCTCACTCCACAGATCAGCCCGATTGGTGACCTCGAAGGAGTATCCGTCATGTCGACCAGTAGACCACCGATAGGTTTCCTTCGAACCAGTACCAGCGGCCATGCTGTGGTAGAACTGACCAGTTCGCGTATCGACCCGCCACCACGGCGTGTCGGCAATCGAAAGTCGTCGTACGACAATGACAGCGCTGATGTCGTCCTTCTCAGGGCCGAGGGCATATCGGTCGACGATCTCAAGCGTGTTGGTTCGAGAACCTTCTTCTTGGAGTCGACCGAGGTGTTGATGGACATAGTGGCCGTCAGCGAGGGAGCTCTGCAGAGCGAATCGAACCGCTTCTGCAGTCACAAGGCTCGAAGCCGTGTCGACAATGACCGCTTCGAGGACTTGGTCTCGGCAGCTGACCTTGCGTCGATGTGCGGCCTTAAAGTCTTCGTGGATCGGCGTGAGGTACTTGAAGAACGGAATGTCGAAGTGGTGCTGATAGGCATTCGACTCCATCGACAAGAACCGGTGATCGAGGGGGTCCGGGTGGAACGGGTCGCTCGCAGGCGAGTCGGTCTTCTCGATCTCCTCCCGTTCGTCAGCATAGACGTCCCTTCGAAACCTGACCGTCCGACGCCAACGTTGTCCATCTTGGTATCCGGCCTCGTAGGGGGACATGAGGTATGTCGAGGTACCCAGGCGTCGAACCAAATCGGGAGCATCCACGAAAGGGAAAAGATCGACATACTCTTTATTCGATGAGTGAAGGGCAGCAATTCGTCGGATTGCCCTATCAAAGTCGTGGTACCCGAGTCGTCCGGGTCCAGTTTGGTAGATCGTCGCCAACTGGACAAGGTCGATGGGGGCGCCTGGTGCGACTGCGTTGTACGCATAAGGTTCGACCTGTTCTCCGATTCGAAAGTATTCTTGGAGCTGGACCGCAAGGTCCTGCGTTCGATGAGGAGCACATCCATAGCGTTTATATCCGAGTCGAGAGGTGCCTCGAAGGCCACGCAGTTGGTGTCGGCGAAGAAGCAAATCGACTTTGTACGCAAGGAAGGGGGCTCGATCTTCGAAGAGCCAGTCGTTCGATTGGCAAACCTTTTGAAGATCACGGATAACTCCCATAATCGAAACTGCAACGGGAGCGTCTCGTCTCATCTTTTCGTGGGTCCAGAAGCGTCGATACTTGAAGATCAGGTCGATCCCATCCGCAACATTTATCAGGTCGTCGATACCAGAGATCTCTCGATGCATGCGGTTGAGTCGAGCAATTTGACTCGGCAGGGTATGTTCGGTGAGGTCTTGTCGGAATCCATAATCGAGCTCTTCATCATAATGTCGCCATTTCATGAGGGCCGCTCGAAAGTTTTGACAAGCCATTTCGATTTTCGTGTACCATTGATATCCTGGCTTACCACCAAGGTTTCCATGTTCATCGAAAGACGTGTCAGGGGCACTTCGAGCCATTTCGTACGGGAATGGTGCGGTTCGACCCCAACTGTCGATGCAGATGGTCTTGCCCAACTCGACGATGGCGGCATTTGCGTTCGACACGACTTCATAGTGTTTCTCGCTCAGGAACATGTGCGGCTTTCGAAGACCAGCCATGGTACTCGACGCAATAGTCAGCACCGATGGTTCGAGCTTAGTGTACTCCGTCTTCATCGGATCATCTTCATGTGTCCCAAATCGATAGGGTGGCTTCAATCCGAACGTTCCCAAGTGTCGAAGTTCGTCGATGGTCTCGATTTCATGATTGTACTGCGGCATGTTGTAGGGCTGCCATTTCGACTCTGGCACCGGCACAGACTTGTAGCTGGGTGGTGCTGTCGACCGCGCGGGTTCGTAAGGATATTCTGCTTCGTCGTCGGACTCGAGTGGCCAGGATTCAGCGTCGTAGTTGTAGTTATCATCGTGGTAATAGGAGTTGGCGTCGTGGTAGTAGGAGTCGGATTGGTTCGTTCGAGTAGAAGCTTGTGTTTTCGGGGCATTCGAATGCCAGGATTGGTCGACCCAGTCGTCTTCGACTTTCGGCTCTCCGGTACCTGGATCCTCTCTGGATGACCTCGATGTCCAGGTGTTCGGCCACGATGTCCAAGAACTGTCGACCCATCCGGGCGCTGAACAGAAGAAGGAAGATCAGTCGTCGTACCCCGTGTAGCAAGCAAGATCTTCATCATCAGAATCGAACCAGTCAGGGCTTGAGCACCGCTCTCGAAAGTATTCTGCATCGACCGGGGGAGGGGGCCCGTACAGCTTACAGAGTTCCGGCGGCATGTCGGGTGGAGTCCCTCCCTTCGTCGGTTCCAGAACAGGCAAGCTGGCCAGGGCTATCTCGAGCCATTCCAAGCCTTCGGCGCCTCCTGTTATGATGGGTCTTCCACTCGGCGCTATTCCCGCAAATTTCCCGCGAGGGAACACACCTCCCTTGCCTGCTTTCGATGGGCCTCCTTTTCCTTTCGAGCTCCCAGCATATGCCGACTGGCTGTAGTGCGGCGGTTCGAATGGATCGAGAGGTCGATTCGGACGAGTTGGCGCTGATGCTACCGACAAGCAGCGGCCAGTTGAAGTCGTCCTCGCTGGGGGTTTAATCGCGTCAACATCGATGACGTTCGACGATGTCGCTCGAGAAGGCGGAGGTCGAGAGGAAGCTCGGGGCGTCCGGGATGTAGTACCATAGGCGGAGGCTCCGGTGTTCGACCCGGAACCTCGCATGAGTTTTTCGAAAAACCACGCTGCAGAGAAGAGTAAGGGTGTTACTCAGTTACTCAGGGTGGAGTCGAAGGAACTCAAGGTACACAGGATCCTCTTCTAGAGCCTTGCTCGACTCCCAAGACCATGTGTCGTCATCCCATTCACAACGGTACAGGAATGTGCGGCGCTTTTTACATCCCACTCGACGTCTAGGCACGATTTTGACAAGTCGAGGAGATTCTCCAGTTTTGACAGGGGGCATCGGAAACTCCCACACCGGCTGTCCCTCTCGATGGACGTAGGGTTTTATGCTGTCTCGATTGAAAACTCGCAACCCATCGAAGGGGGCAGGGATGTCCAGTTTGACATTCTCGCCCTTGTTCAGTACCTCGAGTATTTTGTAAGGGCCGCACCAGACAACATCGAGTTTCCCTTTATGTCGATATTCAGGCACCAACACCCACCATCGTTCACCGACTTCAGGCACTCGAACGTGTCGGTCCATTTGCAGGACCACATGCATCTGGCGTCGACGTTCCTCGGCAAGCAGTGCACGCACAGAATCGAAGGTACGTTCCGCTCGTTGCATGTAATCATTCACGGTCGATGGTTCATGTGCATGAGAAGTCATTCGGGGAAAATCCAATGGAAAAAGGGGTGTTCGTCCTTCATCTATCTCGAACGGGGATAGTCGAAGACTATTGGATGTCAGGTTGTTGAACTGGATTTCGGCGAATAGGAGGTCGACATCCCACTGGTTGTTGCCGAAGATGCCGTGTGTACGCAGGCGCTGGAGGATGGACTGATTACTGCGCTCCGCCAGGCCATTGCCTCGAGGGCGGTTGGCCACTGTTTGATGCATCTCAATCTTGAAGCGCTGGGGCAACTCCTTCCACGCCTGAGACTCGAACAGCTTGTCTCGGTCAGAAACAATTTGTCGAGGGCATCCTTTCAATCGAATAACCTCACCTAGGAACACATAGATGAGGTCGTCGGCTGTCATATCCTTGCGACAAGGGATGAACATTCCACGCTTGGAGAATCGGTCGACTACAGTCATGACGGCATCATGGCCCCTTGTGGTCGGCGGCAATCCCGAAACCCAATCGACGGACACGCTGTGCCATTTGGTGTCGGGCACCGGCAAGGGTCTTGGGACTCTGGCGGTGTCGACTCGTCTTGATTTCGCCGCTTGACAGACATCGCAACTTAGTATGTATCGCTCGACATAGTGTCGTAGGTGTGAACACACATAGTCGCGCTTAATCAGGGCCATGGTTCGAAGGACTCCTGAGTGGCCATAGAACTCCGACTCGTGATACATAGCCACAATCGACGTAACCAGCGTTCGGGGAACAAGCACACGTTTGCCCATCATTGACAAATGGAAGAATTTCCCATCATCGAACGACAACTTGGCATCTCGAAGCTGGTGTCGTGCCGCAGGGCTTCGATTTGCGACTTCGTAGATGTGTTTCGTCCGGGGGTCCTCCCGATAGGCTGCCGCCCACACAGCTGTCGAAGTCAAGTCTTTGCACTGATAATGTCGATGTACTCGGCGGTGTGTACCCTTAAGACTCGAAGGGTACGGCGTGTTGGGCCCAACTTTCGGCAAGGGAACCGATTGCAACGTGCCGTCACGGTGACGTCGACAGCGAATCAGTTCCGCCATGGTCGGTGCGTATCGAAGTTCATTGCCAAAGGTGACTCGAAGGGGGCGATCCATGCTTACATCGGGGACGTCGTCGGTGTCAATAGACGTGTCTGGCTCGTTGCCAGCCTCATCGAGATGCATGCTTGGTTGGTGTGAATTCTCAGCCATGATCTCGTCCGATGGTGCTGGATCCAGTCCCAGGTCCTCCGGCTCGGCAGTTGTCGCGCTCGACGGTCGCGGCTCCAGGTCCTCCGGCTCGACGGCGGGTTCGGTGTCGAATTGGAGGGCTGGTTCCGCTAGTGACGCGTTCCCGTGGGGGGCCGGCCACGGGACGCTGCGGTGACACGCACAGGTGAGCAGGCAGGCAAGGCACTACGCTCACAAGGGCATCAATACGCCTGTGTCATGTGACAAAGCGTTTCAGAATCCTTGCCACTCTGCAAAGAGGGAACGAAAGTATGTACAGCAACACATCAGGATATGTACACATGGGGTTAAGACTGGACTGGGGTAAGGGCATCAAGGGACAATAGACACTCAGTCCCGACTCATATCCCAATCCCAGGTCCGACCCTCTCAGTGGCTGATGGGGGCGGGGGCTCAAACACAACCCATGCCCTGCTCAGTCCGGACCCTGAAACCCTGCCAATGGGAGAGGTGTCCCGCACAGCCACAGGCGAGTTCCTGGGAACCAATGGGTTCCAAGGCCAACCGACAGTGGCTCCCTATGCTCCCTTAACGGCAGGTCCCAACTCCACTCTGAGCCAGAGATATGGCCCCGCCATTATCACCCAGGAGTTGGTAGCTGAAAATGGGCTGTTTCAGCCCAAACTGAAATTGGCTTGAAAAACTCCAAAATTGACCCCTCGTCCGGACCCGCCAGAGGTAGGGACGAGGCAACTGACCCTATGCCCTTCGAGTACGAACTCCCTGGAGCCCTCACCCAACCTGGTTCCCTCTGAGGTCCCGGCATCAGGGCAACACGGATGAGTCAAGTGGGGTCATGATGCCAAAATCGCCAAAATTGGCGTCATTCCCACGCGCGGCTCGCTCGGCCAAGGTGAGGCCAATGGCTCACAGGTTAGGGGGCAGGACCTAGGACTTATATCTGAGTGTACAACTTGGATTTAGGTCCGGGCTCCCTATGGGCTTAGAGAAATGGGGCCGCCAATTGACCACACGGAAGGGGGAAATTGGGGTCCCAAAATTGGGTCATTTTGGCTGCTTGAAATGAGCCAAAATTCGGTGTGCTCCCAATAGTATGTCTCCACGCCGGCTTGGAGATCGGATCCGCCATTCCGTACGTGATCCACCGGGAGTCCAACGGAGACTCCCATGCCCTTGGCTCTCAAAGATCTCCACGCCACTCGGCGTGGTGACGATCCCAATTGGGTCCACAAATGCAAAAATGGCAAAATTGCCCATACTCAGTTTGGCCTAGCGCCTTGACGAAGGCGGCTCCGCTTCGCCCACGTGGTGTGTGGACCATGGGGACCATTACCCATAACACCCATGTCATATATGGTCCATTGGTCCATGCGTCCGGCGTGCACGAAGGTTAGGACATGGGGCACGGCGGGCAGCGAAAGTGGAAAAATGCTCAAAATGGCCAAAATTGTGCACACTCATGGTTAGGGCAAATGAGGCACATGCCCGACTCGGACCGGAGTGTGCCATGGGATTGGTATCAAGTCATATATGTCCAACATATCTTTGGGGCGTCGCCCAACTCCTCCGGTATTGGGAATGGCAGGGTCGCCATGTGAGCCCATGATTTGGGATAGTCCCAAATCGCCAACATGGCGGCCACGGTATGCCAAGCCTAAGAGGAGTCATTCGCCGGGTCCAAGATATGTTGGCTACCGAAGTATGTACCCTCATAACATACTTGGGTCATGATGTCAATTGAGCGCAACGTTGAGATACACGGTCGCCACTTGACATCATGACAAGCCAAAAATGGCAAAATTGACACAATGACACACAAAAGTGCCTTGAAATGTCTACAATTATATTATAATATCTTTGTCTTGGATCGTGCAATCACTTAATCCTTCTACACACAATGACTTGACACCAATGACCTTCGATCCCACATATGTGCTCCACTTGGGGCGCCTTGAAAGGTAACGAGCGCTGCTTCCCAAGTGGGCACATGAAAATATGGAAAAATGTAAAATACACACCTTGCTCCCAACGCATCGCTTCGGGATCACCACACAAGCTTCCCTTCACGAAGGTTAGGCTTGCAATTGACCGTAGGGAGTACGGAGAAGGGGCTTGCACCATATGAGGTCCATTGGCGGGCTTGTCTTGGAGCAATGGGCCCGCCAAATGGGCACGCAACACAACACATGGCACATACCAAATATTGCCCAAAAATGTAGCTCCCACCACGATATGTCATGCCCCTCCAAGGGCATAACTTTGTGTCAATCGCTCATAGGAACTCAAGGAGAGTTCCTATGCAACACCAACACTTGCGCGCTACACTCGAAAGTTATCTTAACGCACGCAATATCATGGTCATAGAGTTATAACGCAAACTCTACCTTCTTGACCATGATCCATTACACTAGCGCGCATGTGTAGAAACGCAAGGCGTATGAAGCTTCCTAAATTACGTCGGGAGTATTGTGAATACATCCCACGTTTCCTTATCGTCAATACTCGCAAGCGGCACGAGATATGACCTTCACAAGTGGCCTCACGAATCAACTTTGTTTTGCCCATATCTTTAAGACAAATGGAGGGCAGGATAAAAGGGAAGTTGATTCGTGCATACGGAAGCACGTAGGTCCACTCGAAAGAGGTCAAATCAAGTGCGGCGATGTCGAAGTCGAAAATCCGATTTCGACATCCTGAAAAATTCGGATTAAGGTTGCGAGTATTAATTATGAAAATTGCGGAAGCATCCATGCAGTTCCTGGCGACTTTGGAGCCTTCGTCGCGGATAACGTTAAAATTTCCATTATAAACAGTTAAACTGGCGGTTACGGTAAAGTCGCGAACCAACCGCCAGCAGTCAAAACAGTGAGTATCGGAACGGAAGCATAAAAATTGACGGAAACAATATGAAAATAAAACCCTGTTGATTCCTGATATTCTGATACACAAATCTCCGCTGGCGGTGCATCGGTTGCCGATGCGGGGCTTCACGGCACGGAACACGCCGTGCATGGGGTTAGTGGACCGGAGACCGGTTGTATGCCGTAACCCGGCCATGGGGTTCTGGGTACCGCTTCACCCCCCTCCTTAGAGCAAACCCTGGGGGGGCTCGATAACACCCACGCATGGCAGCGGGTACCCAGGACCACTCCCTGAAAAAGGGGGGGGGGTGTCACATCCTCACTTCAGTAAGTCACAGTAAGATAGGCATCCCACAGTGGGATAGGTATGCTGCTGTAACAGCTCGTAGCACATGTATAGTATCAAGTATCAAGTCCCGGGTCCTGGCGGCGATTGTTCGGCATCCAAAGGACCCGTTAACCCATACCAGGCGCACCGG
This sequence comes from Eutreptiella sp. 'Long Island Sound 2002', assembly GCA_964036045.1. Lineage (NCBI taxonomy): Eukaryota > Euglenozoa > Euglenophyceae > Eutreptiales > Eutreptiaceae > Eutreptiella > Eutreptiella sp. 'Long Island Sound 2002'. The sequence continues at coordinate 50,093,893 of OZ038389.1, read as the reverse complement.
GTGCCGGCTGCTACGGTCACCACCACAGTGGCAGTGGCATACACGGCCAACATAGGCGTCACACGACGGCCGAGGTGGCCCCACAAGTCGAGAGCGACCACAAAGATCCATCAGGCTACCCCAAGCTTCCCAAGGCCCGCCGACTGGGGAGAGTCCCCACGGGTCCTTCCTTGGGCGCACCATGTCCATATCCATACGACGCGAGTCCAGAGTGCCATAGTCGAACTCCTTACGAACCCCAAATCGTAAGGGAACTCCTCCTGAAGGGATCGGGCATCAAGGCCGTCTTTTCCCTCGCCCTACTACCACGAAGCGTGGCCATACATGAGGGAGTCCTCATGCAGTGTGGGCGGAGGCGTCGACTCCTCAAACCACCAGTTTCCCAGGCAGACTGACCGAGGTCAGGAGCACCGGAGGCCGCCATCCGAATGCAAGTGCGTCTGCAAATCGGTAGGCTCACACTGGGACTGACAGTGGCGGACCGCTGGGAGTGTAGTCAGGCAACTGGGCTTCCCGCCTGGCGCCATCAGGATCTCCACACATCACAGCGAATAGGGCAACACGGTATCACGGGCACTCAAACAGTAGAATCTGTAATTAAGTACTGGTCCAGGCTGGACCAGGCTGTAAGGATATGTACACGGCGACTCAAGGCGCCTCTGTATCCCGATTCGTGGTGACGAACAGTCCATCCCTCAGCGATGGGCTGATGACACTTAACATACAGATGCACATATCCTGGAGGGCAGAAAACAAGCAACAATTTGGGTAATTAGGCGTGTAAACACACTCAGAACAGAGTGCCAAACCACGCCACGGTCAGGATAAGGCAAATGCAGGAGGATGGACAGGATAACGCCTGAGTTCAGGCCTATATAGTCCCGAGACACACGTCGACTGGTCTGGATTCCGCAAATGTCATGGAACCAGACCACACACCAAAAAAATCGCAATGCCGATGACAGCGGCATCCGTTGCGCAACGTCGTATGGGCTTCAAGGCCCCAAGAGCTCAAAAATATGAAGGCCAGTCGCCCTACCTGGTTTCCCAAGGATTCAGCAGGGGGGGGAGTGACGAATAGAAGAAAAGAGGGGCCATCCTCCTCTGGATTCAGCAGGGGGGGGTATATGGCCACTCTGTCACCGAAAGATGGAAGAGAGCAACCAAGTAAGGGACGGTTCGTCGGCCTCACAAGTGCCTCAAGGCACATCAGGGGAGAGCTCAGGGCGCTGATCAGGCACCCCTGGCTGCAATCGCCCGGGTGAGTGCTGCCAAGTCCGAAACGTGGATCTTGGTCTTGTTTCTGCGGATGTACTCCATGAAGGGAGTATTGACCCGCGGCACAAACGAGGAGACGGGTTCCCAGGTGTCGTGGGACGGCCCATAGCCTCGCCAACGAACCTTGAACTCCAGACCTCCGGGTGCCGAGGCCTTCGGACGCTGAGCCAGGATCTTCTCGACAGTATAGTCGTCCTGCTCAGCATAGTCGTCGTCCGAGTCGGCCTCATGTCTGGCATAGTCCAGGGACACATGTCGGCCACGGAGGTCGGGTTCCCGCGCACGGAGTTGACTCTCGTGGCGCTCCCGGAACTGTCCGTGACCCACCTTGATGCGGTAGGTGTCCTCACCAATCCTGCGGACCACCTCGCCGGGTGTGAACCAGGTCTTGGTGCGGTGGGTGCCCATGGGGCGGGGTCTGATCACCCACACCGGGTCTCCCACCCTGAACCTCTGCGCTGTCGAGCTCGGGGCGGACTTCTGACGCTCAGCATGCTCCTTCTCAAGCTGCTGGCGGATGTCCCGCGCCGTTTGTTCTTGCCGCGCGAAGAACTCCTTGGCATCCATAGCCATGCCATCACCAGACAAGGGAAGTCCCCTACCCAGGGGGTCCCTGCCAAACAGAATCTGGTGAGGGGACAAACCGCCCGGAGTGGGGGTGTCATGATGGGCCTTCAGAGCAGGCCACATCTCCTCGAACCAGTTCCGCCGTGGATTGGTGATGTGGATCTTGCGCAGCTTCTCGAACAGCTGCCGTCCAGCCACTTCAGCACGGCCGTTAGACCGGCTGAGATAGGCAACGCTCTTGGCATGTCGTATTCCCATGAGGGAACACATAGCCTTGAACCAGCCACCAGTAAACTGGGGCCCTCGGTCACTGCAAATGGTGCGGGGGATGTCAAAGACGGTCAGCCAATGACGAATCATCATGACTGCCACTTCCTTGGCAAGCAACCCCTTTTTGCGTGCCGGAACGGCTACAACGTAGCCGCTGTGGCGGTCCACACAGAGAACCACACAGTCAAAGGTCTCTTTGCCAATGTGCACTTCGGGCATGGAGAAGACGTCCATGGCCACGCTCTCCATGGGCTGGTCAGGAACCGGGGTCCATTGGGGTTCCCCCTTGACGTTCCGGTTGTCGGGATTGCAGGCCTGACAGACCGAGCAACCCTTCCTGACCTTCTTGACGGCGGTGTAGAGAACGATATGGTCGATCTCGAACCGACGCTGCATGTCAAGAGCTTGCTTTTTGACCCCTGGGTGCAGCATGTGGTGGTGCCAAGCTTCACACAGCTCGAGCACCCGGGACTCTGGGACTAGCAGCTTACCATTCCGGTAGAGCTTGCCATCTTCCTCAGTCAGCCCCTTTGGCCACTTCTGCCCGTCGTCAGGGTCGGTCACAGCCCTATACTCGGCCGCAAAGGCCTCAGACTTGGCGTAATCGTCGGTCCAGTCGTCCTGGAGGCAAGACTCTGGGAAGAGGTGCTTGTCGGACTCCACTCCCACAGGGGGTGCCGGACCGGGCCTTCCGCCCGCGGCACCCACAGGGGCGAGCACACTGACCGTTCTGCTCACCCTCGAAGCGAGGGGGGCATCTGCGGCCATGACGACGAAGCATTTGGCACCCTCCTCCTCCATCAGGCGCTCCATTTCAATGATCCTCTTGGCTTCAGCGGTCTCAGCCTCATCGCCATGGGCAGAGATATCCTGCATGCCCTTGCTGGCGGGATAGGCCCACCTACTGAGACAGTCCGCCACGGTGTTATCCTTTCCAGGAATATAAACAACCGTAAGGTCGAACTTGGCCAAGGTCTCGTGCCATCTTGCCCGTCGGGAGGCGGGACCTGAGGGGGTGTCCACGTGCTCCTTGTGCCACGACTGCAGACTCTGATGGTCGGTGCAGACGGTGACGGGATGGAGGGCTACGTACCCAGCCCATTTCCTGAGAGCCATGACGATGGCATACGCCTCCTTTTCACGGGGCGTCCACGTCCGTCTCTGGCCTTCCGCCAGGACTCGGCTCCAGAAGGCCACGGGCACGTGCCTCCCATCGTCAAGCACTTGCTCCAACACAGCCCCAATGGCGTAGTCGGAAGCGTCGGTGCGCAGGACGAACCCTCGGTCGGGATCCACGAGGTGCAGACCCACTGCGGATAGCAGCGCCTGCTTCATCCCCTCAAAGGCACGGTCAGACTCTTCAGTCCAGACCAGAGCCTTCTTGGACCCCTTCTTGGTTTCCTCTCGGTTGCCCTTGAGCATGGTCGTCATGGGGGCTGCATACTCGGCATACATTTTGATATACCCCGAGTAGTAATTGCAGAACCCCAAGTACGCCCGTAGCTCAGAGACCGTTTTGGGCTTTTCCCAGTGCTCAATCGCAGCCACCTTGCCAGGTATGGGCTTTCGCTGCCCGTTCCCAACTACGTGGCCAGCGAAGACCACCTCGCTTACCGCAATGGTGGCCTTGTCACTGCTGCCCGTGAGTTTGTGCCGAACCAGAAGGTCCAGCACTCGAGTGACGTCCCTCTCGTGTGCCTCCAGGAGCTCCTCGTAGCTCATGCTGGGGTCCCCGGACGCGATGATCACGTCGTCCACGAAGGGGTCCGCACAGTCGCGCACCGGCTCAAGCAGGTTCTCCAGCATCCGCTGAAAAGCCGCATTGCCATTGGTAACGCCCATAGGCATCACCTTCCACTGGAGAGGTCCAAGTGGGGTGCTCATGGCTGTGCAGGCACGGGACTCCTCGGCGAGAGGCATCTGATGATAACCATGTTTCAGGTCAATCACCGTGAAGATCCTCCGCCGGTGTTGCTTTTGCAGCATGTCCTCAATGAGGGGCAGCGTATAGCTGTCGTGCTGCGTTTGGGCGTTCAGGCCGCGGTAGTCGACCACGAGCCGCCACTCACCGGCAACCTTCTTGGGGACGACGAAGCAGGGAGAGGCCCACTCGGAGTGGCACGGCTCAAGCCAGCCTCTCTGGATGAAGTCACGGAGGATCTTCTCCATGGCCTCTTTCCTCTCGCCCCTCAGGGCAAACTCCCGGTGACGATACACACGGGGGTCCTGCTTCAGTCGTATCTTGGCCTCGCCATACGGTCCACGCACCGGTGGGGGAAACACAGGCTTGCCGCTGAAGAAGGTATCACCATACTTCTGCTTCAGCCTGGCCCTTAATGCCTGGATCTTGGGGCAGTCATCGGACTCCGCCTTGGCTTTTCCGGGCACTTGAACCACGGAGCTTACTTGAGGGGTAGCGACCCCGCTCGCTTTCGGCTCAGGTGGTCTTCCCAGGTGGCCCAAAGGGCCATCTCTGGTCTTGCCTCGGAACAGATCGCCGTAGGTGGGTGGGTTACCGCCAGGCGGCTCGTCTTGGCTGGACATGTGATCCAGCACCCTCTGCACGAAGGTGTCCCCGTCATAGGAACCAGAGACGATTGAGTCCACTTCCCACCAGGCTTTGTCCTGGCCTTTGCCCTCACGCTGGTTTCCCCAGTCGTGAAAGGGCTGATCCATATACCCCTGAACCAGATCCCACTCCTCTTCAGTGAGGGGGTCTTCGGAGTCCGATTCTTCGATGTCAACAGGGGGAACCGCAAAGCATTGCCGCCAGGGCTCTGCTATGATGCGGTTGACACACACGAAGTCCGTGGTGTCGGCCTGATCAAGGCCCCCATCCACATAGTGGAATTCTGTTGGCCATCTCTGGGGTGGCATGGGCTGTCCCTTAGCGTCCTGATAGACACTCTCTCCAGCCGGTAGGACGACCTTGTTCAAGGTCATGTTGGTCAATGAGGCTACCCAATGTCGGGTACTTTCCTCCTCGGTGCATCCCATAGGAACAACCAGCACTGCCTTGGAGCGGTCCTTGCGAATCTTCGCTATCGCTCTGGGAATGTCCCAACGGGGGCAATGGATCCACATCAATCCCTGATGCGGACCCCAGTGCTTCCTCCACGCGGAGTCCTGGGCGCTCCAGTACTTCTCACAAACCCGAAGATGGGCGGAGGTTCCTGAAGAGAACGCATCCAGGGCCAGATCCGAAGCTCCCAAGTCCGCAACCACTCGGTTCGCCACTTCCGGCCTTACGCCGTACTCCTGATTCGCTGGCCCAGTGGGCTCAGTGTCCAGCGCGGCCACTTCGAGCTGATTGCGTTCGGGGTGGATCCATTGGCATTCCACATGGTGCTCAGGTGACGAAAGCCACGAGAGTTGGTCGTCCTGGTACAGGGTCATGGAAGCCTGGGCCGGGAGGACGCCGGAGTCCGTCTCCATCATGAAGTCGTACCCGACGATCATGTCCCATTCCATCTCGGCCTCGTAGAAGCTACCGTGCAGGAGGATTTCCTTGCCGAGGTCCGGGCGGCTCAGCTCACGATGGTTCACGAACTGCAGCCCAATGGTCGCTTCTCTCGTGCCTCCCACCATGTACTGGCCGTTCGCCACCTTTAGCCTGACAGGCTTCCGACTGTCGGTCAGACACTCTGGTGGAAGTAGGCCAGCCTTGACCAAGCTGACTTGAGCTCCCGTGTCGACCAACACGTCGAAAACCTTTTCCACTTCCCCGCATAGGGCACGGACCTTAAGATGCAACTGCCGCTCGCGACCGACACGGCGCACGGCGTGCAAACTCAGGATCTCCGGCCGTTCCAGAAGCTCCACAAGCGACTGGTGCAGGTCGTGGACAATGGGCTCAGGCTGCCCATCTGCAGCATCCAGCTGCGGTCCGGGTGATCCTCCGATACTCTCGGATAGATCCTGTAGTACATCAAACACGTTCTTGGTCGCGAAGGACGGACGGGTGCAAGGGTTCGTGCCTTCACTTGCCCTCACCCCGCCTCCGCGACTGGGCGTCAGACCGGGCCTTCCGCCCGCGGCAGTCCCCTTGTGTTTACCGACTCCCGACAGGGATGGTTCGGCGCTTCCCACGTCACCATCCTGTGACCGCCCTAGCTGGGGCCCTTGGCTGCAGGGGCTCCGCTAGGGGGCGTCGGTTGTGGAAGAGGGGGTGTTCTCCTCGGCCTCAACGTCGTTGACGCCCTTCCTTCTTCCCCCTTTACCTCCTCCTTTACCCTTGTTCTTGTCCTTGTCCTTGTTCTGGTCATTCTGGTTGTTCTCCTTGTTCTTGTTGTCCGACCTGGGGACCCAGTTCCGCTTGATCTCCTGGATCTCCTTGGCCAACTCGGTTCCCACCGACGACATCAGCTTGGCCAGCTCGTCCTTGTCCACCTCCATCTTGGCTTCCCGGATACCCGCGGGCGCACGCTTCTTCGACCCGTGTACCTTCTTGTAAGCCTCCGTGTCGGCCTTGTGGACGGGGCATGTTCGGTGGTCATGGTTGAAGCCTTTCTTCCTCCCATAACACACGAAACAGCCCTGAGGGTGAGCTCGTACGAACTCCCCAAAGGACAGCGGAGGGTCGCCAATACGGCGAGGGTCCCTCTTCTCCTGCTTCTTCCAACCTGGCTGCAGGGGCTTCCAGTTTGCTGGCTTGGTCCCCGCGCTCATGTTCTTGGCCACGAAGGCACACACGGCCATTTCGGCGGGCTCATCGTCGTCGTCATCGTCGACGAGAGTCTCATCGCCGCCGGTTCCCGCTGGGTCCATGGCAGATTCCCCGCCAGGCCCCTCGCCAACGTAGTTGACGTCGCGGTCGCCGGGCCTCAACCCGCGGGTGTGGTGGAGGTTTCGGTACTCCTTGAGTACTTCCTCGCCAACCCACTCCAGGATCTCGTCGCAGCTCATCCGCGCCGGGATGGGCTGCAGACGGATGGTCTGGCCGCTCAACTCACAGTCGTCAAGGCGCCAAATCGCGGTCTTCTCGCGATCGCCCGAGACGGTGATGAGAAGAGCGTTCCGCAGGGAGTGCCGTTTGACATCCCGGGCCACGTTCTTCTTCGCCCAACTCACCACGTTCGTATGATACACCTTGGGGAGCATCATCTTGACCGTGTGGTTGGACTTGGCCCTCTTGGATTCCTCCTTGGTGACCCTCTTGATCCATGCTTCCGGTAGCATGGAGAGCAGGCGAGCCTGCTCGTCACCCTCGTTCCAATCCTCCACGTTGCGGCGGAAGAGGGTGTATTTCCCTCGGAAGTCCCGCCACTCTCGTAGGCGGATCTCCCGTCCATCATGCTCAAGCTTGATGGACTTCCAGCGCTTGGCAGCCACCTGCGGAGCGTCCACCCGCTCCTGCTCGTTGAGCCACTTCTTGGCGTCCTTGAGGGTCTTGATTTTCCCCTCCTTGGTCGCCACGAAGTATAGCTCGCCGAGCACTTCCGGCAGGCGGTACCTGAACCGTTTGAAGACATATCTCTCCGCATCCGCGGGAGGTTGGTCTTCAGTGACGGCCAGCCCCCAATCGTCCAGCTTCTCCAAGAAGCGGTCGAGGTTGAGGGGGTTGCCGTCGTACATGGGGGGCTTGATGTCCTTCAAGTCTTCCCACACGGCGGCGTCCGCGGCCTTAGAGACCATGAACGCCGGCCGCGAGGTCGACCGAGGTTCCCATCGGCCTCGCCCACGGACTCCCACGGCCGCCACGTCCATACCCTCCATGGAATCCCTGTGGCTACGCCGCGGTTCCTCCACGTACGCTGAACCGAAGTGTTCACGCCGTACTGCATCCATGTACGCATCCTCATCACGGCGCCGGCGGCTGCGTTCAGCGGCCTCCCGTCGTACACCACGCGGCGGGCTGATGTCGAACTCCTCCAGGTCCAGGTCCAGGTCCAGGTCCTCACCTTCACCGACATCCCACTCCACGTCTCCTCTGGGGACCTCATCCCTGAGTCCACCATAACGTCCTCCAGCCCTGGGGATTGGCGCCGGGGCTGGTGGCGGGCGTCGGGGGCGTACAGGCGTACGCGGTGGGGCACGGCGGTTGTGGTAGTCCGCGCTGAGCCACTCATCGCGCCATTCCTCACTGCCACTGCCGGGCGGCACGCGCTCGTTGCGGCGGCCCGCGCTGTGGTGAGAGGGGGCGGTGAGAGAGGGGGCACTGGCGCTGGGGCGACTCCTGGGGGCTCCGCCGGGGGCGTGGGGTCTGCCTGGACCTGGTCCGGGTCCCCAGCCGTCGTCCGACGAGCCAGACTCCAGGGGTGGGTGGTCGCTGCCGACCCTCCCACGGGCTTCCAGCGCATCCAGCCTATCCTGCAGGCCGCTGACGACGTTGGTCAGCGACTTGGTCTCGGCCCTGGCGATGTCCAGGTTCTTCTGCGCACGCGCGGCGACCGTGGAGATGCGAGCCATCTCGCTCTTGCCCGTGTCTACCTCCAGCTCGAGCAACTGGACCCTCCTGCGGAGGTAGACAATCCACCACCAGGTGGCATCCGGGACACCGTTCCCTGGTGGGTCGCCGGGGTCCCCAGGGGGTCCTCCAGGAGGGCCTCCGCCGGGTCCGCCCGGTCCAGGGGGTCCTCCCCCGCCAGGTGGTCCGCCTCCAGGGGGTCCACTGGGTGGGCGTCCTCCAGGGGGTCCTGAAGGTCCTCCGCCAGGGGGTCCCGGTGGGTCTCCGCCGGGTCGCCTCGGTGGGTCCGAGGATGGACGCTTCTTCGTGATGCCGAAGTCCATGTCGTCATCCTCGTCCATGTCGCCCCACCTGGGCGTCTCGGTCACGGAGGACTCGGAGCTCCGGTAGGGAGGAGGGGGATCCTCATCCTCACCTTCCATGGGGACGTCCCCGCCACTTCCGCCCGTCCAAGCCACCACTTGGCGATGTCGACGGCCTCGTTCATCCCCGTCACTGGCGGTGAAGAAGGGGTCACTGTCGTGGGGGTGCCCACCCGCTGGCCTCCGCGGCCTCTCGGGGGTCTTCCCCTTGCCCTTCCTCCGTCGACGGGCGGTGGCGCTACCGCTCCCACTGCTGCCCGTGTCCGCCTCATCCAGCTTCATCCTGGAGGAGGCGTCCCCTTCGAAAAGCCTTCGAAGGGTCTCCACTCGCGATCCTCCCGGGGGAGTCTCGTGGCGGAGTTTGGCCTCTGCCTCCTCCATTGCGGCGGCGGTGGCTGCGGCAGCTCGCGCTTCGGCCTCTTCCCGAGCACGAGCCGCCTCGGCTTCCCGGGCCTGCAGCAGCTGCGCCTTCTGCGCCTCCAACGCCGCCAGCTCCGCCTCCGTCTTGGCCTTCTCCTCAGCGACCTTCCGTCGCGCGGCCTCGATGGCTTCCTTCTTGGCGGCATCCTCATGGGCCTTAGCCGTCGCTTCGGCGTGGGCCCTTTCCTCCGCCTCCTTCTTTGCCCTCTCTTGGGCAAGCGCCTCCCCCAGCGCCTTCACCTCGGCCTCCTTGCGGGCAATGGCCTCCTGCGTCAGGCGGGCTTCCTCGTCGACTGCCGCCAACTCACCGTTGACCTGGGCGGTTGCTGCACTATGGGCGGCCACGGCCGTGAGTCCAGCCGCGATGGCCGCCACGGTCTGGGTGTGGATGGCCATGCCATGCGCCCACTGCGCAGCCTCCTCCTGGGCGATGCCGGCGGCGCCCTCCACAGCAGCGCTGTACTGCTTGGCCCGTTGCCGGGCAACCCGACGGTTGCAGGGCACCCCACAGGCGCGCTCACAGGCGCGCGCCACGTCCCTTTCGGGAGCGACGCTGCTGCTGGAGCTGGCCTGGTCGGCCGGCGTCCTCCCGCGGTGGGCCGACTCTATGTCGCTGCTGGGGCCTGCTGAGGCCTGCCGGGCCCTCAGGAGCAGCGGACGGGGTTTGGCCTGGGTCTGCTTGGCGACTTGGATGTAGTCGCCAAGGGTGGTGGAGCCGGGGTGGTGTCCACCATTGGGCCGTTGGGGACTGGGGGCTGGGGTTCCGCCCTTGGCGCCTTGGGCGGCTTCGGCAGCCAGGGACTCCTGGTACTCCCGCCACCTCCGGTCCCTCTTCTTGTCCCCGGCGGACCTCTTCTCCGTCGCCGGAGACGCGCTGCTGCTGCCCTGCAGCCTGCGCTCGTTCCCCGGTTCCGGGAACTTCTTCTCGATCACGTCCCACAGGGAGACGTTGATCGAGGCGCCCGACGGGTAGGCGTTGGGCTCCTCGTCCTCCTCGATCCCGTCGGGGCGCAGCCCTTCACCGGGCCTGTCCGGCCGGGTCCACGCCCTCCAGCGCCTCTGCTGGTGGCGGTACTCGTACCCCTCCGCCCGCAGCCAGTCCTCCACGGCCTGCAGGCGGTCGGGGGCGATGTCCGTGCGGAGCTCGAAGCTCCTGGGCATGCCCCCTTCGCACTGGGGGTTGCTGTGGCGGTAATGCTGGTCCCAAACCAACCCACACAGCAGGCGTGCTGCATGGGGGTGGGGCCGCGGCCACGTCCTACCCGCCTCCTGCCAATTCACCATGGCAGCGGGGGCGTAGTTGATCTTGAGGTCCTTGACGTGCACTTGTTCAACTCAACGAACTGGTTGTGGTTGTTGAGGAGGGTGCTGTAGCACTGGATTGGAAGTGCGGCTGGTGCTGGTCAGCCGGTGGTTGTGGAGGTGGTTGACGCGGCCTTGCTGGTCGGCCGTTGGGACTCCGGGTCGGCCGATGGGGCTGATGCAGGAGTCCTGGTCTGTGCACCTCTTCCACGGGCGCTGCGCGGTCAGGACGATGTTCTGGACGGCGCTGCGGGCTCCGTGACGAACTCGGCGCTGTCGCTGAGTGGCGCTGCGAGCTGCTGCGCTGCGCTGCGAGACGCTGCGCTGCGCTGCGATCTGCGAGCTGCGCCGCGCTGCTGCGACGCGCTGCTCGGGGTTGGTGGCCCCGAGTGGCACGCGAGGGTTGGGTAACCCCGCGGCGGTGAAACGCTTTTGACGCGTTCCCGTGGGGGGCCGGCCACGGGACGCTGCGGTGACACGCACAGGTGAGCAGGCAGGCAAGGCACTACGCTCACAAGGGCATCAATACGCCTGTGTCATGTGACAAAGCGTTTCAGAATCCTTGCCACTCTGCAAAGAGGGAACGAAAGTATGTACAGCAACACATCAGGATATGTACACATGGGGTTAAGACTGGACTGGGGTAAGGGCATCAAGGGACAATAGACACTCAGTCCCGACTCATATCCCAATCCCAGGTCCGACCCTCTCAGTGGCTGATGGGGGCGGGGGCTCAAACACAACCCATGCCCTGCTCAGTCCGGACCCTGAAACCCTGCCAATGGGAGAGGTGTCCCGCACAGCCACAGGCGAGTTCCTGGGAACCAATGGGTTCCAAGGCCAACCGACAGTGGCTCCCTATGCTCCCTTAACGGCAGGTCCCAACTCCACTCTGAGCCAGAGATATGGCCCCGCCATTATCACCCAGGAGTTGGTAGCTGAAAATGGGCTGTTTCAGCCCAAACTGAAATTGGCTTGAAAAACTCCAAAATTGACCCCTCGTCCGGACCCGCCAGAGGTAGGGACGAGGCAACTGACCCTATGCCCTTCGAGTACGAACTCCTTGGAGCCCTCACCCAACCTGGTTCCCTCTGAGGTCCCGGCATCAGGGCAACACGGATGAGTCAAGTGGGGTCATGATGCCAAAATCGCCAAAATTGGCGTCATTCCCACGCGCGGCTCGCTCGGCCAAGGTGAGGCCAATGGCTCACAGGTTAGGGGGCAGGACCTAGGACTTATATCTGAGTGTACAACTTGGATTTAGGTCCAGGTCCCTATGGGCTTAGAGAAATGGGGCCGCCAATTGACCACACGGAAGGGGGAAATTGGGGTCCCAAAATTGGGTCATTTTGGCTGCTTGAAATGAGCCAAAATTCGGTGTGCTCCCAATAGTATGTCTCCACGCCGGCTTGGAGATCGGATCCGCCATTCCGTACGTGATCCACCGGGAGTCCAACGGAGACTCCCATGCCCTTGGCTCTCAAAGATCTCCACGCCACTCGGCGTGGTGACGATCCCAATTGGGTCCACAAATGCAAAAATGGCAAAATTGCCCATACTCAGTTTGGCCTAGCGCCTTGACGAAGGCGGCTCCGCTTCGCCCACGTGGTGTGTGGACCATGGGGACCATTACCCATAACACCCATGTCATATATGGTCCATTGGTCCATGCGTCCGGCGTGCACGAAGGTTAGGACATGGGGCACGGCGGGCAGCGAAAGTGGAAAAATGCTCAAAATGGCCAAAATTGTGCACACTCATGGTTAGGGCAAATGAGGCACATGCCCGACTCGGACCGGAGTGTGCCATGGGATTGGTATCAAGTCATATATGTCCAACATATCTTTGGGGCGTCGCCCAACTCCTCCGGTATTGGGAATGGCAGGGTCGCCATGTGAGCCCATGATTTGGGATAGTCCCAAATCGCCAACATGGCGGCCACGGTATGCCAAGCCTAAGAGGAGTCATTCGCCGGGTCCAAGATATGTTGGCTACCGAAGTATGTACCCTCATAACATACTTGGGTCATGATGTCAATTGAGCGCAACGTTGAGATACACGGTCGCCACTTGACATCATGACAAGCCAAAAATGGCAAAATTGACACAATGACACACAAAAGTGCCTTGAAATGTCTACAATTATATTATAATATCTTTGTCTTGGATCGTGCAATCACTTAATCCTTCTACACACAATGACTTGACACCAATGACCTTCGATCCCACATATGTGCTCCACTTGGGGCGCCTTGAAAGGTAACGAGCGCTGCTTCCCAAGTGGGCACATGAAAATATGGAAAAATGTAAAATACACACCTTGCTCCCAACGCATCGCTTCGGGATCACCACACAAGCTTCCCTTCACGAAGGTTAGGCTTGCAATTGACCGTAGGGAGTACGGAGAAGGGGCTTGCACCATATGAGGTCCATTGGCGGGCTTGTCTTGGAGCAATGGGCCCGCCAAATGGGCACGCAACACAACACATGGCACATACCAAATATTGCCCAAAAATGTAGCTCCCACCACGATATGTCATGCCCCTCCAAGGGCATAACTTTGTGTCAATCGCTCATAGGAACTCAAGGAGAGTTCCTATGCAACACCAACACTTGCGCGCTACACTCGAAAGTTATCTTAACGCACGCAATATCATGGTCATAGAGTTATAACGCAAACTCTACCCTCTTGACCATGATCCATTACACTAGCGCGCATGTGTAGAAACGCAAGGCGTATGAAGCTTCCTAAATTACGTCGGGAGTATTGTGAATACATCCCACGTTTCCTTATCGTCAATACTCGCAAGCGGCACGAGATATGACCTTCACAAGTGGCCTCACGAATCAACTTTGTTTTGCCCATATCTTTAAGACAAATGGAGGGCAGGATAAAAGGGAAGTTGATTCGTGCATACGGAAGCACGTAGGTCCACTCGAAAGAGGTCAAATCAAGTGCGGCGATGTCGAAGTCGAAAATCCGATTTCGACATCCTGAAAAATTCGGATTAAGGTTGCGAGTATTAATTATGAAAATTGCGGAAGCATCCATGCAGTTCCTGGCGACTTTGGAGCCTTCGTCGCGGATAACGTTAAAATTTCCATTATAAACAGTTAAACTGGCGGTTACGGTAAAGTCGCGAACCAACCGCCAGCAGTCAAAACAGTGAGTATCGGAACGGAAGCATAAAAATTGACGGAAACAATATGAAAATAAAACCCTGTTGATTCCTGATATTCTGATACACAAATCTCCGCTGGCGGTGCATCGGTTGCCGATGCGGGGCTTCACGGCACGGAACACGCCGTGCATGGGGTTAGTGGACCGGAGACCGGTTGTATGCCGTAACCCGGCCATGGGGTTCTGGGTACCGCTTCACTAGCTCATCTGCGTCAAGTTCCTTCCCCACGGAGCGTCCGCTTCGTAGTGAAACGTACAGGTGGTCGTACGGCTGGGGCCACACCTCGTCATGAGAGTATGTGTCTTCAAGTACATGTAGGAACTCATCGACAGGTTCTCCTTCCGGTGAAGCCCAGTCTTCGACCAGGGGAATTGCGAAAGCCCGCGTACGTGTAGCATTTTCGATCTCCATCAACTGCCGCAAAGTTAAACGAGAGCAGGCATCTGCCGCAGGGTTCTCGAGGCCCGGCACGTACCACAACGTCAGGTTGTATTCCTCGAGGAATTGGGACCATCGTGCTTGCCGTGGTGTCAGCGGTCGAGGACAGGTCTTGAGATATCGAAGACTTTCGTGGTCAGTGTGCACGTGCACCTGCTGCGGTCCTCGAAGTAGGTGAAACCATTGTTTCAAGGCTAATACGATGGCCAACAACTCCTGTTCTCGAATCGGGTATCGAGTTTCGGCAGGTTGCATTTTCCGCGACATGAAGGCAATAGGTCGAAGATGTCCCTTGTACTTCCCATGCGCACATCGTTGCGCCAGCGTAGCACCCACGCAGTCTTTCGAAGCATCTGTGTACAGGTGATACGGCTGTCGGGGGTCGATAGCACTGAGATGTATCGCGCTGATCATCGCCTGCTTCAGCTTGTCGAAGGAAGATTGGTGGACGGCCGTCCATTCCCACTCGAAGTCTGCCTTAAACATTGCAGTCAGAGGGACTGCGACAGCTTGGAACCCTTCGACAAACTGCTGGTAAAATCCACACAATCCAATGAACTGTCGAACTTCATGAACCATAGTTGGTGGAGGCCAACCTCGAATGACCTTGATCTTTTCGGGGTCCATGTGTACTCCATCTTGGTCGATGATGTATCCGCAGAAGGGCACTCGACTCTGAAAGAATGTGGATTTATCGATGCAGGGGAAGAGCTGGTGCTCACGGAGTAGGTCATGTACCAGGTCGAGGTGTCGTTGGTGTTCGTCCGCATCCTTCGAGAAGACGAGGATGTCGTCAATGTACACCCATACAAAAATCCCCAAGTGGTCTCGCAGGACATCATTCACGACGTGTTGGAACGTCGATGGTGCATTGCAGAGGCCAAAGGGCATAACAACCCACTCGAAGGCGCCAAATTGTGTGTTGAAGGCGGTTTTCTCGATATCTTCGTCTTGAATTCGGATCTGGTGGAACCCACTAACAAGGTCAATCTTTGAGAATACGGTGGAACCCCCCAATGTACTCAAGATGGATTGGATCGATGGTAAAGGATATAGATCTCGTACAGTTCGTGTATTCAACGCTCGGTAGTCGACGCACATACGCCATTTACCATTCGCTTTCTTCACCAGTAGGCAACCCGCTCCGTATGGACTCGAGGATGGTCTGATGCGAACAGATCGATGCAACTTGTCCAATTGTCGTCGAAGTTCATCTAGTTGGCTCGGATCCATTTTGTAAGGGTGTACCCACGGTGGATTTTCTTCCGAATCGAGGCGTATTCGATGGTCTCTTCCAGGTCGATGCGGAGGTAGGTCTCCATATTCCGCTTTCTCCCGGTCGTAGAGGTCCGCCCACTTGTGTAATCGACTCGGTAGTTTGCGTCGAACAGGGTCAAGCCCGTCATCATTGTCATCGCTGGCTTGCATCTTATACATTTCATCGACCGGCACTGCTGGTCGAGGCATGCAACACAGAAATACTTGATCTCCCGTGAGATCAGATCGACGGATCTCTCTTTTGAGTTTCGGCAACGAAATGTACTCAATCTTCATATCGCTGCACTCCTCATCGGTGAGACCATCTTCCGTTTCGGACTCATCGTACTTGTCAGTACTGCGCTGAACGTGTGTCGACGAGTGTAGGTCAGGGTGTTCGTTGGCATGTGGGGTAGGATTCTCAACCGGACTCGCTTTCGAGGAACTGGATGAAAGTATCGAAAGAAGGTCCAGCTTTGAAGCTGCTTGAAACTGTAGCTGGGTGGAATGTCGTGATTCGCCAAAAGACAACCGGTACGAAATCGAACCATGTTGGATGTCGGCGTATCGCTCCTTCCAGTTAACAGTTGGATTGTAGCTTCGAAGCCATGGTAGTCCAAGCACTACATCCGGCAAAATCTCCAAGACCTTGAAGTGGTGACGAAAAATACAAGCTCTCCAACTCGAACGTAAGCTCGCGTGTAGTACCGTACTTCGACTTGGACACCTCCTGCTGTCAAGACATGTCCAGGGTTTCTCAGTTTATAGAGGGGAAGTCGCGCCCTCTTTGCCGTTTGCATCGACATAAAGTCACTAGTCGCTCCACAGTCGACCAACAGTTCCACGCTGGAGTCGAAGGAGTCTTCTCGACATGCGCAAATGCGCCCTCGAACCGTGAACAGAGACGCATGCTCAGGTTCGGTTCCTTCGACAGTGACACTTCCAAGCGTCGAATTCTTTTCGGGTTTATTGGTGCTGGTGGTGGTGTTCAGCTCTTCTCAAGGACGTCCGCCACCAGGTCTTCGAAATTGTTTTCTAGGCCGTTGTAGGCCTGTCCCTGCTCTTGGAGCGGGATCGAAACCGTCCCTTGCTATCTCGACTTTGGTCTCGTTTCGGCGTGTTCGACCGTGATTCCCGGCGTTCTCGTCCTCGGGATGGCGGTCGACCTTTTGGACAGTCGCGTGCCAAGTGTCCTTGTTCGCCACAGTTGTAGCAACGTCTGCTTTCTCGACCATCTTGGCGTCCGCCATGTTGACGTCCGAACCGTTCACCAATGTAGGCATGTAACTCTTCTCGAAGTTTGGCAATTGCATCGAGATTCATCGGCTCTGCCACGGCCGAAGCCGTGGGCGCCGCAGCTGGGGTCGGCATCGATGTGACGTGTGGCGTTGGCATAGGGTTCGATGGAAACGTGGAAGTCGAAGTAGGTGGGACCATCATAGGCAGGGGTCTCGACACTGCAGGACCCAGGGTGTGATCTGATGTCGTTCTCGATGCGTTCTGTACTTCTTCCAGTTGATACCCAGCCGCAATGTAGGCTTCCGCGATGGTCTCTACCAAGGTATCGAATCCAAATGGATTATTAGAACGCCATCTCGAACGGACCTCAACGATGTATTGCCGACGCACAGCGTCATTCGACAACCCTTCAACAAATCGAGAGTTGACGAGGTAACCCATCTGGAGTTCATTCGTGTTGACCTTCGACTTGATAACGCATGTACGAAATTCTCGAACGTAATCTGCATGTCGGGGAAACTCGCTCTCTTTCAAGCTCAACATTCTCGACAAATACACTGGCTCATGGAATATGCAGTCGAAACGCTGGCCTAACACACGCATGAGCTCGAACCAGTCGTCCTGTACAACTTTCGTCAGGCTATGATAGTACTCAGCGGCATCACCATCGAGGAGGAATGACATCGTTGCTGCCTGATCGACGGGTGAGGTGATGTCCGACAGAGTGAAGGCTCGTAATAGATCTTCTTTCCATGTTCGAAATTCTCCGCATCCAGGTTTACCCGTGAACCTCTTGACCAGTTTGTTCAGGCGCTCGACGCGGCGTCCCAAAATCTCCTGCGAAGGACCACGTTGAACTACGAACTGGGGTAGTGGTTCGAAGGTAGGCCGCTGTGGGAGTGGTTGTTGTGGTGGTTGTAGTGGTTGGTTCGAATTCGAAGAAGACGGTGGTTGCGGAAACTGTTGTTGTTGTGGTTGCGGAAACTGGATGTTGTTCGGAGGTGGTGGACTCGAAGTTCGTACAAATTCGTTAAGAAGGGCATAACATTGCGACAATTCAAGCTCTACGCGTCGAAGCTCATTTGCAGCAGCTTGGGTTGCATTTTCCGTCGAGGACTGCAAGGTATCGATGCGCTGGCCAGTTGCTGCTGTAGCACTTGCTGCTGTCGCCTGCAATGCATCGACGCGTTGTTCAGTTGCTGCGGTAGCACTTGCTGCTGTTGCCTGCAACACATCGACGCGTTGTTCCAATTCGATAACTTTGGCTTGAGTATCCGCAAGCTTCTGCGAACAGCTGTGAAGATCACGAGAGAGAGATGGAAACCACTCGCTTTCTCGACTAGCGATGCGCTCTGCGATGAACTTCTCTAACGAGGTCGAAAATTCGTGATGCAAGGGTGAATCACTTCGAAATAAACTGTCTCTGATGAAATGCAGCATAGCTGCGTCGTCGAAGGGCCGCTCCATTGTAGATCGAAGTCCAAATCAAGTTGACGGCGTTGCGGCGTCGAAGATTGATCTCGAAGATTGATCCTCCCCGCCACCTAGCTGGCTACCACTTGTTGTGGTTTGTTTCTTGGGAACTCGACTGCACTCCTGTGCCTCTTTGTTTCTCAAAATCCGAAATCCAAAATCCCAATCGACAAACCTCGCAGGATCTTTAGACGGGGCACCAATAATAACACAATCTCGAAGACATAAACCCTGTTCAAGATCGAAGTATCTTACAGCGCTCATTCACAGTTGGCATTCGATGCTTCTGTATTATTCACAGACTGTCAGCGCGATTGCGACTGCGACTTGCGATTTGCGCGCTGTTGCGCTGTTGCGCTGCGCTGTTGCGCTGCTGCTGTTCGAAGCCATAACAGCAGATGAAACGTCAGCAGCATACTAAAGATGGGAAAACTGTGACCCATCAGGACCACTTCAGGTGTACCATCACCTGTGGTTACTGTGGCAAACGTCGTCACTATGAGGACGAATGCCACATCAAGAAACGCGAGAGTGACAAACTCAAGCGTCAGGAAGCGGAGCGCCAGAGGACGCCCGCCAAAAATCCCCCGAATGGGGATAAAGGTAAAGGAGGTGGCAAGGGGGGTGGCAAAACTGGACCCCCTAACCCCCAGAGGCGCTCATCAGCGCCCGTTGCTACACCTACTCCTGCTGCCGCACCCGCTCCTGCCGCAGGTGTCCCCCAGAAGCGCCCCCAAGGGGATAACGCTACCCCTGAGGGGAATAATTCTAAGAAGAGGCGCTTGGCCTGGATGGCCAAGTCCCTCATGGCTGCAGGAGTGGATGTGAAATTCCCTGATGAGGAATAGGGGGGCGGCTCCGAAGAGGAGGACTTGGTTTTCTGGATCCTCGTGAAAATCGGGGATCAGGTTTTTCGAGCAGTGCTTGATACCGGTGCAACACTTTCCATAGTGGCCCGGCGCCTGCTTAAAACTTTCAGGAAAACTAAGACCGTGGCCATAAGAGTAGGGGATGGGCGTACCATCCATTCCTTGGGGGGGGTCGATGTGACCATATGTCTGGGCGACGAAACCGTGACCCAACACTGCAGAGTGTTGGACACTGACGCCTTTGACATCGTCATTGGCACTGACTTTCTAAGAAGAAACCCCCAGGTTAAAATGCTGTCCCTACAGCGTCCTTACTCTTTGCACTGCGACTTTGGCAGGGGGCTATTCTCCGTTCCTTTGGAGCTGTCAGGACGAAAAGAGTCTGGGCTGCGCTACGCAGCCAAGACGAACTATCATACTGAAAACTACCAACTGGCCCGCCATGTTCTCGAAAATCGACTGGCGGCCCTTCAGGTAAACCTGGATGAGATCCAGGTGGAATTGTTTGCGAGCCAACAACAGCACATCATGCAGTTGTACTGCTCTAAACAAATGAACAATGCTTTCCGTTTCTTCTGGAAAGCAATGGGCCTAGCGTATGCTAACCCTCCCTTCTCCCTGCTCGCGAAGGTTCTAACCAAGATCGCTTATGAGGGAGGAAGGGTTGTTATGTGCACCCCTGACTGGGGTTGCTCTGGTGAACATGCTTACTGGCGCCGTATGCTTGACCGAAGGACCGTGGGAAGAGTGCAACTCCCCGACGGCCCCATCTATGTGCCTGAAGACTCAGACACAGCTATGCAGGCCCCTGAGTGGGCCAGTTTCCTGTCCATCATCGATGGATCTCTCAATCCTGTACCCCTGTGTGACCTGGACCAGGTGCTACTAAAAGAGGTCATGGCCAAAAATCGTGGCCTGACCCTTTATGATCTCAAAAATCGATCTCCTGAGCACCTATCTGCCACACTTACAGGGTGTGAGTCTCCTGATGACTATCTGGAACCTGCAGCTGTAAAAGAGGATGCTGACGACCAACTATCTGAGATCGCCAGCACTATTCCCTCTGTTGATCCCAGCTGTGTTGACCTAAAACATAGTGCTTTCCTGGCCCAGCTGTTGCTAGAGGAGGTAGATCTAGAGTCAACCTCTGAATCCGCTTCCTCTGTTGGGAAACCAGTGCTACACATGCAGCCTGTGCACACAGGTGAACCCGTGGCCCGGAGTACTGATGCTCTGGCACGGCCTGCTGCTAATAACATGCCATTGTCTGAGCATGACACTCAAGAACTCCGACGGCTGTTGTACCTGAAGGCCGAAGGTATTGAGCGCCAAGAGCGGCTGCAATACCTCAGACAGACCTGGAAATACTCCATCTGGTCTGAGGAGGACGATGAGTCCTATACGCTGCCTGATCCTGAGATACCTCTAGTGTATTCTCTACACTATGGGCAGCAATGTCCCCCTGAGTGGGACGATGGTACTGTACCTGCCGAAACTGCTGATCGGCATAAAAAGAAAGAACATGGAAAAAGCAACCTCCATGCTGAGGAGGATTTCCTTCAGAAAGTCGAGAGTCTTAACCTTGACCCCCGCCTGAAGAAACTGCTTATAACCTATGAGGAGGTGTTCGGCGCCTTGCCGCCTCCCCTATCTTGTAAAAAACTGGTCCAGATGGACCTGAAATTGAAACCAGAATTGGAAAAGACACGAGTGAGGCGTCGTCCCTATCCCGCTCCACAGGAACAGGTTGAAGAAATCGAGCGCCAGATCCAAGAATGCATTGATGCTGGCCTCGTTGAAGAGTATAAACATGGGGACTATCCCCATCACTGCAGCCCCTGTTTCCTTGTTGCTAAACCAGGGTCGACTGCTCTACGTCTTGTTGTAGACTATGGTGAGGTCAACAAGAAAACCCAGAACCACTCAGGGAGTATTCCTAACATGGAAAACACCCTGGAGAGTATTGCCAAATGCAGGTATAAGACCAAAATGGACAAACGCTCTGGTTTCTGGCAGGTTGACCTAACCGCCGCAGCTCAGGAGCTGCTTGCCTTTATAACCCCTAAGGGTCGTGTCTTCAAGTGGAAGGTTATGCCTTTCGGGGTGGTTAACGCCCCAGCGCTCTTCCAGGAGCTTATGAACAAAATTTTGTACATACTGAGGCGCAGGCCTCTAGTACAAGAGTTGATTTCTCGGGGTGCAGAAATGGAGGCTCACATCGACGACGTGAGTTTGGGTACTAATACCAAAGAGGACCATGTCCTTCTCCTCCGTGAATTCTTCACTGTCTGTCAAGAAAACCATCTCCGAATCAAACTCGAAAAATGTGAGTTTATGAAAGAGGAGATGGAGTATTTGGGTTTCGACGTGGGGTATGGCTGGTGGAAACCAGCCGCGTCTAAGATGCAGCCCCTACAGGACATGCAGATTCGCGATGACCCTAAGAAGGGTCTACACGATGTGAGGAGTTTTGTGGGCGCCTGTAATTTCTATCGGCGTCACATCAACAATTTTACTTACTCCTCTGCACCCCTCACTGACCTGATCAAGAAAACTACTCCCTGGAGGTGGACCTCCAGAGAGGAAGAGTGTTTCCAGGAGTTGAAGAAGAAGATTGCCTCCTCCAACTGCCTGGGAGTGCCCCGCCCTGAGGGCGAGATAGTCCTGATCACTGATGCCAGTGATGTAGGGGGGGGAGGTACGATCTATCAATGGCAGGAGCTTAACCCCGCTGAACTAACCCACTGCCATTATCGTACTACTGGACTGAACCGTGATGGTTCGTTGAAACATGACTATCCTACCAGTGAGTGGCGACTGGTGCCACTGGGACACTGGAATTGGAAATGGAACCAAGCGCGTTCCAACTACAGCACCTATGACCAGGAACTCCTGGCCGGTATGTTGGTGCTATCGTCACATTCCCGACTCCTGGGGTCTAACCCTATTGTCTGGCTGTGTGACCAGGAGCCTGTGAAGTCTTTTCAGAAGGGCCCACCACCAGAAAAAGCGAAGCTAAAACGGTGGTGGACTTACCTGAGCCAGTTCAGGCTGACAGTGCATCATATCCCCGGGATTAAGAATGAACTGTCGGACTATATATCGCGCAACAACTTCGATGCGCTTATTGGTGAGAGCTCTGAGGCGCTCGCCAAAGAGGCTTTCCAGCGTATGGATGTCCAGCTTGACCTGTCCATGCGCACTGCTGGAATCCTGGAGGGTTGGAGTCTAACCGACTATCAGTCAGAGTATGAAGAAATTCTCCAAATCCTCAGCACTGGTCTCGAACCCCGTGTCATTGACGGGCACCAGTGGTATAAAAACAATCAGTACCTCTTCTACGAGGACCGAATTGTGGTGCCTGAGGCACGACTGGATGGGTGCCTACAGTGGTCCCATCTCAGTTCTGGTCACACTGGCGCTAATCGCTCAGTGGACTTCTTCCGTGAGTGTTTCTACTCTAGTCTAACCCTGACTGAACTGAGGTCGCGTATGCAGACCATTGTGGATGCTTGTGGCTGTCATGCCAGCAAGCAGAGTGACAGTAGGGATAGGGGCCTGATCTCCAGCTTACCCATACCCTATTGTGCTAACTCTCTTCTCTACGTGGACTACATCCACGGCCTACCACGCTTTGGCGGCTATGATAGTTGCCTCGTGGTCACCTGTGGTCTATCTCGCTTCACCCGTGTGTTCCCTTGCAATAAGAAAATCACAGGTGAGCAGACTGTAAAAATGTTGGTCGAACAATAGTTCGAACCCTATGGAGCACCTAAGCAGGTGCACTCTGATGAAGATGTACGCATCCGCAGTGACACTGGGTGGTACAAACGAGTGCTAAATGCCCTCAACGTGGAGGTAACCACAGGTGTACCCTATACTCACACGTCTAACCCTCTCTGTGAGAGACAGAACCGTGTGGTGGAGCAAAACTTAAGAATCCTGATGAAACAGGAGCGCACCAAAGACTGGGTACGCCTAGTGCCCTGGGCAGTTCTGTCCATGAACTCACAGCGGAGCTCTTCTACGGGTTTCACCCCCCACGAACTGTTCCATGGAGGACGACCTGCTTGGTTCTTCAAAACCCCCTTCCCTGAGGACTTCAAGAGCCCTGTGGGAGATTGGCTGGAACACAAGCAGTCTCTGGCTAACCAGGCTGGTACTAACCTGAGGCACATTCGTGACCGTGAACAGAGCCGACGGAACCGCCTACGGCGACCTGCCAGCTTCAAGGTTGGTGACCTTGTTTTGGTACACCATTCACACCTACCCTCCTGGCCACGTAACTGCCTACAGGACCCTTACTTTGGACCCTATCGTATCATCAGGATAGATGGATCCAGGATCCATGTCAGGTGCAGTCCACGTCTAGGTGGTGAACTGCTGTGTGCACCTAAGCAGTTGAGGCACTATCACTCCCCTGACGACTTGTCTTGGGATGAGTGGCGCCTCAGCGACAGTGAGATTGAACGTATAGACCTAGAGAACGCTGCCAGTCCAGAGGAGGCAGACGAACTCGAAGAGATGACAGCCGATGAGATGGCAGTCGATGGTTACTACGTGGTTGCAGGTATTGCTCGCCACGAGTATAAACAGGGCTGGAAATTCCTTACCCTGTAGGATGGCTATGGGTTGTCCGAGGCGACCTGGGAACCTATGTCAGCCTTCATACAACCAGATGGGAGTATCAACCCCATCTTCCGCACTTACCTCGTTGAGAACAACGAGGGTCAGCTCCTAACCCGTGCTGAGACTATGTCCCAGCGTAAGAAGCGAAGCTAATTTCCCTATGTCAGTCTACTGACAGGTGCAGTGAGCACTCTACTGCAGTCGTGCCTGAGTATGGGTGTAAGAGCAGTTGTCACAGTTGCCCCGCATTGCATCGCAGGACAGGACCGTTAGCCCCCCGTGACTACCACTCCCTGGCCGAAGGCCATTGGTTTTTCACAGACTACTGCTTACTGAGCACTGCACTGACCCTGTCTGTGCCCTGCAGACCCATGCCTATGGTTTCCAGCGTGAGCCAGGTGGCCGCTTATCAGGATTGCAGCCACCCAGCGGGTGTTTGCCTTGTTGACCATGTGTTGCATGGGTACTGCCCTAATGTAATGACCTTGGTGAGCCAACGAAGAACGGTGGCTTACTACACCAGGGGGGAATGACAAGCAAGGTGTTATGAGGCAAGGTGTGTCTTCCCTCCTTGGGGACAAGCGAGCCCACAGTTAGGACCCCTGACTGGTCCAGACCCATGGGGTTCTACCCTTCCTTACAGGGTTTACCATACCCCTAAGTGTGCTACGTATGTCTGTATGTGTCTCACTTCTCTCCCCAGCGTGGCTCCCGGAGACCGGGCTTCGCTGACGTCGGACCGAAGGTCCTAATCAGGTACTATTACCACTCCTATGGCGCCCAATTTCTGTGCTGGCGCCTATCCTTGGGGTAAGACGGCAAAAGCCCTACCTACTAAGAGGGGAGGGTTGGCCAAGTGTGCTAAGGGCGTACAAAACGCCCATTTTTGCTACAGGCCAAAAGCTAACGCACTCCCCTGCCCACGAGGAAAAGCACGCGGGACAGGAGACACCACTACACTACACTCACTAACGCCAGCACCGGCCTTCGAAGGCAGGGTGAGCACTCATCACTTGCACTCACCTCCTGCCAGGCCTGCTGACCTTAACCCCTACACACGCTACTGGGTGCTGCTGTCGATGTTCACGCAGGCCCTAATGGCCCTCCTGTGAAGAGGACAAGAGAACACAGCGCTCCTAAGCAGCTGTGGCCTAACAGGGGACGCCACAACGCGTTTCCCCTGCTAGGGCTTGGAGGGAAGGGGTGCTCTCGTTGCGTGCACAGCGCAGATGTCGTTGAGGTCGAACTGCCCTCGCCAGGACTGGCTGAGGCACAGTGATTTGATTTGTGATCAGCGCCCCTGTTTTGCTGGAGCAGAAAAATGGTAGCCGCCGAAGGCAGCTGCTGCGTGCACCAATCACCCTTAACCTCTCCCACCTGTACAAAAGAGGCAGATGAAGGGGTGTTTGCGACGGAGGAACCAAGCCACACTCCAGGTATTATACCCTTCTCAGTGTGACCTATAATACACTGTTCGCAAACACGCTGACGGATCATCTACCCCTGTCAAGCAAGCAAGCTTTAAGAAACTCCTCGGGTTCTCTTAAAGAACGTACCGAGGAGCCTCTGAGTAACCTAAACAAAGTTTACCCTGCGCAATTCGCGTGGCCTACCCTTTAATGCATCATGTGCACGCAGGGAAGGGAGGCTGAACCACTGACTCTACCAGGAGGTGAGCTCCTCCTGGGCTAACCTACCTTACTCACCATGCACCGTGTGAATGCCGAATTGGAACGAACACGAAACAAACCTAAGCGTTTTAAGCAACTCAACTTTAACGCCATGGCCGCACACGAACAAACGCTTTTTGTCTTACCTGTGAAGAAAAAAAGGGTGAAATTCGGATACAGGTAAAGCGTCACAGCGTGTGGATGCCTCGATTAGGCACATGCATCGCGAGCACAGCGCATATTCTAACCGTACGTGCGCGCTGCGCGCTCCATTCGCATCACATACCTTTCATACCTGCTTTTACCTGTGCAGAGCACGAGAGGAGAACACCCGACCCCCCAACGAGCACAGCGTTGACAACCCTAACGTTTTGACGAAACAACCAACACGAACACAATGCGTGAGTGTGAAGTGACACAGACATACCTGAGAGACGGGTTGTTGAACTGGTCTGTGGTGTGGGCTGATTTTGAATGCTTGACTCTGAAGTTTATAAAAATTTTGATGCAACTGTGCAAAAATTTTCTTTAAAACTTTAAAAACTACGGCTCATACCTTCTTTTCCAAAAGCCGTTTACGCTTGCGCAACCCTTTTCTTGGCGTCCGTTTCCTTTGCGCTTGTCTGCGACTTTAAGTTATGTGTGAAAATGACGATTTCCCGCGTGGTTTCGTCGATTTTCAACGATTTCACTTGCTAAACCGCAACCCCTTCCGCTAAACCGCAGGAATCACTCCCTGCTGGTTACATTTTCTATTTTTTCCAGCTCCTGGGGGTTTGTGTCCTCCATTAGGAGTATTGCTCCGCCCTGGCCTTTGGTCAGGACGTATACTAAAACGTTGTTCATACAGCGATAGCCGTCCGCATTAGAGCGTTCGACTGTACCCTAGTGGGCAAGCATATGTGCTCTAGGGAGGGAGTCCTGGGTTCAATTCCCACTGCCCCCAAACTTTTTCCAAAAGTTTTCGCCGCACGCCGGCGACTTTTGAGGAATGCCCCTTCGAAGGGACATCATTCACGGTACATTACACTATTTTTCAGGGGTCCCTACAGTGTGATAGCCTTCTGTGAAGTGATGAGGATGTTTTTGGTAAGTTTAATGCATTTTTTTGAGGTAATTTTGGGAATATTTGAGCCTTTTTCCTTGGTCCTACTAGCTTAGCTAACTAGTACTCCAGGGGGGAGTAAGAAAAAGTCACTGCCTTGTCTTTCTTGGAGGGCTTGATCCAGGCTAAGCCCCCCTTAAAACCCTTTGTTGATGCTGAGACAAACTTAAGTGTTTTTATCTCTCTTTTGTTGCCTAAAGTACACTTTCTCAAAGTAACTAGGGTTGTGACCCTAGCCCCCCCCCATGAAGTTCACCCCTACCACTCAACTGAGCGGAGGTACCTTCCTTCATGGAGGACATACCAAAATAAATCAGGCTTTTCATGCTTGTTGGCCTTGGAGGTTAAGCCTAAGTGGTCTCCCACCCCAAGACCCCTATACTCAATTGTTTCTACCACTTATTGTGGTCCTACTTTGTAACTGTTTCTGAATTCAGTTGCTTGGCCAAGTCATTTTCTGTGTGGTCCTGACATCTATGCCCCTCAGTCCTAACCAGCACCATTTCACCCAAAAGAGTGCACATGAAGTGCCTATTGCAACCTCTGAGGCTAGAGTCTGACCAATTTTCATATATAACCTTTTGTATTATCCATTTAAGATTGAATCTATGTGCATAAACCTGCATTGTCTATCTGCAGCCCTTCTGTGTTACACTGGATTCCAAAACCAATCATTGATTCGATCCACATTCAGTCCTTGCTCTACTTGCTGCTTTGGTTTGGGGTTTTCAACTACAAAACCTGCAGGAATACATCAAAAGACCTAGGGCATAATTCAAGGACATCTTTCTCCTACAATAGGGCAGTGGGAAAGGTGGGCGTTGCCAAAGTAAAACTTTGTTCGTGCAAAATCAACAAAAGCCTCCCCAGCTCGCGAACATACCTACCTACCTACCTCCCCTTGTTGTTCACTCCTTTATTTGTTTGCTGTATTAAAAAGATAGCAAACAACTTTTGGGGATGACAAACTTGGCCCTCGCAAAAAAGAAAATTGGTGACATGAACCCTCTTTTCTCAAAAACACAAAAAACGAGAACAAATCAAAATGGCTACACAACCTCTCCCATCTCAACAGCCCCAATCAGGGGAAACAAATCAAAATGGCTATGGAACGCTTGCTATCTACCGAACCCCAATGCTTTAAATCACAAAAACCTATGACAAGATCATTGGGCATTGAATTATGGACTGCCACCAAACCAGAATGTCCAAATGAAACCTCAATAACCTGCTACCAAACCAGAATGTCCAAATGAGACCTCAATAACCAAACCCAATCCCGGCCATTGGCATCGCGGCCACAATGCTTTTCAAGCAACTGCACACAATGATGCATTTGTTTCCATGGTTGGTATTGCACGCAAACTCAAATTTGGTGTCAGCATGGACCGTTGCGATTCAACCAACGGGAGGGTGTGCAAATGGGCTGCACTTAGCTATGCCAAGTCATCATCTGTCATTAGTGTTCAGATGTGTCAAGGGATATGCTGTGTTGCTGTCAGCAAAAGGTCTCAGTCAGCAAGACCCCCCCCAAAAATCCATCCCAGATTGTGTACTCCTAGTCTACCTTACTCGTCATTGGTTGGAAGAATCTGAGAGCCAGCTACCGGACACAATTTTCAGAGTGAGCAATACATAAATATGCACCATCACAAAGTGATTTACCAGTATCCAGAAGCAATGGTCCATTGAACTCATCATCCATCATATGGAGGTACTACGGATCACCAGAAAATCCATTGAGCATGTTTTGCACCCTGCCAAAATGAGTACCATAGCTGGAGCAAAGTTTACCCAATGTTGCACCAAGTCACTACACTGTTTCACTGACTTTCATCTTCACAGTGATGAAATCTTTGCCCAAATCTTAAATTTTTTTTCTGTGATTCTTCCACAAACATTTCTTTTTGCTGTGTTTCCCGAAGAGTGATATGCACCAATGTTTGACCATCACAGAATGGAATTTCTTTGGTACCAAGTGGTGCACCAGCTTCCATGAGAGTTGTGTTCCATTCAGTGTTTGGTAGTTGCACATCCCGGCTCTTGTAAGACACCAATCAAATCAGTGTGCGGGCATAGTTTGCATGCAGTGCAACCCTTTACATCAACAATAGGTATGATAAAGTAGCAGAACTACGGCAAGAACAATACCTGAACAAGAATGGGAAGCTTTTGGACCTCAATGAACAGAGCTGGGCAACAGCAAAACATTGATTGCAATCATTGATCCCGAGAGTGATGTGCCGACATTACGCTGTTCGGCTCAAATCAAATCAAAGCTTTGAGGCGAACAGAAATCAAGTATTTAACAAACATGCATCATTAGCAAGAATAAATGCCACCACTCTGCCTGCCTATACCAGGACTCCCACCAGCAATGCACCGATACTTTTAAACCTGCAGGCTGCATGGCCGAAAACACCGGTGGGTCACCCGTCAGTGCTGCTGCTGGATTCCTCATCGAATTCCTGGTCATGGATACAATGACTCAACCTGTTCTGCTCTTTCAACCTCCCTCATTGCCAGTGCACACTGTGTACTAAAACTACAGGTGTGCATGGTACCACTTCGTGATAAAGACTGGCGTCTTCCATGGTGGTGAAAGAGTGTTGGGATGTCCTAAGACCAATACGGGGTGTATACCATGCAGGTACAATGTGACTGGGCAGAAACAAACTTTGTGATGCGTGGCAGAATGCGCTGTAATACTGTCGGTCATTATGTACACGTGGATTGCGTATGGATTTATGCACAACTTAGTTGTTACTTCCTGTGGCTGTCCTGTGGGTGCAGGCATTGTGCACCATACGCACCCTTTGAGACACCCAAGTGGAAAACAACAGCCCCCGGACCTTGGAAATTAGTTGAAAATAACATTTAGTCCAGTGCCTCGGTGCTCAGAATTCTAGGGGGAATGTTTGCCCGGCGCGCGCCCGACGCATGCCCGGCGCGCTACTTTTGTATTAAGTATCTTATCTCTAGCCCCAGGTTTATCCTCACCTTGGGAAGTCTCCCAAGTAGACGGCACTAGACCGCAAACCTTCCCTGCAATGCACCTTGTATAAGCCGAAATATGAGAATTCAACAACACAAAATGCCACTCCCACCACTTCCAACCACCACCCTTGCCATCGTCAGAAACTGGGTGCAAAGGATGGGCCAAATTCTTAGACACAGCGAGAGGGTACTCCAAATTGTTTGGTGAGGTGGGGGCAAAAAAAGGCACGAGTGGGGAATGGTAAAAAAAAGATGCCCGGCGCGCGCCCAGCGCGCTAACGCTCCCCCTTAGTGGGCATCCAACACCCTGCTTCCTGAGCAGAATGCATCACGTGAGGGCCTCAAGCACTCGCCCCGGGGAGTGGGTGGGTGGTTGTGGGGGGGGGGGGGGGTAAAAGGGGGGTGAACCTTTGTGTGTGATGGGCTGGTTCGGCAGTTTTAGGGCAAATCATAAAGACAGTGGCTCGTGCATTTGTGTTGTCCATTCATGGACAAAGACCTCCCTGTCGGTACCCAGCCACCGCGCACAGGGCGAAGTTATTCTGGCATCTTCGCAAAGCAGTGTGTGGGGTTGGTGGGGCGCAATGCAGCTGTGCCAGGAACTCCGCACCACAGCGGAGGTCCGGCGCTCCCCCGCCGCTCCTGTGGGGCCGCCTGTAATTTGTGTCCTTCCATCTCTTGCGGTCATGTGCTGCCTGGGCCGGAAAGATTTCCTCTGCATGGTGGGGCAGGGGGTGGGGCACTCTGGGTTCAGGGGTACTGTTCGTCGGGGAGAAAATTCTGGGGAGGTGATTGAGGTTGGCGGTGAGGTGTTGTCGTGTGTTGTTTCTGTTGGTGCTCGAACATACCAGTCGTGGGGCAGGCCCTTCTCGGTAAACCAAGGGGTCACCTGGTCTCGGACAAGGATACGGGCCGTCCTCTCCAGAGTGCACCGGAATCCACGGACAGTCCTGGTGTGGGAAGGTGGGACCTCTATCATACACCCTCACACGCGGGCTCCACTGTGCCGGGTCCAGGAACCCCCTTCGATATGGAACATTGTTGGTGAACCACAGGACAAAGGACTGTACATGAGAAGCGCAGAATCCATCAACAATTAGACGACTGGTTCCTTTTGGACCTAGTCTGCACCAGGATCAGAACACAAAGCGGGCCATGGGTGTGGGAATGGTCTGCAATATATAGGGGCTTTGATGCACCTAGTTCTGTTGTACAAAGCATGCGTGAATAGGTGACGTGAGACTGAGCTCCATTTGGGCAAAAAAACTGACATAAGCGATGCGATACGAGTAAGAAACGAGAATTGTCGGGTGCGGGGTGTGCCAAAAGGAAACTGAAAAGGTACTCCACATTCCAGAATCTTTGCAGATGCACAGGCACCCCAAATCATATCTCCCCGTTTGGTATCAAACATTGCAGCAAATGGAAATGCCTGCAGAGCTGCCCTGCACCTCAGCAGCGTAGGAATCCGTTGGGTAGAAAATCAAAAGCAGGCCCACATTTCGGTGATCGCCAGGAGCTGCTATGGATTTACTCCCACAAGCACCGAGGATTCGATGATTGAGAAAGAGAGGTGGCACATCAAAGCATGGTTTCGTTCAAATCACGGTTGAAAAATGTACACCGGTATGCACAGACATTAGTTTTGCATGGGCTGCGAGTCTGCATACGGTTATGATGGCCCCAATGAGGACACAGAAAGCCATCAAACCACATATGCTACAGTAGTTCACAGCCAACACACACCGAGCACAGCTAACCCACTGCGAAAAGACAAGCAGTTCTCACATTTGGTGGTCACATTAGCATTAAGCGTTCTATTAGCAGCCAAATCATCCCAAAACCATTTGTCTGTACAAAAGTGAATATCAATAACTGCGTCCATGATCAGATCCTGCGTACTAAACGATATCAGGGAAGCGCTTACCACACTAGTACCGGCTGAGCCCCCAATTTAAGGCTCCAGGAAAAGCGTATAAACTTCTGTATGATGTGTGACTGGGACTACACCGCCGACTCAACTTGCCCTCTTCGTCAACTGATGACGGGCCTCGCTGAGCAGACGCTGATTGGCAGACTGGTACTTTGGAATGTAGAACACATGGCAGACTGACCATACGATACCACCGCATTCAATTGGTCAGAGCCCCTCATTATGGTACAGCAAAGGACACAGGCACGGGGCAGGGCATAGGACGGAGTTAAATATTTTGCCGTGCGCCCGGCCCACGCCCAGCGGTCACTTTCCCTAAGCGGCCGAGGCTTAACTTGTGGGTTTCGTCCCCCTGCTTTGTTGTGTCTGAAGTCGCTGTTGTGTGGCACGAAGATCAGACGTGCTGGGGAATGGATGGAGGTGAACATCCTGCCGCACCAAAAACGACAGCCGGTGACCCAAGTCTTTCGTTCCCCAGGGCACAGGGAAATCGGAGGGAGTAGTGTTTGGCAAAACATATCACGCCCACGTGAGGCAGTACGGGAAGGGCACAGAGCAGGAGGCAGTACAGCGTGCAGGATGCGGCATCGTTGGTGGAATACGGGGATCCACCAGCAGAGACACTGCAATGCGCGGACGCCCGACCGGGGACAAGTGGCGGCACAAGGAGCAAGCTGACTGCAGCCGCCGACAGACTGTAAACCAAGTGCCGAGCTTGGGAACACGGCGTCAGACTAACCAACGTTGTGTTCGCCACGAACACCGGTAAACGCGTCTGATACAGTCCGCACGGCTAAACTGTACACGAAGATGCAGGCGCGCGTTTGCACGCACGCACGCACGAACACACGCACACACACGACTTGAAGCGACAAAATGCACTCGAAATTGAGTGAAGTACTCTCGTCGGGGGAAACGCCAGACTGAGGTCAAGTCAGACGCCACAGGGAGCTTTCTGCAAGAGGACGGGCGGGGCATGCGATCTCCACAGAACGCAGCTCCAAGGGGCAAAACCCATCGGCACCGCGCCTGAGAGAAAGAGCGTACCGCATGACAGTGTGAGCTCTGCAGTGGCTGCATGGCACATGGCTGCCAATGCCTGTGAAGGTCAGGCTGGACAATTGTAGGGCCTGCCCATGTGTGGTTGGGGGTGGTGTAGGTGGTGGTGTACGTATTCGTGTGTGTGTTTGTGCACATGCATGCGTCTGTGTGTTGGTGTGAACTGTGGCTGAGGTGTTGTTTTGGACGGTTTTGGACACGTGCATGCCTCAGATGACTGGCGGGGGCAGGGCACCCATCAATATCAGTGCAACAAGACTCGTCATCCCCGACTGCATACCCCTGTTTACATGGAGCCCTGCTCACAAGCGTCATCAGTCACCAGCGGATAGCCCTCAGCTTCCCATGAGGGCATACCCCTTTCCAAATAGCGGAGGTCAGTGTAACCCTCATCCACCAATCGAAACGCCGCCAACAGCGATCGGCTGATACACCCTCTGGGATTCTTCGCATTCCCGTCGAGGGATCCCTCCTCGAGGTTGCACACCAGGACGATGCGCGCCTTGCGCTCGGGTACAATCCGCTCCACCTCCTCCATAAACTCCGGATTCTCCTCCGTCAACGGAGACCCCGTCATCATCAGCAGCAGGTTCCGCAGGTTGGGCCCCTTTTTGGTGTTGGGACGGAATAGCAGGACACTGCGGGCCCCCGAGATGTGCCCTTTGGCAAAATCGTCCGGATCGCGGAGATCCAGCACCACGAAATCATCCGCCCCGGCCTTGAGCCGCGCTGCACTCACCTCTCGGACGTTGGAAGTCTGCAGCTTCTCCTGGAGGACCGCCCAGCCGTAGGGGCTTGCGGGGATGTACCCGTGGGGCTGCATGCTGCGGGACAGCGACCGGTGGTCGTACGGCCCCACGGGGATGGAGTCCGCGACGGGCGTCTTGGACACGGCGGGTACAGAGCGCGCTTTAGGTCGAGGCCGAGGCTGCGGGGCGGGAGGAGCGGGCTGCGGGGGGTCCAGCTTTTCCAGGACACGATCCAGAAGCTGCGTCCCCGACGAAGAGGGAGACAGGGCATTCAGGGCCGTGCGGCTGCTGGGGGCTTTGGGCTGGGATGGGGGAGAGCTCCGGGAGCCGGGGTTCAAGCGCAATGCAGTGTCCCCGGCTTCGAGGTCCTTTGAGGGGTCTGGATCTGCAGATCCCGATGTCATGGCCAT
The DNA here is from genome assembly GCA_964036045.1 of Eutreptiella sp. 'Long Island Sound 2002'. Classification (NCBI taxonomy): domain Eukaryota; phylum Euglenozoa; class Euglenophyceae; order Eutreptiales; family Eutreptiaceae; genus Eutreptiella; species Eutreptiella sp. 'Long Island Sound 2002'. The sequence goes on along the minus strand of OZ038389.1, from coordinate 50,060,279 downwards.
GGCCATGGCCCTGGGGGTTGTGGGCTGCGTTGTGACCCAGCGCCCTATGAAAAAGCCGGTGACCAATGCCAAGGGGATCGCCAGTAATCGAATGAAGTGCTCCGCCACCTCTGCCGGCTGCGTAGCATGTGGAGGCAGTGGCCACTCGCGCTTTCCATTGGCGTGGCCCGGGGCTGCACTTGTCGCTGCTTTACGAGTTTGGGACAGCTTTGGCAAAGCGTGGGGAGTGTGGGCAGAGGCAGACTGGGGGTGGACCTGGGCAGAGGTGGTCGCAGGGGCTGACGCGAGTGCAACACTTGCCGCAGGTCTCGACCACAGGAGCGTGGCAACGGGTACTACTGCGAAAAGCGTCACGACGGCCGCCCGGAGGTGCAAGTGGCAGCGTAATCGTGCCTTGGAAGGCAGTTGGGTTGCAGCCAGCAGGTGGGTGTCAGAGGGACACTCGTCTGGAGGAGCAATCATGGTCAGCTGTAGCTGTTGCCTGCAACCAGGGAGCAATAGTACACGAGGTTGCGGGTTAGCCCACCTGAAAAGGGGCGGACTGTGCGCAACTGACGATGGGAGGTCAGTTGCGAGAAGTTGCGCCAGGAGAGGGAAAGAATACCGAGGAAGGCGGGCGCACATGCGAATCCGCGAATCGACCAAACTATGCCCTCTGGTGTGCAAACTTCTACTGCGATTACAGCAAATTGCTGATCGGATACATAGCCAAGAAAGGGTAAAACACACTTTGGCGACACACAATTCAATACAAATGTGTACCCCCGTGTCTGAATAGCCCCTCGCGACTGGACACCGCCTTTTCCCGACGTCTCATCATCCCGACATCAGTGCAAAGGACACTGCACCAAAGAATACAACCAGGCTTGCCCATGGCTGTTTGGTCGGCTGCGCTGTAAAACACTAGCCATTGAAATGAAATCAATGCCTCATGATCTGCTGCCGATTCTCGATGAGTGTGGGGTTTCGGTGTGTGGGGGGGGGGGGGGGGTGTGTGTGGGCATGACGTGAGGGGTTGGAATAACCAGCACGATCCTGACTTAATGCCGGACTCTCAGTTCAATGCATCGCAATGTTCTGCAACCGCAAAGTATTTGCCTGGCCGCTCTCGCAGCGCAAACCAGACCTTCTGAGGTCATTTTGGGCTGAAAATTTGTAGGGCCCGAAATAGCACACAGCAATCGGCTAAGCAATTTGGTACCATATGTGCTCTAGACATGATGTGCAAATGTTGGGGTACTGGCCTGCATTTAGTGCTTGATAGTATGGGGTCTTTAGCTCAGTTGTACTGGGGAAGAGCGTCCTCCCAGTTTTGTGCACGACACCGTATCATACGCTAGGTGCCTCACAGGTGGCGATGGTCTGAGATAGGGCTCTACTTTGTCAAGTCGGGGGTAAACCCGGTGGATCCAATCAGCAGATTCCTGTCAACTGTGCCGCGTTTGGCAATAATGTAGGCATGCGCCTGGGTGCGCATGCACAATTCTTTGGGACCGCACATGCCCTGGGGCACGAAAGCATACAAAGGTGGGTGGTTCTTGAGAAACACAGTGTATTTCCTGTGAATTTCTTATGAATTTCAACTGAACTGCATTCATGACCGCAGCAGGGGATGTGCGGGGGGGGAGACCAACTAGCCCTGGCAAAATTAGCCCCCCCACCAGACCAGAACAGGGTGCAGGCTCCACTAGTGCACATTTGCGCTCTAGTGCAGCACCAGATCCCACTTTGAAGAAATTTAATATCAATATCAATCAGTGACCAAGGATTGGTAAATAGTATGGGTCACTGGACTGCAGCCAACAAGCAAGCAGAGCGCCCGTCCACATGGCTTGAACCCCCCCCTCCCCATATCATCTGAAATGTGATGGCAAACGAGACCTCGAAGTTGATGGGGTGCACCTCCGGAGGCGAGGGGATGGTGACCAAATTTGAATGGCCAATTGCACAGTGCACCCCAATATGGGTACACTTTGGCATCCACACTCCAATTCATGTAATGTTTGACTCTGCAAAGCCTACCAATGCAAGGACGCTAGTGGACGCTTGGCCATGAGGCAACGGATACTGGGCTCGCATACGCCCCCGTGTCACAGGCGCATGGTCATCACCACATAGTTCAGTGTGTTGACGCGTAGTGGACGCTTGGGGCAGTGTGCACTCGTGGCACACAAAATGGTGATGTGTTCTCCGCTACCACTCCATGTGACAAATGTGGTGTTGTATGCTCTAACCCCCCCCCCCGCGCAATAAAATCCGGTACTGGACATTATTGATTCACTGGATATTATTTTGCTACTGGATATTAATTTGGACTGTGCTTGTTTTGGTGTGTGATGTGTCCTGTGTCCTGTGTCCCTCCCTTGGCACTGATGTAACAACCCTCAGGACATCCTTTTCCATGTCAGATGATGAGGGTAGTGACATTTCCCATGGACATGTGTTAAATGAGGATCATTACTCCGATAGTGACTCCAATCCTGATGTTGCTCCAGGTGCTCCAAGTTGCTCCAAGTCCCCTGTTCTTTGTGCTGCACCTGTGGTCTTGCCACCCCCTGGGGGAATCCTTGCACTGCGCGTGCACTGCGTGCGACTTTTAGAGTAGGTCCTCCCTAAAGAACCCCAAGGCACACCCCTTCCAAATGCCCCCAAATTTAGGTCACCCAAACTGCCCTAGCTAAAGACAAATGCAAGCTACCTTCCCCTCACATAAGACATCATGCAAAATGCGGAAAGACACACACATATCCTCTTTTCTGTTCAATTGTCAACTAAATACAAAATCAGAATGCTTCGGAGTGGCGGCATTTGAAAGCTCACTCACCCTACCAGCTAGTGCCAAGGCCTCATATGTGTCCACCTCATCCTCAACTGGACCGGGGGGCAAAGTGGCTTATAGGAGGGAACCCACGTCAAACTCCGGTTTCCACTTGTGGTACAACCACGCATCCTTTTCAGCAGTGATGCGGCCTCGCATAGGGCATTCGACTGTGGTCAGGCAAAAACCGGGGAGTCCGTCACCCGAACTCAAGGGCCCACACCAAAGTGTGGGAGTCCATGGTGGGGATGAGCAAAAAAGTGTGAAAAGGGGCGGAAATGGGTGAAAGTGGGTGAAAATCCAAAAATGCCATATCCCCAATGTGGAAGAAGCATCAAAACCTACGCTAGGGGCAACAATGATGCCCCCTAGTATCACAAAGTATGGGTCTCCAGTATGGCTAGACGCCCAAATAGTTGCACTGCGCCCGCACTGCGCGCGCACTGCGCTTAAGGCGCCCCCCCTGACCCAGTGGCCTGGAGGACGCACTAACAGTTTGCTTTCCTATTTCTCACGAAAATGAAAACGTTGATTGAGGGCAGAGTCGTAAAACTATGTGTTCTGGTGCTCTGCCAGTGCTGCCACTCGTGCTCCGAGAGGTAACAACAATAGCTATCATCCAGAGGCACTGGATATTAATTTTGATACCCCCCCCCTTGCGCAAGCACCAGCCAGGTCAGGAAAGTGACGGTCAGACCGGGTCCTGGTGTAGACAAGGCGGTGCAACCATGCGATGCACGGTACCAAACGAATGCTTGGCAGCAGGCTTTGGAATGGGTTTAGGCTTCCTATTCCTTGGCACAAAATTGTCATCCGCAATATCTTTGATGAAGTAAAGCTTGCCCTCATGTACTTCAAAGGAATGAAACCTTCCTCACGGGAGAACGACTGATGATAGTGGCAGGCGCATGCTCAGCGGTGGACCGGATGTATGTGACAGCCAAGCCAGGGGTAACGACATTAGTCATGGCTGAAAAACACACCAAAACAAAGAGCAGTGGGGTGCAGTACCAAGCAGAATGTTGTTATGAGCAGGAGGACTTATCACAAGCATGAAGCAGCCCCTCCTTCCCTCTACAATTGGCACACAATCACGCTTTGCCTACTTTCTGACCGCAAAAACTGTGGTCAGAAAATTCGGTAAAAGTGACGGTCAGACCGGGTCCCGGTGCTTAGACAATGCAGTGCTTGCGCAAAGGGGGGGGGGGCGGGTATGTGAAAATAAAAGCTGGTGCTGGACTTTATTTTCAACGACTGGATATTGTTCAAGGGAGGGGTTTACCCTCTCGGGGATGGTGTAGGAAGGTGTGCTTGGTTATCAAGATCTCTTGTTTTCTTGTCTGCTTTCTGAACGGCATTGAATAATTCTCGGTGTATTTGTCTTTGCTTGTGGGCGCCATGGTGTTTGATCAGCAGCTACCACGGGGACTCATTTCAGTTGCAATCAGATGGCCGTAATCGCCTGTGCTACAATTTCCATCGCTGGGGGTCACCCTCCAAACTTCACAGTGCATTACAAAGGCATGGGTGGGCAGGGAGCTGGAGAATGCGGCCAAGGCCATTTTTCGCTCCCAGTTTCGGTTTCCTCAACTTGTGCATTGCACTGGGCCTCTTCTCCCCATACTCAGCCCATTCCTTGTGCCAGTCCTGTCCATCACCCTGGCAGTGCCTGGGTGTGGGTACCCGTTTGTCTCTGGGAACCTGCAACCTTCCTTCCCTTTGTGTGTGCCGTGATGGTTGGTTGGTGTTGGTTTGGGGAAGGGGTGTCCTGACAGTCGCACCGAAATCTCCTTCGGACAATATAAAATCCCATTACCTTTGCCCAAATCACGAAAAAGGGACAAATCAAGGAAACATCGCCATCTGGGGACACCCAGACACCAACCTCCGTCCAAAGCAAGTCATGTGCACAAGAGGTTACAGAACCCAAAACATTGGGTTCACCCAGACATCAATGCGGTCGGCCAGTAAGTTTGGGCATTGGACAGCCAAGAGAGACAGAACACTTTCCAACCAACCATCGGAAGCGGTGAAGCGAAAGGTTGTTCCATTACGAGGATGGGCTGACGGCGTAACCGATGGCAGTCGCTGGTCAGTCGGCACCTTCTTGGTTGTTCACGCGCAATGCCATACTGGTACACTCTACCTCGACTCGATATTGCGAATCTCGTCCGCGACTCTTTCCCACGAATCGGCACTGTGGTGCTATATCGACACTCTGTACTCAACTCAAAATTGCGACCGTTGCGGCCTTATATGCCACTCTATCCCGCGTCCCGATATCGAGGCTTGATACCACAACTCAACTCTATAGTGCCTCTATACTGCCTCTGACTCTATACCACAACTCTATACTACGACTCTATACCACAACTCTATACTACGACTCTATACCACAACTCTATACTACGACTCTATGCCACAACTCTCTACTGCGGTCAAAAGCCCCCTCTGGAAGGGTATGCGGTCTAGTAAATGGGCACAGGCGCTTTCCAACGAGCAACCTTCGTGTTGTTTAATTGGTCCTTCCTGTGCACGTTATACCGAACGACCCTGGCTCAGGGCACTAGGGGCCTAAACAAACAACACACGCATACAAAAGCACAGTCCTCAATCGGTCTGTAATTGAGTGAGAAATTGTGAATTGTTCCCCACTCTCCCTCTGCCCGGAGGGCACATCTCTGATTCATCAGTCCATCAGAATCTCTACGTGACGGGGTATTTAGGGAGGACTAGGCCGGTGTCCGCTGCCAATCCGCTGTCCACAAGGGGTCCCAGTCAAACCCGAAACAAAATACTCTGGAATGTAGGACTATTGAAGGCCGTGTTCAATACGCACTCGCAATGGTTTTTGTGAAGTCTTGGGGCACAATACTGAAGAATAGCCCCTCCTGGCAACCCAGAGCAGTGTGTACACCCGGAGGTACCAACCAGCACACGGACTTCGCTTTCATGCCCCCCGTTTCCCAGTGATTCGAGGTTTCAGCAGGTCTCCTTTCCTCCGATTACGGCGTGTGTGCGTTTGCTGAGTATTTCAAAATTCGGGTTAGCATGTCCGAGGGAGCCCCGGTCTGTCACGACGGCCTGTCAATCTCACGTTTCGCACTCATCAGATCCTCATCTATGTCGAGCGCGTCCTCAAAGGTTGCAAGCACGTCGTCTTCCAGCAGCCGCAACCTTCGATCCTGTGGGTCCATCTCCTCAGGATTTCCCCCAGCCTGGCTCAACCCCTCCCCGTCCAAATCCCAATCGCAATCTGTCGAGTCACCGTGGTCCTCCTGCACGCCCTTGCCCAGGGAACACGCCTGCGCACCCGGTGGCGGCACCGTGGGCTGACACGTTCCTGGTTGGCCCGAGTGGCCTCGCCGTCGCCGTAGCCGGTCCAGTGCCCTCTGGCGCACCCAATGCCAATCCAGCTCCAATGCAGCGCTCACCGGGTGATGGCCCGTATGCAGGATACCGCCGCTGAAATGCACCATTCCCGCAGGCCGCGGCGAGGGGGGCGAAGGCCGCAAGTGGGGCAGCGACTGACGGCGACGAACATGCCCAGAGTGACTTTGTGCCGAACATGCACCTGCAACACCGTGGCACTTTGTTGGCACCCCGTCTACCCACGACTCTGTCTTCCACTCTGCGTCCGACTCCGTCTCTGACACTGTGCTCGACGCTGTCTCTGATTCTGTGCCCGAATCTGTGCCCACTTGCACTGCAGCAACCACCTGTGCCTCATCCACAAGATGAGCTTCGGGAGGTGTCGCAGTTTCGTGCATCGACTGCAGCCCGCTGCCCATGGGGTCAAAGTTCTGCACCAAATGCACCATCTCCGCCCTGCACACTTGGGCCTCCCTCTGAAACACCACATATTCGTCGAGCAATCGCTGACGCTCGGCCACCAGCTCATCGTAAGTCGAATCGCAGTCCAAATGGTCGTCGCTAACGTTCCCCATGCCCATGGCCTGAAAGGTTTGAACCAGGTCAGGCAGCGGCTGCGCAAGTTGCTCCAACAATCGCTGTCTCAATGAGCACATATCACCTGCGAAGAGTGGAATGTGTCAGACGCAAAAATTCCGAACACGAAGCAGCAACGAACAGTTGCAACAGTGGCTCTTTGTAGTGAAACCCTTTCCCAGGAAAGGGGGTGCTTTCCGTGGAAAGCACACGTTTGTGCCTCATCCTTCACCCCCGATTTCTCGCGTGAAATTCGGATTTCCGGCCACTTCTGGCTGGAAATTCGACCATTTTTTGGCGACAAGACAGCGGCACCGGGATGCTCTCATCGATAATTAGGTGGCCCATGTTTCAAACAATTTGTTTGCATTTCCGTTTTCCTCAGGCAACAGAGGCGGGTCCGTGTGGGGTCCGCAGGACCTGGACGTCCGTTCCTGGCGTAAACACGTGAAACAGGTGGTCCCAGTGAGGCTCGAACTCACGACCTTGGGCTTATTAGACCCACGCTCTAACCAACTGAGCTATGAGACCTGGTTGCTGTGCAACTTGCTCCTCTCAAGATTCAAAACACTGCAATGCCAATGAACCGGGACCTCACACTCGCCCAATGTGTGTGTGTGTGACCTTCCCGCCAAAACAGCCTGCAGTGGAGCGATTGCTGTCCCAGGAGGGCATTCCTCAAACCCCTTGGCGGAATAGTGCGTGTAGAGTACACCGCACCAAAAACGACCATAAAACCGCCTGAGGCTCAAACCCCTTGGCGGAATAGTGCGTGTAGAGTACAACGCACCAAAAACGACCATAACAACAACGTCTGAGGACCCCTCGTTCCTACCTTCACCAGCACAACCTTCGCTTGAGGGACACGACGGCAACGGTTTTGCCATGCAATCCATCGATCGCGTATGCGTTCAAACCAACTCCAATCCAAGGTGTCAAAGAAGACAAAGGCTACGAGCAAAAATGAAGTTGACGCACGCACTCGGGTGCTAAAAGTGGGCCACGGCTCCAGGAACCCGTCCGTATCGCGCTTCGCGCAAGGCAAACACACGGCAACGAGCAAACACAACCACAACGACAACTTCAACCATCCCGTTGTGGTCCAAAAAAGCAGGACAATAATAATTTGCTCACACACAACTCACAAGATGCGGATGGTGATTGAAACTCTCACGCTCGTACTACAAAATTCAAGTTTGCGTTCAATTCTCAAACAGGGGAGCGATGTACAGCTCCGACCTCGGCCGCGCTCCTCGCATACCCAGAAAAATTGTAGATCCAAATGCATCACTTACTTCACCTACGTCCCGTGTATCAAACGAAGTTGGAAGGAAAGGAACAACTATAAAGATCCGATACTTCAAGCTGGAAAACTTTGAATCAGAATTTCACACTTTCCCCACCACCATGAGAGGCTTTTCGTAGGATCCGGCTAACCAGCAAGAAAGCACATTACTTGGGTATGAGTGTATGCCTTGGGGATTGGGGGTCTGCATATTGTACCATTGCTGGTGAGAAGCCTTTCTCCCTCGAGCGTATGTTGTTTGTGTTCACGCATGGCCAACACCGGAATAAAACGCAAGACCTCCCCTTCCTTGTTGCCTGCCCTCATTTGTGGTGGACAATTGGATACTCTACTACCCTCTTTCGAGATTCTCGTGGGCACTATCATCCGCTTGTTGATCAAATCCACTCGCACGCAACTACCATATGCATCGTTTCCGCAACGAAGAACACTCTTTTTCAGTAAAGATGGGCACATCCGAAAGCACTGCGTCATATTTGAGAGGGGTGGGTCAATCGATAGTGGCCGATAGACAAGTAACCCCGTCTTTTGTTTGAGGAATTGCTAATGCTTCCGTCACTAACCTCGGCGAACAAAAATGTGGACTACCGAGCGCAGCTAGCAACGCATGGAATGGTAAGTTGTTGATGGATTTGAATCACAAAGGGTCAACTGCGCATGTGTCGCCCGAGATTCGTTCATTTTACGCAATTTCCATGTGTGTGTGTGTGTGTGTGTGTGTGTGTGTGTGTGTGTGTGTGTGTGTGTGTGTGTGTGTGTGTGTGTGTGTCGTGCATCATTCTTTGGTTGTTAGGCAAGCATGTGCGACACGAAGTAAAGATGGCCTACGCCCGTCGTAAACGAAATGTTTTTTCAAGATTTGCATAAAGCAACGCAACGTCCCAACCCAGATGTTCACTCTGCGACATCCTGACCTACTTCGCGGCAGCGCAAAATTTGGCCGTTCAGGAAACATGGACAACTTTTCTGAGATATTGCGACATTGCACTCATCACTAATCAAAAATTTACGTTATAGGGTAAGTCGCCAAATGCGCGCCGATTTTGGCCCGTCCTTCACAGTCGGCCGAAATTCTCTAAAAATTTTTCGGATTTCCTGGAAATTTCTGGATGGGTCTACAGAATGGGACCCAGGCTACTGGCCCGTAGCATCAGGTGCTAAAAATCGCCAGATATCTGGCTGGGAACAGAGCGCCCTCAGCAATTGCCCAAAAATGCGCATTTGCCAAATTACGGCTCGAATCGCTGCCCGTCACACTGGCGCTTCGTTTGCCAGCTACACAGCACCAAATCTTATAATTTGTGGTTCTGCGGGCAGATCCAGACCCAGGCTACTCGGGAGGGAGGGTCCCAGGCCCTTCGGCGATGCCGGTCCGGCTTTTGCCTGTCGGCACTGTAGCAACCCTTGCTTGCGCTTGGTGCTTTTCTTGTTTTTTGCCAATGGTGTCCATGGAGGAAACCCCCTGGGGCAGCCACCCTGGTCCCAATGAAAGCAAAAATTTTTTGTCTTTTAATTGGACAGATTCCACAAGTCTCCGGTTGGCTAAACAAGACCCATTTGCTTGTGCAATGTTGGATGAGTTAGATGAGGGCAGTGTTGGTTTGAGTCGAGAACAGTCTTCAAGTTCGGAGGGACTGTTGTTCTCCGATAGTGACGAGGTGGCAGAGTCCGAGGACGAAGGTATGACAACCAAAAAGGTTTGTGGTGAAGAAGAAGACGTTGTCCCTTGTTCCCAACCCGATTCTGATGTGGAGATTTGTCCGAATGACATTTCTCCTCAAGAGGATCGGGTAGATGTCACCAAAGAGTTAAATCGTAGTGGCCGCCCGGTGCGGGCCGCTTCGCTTGGTGTTGGTCAATACTTAGTTGCGGCAAGGGCGGCCGCGGCATCTCGCGCTTGCGTTGAGGCAGGTCCAAGAGGTGCCCGGACCGATCGTCAAAGGCGGGCCCTAAGCCAAACTGCAATGCGAAGGGCAATGACGGATGTTCAGCCTTACGATCGTAATGAGGCTGTTCCGCAATCTGCCACGCAACCCGCTCGTCTCACTTCTGCCTCTTTGCTGCTTCACAAGTACGTTGCAGATTTCGAGAAACTGCCATTACGATTTCTGCAATGCAAGGATCGCAACATGTCATCTCTAGATCGTGCGGTTGCACGGGTGTTGACCGGGGAAATCACGATTGAGCAGGTAAATCGTCATCATGTTAGCAAATCTTCGGTCAAGAAACGTATGACTAGGTTGAAAAACGGGTTGGCCACACCCGGTCGGAAACCAACGTTGCCTCGTAGCGTAGAGGAGGCAATAGTCACCTACGTGGATGACCACACCAACGCTGGTATGGCCCGATACCGAGATGAGGTCTGGGACAAAGCTGAGCAATTAGCTCGGGGGGCTAAAGTGAAATTCACCGCTTCTTGGTCTTGGTGGCGTCGCTTTAGGCGTCGGTTCCCCACGGTTGTGCCGCGCATGAAGGAGGCTATCAAACTCGAGCGGTTACGAGCCGAAAATCCAGAGTATGTTAGGGAATGTCCGATGATGAAGACGATGGTGACGACTCTGACGCTGACCATTCCCAGCCCTCCATGGCTGGGAGTGATAGCGCATAAAGAGTCGTAGATGGGGGGAGGGGGGGGGGAGGGGGGATGGGTGAAAAAGGGGGTGGGATGCCATGGACACCGTTGGAGAGGACAGAGAACCCAACTGAGAGCGGGGGCAATGCCCCATACACCAAAGGTATACCCACCCCCCCATAGTGTAGCAGAGCCCAATTATGGCAGAACGCAGATTTCAGACCAATTTGCGTGCTAGACATGTAGGTCGGGCTAGATAACACCATTTGACACGAACTATGAATGTTTTGAGTAGCGTGGATCGTCCTCTACGAGAAAGATGTCCTTGAATTATGCCCTAGGTCTTTTGATGTATTCCTGCAGGTTTTGTAGTTGAAAACCCCAAACCAAAGCAGCAAGTAGAGCAAGGACTGAATGTGGATCGAATCAATGATTGGTTTTGGAATCCAGTGTAACACAGAAGGGCTGCAGATAGACAAAGCAGGTTTATGCACATAGATTCAATCACAAATGGATAATACAAAAGGGTTTTATATGAAAATTGGTCAGACTCTAGCCTCAGAGGTTGCAATAGGCACTTCATGTGCACTCTTTTGGGTGAAATGGTGCTGGTTAGGACTGAGGGGCATAGATGTCAGGACCACACAGAAAATGACTTGGCCAACCAACTGAATTCAGAAACAGTTACAGAGTAGGACCACAATAAGTGGTAGAAACCATTGAGTACAAGGGTCTTGGGGTGGGAGACCACTTAGGCTTAACCTCCAAGGCCAACAAGCATGAAAAGCCTGATTTAATTTGGTATGTCCTCCATGAAGGAAGGTACCTCCGCTCAGTTGAGTGGTAGGGGTGAACTTCATGGGGGGGGCTAGGGTCACAACCCTAGTTACTTTGAGAAAGTGTACTCTAGGCAACAAAAGAGAGATAAAAACACTTAAGTTAGTCTTAGCATCAACAAAGGGTTTTAAGGGGGGCTTAGCCTGGATCAAGCCCTCCAAGAAAGACATGGCTGTGACTTTTTCTTACTCCCCCATGGAGTACTAGTTCATGAAGCTAGTAGGACCAAGGAAAAAGGCTCAAATATTCCCAAAATTACCTCAAAAAATGCATTAAACTTACCAAAAACATCCTCATCACTTCATAGAAGCCTATCACACTGTAGGGACCCTTGAAAAATAGTGTAATGTACCGTGAATGATGTCCCTTCGAAGGGGCATTCCTCAAAAGTCGCCGGCGTGCGGCGAAAACTTTTGGAAAAAGTTTGGGGGCAGTGGGAATTGAACCCAGGACTTCCTCCCTAGAGCCAATGTGCTTGCCCACTAGGGTACAGTCGAACGCTCTAATGCGGACGGCTATCGCCGTATAAACAGCGTTTTAGTATACGTCCTGACCAAGGGCCAGGGCGGAGCAATACTCCCAATGGAGGACACAAACCCCCAGGAGCTGGAAAAAATAGAAAATGGAACCAGCAGGGAGTGATTCCTGCGGTTTAGCGGAAGGGGTTGTGATTTAGCAAGTGAAATCGTTAAAAATCGACGAAACCACGCGGGAAATCGTCATTTCTACACATAACTCAAAGTCGCAGACAAGCACAAAGAAAGCGGACTCCAAGAAAAGGGTTGCGCAAGCGTAAACGGCTTTTGGAAAAGAAGGTATGGGCCGTAGTTTTCAAAGTTTTAAAGGAAATTTTTGCACAGTTGCATCAAAAATTTTTATAAACTTCAGACTCAAGTATTCAAATTAAGCCCACACCACAGAGCAGGTCAACAACCCATCTCTCAGGTATGTTAGTGTCACCTCACACTCACGCATTGTGTTCGTGTTGGTTGTTTCGTCAAAACGTTAGGGTTGTCCACGCCGTGCTCGTTGGGGGGTCGGGTGTTCTTCTCTCGTGCTCTGCACAGGTAAAAGCAAGAATGAAAGCTATGTGATGCGAATGGAGCGCGCAGCGCGCACGTAGGGTTAGAATATGCGCTGTGCTCGCGATGCATGTGCCTAATCGAGGCATCCACACGCTGTGACGCTTTACCTGTATCCGCAATTCACCTTTGTTTTCTTCTTCACAGGTAAATACAAAAAGCGTTTGTTCGTGTGCGGCCATGGCGTTAAAGTTGAGTTGCTTAAAACGCTTAGGTTTGTTTTGTGTTCGTTCCAATTCGGCATTCACACGATGCATGGTGAGTAAGGTAGGTTAGCCCAGGAGGAGCTCACCTCCTGGTTGAGTCAGTGGTTCAGCCTCCCTTCCCTGCGTGCACATGATGCATTAAAGGGTAGGCCACGCGAATTGCGCAGGGTAAACCTTGTTTAGGTTACCCAGAGGCTCCTCGGTACGTTCTTTAAGAGAACCCGAGGAGTTTCTTAAAGCTTGCTTGCTTGACAGGGGTAGCTGAATCTTCAGCGTGTTTGCGAACAGTGTATTATAGGTCACACTGAGAAGGGTATAATACCTGGAGTGTGGCTTGGTTCCTCAATCGCAAACGCCCCTTCATTTGCCTCTTTTTTACAGGTGGGAGAGGTTAAGGGTGATTGGTGCACGCAGCAGCTGCCTTCGGCGGCTACCATTTTTCTGCCCCAGCAAAACAGGGGCGCTGATCACAAATCAAATCACTATGCCTCAGCCAGTACTGGCGAGGGCAGTTCGACCTCAACGACATCTGCGCTGTGCACGCAACGAGAGCACCCCTTCCCTCCAAGCCCTAGCAGGGGAAACGCGTTGTGGCGTCCCCTGTTAGGCCACAGCTGTTTAGGAGCGCTGTGTTCCCTTGTCTTCTTCACAGGAGGGCCATTAGGGCCTGAGTGAACTTTGACTGCAGCACCCAGTAGCGTGTGTAGGGGTTAGGGTCAGCAGGCCTGGCAGGAGGTGAGTGCAAGTGATGAGTGCTCACCCTGCCTTCGAAGGCCGGTGCTGGCGTTAGTGAGTGTAGTGTAGTGGTGTCTCCTGTCCCGCGTGTTTTTCCTCGTGGGCAGGGGAGTGCGTTAGCTTTTGGCCTGTAGCAAAAATGGGCGTTTTGTATGCCCTTAGCACACTTTTTTTTTTCCCACGGCGTTGGCCGCCACCCATAACGTCGTCATCATTGTTCCATTGTGCATGTCACACCGTCATTACCGTATGTACATTTAAGTATGTACAGTAACCCCACTTGGAGGTGGTTCTGGTGGTGGCCTGAGCTGAAAAAAGTCCCAGAGGGAAGGAGAGAAGAATGGTTGAGGTGGTGGCAATGATTGTGGGCGCATGGCAGGCTGAATTAGTGGACTGTGTGGTGTTTTTTTGCCCCTCTTTGGTGTCCTGGTAGCTGCTTTATGTGTGACCTTCGAGGGCAGGGGTTCAGGTTCATGGTACTGTGGTTTTCGCTTTGGGGCGGAAGAAAGGGATGTGCCCATTGGTGAACCTTTCATACTCCATAAATTCAGGCTGACTGCTGGAGAGAGTGGGAAGCATAATGGGTTTTCAATCAGCCAATCCTTGGCTGCTTTGACTGCCTTTGTTGTCTTGTCTCTCCTTTCTTTCAATGCTGCCCTCAACTGGCTGTTGAATGATTTTTTTGTTAGGCCCATGCGGGAAAATAGATGATTATATAGTGGGATTGGAAGAAGTGTTCTGATGAAATTGCGTTTGTGTCTGGCTGAGGGGGCCGTATGCCACCATTCTGACACCAAGGCCTGGAATGGTGCTGGCCATGCGTGAATAAATTCATGCTGGAGGTGAGCTGCCTTAGTGCACAGAGCTGTGACAGATATTGGGTCCATGGGGTGAGGGTGTGTGCACGCTGGACAGGGGTGTTTTTCCATTCTGAAATGTGGGTTGTATCCCTTAGTGCAGAATATACCCGCAGACCATTTGAATGGCAAACTCCAGAACCAGGAAGTAGATTGAAACCAGTCATAGCTCTCGGGCAGCTTGATGTCTGTGTGCATGTGCTTGGGGAGGAGATGACTGTATGATTTTTGTGTAAGTTTACCAAGGACAGGCATGCCTTGCCATGTGATGCTTCCTTTTTGGGGTGGTGGAAGGATCAGTGAGGTTGGTAAAATTGCAAAACTCGCCCATTTGGTAAAGAAGGTCCCTACCAGGACCGGCCCCCGCTGTGCCCCTTCCGCCAGTAATCCCCGCTGACTTGCTCCGGATCAATGCTTGCATTTATCAAAATCCAGGGTCCAAAACCAAAAATATAGAAAATAGAAAATACAATCCTCCTTCAACCCTGAATGGCAACCAGATCCCACAAGTATGGCAATAACCCAATTCACAATCCAAATCAGGCTGCGGGCTTTCGTTCAGCACACCGGTATTCCCACGGTGGCGGGCATGTACAAGAATTGCACCAAGGAAGAAAGCCCTGAAATTGGCATATGAACACAAATAAAGCAAAGTTGGGGACAGATGGAAACTTACACAATCACAGCCATAGACCCCTCATTCCCTGGACTCAAGACCTTCCCTTGACTCATCAACATGATGCCCTGAACCCAGTCCAATAAGATGGTTAAATGCCATATATCAAAAGTCACTTCATAAACCCCAAAAATGTGTTCACTCCCAAGCCTCTAAATCCTAGCCCAATAGGGAAGGTGGCGTGTCATGGCCTAGAGTGGCACTCAGGACCACGCCCTACCCTGACATAACCTTGGTTGGACTTGGAGTCGAATGGGCTTAGAGAAATGACTTATGAGTTTGAACTCATAACATGCCAAAAAACTGCCAATTCACACCATATTGGCCATACATCAAAAATATGCTCAAAATCGAAGTTACTACTTATCCGAAGGCTCCAAGCATGCATGGAATCGAAGTCTACTATTCATGGAGGATAGAGACCAAAGGCCAATGCCCATGTACATCCCCATTTTACCCTCGAAACCCTTTCGGATATGGGCGCCACGCACTGCCCAAGTCAGCCCATGATCTTGAGACCAATTCTTATAATCCTTCGTGCGCCAAGCCAAATGGAGTACGCGATCCGGCATATGGTGGTGTTCAACTCCGAAGCATATGCCAACATATGAACAACATACCATGGTTCGACTCTCCATAGGCTTCTTGCTGTTAGCTGACCAGGTGAGTACACAAAACGCAAAAATGAGCAAAAATTGAGGTCAAAAACATGAAAATATGACCAAATACAAAGTTGTCATGATAGTATATCTCTATGCTCACCCATGATATCCGCTCATGGTTCAATACACAAATGATTGGAACCATTTGCGAACAATTCCCCCACTTGGATCCCCAATCGGGCGCATGGAGATACCTTCGCCACTAATATCTACATGCCCCATGAAAATGGGAGTGCACCCATGGATCTCTTTGTCAAACATACCATGAGCAATACATACGCGGTAGACTTGGTCTAGCGCTTTGAGTTCCACAATTGGGACATGGGCAAAGCCCTTGTCACGTATGGCTCCCCATCTCTTCGGCCACACGAAGATATATAACATGGACGTGAGCATATCAAGCATATACCATGCATACAACAAATACCCTCAAAATGTGGCTCCCACCATGATATGCCATGTCCCTCCATTGACATAACTTCACGTTAAAAATACGTAGGAACCCAAGGAAAGTTGCTATGCAACCCCAACACCCATGCGGCACACTCGAAAGTCGCATTAAAATATTCGGTTGCACGGTCCAAGAGTTATATATCACTTTATACCTTCTTGACCCTTTTCCCTTGCTACACCGGGCATGTGTGCGAACCAAAGGCGTTTGATGCTTCCTAACTTAAGTTGAGACCAAGGCAGTTCCAACCCAACCTTCCTTATTCTCATTCCTCACACTCGCGCGTAGATATGGCTCTTCAAAGTGATCCCACGATTCGATTTTGTTTCCCTTATATCTCCAAGTCAAATGGGTGGCAAGTATAAGGGAAACCTGATTCGGGCATAGGGAAAGGAGTATGACCAATCGAAGAAGTCCAAATCAAGTGCGGCGATGTCGAAGTCGAAAATCCGATTTCGACATCACGAAAAATTCGGATTAAAGTTTCGAGTGCTTATTTAGAAAAATGCGGAAGCAACGAACCCTTTACAGATGAAATCTGACCCTTCAGAAACGTTTCCGCCAAAATATCTGGAAATAACAGTTAACCAATCGGTTAACGCAAAATCGCGAGCCAACTGACAGTCGCCGATACATTGACCATCAGAACGCAAGGCTGAAAAATTACGGAAACATTATGATAATAAAACCCTGTTGATTCCTGATATTCCGATATATAAATCTCCGCTGGCGGTGCCTCGGTTCTGAATGTGGCCGCTCATAGCCGGAATGGCCAAACCTATCGCACTATCACATCGGGTTAGTTCAGGTGGATGGGAGAGTATGATATCAGCCAATGGCGGCTTGCCGGCACATAGATACACACCCCAAGTGACCCCAAGATGGCCACGGGGGTCCGAACCGGCTTCACCCCCCTTCTCAGAGCGTTGTATCCGCTCGGAAACCAATGAAGAGAGGACGGGAGGACCCCAATGGGCTCCAAACCCCCCCTCCATGTCCCAAGGACACATGGAGGCCCCACACACGTCGTAGGCGTCCCCCATGCCCCAAGGGAGGGGTGAGGACACTGATAATCAGCGCCCTACGCCATATCCGGTCTCCTCTTGATCTACAACATGGACCAAGGGGATCAAAGATAGAAAAACGTCGTCGGTCGACCTAAATAAGTATACCACAATGCAATATATATGTGGAGATCGAGTGAAGGGGGTATATGGCCGATCAAGGCCGAAAAATCCCCGGAGGAACGCCCTCACTTGTCTCCCCATTCACAGAAACAAACAAAATGCCAAGGGGGGATCCATTACGGTGCTACAGCAGCAACCAAATGGACCAATACGTCCTTGACATCCAAAGAAATACCCTTTTTCTTTAGGTAGTCCATCCAGACCGTGGTATACCTCGGCACGAAACTGCTCGGAGGTTCCCACGAGTCCCTGGACGCGGCGAATCCCTTCCATCGGACTTTATAAAGCCTTCCCCCAGGCGTCCCCGGGTCCGGCTTGTCCGCCAGGATCTTCTCCGCGGTGAAATCGTCGTCCTCACCCTCGTCGTCCGAGTCCACATCGCCGGACGTGAACTCGAAGGTGACGGGACGTCCGCTGGGGTCTGGTGCTCGGGGACGAAGCTGGGTATGGTCGCGGTCCAGGATCTTTTTATCCCCCACACGAACCGCATACACATCCTGTCCGACCCTCCGCACGATTACCCCCGGCACATACCAAGATGCCTGCCGATGCCTGGACAGGACATCCTTGTGGTGCCGCTCCACCCACACAGTGTCTTGGAGAGCATACTTTTGGACCTTTCCTTGCTTGAAGTACTTGGCCCTCTTGTCATGCTCGTCCTGAAGTGCCTTGCACACTTTGGCCGCCGTGTCGTCCGCCTCAGACATCATAGCGTTCGCATCCCGGGCCACTTTGCCATGGTTCATCCACGGGAGAGTGCGTGACACTCGATCCCGTAGGAACAGGATGCGATGGGGTGACAGTCCAGTGGGTCCCGGAAGGTCGTGATACGCCTGGAGCACTCTCCACAGCGAGTTATACCAGTTCCGGCCCGGTTCGTCAATGTGTAGCTGGCGGAACTTCTCGAACATCTGCCGCCCGGCCACCTCAGCACGGCCATTCGACCGGCTGTGGTACGCCACGGTCTTGGCATGCCGAATCCCCATGTGCTTGCACATCGTCTTGAACCACGTCCCCACGAATTGACTGCCCCGATCGCTGCAGATGACAGCTGGGACATCGAAAATCGTCAGCCAATGCCTGATCATGGCATTAGCGACGGTCTTGGCCTGCAGCCCCACTCCATGCTTGTCCTTCTTGTCCTTCTTCTTGGACTTCTTGCCAGGGACCGCCACGATATACCCACTGTGCCTATCCACCGCCAGGATGACACAGTCGTAGGTCTCTCCTTCCACGGTGACCTCAGGCATGGCGAATACATCCATGGCCACGGACCGCATAGGGGCCTCCGGTATAGCCGTATACACCGGGTTGCCCGCTGTGGAGTGGTTAGGGCTCTTCGTGGCCCGACACACGGCACAGTCGCTGCAGTACCTATCCAGGATGGCGTAGTACCCCGGAGGGAACTTGAAACGCCACTCCAGGTCCTGCTGCATCTTGTCTCGGCCAGGATGCATGAGCTGGGCGTTATGCCAATGGTCAATGAGCTCCTCCACTCGGTTCTCGGGCACCAGCAGCTTGTCCTTGAGGAACAACTTGTCGCCATCCTCGGTCAAGCCCTCGGGCCATTCGTCGTCCGACGGGGCGCTCACGGCATTCCAGTACTTGCTCCAGTGCTCGGATGCCGCGTAGTCATCCGACCAGTCCTCTGTGAGCACCGACTTGACTAGCTCTACAGGGGCCACCATCCATTGCTCGAGGGTTTCCTCTCGAATAGCTTGGACGCGGGCACCCCGGAACTTGGCCAGGTCCGTACGGTTTGCCATCACCACAAAGCACTTGACCCCCTCTTGCTCCATGACCTTCTCCATCTCGATGATGCGCTTGGCCTCCTCGGTCTCCTCAGCGTCCCCATGGCTGGATATGTCCATCCACGCCTTGCCCGCGGGGTAGGCCCAGCGACTGAGGCAATCTGCCACAGTGTTGTCCTTCCCCGGGATATACACGACGCTGAGGTCGAACTTGGCGAACGTCTCGTGCCATCGGGCCCTCCTAGCCGCTGGTCCTGAGGGGGTGTCGACATGCTCCTTGTGCCAGCTCTGTAGGGACTGGTGGTCCGTGCAAACCACCACCGGCTGCAGTCCGATGTGGCCAGACCACTTCCTGAGCGCACATACAATGGCGTATGTCTCCTTCTCCCTCGCGGTCCATGTTCGGCGTTGGCCCTCGGCCAGGATCCTGCTCCAAAACGCCACGGGAACATGAGTCCCGTCGTCCCGGACTTGCTCGAGGACCGCCCCCACGGCATAGTCCGAGGCGTCTGTCCGTAGCACGAATCCCTTGTCCGGGTCCACCAGGAACAACCCCAACTGCCCCAGGAGTCGCTCCTTCAGGCGGTTGAACGCATCCTCAGCCTCAGGGGTCCAGGCAAGTTTCTTCTTGCTCCCCTTCCGGCCATCGAACTTGCCCACTTGCAGCATCTTGTGCAGCGGCCCCGACAGTTCTGCATACATCCGGACATAGCCCGAATAGTAGTTGCAGAACCCCATGAAGGACCGGAGTTCGCTGATGGTCTGGGGCTTCTACCAGTGGTGCAGGGACGCCAGCTTCCCAGGCATGGGACGGCGTTGCCCGTGACCAACCACGTGACCCGCGAACTCCACTTCCTTCACGAATAGTGAGGCTTTGGTGGGCTTACACACCATGTTGTGTTTGTCCAACTCGCTGAGCACTCGGCGCAGATCCTTCTCATGCGCGTCGATGAGCTCGTCCTCAGTCATGTTCTCCGTGCCGGACCCGATGATGATGTCATCCACGAAGGGATCGGCACAGTCCCGGACAGGACCGAGTAGGTCCTCCATCATGCGCTGGAAAACGGCGTTGCCATTCTTGGCACCCATAGGCACCACTTTCCACTGCATGGGCCCCAGCGGCGTCGACATCGCTGTGCAGGGCCTGGAGTCCGGGTGTAGCGGCATCTGGTGGTAACCGTGTTTCAGGTCCAACACCGTGAAGATCCGCTTTTTCTGTTGCTTTTGGAGGATGGAGTCGATCAGGGGAAGCGAGTACGAGTCGTGCTCGGTCTGCTCGTTCAAACCCCTGTAATCCACCACCAACCTCCACTGGCCCTTCTCCTTCTTGGGTACGATGAAGGCTGGGCTGGCCCACTCACTGTCGGAGGGTTCGATCCATCCCCGCTCAATGAACTCGGCCAACAGCTTCTTCATGGCCTCGGCCCGATCGCCCTGAAGTTGGTACTCCCGATGACGATAGATCTTCGGGTTCGGCTTCAGCTTGATCTTCGCTGTACCAAACCTCCCGCGATCTGGAGGGTTCTTGTTGGCGACGCCACTGAATAGCCGCGGATAGGCCTTGACCAGCCTCTCCTTCAGCTCGGCGACCTTCGGGTTCTCCTGGGCCTCCTCAGCCGCTTGCTTCGGTATAGATACAACCGACCGCACTGCGGTGTAGGCCTCTTCTGGGTCCGATTCCGACTTCTCCTCGTCCGATATGCCGTCTTCATCGTCGTGGGGAGCTCTTCCCACCGATAATCTTCGAAAATTTGCGGCATCGGGCTGGTGACTGTCGCTATCGGCACCCATTCTTGGAAAATCCCACGTTGGTGGGTCCGACCCAACCGGACCATCGTATTGGTCCGCGATGTGGTCCATGATCCTCGCCACGAACTCGTCCTTCTCGTACTTGCCGGTGACCAACATCTTGTCATCCCACCAATGCGGAGATGTGACCATGGCCCGCCTCTTCTTGGCTGCCACACGGTCGTGCATCCCCATCCGCATGTAGTTGACAACGTCGTCGATCTCGGCGTGGGACAGGACGTCAATGCCATCAATTGGCTGATCCGTCCCCTCCTTGGGCTCAAACATGACCTTCATGGGCACCGCCTCCACCCTACGGATGAATGTTTCATCACCCGTGGGCTGGGCTTGCGCCCCATCCACCAGGAAAACCTTGGTACCCCACGCTTGACCCGGGGAGGGCATTGATACACCCTTGGCGTAGATGAACAACTCCTCCTCTGGCCCGAATGACATCTCGTTCAGGGTGATGGAGTCCAGCGTCGACTTGAGACCCTCCAGCGGACATGGGGTGGAACCTATGCCGGTTATGACCAGGATCCCCTTCGCCCTATCCGCGATGATCTTCTCCACCGTACGTCTGGTGATATCCAGGGAGCCATGCCAATACATGGGTCCCCACTCCTTCAAACCCCAATGCCTATGCCAGGCCGAGTCTCCTCGATGCCAATGCCTCCTACACTTCCGCAGAAGTGGGGCATCCCGGGAAGCGAAGACGTCCGTCTCGGGCGCTTCGGCTCCCAGCGTCTGGATCATCCTGTCGTACACCTGCGGCGCCATTCCATACTCCGTGAGCTGAACTCCACGGTCTCCTCGGGACTTGACACCCACAGCTTGCACCGCTCGGACGATCCGATCCTCTTCCTCAGCGTTCCATTGGGATGACCCGCACGCATAATCCGTCAACAGCCATGTGAGGCATTCATCGTCCTCCCGGACCAGCGTTGCGCGATGGGGAAGGGCTCCAATGGCGTTGGCCACCATGAAGTCGTACCCCATGATCATATCCCAATCAGTGATGTCGGCCACATAGAAGTTCCCGGATAGAGTGCTTCTCTTCGCCTGATCAGGGCGGTTCAAGCGCTCATGTTCCCAGAATTCCATACTGATATTGGCCTCATGGGTGCCACCACCCATGATTTCTCCATTGGCGACCTTCAGGCGAACCGGTCTCCGGCTGGGCTGCAGGAATTCCTCCTTGAACAACCCTCTCCGGACCAGGCTCACCTGGGCACCCGTATCCACCAACACATCCACCACCTTCTCCTCTCGTCCGCACCGTACACGCACTTTCAAGTGCAACTGCCGCTCGTCGCCATGAGGTGTATGGACGACTCTCACGGCATGCAACTCTAGCACGTCCGGGTGCATCAGGACTTCAAGGGTATGGTCACGGATGGTGTAGATCTTGGGTTGGTCCTGCCCGTCCACGGGGCTCTCCGTGGTCGCTCCTTCCTTCTTGCCATGTCCCGTACCCACATGTACTTCCCTTGGCAGGGCGCTCCAGGGGTTGGGAGTGGCGAAACTCAGTGGTTTTGGCTCTTCCGGAGCCTTCTTCGGCACCCGATGTGCCTTCGCCTTCTCAGGGATTCCACTGATTTTCGGAGGAGAGACCTCCGAGGTCCCACTCCCGTGGGGGCTCCTCTAGACTTGGCTTCCCGCAGCCCCTTCCGGCTGCGATCCGCCAGGACTTTGTCCTCCACTTTGCTGGGCTTTGAGTTCCGCCAACGTCCTCAACATGTCCTCAGCAACTTCCTCGATCGACCTCACTCGTCGGTCTTGGCCAGGTCCACCACCATAGCCTCTTCCTCCGCCTTTTCCTTGGCCTTTGCCTTGGCCTTTTCCCCCGTCTCCGCCCTTCGCCTTCCAGTCGGAAATCCGCTGCTCCTTGGGCTTCTTCTCGGGGTGAGCGGCGAAGTAGGCCTTCTTGTCCGCCTCATACACCTTGCACTGACGGTGGTCGTGTGCATGGTTGTGTCCCTTGCCATAACAGACCCAGCACCCATCGTGCTGAGACCTGTACTCTCGGAACGAGAGCGGTGGGTTCCCGATCCTCCTTGGTCCTTCTCTGTTCTTCCTGGGTCCCACCTGGCTCCATCTGGACCGATCCTGCCCATGGTTCTTCACGTTGTGCGCCACGAACGCGAAGAAATGGGCCTCCTCGTGATCCTCCCGGGACCAGTGGTCTTGGCCACTTCCACTTCTATCCTCCGCGGAGTTGGCCGTGTCCTCCTGGATCTCCCGATGATGGCGGTCGTCTCGGTGTCCTCGTTGGCCATGACCATGCCGATCCTGCACGTGGGCCTCGTTCTTCGCATTGAGCTTCAACTCCACCGTGATGTACTTCACGATCTCGTCCAGGCTCATGCGAGCGAAGATGACTTGCATCTTCAGCGGCTCCCCGCGCCTCCACCCCACGTTGTTGAGGCGCAGCAACCTTTGCCCCATTGAGTCCCCGAATACCTCCACGTACACGGCGTTCTTCAGGCCCAACATCCGGTCGGGTTCGCCCAGGTTCCTCCTGAAGAACTCCATGATACCCGCATGGGTATCCTCCGCCGCCATAATCCTCACCGCCACCCGTCGCTTGGCGCGCTTCTTCTCCTCGTCCTCCACTCTCCTCTTCCAGCTGCCGGGGAGGACGTCCTTCAGCAAGTGGCGGATCTCACTGGCCTCGTTCCAGTCTTCCACCAACTTGAGGCATCTGCGGTACTTCCGCAGATACCGGTTCCACTCCCGGACCCGCAACTCACCGCGGTCCAGCGGCAGTGGAATGGACCACAGGTCCTCCAGCTTCTGGTTAGGAGCGTCCACCCGCTCCTCATCCTCCAGCCACTGGAGGCAGGCCTGCTCCGTGCGGATCAATCCTTCCCGGATCTGATCCCGCAGCTCCTCCTTGAGGTCCTGCGCCAGCCGGTGTGGGAATGTCCGGCATACCCACTTGTCCCGCGGCGCTCCCCGCATCTCGCCGACGACCTCCTCGGCGAAGTCCTCCCAGTCCAGGATGAAGTCATCCAGGTTGGACGGGTTCCCGTCATAATAGGGGATTTTGATTCCCCTGAGGTCGTCGATCCTGATGGCGTCTCCGACGTCTCCAGCCACCACTCCACCGAGACGGATACCACCTGTGGCCGGGGGGTTTGAGTACACTCCCCGTACATCCCTCTCCTCCATGGAGTGCGGTCCAGTTGGGCCTGAACCCATGGGGTTTGGAATGCGGGAAGGACTTCTTCCATCGGCCGTCCATATCCCCGTATTGGGGTCCTTCGCCCACAGATTTCCGCTTGGATGCCCTCGACCATGTCCGTCGGCCCTTCCCATGGTTTGCCCCTGCATGGTCTGGTTCTGGATCTCCTCTTCCGCATAAACTGCATAAGTAGTCGTTGATGGCGGTAGATCCTGGGCGGCGTGGGACATCTGCACCGTCAGGCTCCTCGGGTCCGTGGCTACGTGCCCTTCCCGCCTGGACCCGGCCGGTGCTGTGTGTTCCCCGAGCATTGTGGACTCGCTGAATAGGGGAAGAAACGGCAGCGCACCCGGGTCAACACGCGGAGGCGCGTAGGGTGCCTCTGCAGGGCCGCCCATGGGTTTCTCCATGGCGCTCCTGAGGGTCTTAACCCGCTCAACCAGCTCTACCGCGGCCGGCTTTGCCGGGAGCTCCGGACCCGAGGCGAGGGGCTGTCGCTCCTCTAGCCTTCTCAGGCGTCCCGACATGTCCTCCACTAAGTGGAGGAGGCTGTCCACCACTTGCTGCTGCTTCTGCAGGGCCAGCTCCAGATTCTCCCGGTACCGGGCCTGATCCGCTCGCAGTTCCTCCATGTGGTTCTCCGCGGCCGACTGGTCGTCCAGGATCCCCGCGACGTCCTCCTCTAGAGCATCCTTGGCGTTGTCCAGGCGGTCAAGATGGTTCACGATGGCGTCCATCCCCATCTTCGGGTACTTGCCCATGAGGAAGGACACGTGCTCGCAGTGGCACGCAGCGTGCTTTCCGCCGGATTCAGCACATCCCGCGGTTCCCGGCACCTCAGACTCATCGCCCATAGGCGTATCGCCTATGGCGTCCGTCTCTGGGCCCGTGTGCCGGGGCACAGGTGCCGTCCGGGCCCTGGCTGGCCTCTCCAAGCCCTCGGCGTCGTGCTGCAGGGCGGGCTCGGGGGCCGTATGCGCCCTGGCGATCGGCGCGGACATCTCCGGCTCCGAAGGTGGCTCGTGGGCTGTCCGATAGCCCTCGGAGTGCCCCTCGGATTCCCACAGCCTGACCGGGCTGGGGTCCGTGTCCATAGCCCCGGCGTCCCTTGCCGCGGACTTGGGTGACCCGCGCTTCCGGTAGCGCCGGGCCCGTCCTCCACTGCTGCCTGAATGGCATGCCTCATCAGAGTCCTCCGCGGCGGAGCGGAGGTTGCATGCCTTTCGGCAGCGACGCTCACACATGGAGATGAGGTCCTCCATGTCACGTCCTCCTCTTCCCGAGTGTCGTTCTTCTCTTCGGGCTTCAAATTCCGGAGTTCGCCATGCTCTTGAACGTCTCGGTCCTTCTATGGCTCTAATCTCCGGCGTGGTCTCCACCGAGTCCACAATACGCACCCGGGGCGTACTTGGGCAGGGCTCATGAGGGCCCAAGTCCCCGGGTCGGCGGTTGGTAGGGGCAGCAGGTAAGCCTCTGCTACCATAAAGAAGGTCCCTACCAGGACCGGCCCCCGCTGTGCCCCTTCCGCCAGTAATCCCCGCTGACTTGCTCCGGATCAATGCTTGCATTTATCAAAATCCAGGGTCCAAAACCAAAAATATAGAAAATAGAAAATACAATCCTCCTTCAACCCTGAATGGCAACCAGATCCCACAAGTATGGCAATAACCCAATTCACAATCCAAATCAGGCTGCGGGCTTTCGTTCAGCACACCGGTATTCCCACGGTGGCGGGCATGTACAAGAATTGCACCAAGGAAGAAAGCCCTGAAATTGGCATATGAACACAAATAAAGCAAAGTTGGGGACAGATGGAAACTTACACAATCACAGCCATAGACCCCTCATTCCCTGGACTCAAGACCTTCCCTTGACTCATCAACATGATGCCCTGAACCCAGTCCAATAAGATGGTTAAATGCCATATATCAAAAGTCACTACATAAACCCCAAAAATGTGTTCACTCCCAAGCCTCTAAATCCTAGCCCAATAGGGAAGGTGGCGTGTCATGGCCTAGAGTGGCACTCAGGACCACGCCCTACCCTGACATAACCTTGGTTGGACTTGGAGTCGAATGGGCTTAGAGAAATGACTTATGAGTTTGAACTCATAACATGCCAAAAAACTGCCAATTCACACCATATTGGCCATACATCAAAAATATGCTCAAAATCGAAGTTACTACTTATCCGAAGGCTCCAAGCATGCATGGAATCGAAGTCTACTATTCATGGAGGATAGAGACCAAAGGCCAATGCCCATGTACATCCCCATTTTACCCTCGAAACCCTTTCGGATATGGGCGCCACGCACTGCCCAAGTCAGCCCATGATCTTGAGACCAATTCTTATAATCCTTCGTGCGCCAAGCCAAATGGAGTACGCGATCCGGCATATGGTGGTGTTCAACTCCGAAGCATATGCCAACATATGAACAACATACCATGGTTCGACTCTCCATAGGCTTCTTGCTGTTAGCTGACCAGGTGAGTACACAAAACGCAAAAATGAGCAAAAATTGAGGTCAAAAACATGAAAATATGACCAAATACAAAGTTGTCATGATAGTATATCTCTATGCTCACCCATGATATCCGCTCATGGTTCAATACACAAATGATTGGAACCATTTGCGAACATTTCCCCCACTTGGATCCCCAATCGGGCGCATGGAGATACCTTCGCCACTAATATCTACATGCCCCATGAAAATGGGAGTGCACCCATGGATCTCTTTGTCAAACATACCATGAGCAATACATACGCGGTAGACTTGGTCTAGCGCTTTGAATTCCACAATTGGGACATGGGCAAAGCCCTTGTCACGTATGGCTCCCCATCTCTTCGGCCACACGAAGATATATAACATGGACGTGAGCATATCAAGCATATACCATGCATATAACAAATACCCTCAAAATGTGGCTCCCACCATGATATGCCATGTCCCTCCATTGACATAACTTCACGTTAAAAATACGTAGGAACCCAAGGAAAGTTGCTATGCAACCCCAACACCCATGCGGCACACTCGAAAGTCGCATTAAAATATTCGGTTGCACGGTCCAAGAGTTATATATCACTTTATACCTTCTTGACCCTTTTCCCTTGCTACACCGGGCATGTGTGCGAACCAAAGGCGTTTGATGCTTCCTAACTTAAGTTGAGACCAAGGCAGTTCCAACCCAACCTTCCTTATTCTCATTCCTCACACTCGCGCGTAGATATGGCTCTTCAAAGTGATCCCACGATTCGATTTTGTTTCCCTTATATCTCCAAGTCAAATGGGTGGCAAGTATAAGGGAAACCTGATTCGGGCATAGGGAAAGGAGTATGACCAATCGAAGAAGTCCAAATCAAGTGCGGCGATGTCGAAGTCGAAAATCCGATTTCGACATCACGAAAAATTCGGATTAAAGTTTCGAGTGCTTATTTAGAAAAATGCGGAAGCAACGAACCCTTTACAGATGAAATCTGACCCTTCAGAAACGTTTCCGCCAAAATATCTGGAAATAACAGTTAACCAATCGGTTAACGCAAAATCGCGAGCCAACTGACAGTCGCCGATACATTGACCATCAGAACGCAAGGCTGAAAAATTACGGAAACATTATGATAATAAAACCCTGTTGATTCCTGATATTCCGATATATAAATCTCCGCTGGCGGTGCCTCGGTTCTGAATGTGGCCGCTCATAGCCGGAATGGCCAAACCTATCGCACTATCACATCGGGTTAGTTCAGGTGGATGGGAGAGTATGATATCAGCCAATGGCGGCTTGCCGGCACATAGATACACACCCCAAGTGACCCCAAGATGGCCACGGGGGTCCGAACCGGCTTCATTGGCAAAAGCGTCCGCCATTTCATTTCCTTTGAATCCTGTGTGGGCCTTGATCCATCTTACCTCTACTCGCACACCCTGAGCAGAAAGCTGCACAATGGCTGACCTGAATGACTTGATCCAGTGTCCTGAAGGATGCTTGTGAAATAAATTGAAGTCTGGGTGTTTGGCAAGCCTGTAGCAATCTACCACATTCGCATTGTCGCAGAGGACAAATTGCAGTGGGTTAGGGTTTGGGTGTGTTTGCAGATGATGTAATTTCAAGTGTAAGGCCCAGAATTCTGAGCCCCCTGATGACTGTAGAGGTGAAACTGATGCAGTGACGTTGCAAGACGTTGCATCCAAACCTTCAAAAACAGCAAACGCTGACCCGAAGTGAGGAAAGGATGCAGAACCATCGAGATATGTCCAGGCAGCTGATGAGCTGAGAGGGTCCTGAAGTAGTTCCAGCGCCCCTGTGCAGTTCCAGCTCAGGAGATCTAATGGTAGGAGGACGTGATGTGTTGCAGGCAGGTGAACTGTGGCTCCCAGGCTGGACATGTCTGAAATTGCTGTGCTGAATGGTGGTGCGGGTGCAGAGGTAGAGAGGGATTGGTTGGCATTGGGAGTAGGCGAGAGTTCTGAGAGGGAGAAGTGTGAGATGGGTTTTGGGTTGCTGTGGGGGTATGAGAAGGAGAAATTGTGTTTGTCTGCAATTTCTGCTGAGTAGCCTGAGAAGTCAACCTTTCGCTTTTTTCCCCTGGATTTCTGAAACCGTGCCCAAGCATGGGCCCACCACTTGGAAATCGACATATATGTTGGCCCCTGGTGATAATGCAGACACGGGGCAGGGATTCCAGGGACCGAAACCATGGATCAGGAGGTTGAGTGCATAGCATGAATCAACCAAGGCTTCCTGAAGGAAATTAGTTTTGGGACTGAGTAGTGTGCTGCAAATCGTCTGTGTAGAACTCGCTGGTCCTTCACCGCTCAGAAAACGTGTAGCCTGATTGACATTCTGGACATGATATGCATACAGAAAGTGCTTCAGGCCGAGACCACCCAGTGGCCTTCGCTGGTATATATCTTTTGGTGACGTCACTGACGACAAGTGTCCCAGTTGGCACAGGCGACGCCAGATCAGGGATTGGATGGAATGCAGCTGTGTGATATGTATGTTGTGTGCCAAGAGCCTGTATTGTAATGTAGGTATTAACACAGTGTTGATCAGAGATATGTATTCGGAGTGTGTGAGGGGAAGTGACTGGAGGTTGTTGAAGTAGCTGTTTGTTTCATTGATGAGAAGTGTGTGTAGCAGTCTTGGTGAGTCTTCTGTGAATAGGTGTATGCCAAGATATTTGTAATGTGTGTGTGGTTTACCGTTTGTGTCTTTTGTTGACAGTGTTGTTGTTCGGTCTATGCGCAGTTCTATGTGTGGTATGTTATTCATGGCGTGTAGTTCTGTTTTGTCTGTGTTCATGTCTAGACCTAACTGTCTGGCTGTTGTGTGAAAAAATGTGTATGCTTTCTGGATTATGTGTGGGCTGTTTGATCGTATAAGTATGTCATCAATGTATGAATGGATGGTATCACTCTCTGTGAAGGCACAAACTTTCGGTAGGGTGTGTAATATGATATTTAGGTAGAGATTGAAGAGCAATGGGGAGAGAGGACAGCCCTGTCTCACTCCTCTGATTTGTTTGTGTTCCCCCATATGTTGGCCATTGATGAGTGGCCTCTCGTAGGGGTGTGTGTATAAGTGTTTCAACGTGTCTATTAAGTGTGTTGGTAAGTTGTAGTATTGTAGTGTGTAGATGAGTGCTCACTTTCTGAGTGTCTATTTTTTTTCGATGTCATCAGGATTTTACTGATGTAGGGGACCTGGGCAAGTCCCATCCAAAAAACTGCATCCTACAGACCCTCCAGATCGTGAAAAGCTGCAGCCGCTGAAAGCAATTCTACAATCACGTGACCAATCCTCCAGACGCCAGTGCTGAATATCGCAAACGCCAGATGGTGCAGTTTCACGACACCGCAGCCGTACAACTTTCTGTAGCCTGTCAACTGTTGCAGCAAGCAATACGGCAACTTCACTTGTGTCTGTGTCAGCAAAAAGCTACCGCCTCGCTTCTGAAGAACTTATCAAGTTTTCCCAGAGTGCCAGCTAAGCGACTCCAACGGCAATCAGTACGTCCGTACAGCACTGTACCGTCACCTACCCTTACTGCCACCGCTGTTACCTTTCCAGTTTGCAATGGTCGCTATGAGCGGTCCAATGAGTACGGCGAGACCTCAGCGGCAAACCTTACAGCTGAACCGTGCATGCCGCCGCCGCCGAAGGAAAAACACGACACCGCTAAAACACCAGCGCAGTCCGTGAACAGTTACGACCTACATTCCGTTCTACCAGGAGAAACCACCGCTCCGGCCCCAAACATCAAATGCAAGGACACCAACGCTTCCGAAGCCTTCACAACAGTGACTGCAAGGAGACGACGACGCGCCCGCGGTATGGATTCCACCTTCGCTTCGCCAAATCCTTTCTCTGTCTTGAAATTGCCAGCCGCACGGCTTGCAGCGCTAGGCTCACGAATAACAAAGAGAGCCAAGGAGTGGGCAGATCAGCCACGATCAACAACGCTTCAAGTACAATCATCAAGGAGAAATAAGCACGAGCGAAGATTGGGTAGCAAAAAGGGAGCCGCGTACTGCAGAACAACTCCGGCACAGAGTTACAGAGTCCAGCAGTACCAGTCAGCAAGTTCACCGTCGAATGTCTGGAACCTATCGCAATCGGCAACGAGCAAAACTTCTGTGCTGCAGACTTCAGGAACACACTCGCCGACGCCACCAGCCACACGCAGTGAACAACTGCCACACGACACGAACAGCAATGGTTCACGCGCATCCTTGCCAAGCTTACAGTCAACATCAGACTCCGACGTTTCTCATGGCAGAAGCCCGGTCACTGAAAGCCTGCCCCCAACGCCGCCACGCCGACAAAGCGAGTCAGGACCTTACGACCATTCTACAGTGTGCTCATGGCATGTGCAAGACCTACGAGTAGACCACGAATGGCACAACCCATATTTTCTTGGGACTGACTTTGAGGCCCAGAGCCTAGTTCCACCTGCCCGCAAGCTAACGGAACAAGAAGTGAGGACCATACCATATGTTGTGAGTGAGAGCGAATATTTGATCCAACAGAAGTTCATCACTAAATGCACAGGTGACCACAACACCTTTCTGTGGGCTGACTAGCCGCCTTTTTCGCCTATATATGCATCACGGGCAGATTCAAGGTTCTCATTTGCAGATGGCAATTTTCGATGAGTCACCAACCTCACACTTTGGCGAAATAAAGTCTCAATATGCCTTCTATCGGCACAAGATCAACTACCTTTGCCTCAGTTTGTCTTGATGTTCATCATATACTGCAGCTCGATCAGCATACTTCTCAGCACAAACCTCGAACTCAGATATTACACCGCCATCATATGTCTTTCACTCACTCAACACTTTACTCTAAACAACATACACTCAATCTCTGTGATCCACTTTGATCAACACACACTGCATTTCTAAGTCTTTATTTTCCAACACTCTACAAACAGGGTCACACACAGTAACAGTTTGATGATCTAAGAACTCCACTGCTGCAACATCGCTGCAGGTGGACAGCAGAGAATGTACACTACATTTATCCATTTTTTTCAGGCTCAGCACGCTTTGTGTTGCTCAGCCACGCGTTCAAGCACTGGTTATATAATGAACTCATAGTATTCATTTTACATCAGTTGCCGTGCACTCTGTGTTTTACTTGGAAACCAATTGTGGATTTTCCCCTAGGGGTGAAACTGCAGTCGGTTTTCCAAAACAGAGTTACAGTGGCTTTTTGCAAAGTATGATCTTTGCCTTTTTCAAAACATTGCACTTCACTTTTCCATACGTACCATAGTCTCTGTTAACTTCCTTTTCAGTCTACCAGAAATTCTGCCCTATTTTTTCAGGGACTTTTCCTGGGCTGCCCTGGCGACCCAGTGGCCTAATGAAAGCCACATAATCCTCCCTATATCTATTCCAACAACTGTCACTTCTCCACATATATCCCTACGTGCACAGCCAGGCCCCCAAAGCCCCTCAGCTACTCCAGTACTATTGTACATACTATTGCAGTGTGTATCATACCTTCCGTACTGTTCCGCACTGAGAAATTTTGTGACGTCTTAAAAAAGTGTGTAGATGAGTGCCTGTTGTGGTATGCTATTGAAGGCCTTGTTGAAGTCGATGTATAGGTGATATGCTTGTTTGTTTTTGATTTGTAGTGCTTTTATGTGATATATGTGGTCTGCCGTGCGATGTGCTGCCAGGCCTCCGTGTTGGCTGTGGTGCATGATTTTGTGCTTCTCCACGTGGTGTGATAGCTGTTCCCGTATATGTGTTGCTATTATTTTATATATGCTGTGGAGTAGTGATATTGGTCTGTAATTCCGTGGGTCTGTGACATCCCTTTTTTTGTACAGCAGGAAGACGAGGGCTGTTGTCCAGTGTCTGGGCAGTGGCGAGTGCAGAAACAGATTGCACACATTCCAGAGCCACTCCTGAATTTTCTGCGGACAGAGATGGAAAATGTACAGATTGGACTTGTCCAGTCCTGCTGCCTTAGTAGGCTTTGCTGAGGAAAGCAGCTGTGTGAAGAATTGCCAACTCATGGGCTGGGGAGCTGAATGTTTTGTTTCACTGGGGCATTGGGGTGAGTTGTGCAGAAGAGTATCAAGCAGTTGTTTTGGTGGGGAAAAGTGTGGGTCACCACCGAGGTGTAATAATGTGTGGGACATAATTTCAGAGCATTTCTGTGGGACTGATGTTGCTGGCTCGGATGATGTGGGGTCTTTCAGTGCCATTGTTCCTTTTGACTGTGGGTTCAGTGCTTCATTCAGTGTCCTTTTGATTTGTGAACCTCTGACTAGTGCTCTGTGTAGCTTGGTTGTGTTGTTTTTGGAAATTTGTTTTTCCCACTGGGAGTATTGTAAGTGCGGCTAACCCCCATCTGCTCAGATTTTCACAGATCTGCCCCAGATTAACTACATTTTGGTCATCTTCTCTGCTTCGGCGGAATCGCCGCCTCGCAGCTCAGTCTCAGGATCAGACCTATATATTTCTGATATGCCGGATCTGATTCCGCGGTCCATTCTCCGTAAATCCGCCGCATTCCGATCATTTGCCTGGAATCGCCATTTGCCGCTGACGCGCGCTCGCGGGCCAGATCGGCCAAATATTTTTCACAATCGGATTTATTTAAATCTTTTCAGACAGATATGGACACTCAGATGTGCATAGTAAAATCCGCATCAATTTTCTTCATAGACTGGGATTTTCTGCCGGATAACACTCAACATGGGTCTTGCTTCAGTTGTTGCTGCTCTTGCCTCCGTTGGTGTCCGAGTCTCCGGTTCTACCCCCAATAGCAGCGTTCAGGTCGACTCCTCGCGTGCCTGCCCCACTGGTCTTGCCGGCCCCGAGCCCTCCGGCACCATCAACGACCCAGGGCAGCACTTTCAAGTATGTGTCATGCAGCTGTGATATCTTGTGCAGGAAATTGGGATCATCTGGGGGGGGGAGTGAGTTGACGAGTTGTGCGAAGGTGTGTTCCAGTTTTGAGGGTTTGTGTGGAGAGGGGTTTGTGAAAGAGTAATATGCGGACGTGAGTTGGTGTATGAGTGTGTCAGTGTATTGTATGACTGTGTCTGGTGACATGTTAGGCAGGAGTGACAGGTGCTCTGCGCACCAAGTGTTCAGTGGCTCCAATTTGTTTTTGAGTGCTTGTGCATCCTGTGAGTTCAGTTTTTTCAGTAGGTCTGGTTTTGGTGGGGTTTCTGAGTGCGTTGGTAGTTCCGGAGAACGCATGATGAGGTTGACTGGGTGGTGATCTGTAGTTTTGTTCCAGCATTCGATCTCAGAGCTCAAAAGTGGAAAAGCAGAAAGTGTGAGGGGGGATGCAAGGAAGAAATCAATACGTGATTGGCTTGTGCGGTATGCAGTTGAATATCTTGTGTAAGAGCGCTCCAGCGGATGTTTGGTGCGCCAGCAGTCAAGTAGTGTGCCTGTTGTTTCTGACAGGTGACCGTTGAGCCAGGGCCAGCAGGGGGGGGTGACCATGTCGACACTGTCAATCAACGATTGATGAACTGCATTGAAATCGCCTCTGAGGATGTGGAAGGGGTATTTGTCTAGCAGGGGTTGCAGTGTGGATTCAATGGTTGATCTGTAGGGGGGAGGTGCGTAGATAGATGCAATGAGAAGAGCTGGATGACCAGGAAAATGGAGTAGCACAGCGGTGATCAAGCCTTCTGTGTCGGCGTTAGGCAGTGGTGTTACATATGGTGCAATGCGTGCTGACAGAACGATTGCGGATCCACGTGCTTTGCAGTTATACAGATTGAAGTGTAGTTTGGCTTTGTGTTGCCCGCTGGAATAGTAAGTGGGCAGGAGTGGTGTGTCTGGGACCTCTTGAAGAAGTAGTATGTCTGTACCTGAGGTGAAGTGGGAGAAAATATGTTTGCGTGCTTGTTTTTTCTGTAAGTTGTGTGTTTTAAAGTTCAGGTGGGTGGGAACCAGTTTGGTGATCGTTGGAGGCGTACGTTTGATTCCTTTCCTGGGCCGTGGGATGATCGAGGGGGGAGGGGTATGTTGTATATCGTGTTCAGCTCTCTCACATAAGGGATCGCCTGTGGTATGCGCCTGTGTTGAGTGTCGGTCTAGCGAGTGTGCTGGTATAGGGAGGGGGTTGTGGGGCTGGCTGCGGCTTTTGGGAAACTAATATGATGTGATGTGAGGATGTGATGTGATATGTGAAGTAAAGTGAAGAGCCTTGCTTGAGTTGCGTGTTTCCAGTACACGTGACCGCAAAGTGTGGCGTGAGTGAGTTACTGAAGCTGATGGAATGCGTCTCATGTGATGGGCTAGCGCTGAGGGGAAAGGGCTGTCGCAGCACCAAAACTTGCTCAGAGTGATACAAGATGTGGTATTGGCGAGAAGAATAACAGGCAGCATTTGGTTGACTGGATCTCATGCGAGTAGCAAAGCAATTCAGAAAACGGCCAGGTGCTGTATCCGCTGTAGTCAAAACATCAATTTTTGATGCGCCAAGGTGAAGCAGTCCAAAGGCGTTGGTGTGAGAGCTTATTCTGGTATCACTGTCACTTCTTCCAAGCAGTCTGGGAAGATGCGGCTGAGAAATCGCTGGAAATGAAAAATTCAGATCACAGATGTCAGTGAACCACGGTGAGAAACCATGCAATGGCCGCAGCTCCAGGCACTTGCCAGAGTCACTGATACTTGCCCCAAGCAGTCTGGTGGAATGCAGCTGAGAAATCACTGGTAGGGAAGAATTCAAATGAACATGAAATGCAAACCTCAGACCGCATGTGTCAGTATGCCAAGGTGAGAACCCAAGCAATAGCCGCAGCTTTAGGCGCTTGCCAGAATCACTGCCACTTACTCCACGTAGTCTGGAATAATGCGGCTGAGAAAGAATCGGCAGGGAGAAATTCAGATGAGCGTGAAATGCAAACTTCAGGCCGAATGTGTCAATGTGCCAAGGTGATAGTCCATGTAATAGCCGCAGCTTCAAGTACTTGCCAGAATCACTGTCATTTACCCCAGACAGTCCCGTCAGATGCAACCGTGAGTTCGCTGGTAATGAGAAATTCATATGAACGTGAGATGCAAACCTCAGGCCGCATGTGTCAGAGTACCAGAGTGAGAATCTATGCAATAGCTGCACCTTCAAGCGCTTGCCGAAGTGAGCATGCTGAATATGAGGTAATTCATGTGACAGGCGGTCTGCAGCAAGGAGTGAACTCGAAATGACATCGTTCCTGTGGTTTGGGAGCCGTGGCAGCGCAAAAACGAGAGGGGGAGACCCCGAGCATGTTCCTGGATTTTGTGTAGAAATTGAAGAGACACAGGCCGTCCAATTATGACTCAATTCCATGAGTAAGAGCATTGGGTTAGGTGTGAGGTTGAGATACATGAATAGTGTTTGAACATACAGCGTGGCTGGCACAGCTGATGAGAGGGTTCGGTGCACAGGCACTTGTAGGGTGAAGTAGGCAGAGTGTGCTGAGAATTTGAGTTCAATATGTGCAGGCGGTACTAGCTGAACTGCATGGGCAGCAAAATTAGTTCTCGGAAGAAATTGAAACGTAGATAGTTGCGTCTGTGCGTTCGGAAAGTGACTGCATGCTTCATGTGAACTTATCAGAACATACGTCATTGCTGTTCCCTGTGAGGAGTATATTGCTGTAGGCGGTACAGTCAAATGGGACCCCTGCGTGAGCAAGAGATGCATCAGGTCTGAGAGTGCACAGAGTGTATGTGTTACTGCTGGCGATGCGGTGAACACATTTTCCTGTGTGAACCTGACTGCAAGTTCTTGGTGAAGTTTCATAATGAGAAGTGCAGCATAGAGACGGTGAATTGATATAACATGCAGCAAATGTCGGGAATGTAGTTTGAGGGGGACTCTGGGAAAAAAAGATTCGTTGTGCAGAATCATTTCTTCTTGGGTGCCTCCTTTTTCTTGTTAGGACTTGGTCCTGGAGGATTGGAGGAGGCATGTGGTGGTGTTTGTTTGAGTGGTTTTGATTTGGATTTTGTACGCTGTGCAATACCCGGAAATCCAAACTGTAGTGGTTCGGGATCGGGTGTCTTGGCAGAGTTTGCAAATTCTGGGTCCATGTCTTCATCATCCCAGGGAGTGAGAGAATCGTCGTCGGCCTCTGCTATCGTTTGAAATTTCTGCAGCTTCTTTTTGAAGTCACTTATCGGAGAGGGTTTCGGTTTCCTTGCGGAGGACGATGGTGTTTTTGGCGTGTGTGATGGTGCGGCAGTGAGTTGGGGGGAAGTCATGGAAGTGGATTTTGGAATGGATGGCGATTGCGTGTGTTTGGCCTCGTGTCGTGGGCCCTCTTCAGGGATCGGGTGTGAAAACGGGATCGCGAGTGAAGTTTTTGCAGCTTGTAGTGCTTTCAGGGCTCCCAGTGCACTCGTTTGCCTTAGAACGGAATCCCATCGAGTGTGACCGTTATCCATACCTTCTTTGATCATGGTATTTTTTTTGAGGTCGTTTTGATTCAATCCAGCGCTGAAGTGTACTGAGCCCACCTTCTCACCGTGAGCTAGGACTGCTGATGATGGGTTGAGGTAGGTGGCTTTAAAGAGTTGGAGGTTAGGGATGGAATCACAATGCGGCTTGATTGCAAGAACTTGGCCAAACAGTGCGACAGTGCGCATGATTTCGCGAAAGGAGCATGACATGGGAGCGGCAATGTTAATCGAATTTCTCTCTGGCGTGGAGAGGGCTTGTAGTACCTTGTCGCAGGTGCCAATTGAAGTGTTTGTAGGGAGTGGGTTGGAGGAAGGGATCTTCATGTTTTTCGCATGAACAGTGAGGTACTTGTATTCCTTTAATTGCTGAGCAAACCATTCGAATGGATGTGGCGTAACTGCATCACGAGGTAAATTGGTGTGATCAACATAAAGAATGACGGAGTACGCATTACGCCAAAGTGCACATTTGATAGATTGTTTGATCAATGGGATTGACATGATTGTTGTAAACAAATCAAGCGGTGAAACATCGGTGCCTTTGAGTGCAAGTGATGGGCTCACAATTAGGGAGGCGGGTTGGAGCGTCCATTCAATAGGGAAAAGCAATACCAAGGGTTTGGTGTCTTGTAGCGGGAATTTCTTTCTCCAAGCTTCAAGAAAGGAGGCGAGTTCCGACAACAAAACTTCAACATCAAAGCGTGTGTAACCCTTGAGTGTGACCATGGAGCGCTTTTGAATTGCTCCTTTAGGGATGGCACAATGCTCCGTGTCAGTAGTTTGCCCTTCAGGGGGGGCGTATATGAAGGAGTTGACCAGCTTGTGAGCAAGTGTGATGATGTCACCTAGCAGTAGAGTGTCATGAATCTCCATTCGGATTACCGAAGGATTGTCGTCATGAGTTTCCATTCCATCGCCATCTCCGGATGCATCGGCGGCTTTTAGGAATTGTTCGGAAGCTTGCAAATTTGAGGTGTCAAGGATGGTTGTGGCACCTTCAATGTCATCGCCACCGGAATATTCCCATTCGCAATGAGAAGACAAGTAAAAAATTAGAAGGTCGTATGGGAGTTCATTGGGGAATTCAAGAATTGATGAGAGATCACTCGAAACTTGTGATTGATGACCTTTGGAATACTTGTGGATGCAAAATGTGTATTTGGCGAGGGATGTCATTATTTTTCGTGGGTCCCATACAAATGTGCAAGGAGTGGGCGCTTTGGGGTCAAGAGACGGAATAATCACGGCACATTTGAACGGTACAAGACCACCCGCATTTAATTGCAAAATGGATATGATGAATTGCACTTGTGTGGTGAGGTTGACGAGTGTGGTGCGTGTGAAGTTCATGTGAGTAGGTGTGGCAATGAAGTGAGGCTTTGGGAGTGTTTTCAACTTTTCATAGAGCGGTCTTGGCTCTTGTTTGTGGATTTGTGTACTGTAAATGCAAAGAGATTCATCGATTGAGATGTGAGGAAATTTTTCCTTTGTTGGTGAGAGTAAGTGTTTGGAGAACACATGAGATTCATCATCCGTGAAAAGGTGACCGTATACTCCTTGTAAGACTTCAAATGCATCGAATATGCATTGCAAGGGAGGAATGGAGTTGTCCTTATCAATGACGGAGTTTTGGGGCTTGGCGGCGAACTTGAATCCCTTTTTATTTTGGAAGTCGGATAAATGTGTGAATGAATATGTTGGGCTTGTGTCATCATGCGCGCGTGGCGAGGCATAACTTGGGGAGAGAGAATTCGAAGGTTTCTCGGGGGAGTCCTCTGAGGAGTTCTTTGTAGACAATTTGGGTTCGTTCTTGGAAGCCTTCTTGTCGTCGGAGTTGGCTGCTTTGGCATTTGTCGTAGAAGGTTTGTGTGGGACGAAGTCCATCGGAAAGACGTTCGCTGAACCTTTGCGGCCCTGAATCTCTGTCATGGTGATGGTAAGCGTCGAAATGATGGTTGTGGTAGGCACGTAATGAATGGCGAGAAGCGAAGGGATTGAACTCGAGCTTTTTGTCAAAATTTGGTGTGTTTGGTGGTGTTCACCGATACGATCTCGGAAGTGTTTGATAGTCGATTGAGGTGAAGTTTTAGTCAATAATTGACGATGCGTTTCACGATAGGTTTTCGGGTTCGTGATGAAGGTGTTGTTCTTCAATGCAGGATTTTTCGATCCACTAGGGGACCTGCTGAACACCCTGTGGGAGCATCGATTCCATATTCCTGAAATCGAAAAGAAATAGACACTCAGAAAGTGATGCCCTTAGCACACTTGGCCACCCCTCCCCTCTTAGTAGGTAGGGCTTTTGCCGTCTTACCCCAAGGATAGGCGCCAGCACAGAAATTGGGCGCCATAGGAGTGGTAATAGTACCTGATTAGGACCTTCGGTCCGACGTCAGCGAGCCCGGTCTCCGGGAGCCACGCTGGGGAGAGAAGTGAGACACATACAGACATACGTAGCACACTTAGGGGTATGGTAAACCCTGTAAGGAAGGGTAGAACCCCATGGGTCTGGACCAGTCAGGGGTCCTAACTGTGGGCTCGCTTGTCCCCAAGGAGGGAAGACACACCTTGCCTCATAACAACTTGCTTGTCATTCCCCCCTGGTGTAGTAAGCCACCGTTCTTCGTTGGCTCACCTAGGTCATTACATTAGGGCAGTACCCATGCAACACGTGGTCAACAAGGCATACACTCGCTGGGTGGCTGCAATCTTGATAAGCGGCCACCTGGCTCACGCTGGGAACCATAGGCATGGGTCTGCAGGGCACAGACAGGGTCAGTGCAGTGCTCAGTAAGCAGTAGTCTGTGAGAAACCAATGGCCTTCGGCCAGGGAGTGGTTGTCACGGGGGGCTAACGGTCCTGTCCTGCGATGCAATGCGGGGCAACTGTGACAACTGCTCTTACACCCATACACAGGCACGTCTGCAGAAGAGTGCTCACTGCACCAGTCAGTAGACTGACACAGGGCAATTAGTTTCGCTTCTTACGCTGGGACATAGTCTCAGCACGGGTTAGGAGCTGCCCCTCGTTGTTCTCAACGAGGTAAGTGCGGAAGATGGGGTTGATACTCCCATCTGGTTGTATGAAGGCTGACATAGGTTCCCAGGTCGCCTCAGACAACCCATAGCCATCCCACAGGGTAAGGAATTTCCAGCCCTGTTTATACTCGTGGCGAGCAATACCTGCAACCACGTAGTAACCATCGACTGCCATCTCATCGGCAGTCATCTCTTCGAGTTCGTCTGCCTCCTCTGGACTGGCAGCGTTCTCTAGGTCTATACGTTCAATCTCACTGTCGCTGAGGCGCCACTCATCCCAAGACAAGTCGTCAGGGGAGTGATAGTGCCTCAACTGCTTAGGTGCACACAGCAGTTCACCACCTAGACGTGGACTGCACCTGACATGGATCCTGGATCAATCTATCCTGATGATACGATAGGGTCCAAAGTAAGGGTCCTGTAGGCAGTTACGTGGCCAGGAGGGTAGGCGTGAATGGTGTACCAAAACAAGGTCACCAACCTTGAAGCTGGCAGGTCGCCGTAGGCGGTTCCGTCGGCTCTGTTCACGGTCACGAATGTGCCTCAGGTTAGTACCAGCCTGGTTAGCCAGAGACTGCTTGTGTTCTAGCCAATCTCCCACAGGGCTCTTGAAGTCCTCAGGAAAGGGGGTTTTGAAGAACCATGCAGGTCGTCCTCCATGGAACAGTTCGTGGGGGGTGAAACCCGTAGAAGAGCTCCGCTGTGAGTTCATGGACAGGACTGCCCAGGGCACTAGGCGTACCCAGTCCTTGGTGCGCTCCTGTTTCATCAGGATTCTTAAGTTTTGCTCCACCACACGGTTCTGTCTCTCACAGAGAGGGTTAGACGTGTGAGTATAGGGCACACCTGTGGTTACCTCCACGTTGAGGGCATTTAGCACTCGTTTGTACCACCCAGTGTCACTGCGGATGCGTACATCTTCATCAGAGTGCACCTGTTTAGGTGCTCCATAGGGTTCGAACCATTGTTCTACCAACATTTTTACAGTCTGCTCACCTGTGATTTTCTTATTGCAAGGGAACACACGGGTGAAGCGAGATAGACCACAGGTGACCACGAGGCAACTATCATAGCCGCCAAAGCGTGGTAGGCCGTGGATGTAGTCCACGTAGAGAAGAGAGTTAGCACAATAGGGTATGGGTAAGCTGGAGATCAGACCCCTATCCCTACTGTCGCTCTGCTTGCTGGCATGACAGCCACAAGCATCCACAATGGTCTGCATACGCGACCTCAGTTCAGTCAGGGTTAGACTAGAGTAGAAACACTCACGGAAGAAGTCCACTGAGCGATTAGCGCCAGTGTGACCAGAACTGAGATGGGACCACTGTAGGCACCCATCCAGTCGTGCCTCAGGCACCACAATTCGGTCCTCGTAGAAGAGGTACTGATTGTTTTTATACCACTGGTGCCCGTCAATGACACGGGGTTCGAGACCAGTTCTGAGGGTTTGGAGAATTTCTTCATACTCTGACTGATAGTCGGTTAGACTCCAACCCTCCAGGATTCCAGCAGTGCGCATGGACAGGTCAAGCTGGACATCCATACGCTGGAAAGCCTCTTTGGCGAGCGCCTCAGAGCTCTCACCAATAAGCGCATCGAAGTTGTTGCGCGATATATAGTCCGACAGTTCATTCTTAATCCCGGGGATACGATGCACTGTCAGCCTGAACTGGCTCAGGTAAGTCCACCACCGTTTTAGCTTTGCTTTTTCCGGTGGTGGGCCCTTCTGAAAAGACTTCACAGGTTCCTGGTCACACAGCCAGACAATAGGGTTAGATCCCAGGAGTCGGGATTGTGACGATAGCACCAACATACCGGCCAGGAGTTCCTGGTCATAGGTGCTGTAGTTGGAACGCGCTTGGTTCCATTTCCAATTCCAGTGTCCCAGTGGCACCAGTCGCCACTCACTGGTAGGATAGTCATGTTTCAACGAACCATCACGGTTCAGTCCAGTAGTACGATAATGGCAGTGGGTTAGTTCAGCGGGGTTAAGCTCCTGCCATTGGTAGATCGTACCTCCCCCCCCTACATCACTGGCATCAGTGATCAGGACTATCTCGCCCTCAGGGCGGGGCACTCCCAGGCAGTTGGAGGAGGCAATCTTCTTCTTCAACTCCTGGAAACACTCTTCCTCTCTGGAGGTCCACCTCCAGGGAGTAGTTTTCTTGATCAGGTCAGTGAGGGGTGCAGAGGAGTAAGTAAAATTGTTGATGTGACGCCGATAGAAATTACAGGCGCCCACAAAACTCCTCACATCGTGTAGACCCTTCTTAGGGTCATCGCGAATCTGCATGTCCTGTAGGGGCTGCATCTTAGACGCGGCTGGTTTCCACCAGCCATACCCCACGTCGAAACCCAAATACTCCATCTCCTCTTTCATAAACTCACATTTTTCGAGTTTGATTCGGAGATGGTTTTCTTGACAGACAGTGAAAAATTCACGGAGGAGAAGGACATGGTCCTCTTTGGTATTAGTACCCAAACTCACGTCGTCGATGTGAGCCTCCATTTCTGCACCCCGAGAAATCAACTCTTGTACTAGAGGCCTGCGCCTCAGTATGTAAAAATGTTTTTCATAAGCTCATGGAAGAGCGCTGGGGCATTAGCCACCCCGAAAGGCATAACCTTCCACTTGAAGACACGACCCTTAGGGGTTATAAAGGCAAGCAGCTCCTGAGCTGCGGCGGTTAGGTCAACCTGCCAGAAACCAGAGCGTTTGTCCATTTTGGTCTTATACCTGCATTTGGCAATACGCTCCAGGGTGTTTTCCATGTTAGGAATACTCCCTGAGTGGTTCTGGGTTTTCTTGTTGACCTCACCATAGTCTACAACAAGACGTAGGGCAGTCGACCCTGGTTTAGCAACAAGGAAACAGGGACTGCAGTGATGGGGATAGTCCCCGTGTTTATACTCTTCAACGAGACCAGCATCAATGCATTCTTGGATCTGGCGCTCGATTTCTTCAACCTGTTCCTGTGGAGCGGGATAGGGACGACGCCTCACTCGGGTCTTTTCAAATTCTGGTTTCAATTTCAGGTCCATCTGGACCAGTTTTCTACAAGATAGGGGAGGCGGCAAGGCGCCGAACACCTCCTCATAGGTTATAAGCAGTTTCTTCAGGCGGGGGTCAAGGTTAAGACTCTCGACTTTCTGAAGGAAATCCTCCTCAGCATGGAGGTTGCTTTTTCCATGTTCTTTCTTTTTATGCCGATCAGCAGTTTCGGCAGGTACA
This sequence comes from Eutreptiella sp. 'Long Island Sound 2002', assembly GCA_964036045.1. Classification (NCBI taxonomy): domain Eukaryota; phylum Euglenozoa; class Euglenophyceae; order Eutreptiales; family Eutreptiaceae; genus Eutreptiella; species Eutreptiella sp. 'Long Island Sound 2002'. The sequence goes on along the minus strand of OZ038389.1, from coordinate 50,017,012 downwards.
GTACCATCGTCCCACTCAGGGGGACATTGCTGCCCATAGTGTAGAGAATACACTAGAGGTATCTCAGGATCAGGCAGCGTATAGGACTCATCGTTCTCCTCAGACCAGATGGAGTATTTCCAGGTCTGTCTGAGGTATTGCAGCCGCTCTTGGCGTTCAATACCTTCGGCCTTCAGGTACAACAGCCGTCGGAGTTCTTGAGTGTCATGCTCAGACAATGGCATGTTATTAGCAGCAGGCCGTGCCAGAGCATCAGCACTCCGGGCCACGGGTTCACCTGTGTGCACAGGCTGCATGTGTAGCACTGGTTTCCCAACAGAGGAAGCGGGTTCAGAGGTTGACTCTAGATCTACCTCCTCTAGCAACAGCTGGGCCAGGAAAGCACTATGTTTTAGGTCATTACAGCTGGGATCAACAGAGGGAATAGTGCTGGCGATCTCAGACAGTTGGTCGTCAGCATCCTCTTTTACAGCTGCAGGTTCCAGATAGTCATCAGGAGACTCACACCCTGTAAGTATGGCAGATAGGTGCTCAGGAGATCGATTTTTGAGATCATAAAGGGTCAGGCCACGATTTTCGGCCATGACCTCTTTTAGTAGCACCTGGTCCAGGTCACACAGGGGTACAGGATTGAGAGATCCATCGATGATGGACAGGAAACTGGCCCACTCAGGGGCCTGCATAGCTGTGTCTGAGTCCTCAGGCACATAGATGGGGCCGTCGGGGAGTTGCACTCTTCCCACGGTCCTTCGGTCAAGCATACGGCGCCAGTAAGCATGTTCACCAGAGCAACCCCAGTCAGGGGTGCACATAACAACCCTTCCTCCCTCATAAGCGATCTTGGTTAGAACCTTCGCGAGCAAGGAGAAGGGAGGGTTAGCATACGCTAGGCCCATTGCTTTCCAGAAGAAACGGAAAGCATTGTTCATTTGTTTCGAGCAGTACAACTGCATGATGTGCTGTTGTTGGCTCGCAAACAATTCCACCTGGATCTCATCCAGGTTTACCTGAAGGGCCGCCAGTCCATTTTCGAGAACATGACGGGCCAGTTGGTAGTTTTCAGTACGATAATTCGTCTTGGCTGCGTAGCGCAGCCCAGACTCTTTTCGTCCTGACAGCTCCAAAGGAACGGAGAATAGCCCACTGCCAAAGTCGCAGTGCAAAGAGTAAGGACGCTGTAGGGACAGCATTTTTACCTGGGGGTTTCTTCTTAGAAAGTCGGTGCCAATGACGATGTCAAAGGCGTCAGTGTCCAACACTCTGCAGTGTTGGGTCACGGTTTCGTCGCCCAGACATATGGTCACATCGACCCCCCCCAAGGAATGGATGGTACGCCCATCCCCTACTCTTATGGCCACGGTCTTAGTTTTCCTGAAAGTTTTAAGCAGGCGCCGGGCCACTATGGAAAGTGTTGCACCGGTATCAAGCACTGCTCGAAAAACCTGATCCCCGATTTTCACGAGGATCCAGAAAACCAAGTCCTCCTCTTCGGAGCCGCCCCCCTATTCCTCATCAGGGAATTTCACATCCACTCCTGCAGCCATGAGGGACTTGGCCATCCAGGCCAAGCGCCTCTTCTTAGAATTATTCCCCTCAGGGGTAGCGTTATCCCCTTGGGGGCACTTCTGGGGGACACCTGCGGCAGGAGCGGGTGTAGCAGCAGGAGTAGGTGTTGCAACGGGCGCTGATGAGCGCCTCTGGGGGTTAGGGGGTCCAGTCTTGCCACCCCCCTTGCCACCTCCTTTACCTTTATCCCCATTCGGGGGATTTCTGGCGGGTGTCTGGGTCTTCTGGCGCTCCGCTTCCTGACGCTTGAGTTTGTCACTCTCGCGTTTCTTGATGTGGCATTCGTCCTCATAGTGACGACGTTTGCCACAGTAACCACAGGTGATGGTACACCTGAAGTGGTCCTGATGGGTCACCTGTTTCCCATCTTTGGTGTGCTGCTGACGTTTCATCTGCAGCATACAGCCACTGCGGAGATCGCAGTCAGAGGCATGACAAGGTCCCCCCTTGTCATAGACAGGTCGGCAGTAAAACAGGGGCGGTGTGCCTGCATCAGTAGGAACCTCGTTCATGGCACGTAGGTTGCCCCTCCCTTTACCACCTCCCTGGTTGGTGTTTGTGGGATTCTTATGCCCCTTCCCTTCGCCACGTTCGGGGGTAGGGGTACCACCTCGTCCCAAATGCTTCTTGAGGAACTTCTCCATGTGGGAGTCGTTCTCTCTCTCAAGAGCTAGCTCAATCAAGAGATCCACCAGTGTATCGTACGAGTGGGTCCTGCTCTTCCTCTCAGAGGTGGAGCGGCAATCATCCCACGTACGCTGGGGGATCTTACTCATGAGCCACAGGTGGGGCTCAGTGGCTCCGTAGGAGCCCACGTTCATCCTCGAAAAAAAGTACTCCAAATCGCACACATACTCAGAAATTCGCGCAGCGGATGGAAACTCCGGGAGCATAGGTAGCTCCTCGATCTGTGTGCGTACGCTGAGGTCAGTCTCATAGACTGGGAATGTTTTCTCTAACCTCAGGAGTACCTCCGCCCAAGTAGAACAGGTTTTCACAGTCTGTTTGACCTGTTTCTGCAAAAATTTCTTTTTGCATGAGCGTTTTAGCAGTGAACATTTGGTGGCCACATCCACATGGGATTGGCCAGTCAACAAAAGGAACTCTGCAAATTCTTCTGCCCATTCAGGCAGATTTTTGGGGTCGAACTCCGGCAGTTCCAGCTGGATGTTCGCCTGGGCAATTGGTCTGCCCGTCTTTCCACCCCCCGGAGTTAGGCCTGAAGGCGACACGCCGGCAAGAGGGGCCAGGGCTGACAGCCCTCTTCTCTCACTCTCTGTGACAGGCACGTCCTGTAGATCCGCCATAGGCACAGTCCTGGCACGGGGGTGAAAGGGGCTGGGGCAGGTAACCTTAGGCAACAGCCTTGAGACCCTCGATCTCTTGAGATCTTCGGCCAGGGTACTCAGCCCTGGAGAGAGAGAGAGCAACTCAGGCTTGGGTAAGGGTTCTGCAATACCCAGTTTAGCCTTAATGGCCTCCGATAAGGCCGTCACATCTGGATCTTCTGATCCAGACAGGAATTTGGCCAGCAGCTCGGCCGTTTGATCCAGGGCACCGTAGGTTGGCCTTGGATGTTGTTGTTCTTCAACTCGTGTTGGGCCCACTTCGGGAGCCCTTGGGGTTGGATACTCAGGTCTTAGTCGTCTTGGCAGGGATGCAGTGGACGGAGGACCAGAGTGTGCGTAGGACCCTAGATCTGTACGTGGTCTGGATCCATGTACAGCCAATGGCTCCTCTCCATCTTCCCCACGGATGGATTTATAGTACTCCTCATGCATGATGTACTCATCCATCTTCATCTTCAGCTTCTCATACTCCTCAGGTCCTTCAATGGCAGTTGAGGATGAAGCTGGACAATTGCATCTTGATACTGAAGCAGCCACACGTCTGTGGAGGTGACTGAAGCTGTCTCCACCGTGTGCTGCTAAGGCCTCGGTGGTAAGGCCTTTCTTCTCTTCCGCCCTTCTGCGTTCTGGATCTCCTTGGGACCCAGATGCGCCACTGAGATGATGTGGAGCTCGGTGAGGTGGTTCACTCATTGGGTGGGCCATGCTGCCCATTTGTACTTGGACAGTTCGGATAGGCCAGGTCCTGACGCTTGGCGTGGACATGATGAACTTGTTGTTGAGCTTTTGTTCTGCACTTCTTCTCAGGGTCGGTTCAAAAGGTCACAAGGGACTGTCTCTGCTACCGGAAAGATGTCCTTGAATTATGCCCTAGGTCTTTTGATGTATTCCTGCAGGTTTTGTAGTTGAAAACCCCAAACCAAAGCAGCAAGTAGAGCAAGGACTGAATGTGGATCGAATCAATGATTGGTTTTGGAATCCAGTGTAACACAGAAGGGCTGCAGATAGACAAAGCAGGTTTATGCACATAGATTCAATCACAAATGGATAATACAAAAGGGTTTTATATGAAAATTGGTCAGACTCTAGCCTCAGAGGTTGCATTAGGCACTTCATGTGCACTCTTTTGGGTGAAATGGTGCTGGTTAGGACTGAGGGGCATAGATGTCAGGACCACACAGAAAATGACTTGGCCAACCAACTGAATTCAGAAACAGTTACAGAGTAGGACCACAATAAGTGGTAGAAACCATTGAGTATAGGGGTCTTGGGGTGGGAGACCACTTAGGCTTAACCTCCAAGGCCAACAAGCATGAAAAGCCTGATTTATTTTGGTATGTCCTCCATGAAGGAAGGTACCTCCGCTCAGTTGAGTGGTAGGGGTGAACTTCATGGGGGGGGCTAGGGTCACAACCCTAGTTACTTTGAGAAAGTGTACTCTAGGCAACAAAAAAGAGATAAAAACACTTAAGTTAGTCTTAGCATCAACAAAGGGTTTTAAGGGGGGCTTAGCCTGGATCAAGCCCTCCAAGAAAGACATGGCTGTGACTTTTTCTTACTCTACGCGATGAGCAACTTTGTTTTTGCATGGTGTGCCGTTTACCCCTCTCCCGAAGCGCGACCATGATCCAACCAAAAAAGCAAACTCAGAAATTCAGCTTCTAGGCAGCAAAGACCTCGGTAAGATGGCTTCTCTCCGATGGGTAAATCGGCTCGATATAGGGTAACGAACGCATTTCTAAGTAGCGTGGGTCAAGACGCACGCGTGCATATCTTTAGATTTTGCCAACTCACCGGTGACGTCACGCACCAAGCGCGACTGTGACGCGCGCACATCTGGGGACGTCATTTGGCCAGCTTTTGATAAACGGCAAGTTACCCTAGTTTACGCGCTTAATGCTTACTTGCTGTTGCGTCGCTTCATTTCACTGTTGCATGTATGTTGATTTGTCGAGTTGATCTGTAGCTAGTGCAACTTCACCCTTGCTTGTTTCATGTAACTCAGTGTTGCGATGCACCATCATTATTGCACTATTATTAATGCATTGCAAGATGCAAAGTAGACTAGTATCCCAGTTGCACTACGGCAAGTCAAACCGACGTGCGCCAGAAATGCCCAAAAACGTTTCGCCCTTGTGCTAAGGCTCCATCGCACAGAGCAAGTAGAGTGTATGCTTGAGGTCTGTAGATATAGTTTTATACCAGACAATTCGTGACGAAACACACTCAAAAAGGCACCAAAAACCAAAAAAGAGGCCTTTGCAGCCGCTTGGCGCGCCTGGACGCGGGGCATGCCCCGCTCCAAGCGCGCCAAGCAGCCTTTGATTTTTGGTTAAAGAGAGCCAAGACTTCAATTCGACCTCTTCAAGGAATGTACTCAATTGTCAGTAGCTTGTGGTCGGAAGATTGAAAAACACTCAAAGCGATCTGAAATCAAGAAAATTTCACCACTAGTGACGCACAAAACGTGTTTTCTCGATGTTTTGGCGGCGCCGGTCATCTTAACTGGTAAGAACTCAGGCCTGTAAATTGGACTTTACACACCAGAAGTGACACAGAGTACAATCTTTGCAGTACACAATGCTGAACAAATTGCATCCATTGGACAAGTTCCCCAACTTGTACGCGCGCAATCAAGCTTTTGACATTCACGCAAAAAGGTAATTCTAACCAAAAAGGTTTGTGACAAAGATGCTTCTGATTCATATCGCTGAGACCGTCGCATTTCGAAATACGTAAAGAATACTCCATGGGACCACAAAAATCGCTGGATGATCGCTCGGGGGACCACTATGGTGATCGTCTTATCCGGCTGCCGGGACCCAACCCACAGCCGGAAATTGGAGCGGGCCGCGGGCCCAAAGGAAAAAACTTGCAGATATGTTTCACACACACGGCGAGTTACTTAAAGGATACAATGCTAAGTTTCGCTACATTTGTGCACCGCTTGCTTGCAAATTTACGATTTTCAGTTTACAATTTACAATTTACAATTGATGATTTGTGCCAAGGAGTCCAAGCTCTTCGACACCAAATCAGGGTGGCTTGTATTTCAACACGTTGGTGTCCTAAGACATTCCTTGCTAAGCGATTTGGTATCATTGAGTGGCGCCATGCCTCTCAAGAAGATGTTTTTCGCATTTTATTGGATAAAGCCTTGTACAACACATGTACAGCCTGTACATCTGTACATCCTGTCGATTATAGAAGGTACAAATTGGGAATTCCCATGAAATTCCCGTGAAAGATCGTTGCCCAATGGGACAGAGTGCAGGATCGGAACCGGCTTCAGTCTTTGCTATTTATGCTTTGATTTTTTTTTTTGGAAGAAGACTATCCTGAATTCGATCTGAATGTTTCGGTGCCCATCTTTGCTTGACGACTTTGAGTCGTGGCATTTGCTTTAAAAAAGCATTGTTGTTTTCTTTCTTTGACAAAAACTAGTGGGAACCAGAACATCTTTTTGTATGTGGTATGGTATTACCAAAAACACTTGTAAAGTTAAATGTTGGGCTTCCAGATTTTGCAGCAACTGCTAATTGCTTGGATACATATGTCCAAACCAAAAAAGTCTTTTTGGATATTTCTTTAAAACCAACAGCCCGTATCGATTTTTGCGGTGGCTGACAATAACCGGTTTGCGATGTCAAATAAAGGTTCAAAGCCTTAGCTAGTGTGTAGAAGTTATAGATAGATAAAGAAGCAGTTGGCAGAACACAATAACAAGGAGTGTTATGTTAGACGTTGGTTGCAATGTTTGTGCAAAAGCAAGATACTTTGCACAAGTACAACACCTATGCAGTGCTACATGCATGGCCGTTAGCATGCATCAAGGGGCATGCAACGGGCACCGTGTACGACAAAAAAACTTACTACATGCATGAGTGATACTCCTACCTTGCTGCATGCATGGCTGAAGTATATGCCAACCCCCTATGATGGGCTCAAAGGGGCAGAATGTTGTAACTGGACCGTCCTACTCTGGGATAAGGAGGCGGGGCTTGCTGCCGGGGCACCATTGGGACTTGCCCTTGCAAAGAGAGCCTGGCATGTGAAATGGGACGAAATAGAGCTTTGAAAGAGCATGAAGCATTCGGAAAAATTTATAAAAATTCTAATGGTGAAATATTCACAAGCCGACTTAATGACGCACGGGCGACCAAGGACGCTTTGGCCTACAGCAATAGAGTGAACATATATACAGAGATATTACCAAGTGAAAAATAACGAGAAAAGTAATGTACGGACGCTCAAATGGGCTTCCTCTATGCAAGTTACACGCCCATCCAAAGAAACATACTGCTTGCAACAATGATACTATTGTGATGCGCCATCTTTGACTCTTTATATCTTCTTTTGTAGACCGAGATGTGTCCTGGGGAACTGGCCATTATAAACCCAATCCACGGCTTTCCTACCTTAAAGTTTTCACCACCCAACAACGAGATTACAACCGTAAAAGGTTTTGCGGATGTTGGTCCATGCTTGCTATAAATGGATGGCTAGGTCAGCATCTTCTTATAAATTGTACATAGAAAATGGAATCAAAAAGTGTTGTGTCAACAACTTTTCCAAGATTTGGCCAATCAGAACATCCTCCTTATCTTAATCTTAGATGATATTTGAACATGCAATTTTTTTTTAGATTTGGAGAAAAGTGTAGTCCTAATGCATTCGCCAACTGCAAATGACTACCAACCATGGAAATCCAACATGGCATTTGGTCACCATGCCAAGTCATCATTTACCAAAAAGATACAATCTTTGCAAAACATTTCCAAACACCAACAGCCTATTTCGATATTCCAAAAAGCGACACTTTGTTTATCCACTTCTATATTCTCTAAATACTTTCTAGCTAAACCTTTTTTCCACTGTCCGGACCACTCATGCAATTCTAAAGAGTCCCTCTTTGGTTTTGGTGCTTGTGCTACTTTGACCTCAACACTTTTGAATTTGAAGATACTTTGAAATTGCACATCCTCTTATGGCTTTCGATCAACTTCCTCAAAACTGCTCAATTTTATTTTGCACCTATGTCCTATTGAGTGCATCTGCTTTGATTTTGTGTTGTATAAACTACTCACAGAGAAACCAAAAGTATCTTTGTGTTTGTGTGCCATCGTCACAAAATTATACCCGCCTCCTATATATCCCATTGTTGCACCCAACCAAGATTTTACAACTCACGAAACAATTCACTATAAATTTGCCATATAGCTCATTGCTCAGGCTCAAATTTCCATGATCTTGAATTTTCAAACCACATTTTGGTAAAGTTCCTAAGCAACAGGGGGATGCTTTTGAAATTTACAACACAGGAATAAAATCAAATTTGCTTCTGCAACCTCTTGCTTTTCACTGCCGTATGCCCCGTGTGGAATGAGCCAAACAAATATGACACATATCCACAGCGCATGAAATGGAACAACCAAAACCTCTGTTATCCATTCATGGCAGCATAATGAAGCCCATTGGATGGGTGAGCAACACCAGAAAGCAAAGACAATACTTTAGTCAGTTGCATAAAATCAAAACATGAGACCAACATGGAATCAACATTGCTGGCTCCCTTGCTTCCTGATGCACAACCCACAGGCAAGGGGCTTTTGGGAGGTTTGGACCACATTACAGCAACATGCGGTGAAAATTACATGGTGTTCGCAGTCACAACACAATAGTGTTGTGAGCAGAAACAACTCCTCACAGGCATGACCCAGCGCTGCTTCCCCAGTACACTTCACCATCAAAACAGTGATGAGAACAACTATGGTAGACACAGTACCTGCGCCCAGACAACGCCGTGCGTGCTAGTGCAAAAAGGATATTGTACAACCTGGTCCCAAACATCACAAAAAAAAGCAGCATGCTGTTGTGGGCCTCCACTTCGGCGCCAAAGGCTGCTGAAGTGGGACAAAGAACATCGCAGCAGGTAACAAACTCGGATGCGAAGCTTCAGTCTTGTGGAACAGTTTCATCCAGATGGTAACCCAAAACCTTCAGCAGGTGTTGGTCCTGCTGAGAGGAAAGCGGGAAGAGTGTAAGTGCTGCCGTTGCATCGTGTGCATAATAAATTGCCTGTTGTGGGCACAGTACTCAATTGACAGACAGAAAACACACCAGGCCAAGAGACACCAGAGACACCCTTGAGGAGGCCTGAAAGGGAACGAAACCGTTGAGGGAAATCAGCGGCAGGGTCGAACCTGAACTAATAAAACTGGACTCTCAGGCGTAGATGAGGCTTGTAGCGGCTCTGCCTGTTCAGCCAAAGGATCCAACCCAGCTACTGAAGCCACTGGGTGGACGAAGGCATCAGAGGGATACAAAGACTGCCAGGCCATTGGCGTTGAAGAATACCTGGTTGAAGGTTTGACCAAATGTGCACCTGCCCCTCCAAATGGCTTAGCCCACTCCTATCCCCATCAATACTTCCCCACACATGTCCCAGGAAGGGATTAAACAGCCAGACAAAACACGAACGAATGAATGAATGAACCGCTGTCAAAAGAAAACACCGAATGATACACTTTGGGGTGGTCATTTTTTGTTTTTGTGAAACTGCCGTGGGCCAAACTTAAAAATGTTTGGTTGACCTGCACAGCAAAATCAGCTCAGGCTCTGGCAGGCGCATCCCAATAATCAAATCAACCGTACTGTGGATAGATACAATATGCACACCAAATGGAATGCCGATCCTGCAGATGGGTTGACAACACTAGCAGACCGTGGATGTGAGCCATTGGAGAGGAGGACCACTTAGGGGTTCCTGCTGACCCAGAGGGTAAGAGGAAGGGCCTGGAAAGGTCTGAGAGGTCGGCCAGCTGCAGATATGCGGTCCGAAACGTGTGCCTGTACGGCATGTTGACATAAACGTTTGTGAGGCCATCGGGTTTTGTCACAATGAGCCTGATTTGATTATCCCGGAGAAGCCTTCACAGATCATTGTAAAGGGGATCCCCTCCATCACCAGTTCGGTTACCCCCAAGCGGCCTGCGTGTGGGGCAACATAGGGTCAGAAAATGGGGCAAACGTGGCATTGCGATGACATGGCATTGCGAGCGATGTGTGGCCGCCCGAGCAGTTCCCTCATAAATATAATCTGACATGCCCCCCTCGTCCCTTGGCCTGGACAACCCTCTTGGCCTGGGTGGATCCCGCGCAATCATCTTCACACTTGCGGTAGAAAACTGCTTTGTCTGTCACACTGCACTGCAGTGGGGGCCAGCACTTCAAATGCAACAGTGAGCGCAACTGCACAGGTCAAACAGTAATTATCGACGACTAACACCACGGAAATCCATCCGGTACAACGTGTCGTCAGCGACCACGCGCATCCCCCACTTACGGTGTCTTGCTTTTGAAGCCCCTCAGAGATCTCTGTTGCGTGTCTCCAGAAAACAGGTATTCTTCTGCGGGTAACATGGGCACTGAGTTAGGGTTAAATAGCGATGCCCAACGTGTGACACATAATCCATGCGGTAGATCACCGGGCACCAGACGGAATGCCGGACTGTCGGCAGGTCACATGGAAAATCCCGCGTCCCCCATTGTGACGATATGCAGCAGAAATAAGGCACGCAGCAGACGCAGAGCATGGTCACGACTGCAACGCATAGCAGAGGCAAAGAATCTGCTATGTCATACTTGATCTCAGCCTCCCATCAGGTCCTGGACCATTGCAGTTGGAACCCGAACAATCGTTGCCCCATCCCAGCACAGACCCTCAAACCTCCTGTCCTTTTCCACCCCTGCAGAAAACCAAGAATAGCCCAGGACCTCCCTGTCGCGATGAACACGCAGCACCACACGGAGCCGCCGGCCGCCGGCGTCTACTCCAGAGCTGGCGCCAGCAGGCCTCACTTTCCGCCCAACAGCCACGATTCGGATGGTGGGTTGGGTTGGGTCGGATTGGATGGGCTTCACAACGGCTGATTGGGTGCCGTGCAGTGCTGCCGGTGACGCAGTGCCATGTCCTTTGTGCGGGCTTGCGTTGCCCAACTGGAATTTCTTTGGGGGGTGCGGCCTGGCAGAGCAACCAACAGTCAGTTCTGTGAGGCGACAATGTCCGGCTGGGACAGGAGGTGGGTGGCTGGAAACCGACAGCGGTTGGCTGCTACGGTTGGCAAGCATACAACCACCGTCGCCCCGCCTGTTGACCAAATCATAAAGCAAAAGGCCGGGCAGAACACACACCCAAAGGCTGAGAAAGCGGACCACGAGAAAATGCTTTACAAAGCAACCTCTACACATCCCTCGGCAGTCCGACAGGCAGGCCCTGCGCCCAACAGACCCAAGGCCAGGGCTTGGGCTTGGGCTTCGGCTTGTAGGGCTTTCATGAGGCCAGGCAAGGAGAAGACTTTGCCACCTGCAATCTCCCAACACCCCTGTTCCAATTCCTCAGAGCCCCCTGAGTAAAAATCGACTGTCTTGGAACGCTGGCTCACTGCGTTGCTCGAGGCACTGCAAAGACGCGTATTACCCTGCATTCCTCTGCCCAACACCCCGCGGCCATACTCTCTCTGCTGCAATTACTCTTGTTGTGGGCAGCTTCACTCCTGTAGTGAAGGGCTACCATCTCTTAGACTTATCAGGCTGACCCAGGGAGGACAGGGGCATCCAGAAAGGAAAAAAAAGGAGAGAGACCAGCGGCAGAGAGGGGGCGGAGAGAGGTGGGGTGGGGGGGAGCAGGAGGGGAGAGAGGGAGCGAGGGATTGGGGAGGCTGGGAGATGAAGAGTTACCCGAAAGGAGCAGGAACAAGGAGTGGAAGGGGGAGGCAAATGTTGAGATGGGGGGGGGGGCTTGCAGCTTTGAATGCAAGTGCAGAGTGAGGGGTGCACATGACCTATTCATTGAGAAGCTCACGGATCAGCGCAGATGCGCTCTGCAACAAAGGAACTTGAGGTGCATCCCCCCCACCCAACACACCCGACACCCCGCTCCCCAGTGCACTCGCTGCCTGATCCTTTGCGTGCACAGGGGATCCAATACTCTAAAAGGTCTGAAGAGATATCTTATGATATTTACAAATAGATAACAGGAGCGGAACAGGAAACGAGGGTCAAAAGGGGAACGAGGTCAAACGCTTGCTCCTGTGGCGCTGATGGAGAGGACTTGCACATGACTGACAGCCCAGGAGGGTCTGGGCTCGGTCTGCCACGCCACACAAAAGACATGCCGTGGGTGGAGCGTAGGCTATGGACCACCAGCGGTCAACGAGTGGACTCTTGCGAGAAGAGGCGCTGCAGCTCCGGCATCGCTGCAGCCTCTTGTTCAAAGGTGTGAGGGATGCTGCATTGCAGCTCTTCCAATTTCTGAGACAAAATGCAAAAAGCAGTGCACAATTCAGATCATGTGCCCCTGGGTCAACTATCGCCCTAAAAGAACTCAGCAATGTTGTCCTTGTTATCAGCCCCTGCCGCCCCACAAGCCCCCCAACCCGTGGAAAACCCCCTTTCTATGCCCCCTTGACCACCAACCAGGGGCTAGCTTAACTACTTAGACCATTTGGGATGCTCTGACAAGTGTTTTCAGCCTGTTTTCAGCCTATGGCACTCTGAAAGTGCGAAAGACCTTGAAATGGACTTGGTGAGGTTTCCACCCCCCAACCCCTGGGGCCTGGGAGCCAAAAAAAATTGTGTCCGTAAAATCAACCTCAAGTTTCCAGCCTTTTTCAAAATTTCATTCGAGGAACATTATTCTGATGTGGGTGAGTGGGATCAGTTTTGGCATAACGCATTTTCAACTTTAAACCATTTTTGCGACCCCGTTAGACCCATGTTGGCTCTGTGCACTACTGTAGCAGGTCCTAGCATACCCTAGTGCGGGGGTCTAGGCCTCTAGCTGGGCAAGAGGTGGAAAGCACAAAAATGGGGAGGGTGCGGGCGGCTATGAGGGACCACCTGTTCAAACACCAGACGCCAACAGGGGTGACAAAACTTTTGGGGTTGTAGGAGGGCGCGGGGGGGGGGGGGGGGGTTGGTGAGGTATGTGGCCCATGGGGCGCGTGGGGGGGGGGGGGGTGGTAATTGTCTTTCAGGGTACATAGCCCCCCGGTCAATTCCGGGAATGCATGTTTGAATGCGTCCCACCCTGGCCTCTTTTTTGGCAAAAGGGTCCCTCCAAAAACAAACACAGAAAATTGTGGAGGGTGAGAAACCAGTGATTAGTGTAGGACACATTTCTTGAAGTAGTTTCAAGGGGGGAGGGGGTGGGCAAGGGAACAAATAGTGGAAAGAGATTGTGTTGGGTCGTCATCACTCCATCGACAAAACTTTGAGGGGTTTGGGGGGAGGGGGGGTTGGTGTATTGGCATATGAACAGGTGGCCCACTGTGGTTGCGGATGGACCAGGGTTGCAGGTGCCCTTGGAATTGGATTTTGAGCCACATAGCCCAAGATGTGGCCCATTATTGGTTTGGGGCTCCTTGTAACCAAACCACAGAGTTTCTGCGCCACTTTGGGGCATTTTGGGGGTGTTTCTCCAAGCTGATCGCAGCCTATGCCATCCGGTTTCCTCCGTTTGGCCGTTTTGAATGTGTTTCAGGGCTGTTTTGCGCCAAACAGGCTGTTTTTCATACAGGTTCCACGACATTAAAATCTGTTAGGGTTGGTTAGCTAAATGCTCATCATGCCAACCCTTACGACACGAAGACACATACCGTGAGAACTTGGGCTCCCACTGTAATCCCGCCCCCCTGGTGTTCTCTGATTGTTTGTGGATGTTTCCCGATCACTGAGAACCAGCGAGTTTGCTGTGCGCCACCGTCACATGCAATGCATACCTGAGCCCAGGCCGCCGGATTGAAATCTATGGGTTTGTTGTATCGGTGGCTTGGGGCCTGCCAAGCCTGTGCAAGGGCTCCAACGGGCCAAATTGGCCATGTGGGGATGCGAGGATGAGGGACACACGCTTCTCCATCTGGCAGATGCTCCCGGAGAGAGGCTAACACATCATCAGGAACTCCGACAGGATCCAACTCATCTGCAACAACATCATTTCTCATGCAGCAAAGAACGTGAGCTGTAATGGTAAGGATCCTGAGTCTCGGGATTGCGACCCTCCCCTTGGCACACATCCCTCACAGGCAGCCTGGGTGCCCACATCGCTCAACACCCACTTTGTTCATGTACAGTCCATTCAGAAATCCAGGAGAATCTGGAATGGGGATGGGGGTGGGGCTGGGGTGGGGATCAATGACCAATGACGAAGGTGAAGAAAACTGCTAGCACCAACATACAGATTGGTTCATTGGTATTATGAAGGGGGAGGGGGGCACGGGGGGCAAGCATTGACAGTCGGCTTGTTGTGCATAGGGTGCAATGTCACTTTCTGGACACACATTTTTTTCTGATGCACTGCCCTGTCCAGAAAAGGAGACCTCCTTGCTCCAGCAGGGTAGTAGACACCACAGAGCTAGATATTGCAATGGGAGCAATGGCAAGTCAGTTCTGCCATGGTGGGTGCTTGACACCACTGATGTACTGATGCGGCTGAAGAAGACCAAGGCAGGCTGGGGAGTTCTGGATCATCAGGCGTTACCTGTCAGCGCAGCCTACGTGCCAAGGGTGACCTCATTAGACCCTGACCCTACCTCCTGAGCTTCCCCAACCTTATGCAAAGGCACCACCAGTTGCAGACGCAACAGAAGCTGTTGTTTGAATAACAGGCCTGTCGTTGCTGTACGGCCTTACTACACAAATCCCCTGCACATTTCCTCGAAAATGGACCCCCAGCCCTCCAAAACATTCAAGTGCAGGTCAAGCCATGTGCATGCTTGTCAACATAAGGACCACCAGCTTACAAGGGTTTGGGTGAGGGCCCCCCCTGTCTGCCTTTTCTCGTGGACACAACATCTCGGCCATTGCTTTTTGTGGTAACAGCACCTTCAGCGCACACAGACACACATGCACACACCAGGAAAATGAAGTTTGGTCAAAATGCATCAGCCAAATTTGCTTGCAATTTGGACAGCAAGTGCCTTTGGGTCCCGTCAATATCCAGTATAAGTTTTGAAGGAAAATGTTTGCACAGTTCCGAGAAATGGGTATTCAATGAGTACATGTTGAATGAGTAGGGCGGGGGATTCTGATAGGCTGCGGTTGTATCCAAGGATCTGTGTCTGCCAGAAAAGTGCCACTAGCAGGTGGTGGAGGCGAGTGTCACTGGAGATATCCATTGGGTGTTGCTGGCATCTGGGCCGCGGATCGGCCCACCGGGGCATTCATTGTGGCCTCTACGGTAGGACGGTGGTGACCTTGACAGCGCGGCCCTGTCAATGGACCGACCACCGTTTCCTTGGTCGTCGCGGCCAACCAGCCCCCGATGACCGCAAACATGCAAACATGCAAATACGGTTGTGTCACGGCTGGGAGCCAGTCCCTGGGGGCTCGCTACCACTGGATAGTCAGGTGCCTGTAGCAGTGGCTGGAGGTCCACCACATGAGCATGAAACCAGTCACACATGGCCTGTACCTGGGCCTGGGGGCCTGGGTTTGCATATCTTGTACACTGGGGAGCATTCCATTTGGGGCACAGAGGTCACCTGGGTGATGGTACCCCAAAGCCAGTGTTGTTTTGTGCACCTCTAGGGCAAGCTAATGTGGGTGATGTCACCATAGGGGCTGCGGTAAGTGGTGGATACCGGCGGTGCTGTGGCTATGGCGACACCACATCCTGTTTTGGGTCCTCGCACAAGGACAGGGGAAATGCCCCCGTAGTGACCTGGGAGCCACAGGGGCAATGCCACCTAATCCATGACGGTGTGCAGGGTCCAACTGTGGGCAATTCGGCTGGTGGGTGTAGTGCCTTGGGGCGACGACCGCTGTGCATCCACCATGTACGTCCTAGTATATCTCCAGGTAGGAGGCCTGGGCGGTCCTGAAATGGTCTTTGGCCTGCACCCCTTGCACTCCCAGGTTGTGGTGACTTGCGAAGAGTGCGTGGATGGGGCCAGCCGATGGCAGCTGTCCTTCTAGCTGTCGTTCCGGGACCCCATAGAACTTCTGTTTGGGTGTGGTGCGATGTGCCTGTCATGTGCTTCTAGCACTGCACAATCAGGGCACCATTCTCCACTTGCATGGTGCTTGTGGGCCGGTACACCTTGGCAGCGGCAGACAGCTTTGTGGGCGCCTTGGCCAAAGCATGGAGAGGCAGAGCAGAACAAGTTGTCTGATGTGCATTGTGCCGGCAACAAGAAGCAGTCCTTACCACAGTCTTGGTGCTCTCGCTCCTTCTCACTTCCTCCCCGGAGTCATCTCTTCTCGGGGAGTCGTCTTCTACCATTGCACACTTGTTGCACCCTGTGGCTGCCCAGGGAGGCCTCCCTGAGCACTGCTTTCACCGCACCCATCTCGGTCTCTTGGCACTTGGGCACTGCTAGAACCCATGTGCCTTCAAGCAAACTGCCTGCATGTGCAACTACCACACCGCCCTTTTGCCTCTGTGCTGTCATGGAAAGGGGCTAGGCTCTAGTAGTCTGTGGACAGTAGGCAAGTGCCAACATCCTCTGGGCGGTGTGGGGACAACCTACCCAAGGCCTCCAGCAGCCTGTGATGCAAGCAGGTCTGTAGGTGGCGGCACCAGCGTGATGCCGCCTGTGCTGCCTTCTTCATTCGAGGGGTATGGGTTTGGGTTTGGGATGGGGATGGGGAAGGGAAGGGGCAAGGGAGGGTGATGCTGGTGGCAAAGGGGATGGGGATGGATAAGGGACGGGGATGGACAAAGGGATAGGGATGGACAACGGGATAGGGATGGTGGATCGGCATGGACATGAGCATGAGGAAGGGGGTGGGGATGTGCATAGACCTGTGGAATATGCCTTCAATAAATGGTGGAGCTCTTCAAGAGTAAGGCTCTTGCAAATGGACGCCCTCTGTTCCTCAGTTGCAAGGTCCACTTTGGGGAGCATGAGGGTGTTGCACACCTGAGGACACATCAAAAGCGCGGGGCAGTGTTCCTTTTTGCGCGTGTGTCTAATACTTATGGCATTTCTGTAGCTCCCATGCAATGACAATCTTGCAGCAGATTGATACCTTGTCCACGGGAGTGGCTGCCTGGCCAGATGTGACCCAGCCAACATCCGACCTGGAGGTCAGGTTGGGGGTCAAAATTTTCTTGTGGTTTTCACCCATTATCGAATTCTCCACAAAATTATGAGCATTTTGAGTGTAGACACATAGGGTAAAGGGAAAAAATTCCCCTTGCCGTATGCCTCAAACAAAATCTCCGGCGCCTCCGCCACCCACAAAATCAATTGACCCATACAACCATGAGATTCTCTTGTGTGTTTGGTGGTTGGACAAAGTAGTATTATTGGTGCATTGCTTTGTACTTCAAATTTCTTGAATCCAAGGCACTACACTGTACCTTGTATCATGGTATCATGCAAGGCACTTGATTTTTTGCAATTTTAGCCATGGGTGTCGTTCATATTGACACGTACTCGGCTGGTACTGTTGTCAATTTCCAACTATAAAGAGAGGCAGTGTTGTGCTTGCCAAGGCTCTTGGCCCATCAGTGCCGACTACTGGTCCATCACATATGACTGCTCTGGTGCCGCAAAATTGCACCCCTATAGCATGGATTGGTTGAGGTTGTAGGTGAGAAGGACAGACTTGCCAGCCCTCCTCGCTGTTCGATGGTGAGGTGGATGAGGGACACATGGGAACTGATTTCTGAGGAGGACATCAAGGCGGCCACTCGGACTGCCTATTTCCCAGGCGTCTTGGCATTTGCCAAGTTGTTGGACACGGAATATTTTGGAGAGGCCTCCTCTGATTGTTCTGATTCTGATTCAAAACCATCTAAACCTCGTTCAAACCCTCGTTCACCATCTCATGCAGGTTCTGAGGGTTCATCGGAAGGTGATAGTGATGGGACAGCCACTTTTGGATCACAAGGTACTTCATAGTCAAGGTGAGGGTTAACGTCTGATGCCCCACAAGATAACACAGATTTTGATGTGTCATTGTTGACATCTGCTGATAGTCGTCTCCCAAGTGGTGTTGGAGAAGACAGTGACAGCGCATCAGACACTGCGATTGTGTGGGTGTGTGGAGGTCCGTAGAGCTAACCATTTAAAGGCTTGGGCTCACCTTTTAGTGGCTTGTGCTCGCCATTTACCGTCCAACCTTTTAAAATTTGCGAAACTGGCATTTTTGCAAAGGACACCCCCCCAGAATTATTTTTTTGCGATTTTTTTTTGGTTTTGCGAACAAAAATTTGAATGGCGGGTGAGAATTTAATTTTTTTTGCGATTGTTTTGTCAATTTGCGTTCACAAACAAAACCAATGCACCCAATGCAAATTTCCATGCATACAAATGACACACTGTAGGCGCGGTACAACACGAAATACCTCTGACGTGATGTGTGGAATTAATTTAATTTTTGCGATTAGTTCGAATTTTGCGTTGTATTTTTCGATTGTACGGCTACAATTAATTTTTTTTTGCAATTAATTCTAGATTGCGTGGGACTAACTTTATACGCACGACCTACTCAGAATTAATTAGGTTTAGCTTTCTTGAAGTTTGGATGGTAAAGGCTTGGGCTCACCATTTAAAGGCTTGGGCTCACCATTTAAAGGCTTGGGCTCACCATTTAAAGGCTTGGGCTCACCTTTTAGAGGCTTGTGCTCGCTATTTAAAGGCTTGGGCTCACCATTCAAAGGCTTGGGCTCACCATTTAAAGGCTTGGGCTCACCATTAAAAGGCTTGGGCTCGCGATTTAAAGGCTCACCATCTAACGCCCCCCCCCCCCCCGGTGACCTTGTTAGCTGGCATGCTCCAACAACATTATCATTACTGAGGCATCAGCATGGAGAAAGAACATGCAAATACGCAATGCGCATATGTAAGCTAGTGCCAAAATGGCTTTGGGGCTTCTCTGGGCTTTGGGGCTGGGTGATTTCTGGTGGCATGGTCTTTTTATAGAATCCTGAGCACCTGGAACGTCGCATAGGCTGTCACAAATTTCTGTGGTGGTTAGGCTTAATTTTTCGGAATTGCTGCGGTTTCCAAAAATGCTTCCAGCCGGTATGCAACAAAAAAACTCCAGCAGGCAATGCAAGATAGTAACTGAAACTGCTTCCCAGACAGATATCACCTTGTTTGTAGCGCTAAGGGAAAATACCACAATACATCTTACAGTGCTAATTCATATTTAGTCCAGCCATTTTTGTCTAATATTTTGCTGATTCTTTGCACCAATCAAACCATCATCGCTTAGGGACGGCATCAGCTGTCACAGGCCACCACAGTCCTGCGAAAAGGCTGCCTCATCGTCAAAAGATTGATCAATTTGACGATACCCAGACCACTCCTCTGAACAGGTCATAGGGGCCGCAACTTGGCATATACATAGAAGAAGGGGTGGTGTGTTCCTTACATCAATCGGTAAGGTTTTGGCTCACATTCCCTCAGGCTGTGTGAAACTTTGATTTGAATTTCACTTTGGACAGCTGTTACTGCTGTAAAAACACGGGGGCAGAATGCATTTGAGTACAATTCCTCAGCCAAATATTTAAGCTTCACACCATGGGAAACAATGGTTGGTACATGCAGGTTTTGTGATGCATTGATCGGTGCATTGTTAATGTGATCAGTAGCACAAGCCAAGGCGGCAATCTTAGAATCCATTGCATTCTCCATCAAGTAATAACCTAAGACAGCAATTGCACCACCAACACAGACACACACAGACACACACACACACACACACACACACACACACACACACACACACACACACACACACACACACACACACACACACACACACACACACACACACACACACAAAATCATCCATCAAATTTGTGCGATTACATTGCCTTGTGTGGTTTCTGTCTTGTTACACGATGTTACGTGATTTCCCATGACCCACAAAACAGAAACCCAACAAACGCTCTGAATAGGTTTCTTTTTTTTTTTTGGGAGGGGGGCGGGGGCATGCAAGACTGCCCCCAACACTGTGGGCCCAAACCTCACAGCAAACATCCTGGACTCCTGTGACCTCTGCACTTACTGCTCCCTGTCTGTAGCTTTTGTTGTTGTTTTGTAAGCGATAGTGCTTCTATGGGTCCTGTGCTGTTGGTTCTCTAGACAGGACCCAGTGGAGGGAGTAATGAGCAAGAACAGATTTGCGTGGGACAGAGGCAAGTGTCGCAGGAGCATTGACACAGCAGTTGTACAAATGGGCGCAACGCATACTTGTTTGCACAGGTCAAACCGAGCGTCGACTTGAACGCCCACACCCATCATAGTCTGCAGGCTCAGAAGTACCCTCTCCATTTTGCCGATGGCCATCTTCAAGGCTGAGTGCAAGAGAAAGGCAGCAGGGCATTGGGAGACACACCAGTGGGCAGTGGTATCACCAGGCACACATTTTACGCTTGGAAAACCGCATGTAAATGAGGCGGCTGTGATTGTGGTCAAGTCCTGTGGCGATCTGTGCCGGGTGGATGGGGAGTTAAAACCCGAAAGGCGTATGCTTCCAGATGTTTTGGCCAGCATTCGGCTTTACCCTCATGATCCGCCCCCCAGCGTCCCCCCTTCCCCAATGGGCGACTGCAGAAACTGTCCGGCGATTTGCGCACAAACAGCGGTGTGTCGCCCAGTGCAGCAGGGCAGATGGATTTAGCCAGCCACAGAGAAGAAATACCGGACCTCCTATGCGATGCCGGGTCCTAGGCCCCTACGCACAAGTGGAGCAACTTGGAGGGTTATGTTTCAAAATGGGACCCACACAAGAGGGGATCAGTTTTGAGGCTCAGTGGACCGGCGGCACCACAGCTCACACATGCAGCATTCTCCCGTCCCCCCCACTTCCCTGGAGAACTCTCATCCAGCGCCTGGCTAAGGTCAGCACCCGCGATTTTTACGAGGCCATAATCCCATATGATCGGGGCGCGGGACTCAGCTGTGTGTAGCGCCCCCTGTGAATGGATCCGCGTGCAACACCGAATTCAATTCCGCCCGTGGGGCAACACACCCATGCGGCGGTGCCACTGGTGGCCATTGCAACCCTCATTCCATGCCTTTCAGGCCCCACGTTAAGAATCATCGCCACTGTACCACACGTGCGGGGGAAACAGTGAAGCGTTGGTTTCCCACGAAGATTTGGTCAAGAAATTGGCAGCCCATCCATGCGCATCATTCTACACCGGCAGTGGACGGGTGCCCACCAAATGTATTGCGCCAGCCGAAGTCGCCCTGTCCCGAAGCGCCCCACGTGCCCCAGATGCGCTGGGCTGCAAAATCAGGTCAGGGGATGCCCTCATACGTAAATGGCTTCGGGAAGGATTGCTGCCCCTGTCATCGGCGGATGCACGCTCCACCCCCCCCCCCCCCCCCCACAACGACCACCCAAATCCATTTTGGTACATCGATTTGGGTAAACCGTTTGGGGTTCACTTCATGCGGCCAGATCGACTGTTCTCTTCGTCTGCAGTCACCCCCTCGCCCTTCTTCCGGATGCACCACCAGTGAGCCCTTCTGGCACCAGCACTACAGTGGTCGCTAAGGCCGTAGTGTATGGTACACCAGAGCCCTTGACATGTCCGCTCACTGACCAGGATAAGCAGCATGCAGCCTTCCCAGTCGTTTTCGAAGCCTGCAACGGCACACAACAGCGCAATACTTAAATTTATTTCTGGCTTCCATACGCTTGTGCCGACAAAGCTACCATCAGCATTCGACTGCAGTGCTTCATCTCACAACACCACCGGATATCGCCCGCCCGCTGTTCTTTTACGAATGCGGTGACCCCTAAATCGCCGTTGGCGATCCTTCAGGGCTGTCCTGGACACAACCAAACCAAAATTGAAATGGGTCCTTAATGACGGCCCTGGCACCACAAACAGAGGGATGGAGGCTTTACCGAGAGCACAGCCCATGGTGGCCAAATGGCTGGCGCTCTGCAGGATCTCGGAGAGCAACTTCGTGTCCACATACAAGAACACGTGTTTGCAGACCACCACCTTAAGGGCTTGAGGAACCTGCCACAGGACAGCAGGGCTGCTGTGCATCAGGGACATGGGGGAGGGCGGAGGTGGAGGCCTTTGGAGCCAGTCAGAGGTTTAGCTTGGCTTGGTAGAGGCAAGAAGGCAGGGGGGGGGCAACGTGGGGAACCTAAGTGGGGGAGGGAGAGGACTAGCATCACTTTCTGGGCCATAAATGGATGTGCCATGACACTTGAACGTCCCTCAACCTGCTTGATATCAAATGCCACACAGGCTAAACGTAGTACACTGCTGATGGGATGCGTAGTGTCAAACATCACCCTGTCTTTTGCATGCACAAAGGCCACAGCATGTAGCATGCAATACCCGTCACCTCCGCTTTTGTCTGGTTTCTGGAAGCATCTGGCCTCCAACCACAACAGCAATTTTTGGGGGGATTTTTGGGTGGAACAGCACTGCAGGCACAAAAGCAACAAGGCAGTATCCGCAGTGCAAGTTGCTCTGCGCTATAACTGTGCAGTGGCATGCTGCCTGACAATTGCTTTGTGCTGAAGCTGAGCAGCGACATGCAGCGTCAGAACAGCTCTGTGCTGCAGCCTTGCGCTGACATGCTGCCTAGTAGGCTCTCTGTTGTAGCTGCACGGCGACAAGCCACGTTGCAATCCTCTGTACAGCAGCAGCAGCCGTGCAGCCCTGCCTTCCCCCCCCACCCCTTGCCTCTGCCGCCCACTGAGGGGAGTAGGGTCAGGGGCAGAGCAGCTGCAAGGCACCCTGTTGCTGCACAGCCACAGTTGTGAGCCGTTGCTACGCAGCATGTGGCTGCACTGTTACAAGATAGAGCGATTGCCAGGCAACATGTTGCTGCGCAGCTGCAGTACAAAGCAGCACGTAGCTGCTGAGCCGCGATACTGAGTGGTTGCTAGGTGGTTTGTCACTGCACAAGCAGCTGCAGCACAGAGCGGTTGTGAGGCAGCATGCCACCGTGCAATTGCAGCTTAGAGCTGGCAAGGCAGCCTGCCTGGCGAACCTGGGGGTCTGCTGGTGGCCTAATGTGGGCTCTCTGGCGCATGTGACCATAGGCGTTGACCTACATCTAGCTGCGGGTGTGCCCCAGATTCGGCGACAGGCCCAGTGGGTGAGTGGTTCAAGCACGAGTTACTCCAGGACCCCGTTTCCCAGACCCCATTGATGCCATAACCATGGGGGGGGGGGGGGGGGGGGGGGGGCTTGAGTTCATTTCTAGACCCCAACCCCCGCGGCGTGGGCAGGGGGGTCCAGAAGGGGTGGGGGTCAGAAAATTTTCCGGGTTTTCAGGGCATTCTTGAATTCCCCGTTTCACTCTGAGCATTTTTAATATACACAAGTGGGGCAAAACGGTGGGAGAGGAAGGGATGATGATAGGGCAGGCAGGGGAGGGGAAGGGGGAGCGGAGTTGTATTTGGATGTGGTTATTGGGATGTGGTGGCCCATACTAAGGCTCCCCAGCTGCCCAGGGGAAGCTCGATGGCGTCCCTCAAATAGCCTCCCCCATTCTCCCTCTCTGACGCGGTGCGCTCAAATAGCTAAGGAATCTGCAGACCGGCCCACCATGCGTGCTATGAACATCCGTGTGCCAACAGCAACGGGGCTGTGTGGGCCGAGCGGAAGCAGGAGTAGGAGGGGAATAGTCTGCAACATGGGTTTCACATGCAAAACAGGACCTGCGCATCGGTGAATAAGTAGTTGAGGTCCCGCAGCATTTGCATGACTGGTTCGACATCGATGCCGACGGTGGCCCCAAGAGGACTGCTCTTGACCTCCAAAACGTGGGCAATCACGCAGTCACTGACAGACTGGCTGATGTACTTGAGCTGCGCGCCCACAACTGCGCCGTAACTGTGCCACAACATGTGTAATGCCGGAAGGAATATAAGGGGAGCAGCGCAGCATGCGCACGGAACACTGCGCCTTCAAAGCAGCAGAGGGGGTGGGGGTTCTCAAATTGGATGTCATGCTTAAAACCCCCTCCAGGCCGAAATTTAAGAAGCGGGGGGGGGGGGGGTTAGGGGGGTGGGGTGCTGTATCGTCAGGGGAGTTGACAAAAAACTGACTGGTGGCGCGTGCCAACGTGAGGGTAAAGAAAATCTGTACCTTCCCCAGTCCCTGAGCGGGGGTCCTTAGGAAAAATGAGAAAAAAAGAAACTGCCTCCAGCATTTGTGTGTCTGGACTGGCTACGGATCGACGTGGGTTGGCGGTTCAACAACTATCTCTCTATCACTTGTGGCCCCGCCGCCGTCAGTGGCCATCAGCCGGAGCCCCACTGCCACCAATCACAGATTGGGATGCATTGCATGTTGAGGATTGGCGTGCAAAATGGACAAATCCAGCGCTGGTCATTGATTTTCAAGCGCTCATTCCACTTCTTAATTAGCCCCCCCTCCCCCCGTACAACCCACAAGACCCACCCAGGCCGTAATATCATGAGCACGCAACGGTGGGCACAGTGAGGCCCCTCCCGATCTACCAATATCCGTTCTCGGCCCGATTTGCTTCGAGCATACCTCTGTTGCATAGCCCTCAACGAGCAGCTGACCACCCATTCCAAAGCATGTGCTGCAGCCGGACCTCTGCTGCCAGGGTCGGCCGGTGGCTCCACAACGTGTACCTACAGAAGCAGAGGCACAGATCCTGTACCTAAGTCAATGCAGGGCCACACCTGACAGGCTCCGATTGCAGCAACGGTACCGCATGCAACCACCCCACATCCCACTATGCCTTCCTGCGGACATGAGCTGATCGGGCTTGTTCTGAGGCTCATCAGCCCCAGGGACTGCAGCACGGGGCGGCAGCACCAGTCCTTCCTTGAAGTCTAGCCCCAGTGGAGAACAATGTGGGGTACAGAGATGAAGAATATTGCCTGTGAAAACATCTAGAGCCTGTGTGTCGCAGGGTTGAGGGGGTTGGGGAGGGGGGGGCTAAGGTGCAGAAAGGATGGATAGTGTAGTACTTGACGTCCCGCTCCCCAGCCAAACCCAAGTGAAGTGCTTGTTGCAATCATTTGGCCATAATGCCCCGCGCTTGCAGACCTTGGCCTGTCTAGGCTGTGCCCCAGCCAGTATTCGATCCTGCGCCCTTCCAATCAGCGTTCCCGTGGACTGCCACTGCCACTGCACCGCAGCACATCCATGTTTGCGGGCAAGCGGACCCCTCGATCGCAGCGAAAGCGAAATTTCAGTCCGCTCCCATGTTCTTGCGTGTTTTCGCCCTTGGGGCGGGGGGTATTGGATCAGCATGAATGGCTGGACTACACGAGGGTGCGGACTATTCAGATATTGGCCAAATGTCTGGTGGTCGAGCGCCCTGAAACAGAGGAGGGCTTTCGAGTGGTGATGGGGAAAATCTGGCCACCCCCAGATTTTTGTGCCTTGTGGACAGTCAGTTCTGGGAAATATGGCACAATCAAAAATTTGGGGAACAGTGCAAGTGAAGTAGGCAGCTGTATGAGGGCCACCGATAAAAAGGTGCAGGATCAGATATGCCGAAAAGAAGTCCTCAGGCCTTGCTCTTTTATCTTTTCATGTACACCTGTGGGTTGCAATCACTGCAGTAAATTGTCTTTTTGTGGTGGTGGTTGGGGGTTATGACTGCCCCAAATGGCTGAAAACACAGGGCACACAAACACTGTCAATGACGGCCAACACACAAGAATCAGGAAATGCCCCAAATTGGGAAGAAACGTGAAAATTTCACACCAATCTGATCCCTGTGGAAGCCCCCCATGCGTGCTGAGGTGTTGTGGTAGGGGGGGGGGACTTCATCCAAGTGCACTTTCTCAGCTGTGATGGCTTTTCCCCCACTGGTGTTGCTTGCCAAGGTTGCTCCGAAGAAGGGAACTCATCAGTGGTACCAGACCTGGATGTATGCAGAGGGGCTACCGAATCAAGACAACTTGACAACATCAAATCAAAAGGGAGAGGAAGACCCGACACCCAGACTTCTGCTATTTGGAAATATTCTGACCAATTCAGAATATTCAAAATCTTCAGCTCCAACAAATGCTGGGAAATATTCGGAAATTTTCGGAAGTGTTCGGAAGCATTCGGAGGTATTCATTTCCAAATGGGTAGGAACCCTGTTGCCAGCCTCCTTTAGGAATCTCGGGCCTTTACGACACGAATACCAATGGAGCCGGGTGCTGAGTGCATTTGCCTTGACTATCAATACATATGAGTACGCGCTTGTCGGGGTCCTCAGCATCATTGCGAGGCATCAGTGCGGGCATGGGAGCCCGATTACCCAAGATAACCTGATGCAAGGCACATGATTCACTGCCCGAATGCCCCTCCAAATCCAGTTTGCACCACATTTCATTGGAGGTCCAGTCTCCGATTCCCCTGCATGCTCCCCATCTCCACCCTGTAGCACCTCCTTACTGTGTCCGCGAGTCTCAGCCTCACCTGTTTGCGCTCCACCGCCCTCACGGTCGGTAGATAACTAGCAGCAGTGGATGGTTGACCAATGAGGTTTGAACAGAATGGTGGGATCATTTTGACTGTTCTCAGAGCTACATCAGGGCATCTGGTCAGGACAGACTGCCTTCTGGTGTGGGTTCAGGCAAAAAACGGCGCACATGGACAGTATCTGGACCCTTGGGCCCAAAAGTTTGCTGGTGTTGGTGTGACAAAGGGTAAACTCCAGGGCCCCTCGTCCCCCCCCCCCCCCCAAAGAGGGCGGCGCGAGGTCGTGGGGCCGGACAATCTTACTGCAGCATGGCGGGTCTCTTTCTTCTCATTCTCCTCTGAATGAATGATGGCTCACAGCCATGCTTTGTTCTGGGTGTGAGGAGTGCATGTGGCCTCCCACACTCGGTGAAGGCAGCCTGAGGAGGGGGAACACAATGTGCCACAGTCATGCAAACTCCGAGCGAACCGGGTCCTGAAGCTCTCGGTGAACGGCGAACGAGGCCAGTCTGAGCAAGGTCAGAGGTATCGTCCACACTGTTTGTCTGCCTGACGGGCATGTCTCTACCCTGACTCGATCATGGTGCATGCAGTTGTGCCGGCTGTTCACAGCGGCTTCCCATTGTGCCCTTGCGGATTGCCCCCTCAGGAACGGCATTTCGTCTACACACTGATATACGGGGTCTGAACACCTTCATTCTCAACGCCAGGCCCGGAGGTGCTTGATCAACCAAGCGCCAGCGTTGTCCGGCTACGAGTCCCTATTCATTCTCCCATGCGGTGGAACCAGGACTGTGGTTCAAATTTGCAGCCGATCCCATGTCAATCAGAGCGTTCGTGTTCTGCTGGTGCATTTGTGCCCCTGGTGAGCCCTGCCCCGTTGGCAGATGACCGTAAAGCCATCATCCATTGACGATCAGCCGCCAATCTGGGCAGTGCTAACAAAACAAAAACATGGAAGCATCTGACTGCTCAAGGACCCCCCTCTCATGCACCACACAGAGGAGCAAAAGCAGAACCTGAGCAGGTGACAACATCAGCAGCTTGGCCCGAGACGCTGGAGATGCTGGAGGGTCCTCGTCGTTGGTGAATGTATCAAGGGTCAGAGGGGAGCGTTTGAAACTGGGAAACAGTAGCATGTCCAGTTCAGGATCGCCGTAAGCGCTCAGCAGCAGAAGGGGTATCTGGAACGCCATAGACATCCACCAGCACTGCATCTCCATCTGTACGAGTGTGTGACGGTTGGGGCAAAGCTCCCGTATTGAGAGCATGGAGCAGCAAGCGGAAAAGCCTACCTCACCAAAGGGGGCGTTTCCATGCAGCGGTCACGTCGCAATATGCATTGTGCATATGATAATTAAATGAAATTTACAGATATTGAGATAAACATTTGGGCTAGTCCAGAAAATCTCAAAGACCTCTCTGCCCCACACAAGCCCACGTGGGTGCGGATATATATTTCAGCGAAAAGCCCCTAGGGCCTGGATTTGCCTCTGTTAAGGAGCAACCTCTAGTCCCTACCTGCAACTCGCCCTCTGTTGGGCAGAGGGGGAAAGGGGGAAACCCGCGGATCGAGGTGGATCGAGGGTTTCTTCTGGCGGTAGTCGACTTGAAAAGGGGGGGGCAGACGGCAACCACCCTCAAAGTCGGACATGACCGGCCCCTGTAAGTATCTTCCCCTTCACCGCCCTTCCCCGCACCGCAGGGTCTCAGGTGAGAACACACCTCAACCTAAATCTTGTTCAACTTAACCTTAATTGTTCTGCCTTTTGTGCTGCTATTGTCTGCGTGCTTTGTTGATTTAGGGTCCTTGCGTCATAAAATTTCAAAAACACGTTTTGTGACCCCCGAAGACCTGAAGACCATTCGTGATTATTTCGTGGCATGCGGGTGTGTCTGAGTACCCCTCCGTTGTTCTGTTGGGTTCCTAGTTGTGTGGCACTACGGAACAAGGCCAGGAAGATGAATTAGAAATGTATTGCATGCCCCGCAGGAGTCTTGTAAAAACGAGGTACCAACAAAATCCAGTCTGGTGTGTGGCGTCCAGTTTTGTTGCATGGTAGTGGCAATTGAGAATCCCAACCAACGGTGAAATATGCAGGCTGTCAGCAGACTTTGCGCTAAGTTTTGACCATCCTTTCCACACAGGGCCAGGGGTGAACAGGCGTGCCCACCCCCCACCTCCCCAGATCAGCAGCAAGCTTCAAGCCATGCGGGAATAGTGGAAGGGGAACTTTGCAAATAGAGTTTCAGTCGTTCCTGTGCTGCAAAAAGATCCCTGTCACACAAAGAGGGAGAGAATCAAGCTCAAATGGTGAGTGGGCAAACCAAAGGTGAAGAACAGTGGGGCACCTGTTTTGCCTCGAAGGCCATGTGCTGTATTGCCTCTGTCACATTCAGAACAAATGTGTTGCCATGAGGCAGACACTGCGACGGGGCCAACACATCCCAAGTGGACATCAACTTCACCAAAATAAAAGCAGTCGATGTTGGAGACTGTGTGGGCCGCATGAGAAGATGGTCAATAACCCACAATTCGCAGGAATACTGTGACCGTGATAATGAAGATGCAGCTCATATGTGCACACACACAAACGCGCAAAAGCAGGCGTGGTGCAACCACAGGGCAACAAACAGCAAGACGCATTTCTGCAGGGAGCAACCACCCACCAACCCACCCACCAACCCAACGACCAATCCATCCCTCCATCCATCCATCCATCCCATACAGGTAGGCAGGCAGGCAGCATTTCTTAGGTCAAGGACCAAAGGTGCCAAAAGAAGAAAACTTGCATTTGAATTTGACAGTAGTGTCGCTCGTCTAATTATTCAGCCCCGCGTTGCTTCGGGTGGTGTCTGACCCTTCTCCTCACTGCATTATATGGCGTCTTTGCTTCATATCATCCACACAGCAGGGCTGCAAACGGCTTTCCGGCTCAACATCAGACTTCGACTGCATTTAATTTCTAGCACTTATTGCTGGCACCCCCTGTAATGTGTGCCCGGCCTCCTCCTGTACCCCCAACCTCTATGCACAATGCAGTGCTCATTACATTCTTAGCAGAGCTACTTACAGTGCTCCGTCATTCTCTGCTCAGCAGCAGCCCTGCCAGTGACCAAATTCAAGCAAAAGAGAGGACAAGCTGCCTCATTGGCAAATCCTCGAGCAGCTCCGTGTCTCCAGGAGCCGCAAACGAGGCCCACCTTCTGCAGACATTGATTCCATTTATACATGAACCACACTGAAAGAGGAAACCGCAGAAACTTGTGTGGGACTTGATTTTTCAAACCTGATGCACCCAACATCCTCTTGACTCGGCCCATTCCTAAATCTGATCCTGCTGCCCAAGGGGGAGCCCTTGCACTGTGCGCGCACTGTGCGCTACTTTTAGATTAGGTTCCCCCTGAAGAGACCCCAGGCCCACCCCTTCCAAACGCCCCTAAATTTAGGTCACCCGAACTACCGTAGCTGAAGACAAATGCAAGCTACCTTCCCTCCACATAAGACATCATGCAAAATGCGGAAAGCCATGAACAGCGATGGTCGCAACCCTAAATGTCCACTCTCAACAACACATGTCCTTCTTTCTGTTCAATTGTCCACTAAGTACAAAATCAGAATGAGCAACTTGTGTGTACAACATGACACAGTTGCTGAATTAAAGCACCGTGACATTGTCACATGTATGTGTGTCAATGCAATTCGTAGAATATTGCAACTGACACTTGTCACACAGGACATCTTCTCAGGGTCAGACTTGGTGCAACAAAGGGCACATACATCCCCATCGTCACCCACAACATCCTCATCATCATCGTCCCCCCGTGTAGGTGCGGCCCATACATGTGCGGGGACATGTTCCCATGGGCCATACGGAGGGTACCGTACTTGTCTTCCAATCAAAAATTGCTGCAAATACAAGAGTACACGCACGTACTCACGCAAATCGGTACTGGATCCCCTCCATACGTTCCTTACAATGCCCCAATGCCACATGCCTGCAAACAAGTGCTCAATTTGTGCCCTATAGAAACCATGCACATTGTTGTATTCCTTTTGGCGCTCCATCAAAGTCTTCCAACCAATAAAGGGCCATACCACATGGAGGCGCCCCTTGTATGCACCATCCATGGAGCCAATCTCATAATCCATATAATGTCCCTTTACCCTTTTGGGCCCCTCGCGATCCCAAATGTGAACACCCGCCCGGACGGCAAGGGTTATGTAGCCAACCGGCTCACTTGTGGGCCACCTCTGATTTTGTGCCGCACTCTCAAGCGTTGGGGATCCCCCAGGCGGCAGGGGTTATGAAGGCACCCGGCCCCACTTTTGGCCACCTCAAATGTTGTCCCCGCTCTGAAGCATTGGGTCCTCCTAGACGGCAGGGTTTATGTAGCCACCCGGCCCACTTGTGGGCCACCTCTGATTTTGTCCACCGCTCCAAATAATGTTCCAAGACTATCAATGGCAACCGTTACTTTATACATACAACTGGCATATTTCGGATTGAAGAGGGCATCACATAGGATGCCTCCCATACAAGCGATGGGCATGTTGTCCACATAATGCGTGACAAAAAAGGGAAAGTGTGGGACATGGTTCCACTCAGACAATCTTTCCGGCCATCGAATTTCGGCGACAACACCATTCAAGTAAGAACGAACACGATGCACACTTCCCCACCAAGCATCCTCAGAGCACCCCTTTGCTCCGGAGAGGAGATGCACACACCCATAAGGAGGAGTGTGCTTCAAGAAGAAAAGGAAGCGGAACAAATGCTCGTGCGGAAGTATGTCCTCGCGCCCATACTTCAGCCAAAACTCCTCGGCAGAGTAGGCATCAAGACCCATATAAGTAATCTGCAGTCTCATTGACCGAGATCCGCTGCAACGCTTAATCCACTATTGAACACCATCTGGTTGAGAGTCAAGGGGGTGCGCCCCAACGCTTTTCTCATGTATATGGAGCAAAATTTGAAGAATCTTATCTTCTGTTTGTTTGTTCATCTTTGCCACCTCCTCCTCGGTGAATGTCCGAGGTTCATCGGGGTGCTTCCTTTTCTTAGTTTTGTTACCTTATTGTTCTCTAACCACTTGCAGATTGTCGCCCATTGGTCGTCCGTGAGGTTGATGGTAACATCTTTTGTTGCCGGCGCGCCTTGTCCGATGCACGAGCGCGCGTCGAGTATTGGCTGGCACGCTTGCCAGCGGGGATGGTCACCGGAGGGAGAGCTTCAGCGTCATCTGTATGTTGGTCTTCAACTTGAGGGGACCAAGGTGGTGTTGAGGTCCTTGGGGGATGCTAATGGCGAAGGACTTGGGGCTTCTTGGGGGCACTTGGCTCCGTGTCGGGCGGCGGAGATGGAGGGCAGTGAGGTGGTGAGTCTGTACTTGGGATGGCGAAAGAGATGGACTCCATCTTGCACTATCGATTCACCACCTCCAGCGCATCTTGGTAGTACTCCAAGTGAAATAGCCCATCTTCAGTTGTCCCAACCACCGTGGCAGGAACTCACACACCATTGGACCGGGTGTAGAACACCCTATCCTCAATACTCAAATCCATGAAGAAAGTGTGTCTAAGAAAGGAGGAGGGTGGTATGAAGTCCTGCAGCATATGTGCAAGCACGATAGATCAATGTGCGCACACAAGCATTACGCCTTGCCATGCCTTGACAGAAACATGCTATGCGTTGCCATGCCTTGACCCAAACGTGCTACGCTTTGCTATGCCTTGACCCAAAAACTTTGTGCCTTGCCATGCCTTGACCCAAATGTGCCACGCCTTGCCATGCCTTGACCCGGATGCGCAACTCAACTCAAGGGGCCACACAACAAAGCGTGGATTGCGAGTCCCTAACCCCAACTCAAGGGGCCACACAAAAGCGTGGGAGTAAAAAAAAAAGGAAAGAAAGTGGGAGGCAAAATTGCATTCTTGGGGATCCCCAACAAAGGGGAGCAAAATCAGAAGTGGTCCCCAACAAAGGGGGACAAAATCAGAATTAGCTGCCTCACCCCTACCTTCTCGAGGGCCCAAAAGAGGGCGGAATTGCTACGTCACCCCTGCATTCTCGGGGGTCCCCAAACAAAGGGGGACAAAATCAGAAGTGGCTGCCTCACCCCTGCCTTCTCGGGGGCCCAAAAGAGGGCGGAAATGCTATGTCATCCCTGCATTCTCGGGGTCCCCAAACAAAGGGGGACACAATCAGAAGTCAAAACGTACACTAGGGGCAACAACGATGCCCCTATCTCAAAGTATGGGTCTCTAGTATGGCCAAACGCCTAAATAGTTGCACTGCGCGCGCACTGCGCTAAGTGCGCCCCCTAAAGGTCACGAGGACCATCATGAAAGGGAATCATGATCGCCATCAGCAAGACCCTCATTGGCCTTGGTGCTTGACCATTATGATGACCATTATGACGGTGATGACGACGACCATCACACTACACATCACACTGGCCATCACGATTGACCGTGCTGGGTTGGCACTACCGGTAACACCCAAACCGGGGAAGCTGCAAAGACCACCCACACTACAACAGGGCGTACCTGCTCCATACTTCTCGGAGAGATGGACAGAGTTGGGGACTCGGAGGCGGGCTCGGGTGCAGGCGCCGCAGAAGCAGCCACTGTCTCCTGATACTTTTTGACGAAACTGCCCTCGTCCTCTGCCTCACTACCACTGCCCTCTGCGGAGGAGGCCGCCCCTGGACTGTTCATGGCATTTGGCGCGTGCGTCACCAGCAGATTCTGACTGAGCTGAGCGTGCCCCCCCGAGTGGGACTCGGTCACCTCCTCGGCCTGCTCCTCTTCTGCAGAATGCGCTTCCTTGTGCATTGCACCGGGGTCCTCCTCGGCAGTACCGGCCTCACCTGCGTCGACCGCAGCCTCTTCCGCTGTCTCAACCTCGTCGGTACTCCCGTCCCCCTCACTCCCTGATGCCCGTTTTGTGTCTGCAGTCGGCTTCGCCTCCGGCGCCGCCGCGTCCTCTTGACTCTGCCCCTGCGGTCCCTGACGCTCTTCTGGTTCGCTCTCCGTCTCGCTCTCCGAGTCCCTCGCTGACTCGCACTTGCCTTTACTCTCACTCTTGCTCCCTCTCCTCTCGGTTCCATTTCGCGCCTGCCTCTCTTCCTCCCTCTCGCTTGCGCTGCTCCTCTCACTCACACTCTCAGTGTCATTCTCACTCCCACTGTCTCTCTCACGCTCCCTATCAACCCCCTGCTTCCCTGGGGCCGACTCTGCAGTCCCTGCTTCATGCTGCTGCTGTGGCTGCTGTGGTCCGTCAGCTGCATCACCAGTTTCTTGCTTCTCTGCAGCTGCCTCCAGCTCTCGCTGCAGGACTTCTTCAGAAAGCCCAGCAGGATTCTCCGTCGGATCGAATGAGTAATCCGGAGTGGGGGGGATGACTGACACGGTCATTCCGGTGCTGAAGCTGCCAGTGCCCCACACGACGTCTTTGCCAGCCTCGATCAAAGCACCTCGAGGAGGTCGCCTAAGAGCGGATTCCCGGGGCATCACATGAGGCAGGGTTTTGTGCTGGATCAGAGCTAAAGTGCATGGGAGAAAAGACGGATGTGAGGCCGAGCAAATTTTGGATGTTGGAAAGGGGGGGGGGGGGGGGGGGGCTTGCTTGACCAGGAGGGGGGGAGGGGGTTCTGACGGAACATAACCAATACCCAGCAAACAGAAAATTGTTGGACAATGACCCACTCAGTTAATGGAAATGACATGTTGCCGAAAGGAAACAAAGTCAATTCGTCATTGTAAGCCAGCCCAGGGTTCCCTCACCTAACCAACACAAGAAACACAATCAAGCAGGACATTGCACATTACCATCCATTACCAGCCCTTAGTTTTCCAAACAGTTGACTGCATTACATGAATTTCACGTGGCAGACAACTTACTTCGTGGTCTCGCGTTGCCATTCCCTGCACCACAGCAACAAATCTGCATAGCGTTGCGATTGATATGCTAAAACAAAGTGTGTAACATGCTTTTTTGGGCGTCATTGTATACTTCACGTCTCTTCCATCCAGTGAGCCTATCTTTAAACCTAGAATAAAATAGCGTGTCAATTACATCGTCGCATTTCAAATGGGGTGGAGGTTGGACTGAGGAGCGGAAATACTCAGGCAATGAGCGCTGGGTCATGGTATTCTGCAAGACAATGAACATAGACAACCCATGGAACAAAACCAAATATTCTTTGATATGCACCAAAGGTGTGGAGAATTTTTTTTTCCAGTTACTGAAAAAAGTTCCCAAAACCCAGGTTTTCAGCCAATTCAGAGCGGAGGGGGGGAATGGGGGAAGGTGTCCAGGGTGGAGTGCCCCCATGCCGGAATGAAAATGAAAGCAAAGCCCCGAGGGCGGGTGGGGGAAGGAGACGCCTTTTGGACCCAATCCTTTGTATTGGGCTGAGGCTCTTTAGGCCACCTCCAAAAGCGCCCCTTTCCCAACACACAGACACAAACGCATGCACGAACACCATTCGGAAAAGGGCGTCTTTGACCGAGGGCTGCAAAAGCAGTTTTTAGATGGTTGATCTGATTATTTGGTCCAGAAACAAAAATCAATCCCCATTCCCTCCCCATACCTTTCACTTGCCACTGGTCCCATGCCCTCTCCTTTTCCAAACATGCATCCTGCCGACACACCCTTTTTCTGCCGTGTAAAGCCTAATTTATGGTGAGCTAAGCACAGGTGTACGTGGAACCTTTGGTAGTCTTACCCTGTGTAACACAGCAACCTCCCAAGAGCCATTGGAGTGCAACCTCTCAAAGGCACATAACTTCAAAAAAGAGTGGGAACAAAATGCAAGGCAAATTGGTGTGTGAAAAATGCACTGGTGAAACACACTTTTAGAGCAAGGACTAACTGCATATCTGCCTTTCAGCCTGTTATCTGCATACAGCACAGCATGAAGAAAGTGTTGCAGATGACCCAGCTGCTCAACGTCCTTGATGCACCATGCATTCCTGAAGAGCTGTAAGACGCACTGCCCCACGCTAGAGGGCAGTGGGCAGTGGGGCTCTGTTAGTACGCTGCCGCATTGTAGGGGGCAGTGGGCAGTGGGAATTTTTCAGTACACCGCCGAACAACAAGTGGCAGCAGTGGGCAGTGGGGCTCCTTCACTACACTGCTGCCCTGTCGGGGGCAGTCAGTGGGCAGTGGGTAGTCTTCCGTACATTGCCACACTACAGGGGGTAGTGGGCAGTGTCCCGCCAGCTGGGACAGACTCCAGGGGGATAAAGCCTCATAAAAATGAGCTAAGCGAACCTTTATGCGGAACCTTTGATAGTCTTACCTTGTTTGGCACAGCCAACAAGCGACCAAATTGCAACCACTGAAAGGCACATAACTTCAAAAAAGGAGTTTGAGAGGAGGGACTGCGCAAATTGGTGCGTGAAAAACGCACTGTCAAAACGAAAATTTCTATTTGTGGGGGGCAGAGGGGGGCTCTGCGCCATCTTGCGGGTTCTGGGCAAGGCACACGGGCCAAAGCTTAGCTACCCCAACGAAAAACCTGAGGCGTCTTCCATGAACAGTGTGAACCATGTGAACCACTACTCCACAGTCCCAACCTTTGGGAACAATGCTGCAAAATGGTAACAAAGACCGGGAGGTGTACTCCTGGTGACGGTTGTAATAGTAACGATTCACTCCCACGGTCCTTGACAACCAAGAAAGAAAAAAAAATCCGTGACTTGCATTGTACCACTAACAAAACTGCTGTCTGTCAGCATCTGACTCCACTAATTGGCCTCAACGCACTGTCAGTCCTCCTGCCATGAGCCGTATTTACCATGCAACTTCTGTTGGTTAGCCGTTGGTTGTACCCGGCGGCTGGTGGCCACAGGCTATCCTTCAGGGTGTTCTTGGCAGAAACACAACAACTTTTGACACGCTTCCTTAAAGATGCCCCTGTGTTGAAAGCAGCAGAAGGAACAGACAGCATCAGAAGAGTGGGTGACTGTCTCAGGCCTGGTAATGCACAGAATGGGCGTAATACTGGACAGGCTCTTTGTTGAGGCCCACAAAATATGGTTCTGAATGAAAAGCCTGTGTACATGCCGTTCTGCTCATACCACCCATCTGCACAGCCACACACCACCCCTCACCTTTCCCCAACCCTGAAACCTTGATGCCCACATCTACCCTCAACCGGCCATGCCTTCGGCTCTTGCCCACCGCCTATGCCTGCTGCCAGGCGCAAAGCAAAAGCGTCTTCTCTCCCACACTTGTGTTCACCAATGTCACATCACTCTGGATTGCACGCAGCGCAAAGCTCCTCTGAGGCGAGCTCTTCGTCCCTTTTTTTTCCAAGCCCAACAATCCAGAGTTCTCTGGTCATGTGCGCCTATCGTCGTAGAACTCACCACGTCTCCGTAGCCAGTGCACCGATATCACACGCCAGCCTCAGTGCAGCGAGCACAACACTGAGGGCGTCGAAGAAACTTGACCATCAACACAGAGCAGGGGGGGCTGTCACTGCACCGCACTGCACAATACTGCACCACACCGCACTGCACTGTGGTGCGCTATGTCGCCCTGTGGTGCATACCGGGAATCATCGGTGTCCCCGTCTCCACTGTCATCGGTGTCTTCGTCTCCACTGTCATCGGATTTATCGCCACCTCCATCGGAGCTTGTGGTAGCGGTGGTGGTGGAAGTGTCGTCGTTGTGGTCTGGAAAGGGGACAGCAGAAGACAATTGCGTGGTGCTGCGTGAGCGTGCGTCCACCCACAAGGGGAAGATCTTCCCTCTGGGACCATGTACCGGAAAGTTCACAACGAGGAGTGGGAAGGCTGTCGGTTGGGGTGCTATTGTCAAGAAAAAAGCAGAAATGTGTGGAAAAATGTCGAAATGTGTGGTGCTGTACGATTCTGGCTCAGTCTCGCATATTTTCATCATCGGTTGGTTGAAACCCAGCCACCCACCCACTCCCTGTCCATGTTGGGCCTGCCGTGTGGTTCTGACGCCCTTGACACAATCAACAATGCTCGCAAGGCAGGGCTAGGCACACGTGGTGCTTGCACAAGAAGAAGAAGTGAATCTACTGGTGATCAGGCACCTCCACGAAAAGGCACTCCACAATGGCCCCTGCTATCAATCAATGGTGGTAGGCCGTTGCCCAACGGCAGTTGGTGGGACCAACAGTGGCCGGTGGTTCACCCAGCGGCACGCCGGGTTTGCAGCTCATGGTCAAGGCTTACTGGCGTTGCGGGATCGGTGCCCAAACGCCCCTTTCCAGAATGAATGAGCACGCGCAAGCAATGAACCCGCTGGGGAATGGGCTCCCCAAGGTCGTTGGCAGTCACAGGAAATACTTGTGGAGGTGAGAGTAGCTAATGTATGCTGACCTGCTGTTTACGTGGCACCTGCGGTTCCGAATGCCACCTGCTTCAACATCTACCGTTTGCAGTCTTACTTTTTGTAGGACGTACTGGGGGGGGGGGGCGTCCGCAGAAAATTACATTTCCACAAATCGTGTTAATTCTGTTCCAATCCTTCCTTTGCTTGTTGCAAGTAAGTCCATTTCCTGAAACATTTGGCTTATTGAAACATGGATTGTTGTTTTTTTTTTCTGCTTTCAGTAAAAAGAACCCGCAGAGTTCGACGGTGAGAGCCTCAGGGCTGTCGTGTTGATACACTATGGTGCAAGACCAGAATCATATAGTACCCGTAGGGCAGGCCAGTCCCTCACACAGAGGGGGCTAGACCGTCTCCTTCGGTTGATACCACCAGATGTGCTTGTTACAACATTAATTGTTCTCATTTCCGAGAGGCTGTTGGATGGTTGATACCAGGCTTCGTTTATAAGAGGGGGGGGGGTATTTTGGACAAGACCCACCCACCCAACTTTGGACCCACCCACCCAGACCCCCCCCCTCTTATAATTCTGTGGGGAGCATTTTTTGTGAACCAAATTGAAGCCAAGGCGCTCCCGGGTTAGGCATCCCCAAAGGGTGACACACCAAAAACTTCACAACACCACGGTTTGAACTAGGGATCTTTGGAATTGCAGTTACGTTCCTTGACAACTGGGCTACCAACCAGCTCTGACAGCATTGTGCAACAAAGGGTCCACAGGTTTAACATGTTATCAAAAAAAAGTCCGCCATGTGAAAAATTGCCACCTGCACACCTGCCACCTGCACAACGACACAACAGAAAGGGGCACCAGCAAACAGCCAGACAAGGCTCCTGTGACCAAAGAAAGAAGGTGTGGCAGGAGCCCAACCCAGAAAACCCTCAGAATTATAAGAGGGGGGGGGGTCCAGAGCTTTAGACCCACCCACCCGGCTGAAGACCCACCCACCCAGACCCCCCCCCCCATTGCAAAATAGCTCTTATAAACGAAGCCTGGTTGATACTAATTCCTGCAGGGTTGCTATTCATTCCTGGAGGCTGCTGAATGGTTGCTCTTATGTCCTGACGCCACTTTGTTCAACCACCAGATTGCCTTAAACAACATATCTGTACCAGACCTTAAAAATGGGTGTAAAGTGCGTTCAGGGTTTTCGATCAGAATTTATGCAGCAGAATTTCTGTGGCAACCCCCGGTGCTTGGGCCCTGTGAGTTTGATTCATGACGTTGAAAAAAGTCCGAAAGACATGTGAAAACTACGCAAAGAGGCAGAGCCCCTTGCTGCACCCTTACACGACAAACAAGACAAACAACACGCTTACATGACCCCGGCGAGAAATCTTCTGAAGCTTGTGTGCACAGCACCCCGGACATCTGCCTCAGGAGATCATGCGGTCTCTTACACCTCTAAAGCTGTGCTGTCGTCCCGGCCCGGCCATTCAGCACTTGATACCCGTCTACAGACAGACGTGATAAAGAGCCGTGGTTAAAATTCGCTTATCTCTGACTCTCATTCGGTTCTACTTTCTCATCCAGGCACACCTTCGTTGGTGTGTCGATCAGTTGTGTCTCCCCCTCGCTTGTTGGGATCCTTCGCAAAAACCATGTCCTTCTCGGTCCCCTCCTCTGATGCCTTCTCCACATGACTATGCGACGTCTCAAATACATGATTCACTTCATCAGTGGCTGTAGCATCCAACCGCCTCTCACCGTCTGTGCTGTCCTCGTCATCAGAGAACATTGTCTCAGAATCCTCCTCCTCCTTTCCTTGCTTCGAACCCTCTCTCTCGCCCTCCAATTCATG
The DNA here is from genome assembly GCA_964036045.1 of Eutreptiella sp. 'Long Island Sound 2002'. Lineage (NCBI taxonomy): Eukaryota > Euglenozoa > Euglenophyceae > Eutreptiales > Eutreptiaceae > Eutreptiella > Eutreptiella sp. 'Long Island Sound 2002'. The sequence goes on along the minus strand of OZ038389.1, from coordinate 49,977,519 downwards.
GTCCTCGCCAGCGCCTCCTGGGTACACTTCCTTGGCCTGAAATCCGTCCATGCCATTATTGTCCCAGTCACTGTCTTTCTTCACGCTTGGATCCTCTTCATGAAAAAGCAGCTCCGTTCCGATAGACTGCCTTGTTAGCGCGGTGACTTGCGCCACTTCATGGACCCCTGTATCGTGTGCAAGCGCATGTGAGTCCAAAAGTGTCTCGGTCTTCTGCACGTCTTGTGCTTGTTTGTACCTGGCAACCCCTTCCTCCACATCCTCGTCCTCCCCCTTCACGGACACAACACGCTCCTCATCTGATTCACTTGAGGAAATACTGTGTCTAGAAGATGCAATCTGCTGCTGCACCTCCCCTTCCTCGTTCACCAGGGGTTCCAGTGGCCTTCCTTGGTCCAGAATCTGCTGCCGATCCTGGTCCTCTTCCTGGTCCAGCACTGCCTGCTGTGTGGCTGTCGTCTGTTTCATGTGTTCCTGAGTCACAAAGAGTCCCTCCCCCGCATCTTTCTCAGTTCCTACCTTCTCCTGCCCTTCCTCATCCTCCCAGGGCAAACCTTCGTTCCTGTGCTGATCAGTCGTGACCTTGACTGGCTGCGTGGTGTCCTTCGCAAAAATCATGTCCTCCTCTGTCTTCTCCTCTGCTGCCTGCTCCACACGGTCAGTCGATGTCTCACTCTCAACGTCGGCATTCTTCACGTCATTGGCAGCTGCAGCATCCAACCGTCTCTCACTGTCTGTGCTGTCCTTGTCATCAGAGGAAACAGGCTCAGAATCTTCCTCCTCCTTTCCTTGCTTCGAACCCGCCTTCATGCCCCCCCATTCATGCACCTCCCCGTCGCTGCCTGAATGCCCTTCCTTGGGCTCCACCTCGCCCAGCACCCTCTCATTGCCTTTCTCCACAGGCAGTATAGGCGGTGCCAGTTCACATGGCTTTCCTTCCTCTTCGCCTTTCTTCTCCGGTATTGCAGTCAATTGCTCCAAAAACATCTTGTCATTGTCCGAGGTTTCTGCGTCCGCTTCCAGCGTTTCGTGTGCCGCCGCCTTTTGCGGTCCTTTTGGCGTTCCCACTCGTACTACCCCTACGTCCTCCATGTCCTCGTCCTCCCCCTTCACGGACACAACACGCTCCTCATCTGATTCACTTGAGGAAATACTGTGTCTAGAAGATGCAATCTGCTGCTGCACCTCCCCTTCCTCGTTCACCAGGGGTTCCAGTGGCCTTCCTTGGTCCAGAATCTGCTGCCGATCCTGGTCCTCTTCCTGGTCCAGCACTGCCTGCTGTGTGGCTGTCGTCTGTTTCATGTGTTCCTGAGTCACAAAGAGTCCCTCCCCCGCATCTTTCTCAGTTCCTACCTTCTCCTGCCCTTCCTCATCCTCCCAGGGCAAACCTTCGTTCCTGTGCTGATCAGTCGTGACCTTGACTGGCTGCGTGGTGTCCTTCGCAAAAATCATGTCCTCCTCTGTCTTCTCCTCTGCTGCCTGCTCCACACGGTCAGTCGATGTCTCACTCTCAACGTCGGCATTCTTCACGTCATTGGCAGCTGCAGCATCCAACCGTCTCTCACTGTCTGTGCTGTCCTTGTCATCAGAGGAAACAGGCTCAGAATCTTCCTCCTCCTTTCCTTGCTTCGAACCCGCCTTCATGCCCCCCCATTCATGCACCTCCCCGTCGCTGCCTGAATGCCCTTCCTTGGGCTCCACCTCGCCCAGCACCCTCTCATTGCCTTTCTCCACAGGCAGTATAGGCGGTGCCAGTTCACATGGCTTTCCTTCCTCTTCGCCTTTCTTCTCCGGTATTGCAGTCAATTGCTCCAAAAACATCTTGTCATTGTCCGAGGTTTCTGCGTCCGCTTCCAGCGTTTCGTGTGCCGCCGCCTTTTGCGGTCCTTTTGGCGTTCCCACTCGTACTACCCCTACGTCCTCCATGTCCTCGTCCTCCCCCTTCACGGACACAACACGCTCCTCATCTGATTCACTTGAGGAAATACTGTGTCTAGAAGATGCAATCTGCTGCTGCACCTCCCCTTCCTCGTTCACCAGGGGTTCCAGTGGCCTTCCTTGGTCCAGAATCTGCTGCCGATCCTGGTCCTCTTCCTGGTCCAGCACTGCCTGCTGTGTGGCTGTCGTCTGTTTCATGTGTTCCTGAGTCACAAAGAGTCCCTCCCCCGCATCTTTCTCAGTTCCTACCTTCTCCTGCCCTTCCTCATCCTCCCAGGGCAAACCTTCGTTCCTGTGCTGATCAGTCGTGACCTTGACTGGCTGCGTGGTGTCCTTCGCAAAAATCATGTCCTCCTCTGTCTTCTCCTCTGCTGCCTGCTCCACACGGTCAGTCGATGTCTCACTCTCAACGTCGGCATTCTTCACGTCATTGGCAGCTGCAGCATCCAACCGTCTCTCACTGTCTGCGCTGTCCTTGTCATCAGAGGAAACAGGCTCAGAATCTTCCTCCTCCTTTCCTTGCTTCGAACCCGCCTTCATGCCCCCCCATTCATGCACCTCCCCGTCGCTGCCTGAATGCCCTTCCTTGGGCTCCACCTCGCCCAGCACCCTCTCATTGCCTTTCTCCACAGGCAATATAGGCGGTGCCAGTTCACATGGCTTTCCTTCCTCTTCGCCTTTCTTCTCCGGTATTGCAGTCAATTGCTCCAAAAACATCTTGTCATTGTCCGAGGTTTCTGCGTCCGCTTCCAGCGTTTCGTGTGCCGCCGCCTTTTGCGGTCCTTCTGACGTTCTGTCTGGAACCACCACTACGTCGTGCGTTGTGGCCCAAGGATCGAAATGTGTCTGGCTTTTCTGCCCACCTACCGCTCCACTCTCCGTTCCTGTCGCTCCCTCATTTAGCTTCAGCATACCTTCCTTCGTGTCGCCCTTCCCTTGGTATTCCTCCCTCATCACTGCCATGCGCTCCTCATCGTCAGTTGTATGCTCATCCTGTTCGCTTGAAGAGGTGCTGTCTCTGGATGCCACCACCTCCTCTTCTACGTCCTGCAGATGTATCAGCCCATCCTGCAGCAGTCCTTCTCCCTCCGTACCTACAATCCCTGTCTCCACTCCCGTTTGATCATGCGGCAACGCATGCCCTTGATGCCCTTCCTCCACCTGTTCTCCTGCTCCCCAAGCAAGACAATCCTTCCCATCTTGCACTGCTTTTGGATCCTTCCGCTTGCCTGACACGCCCTCGTCTTCGCATGACAAATCCCCCTGCGCCACGTCATTCCCTTGCCACACTTCCTTCCTCACCACATCCCGTTGCTGGTCTGTACCATGTCTGTCCTCCATGCGCTCGTCAGAAGACACACTTTCTGATACCTCGTCTTTTACCACGTCCAATGCCAACTTTACTACTTCTGGGTCTTCTTCATGTTGCCCTTCCTGCGCTCCTGACTCCCAAAAGTTTCTCGTCTGCTCAAAATCCCGCTTTCCTTCGATTTCGCGGCTGTTTCGTTCCACTTTCTCGTCTGTACCAAAAATGTCATCCGCAATGTTGTGCCTCGCTTCCTGCCGTTGCTTTGGCTCCTCCGCCACATTCAGAAATCCCCACTGTTCTTCATTTGCTTTGCTGCCTAGTACCTGAGGCTCGGCGCGCACAGCTCCCCCGGTGAGCTCATCCTCATTGCCTGCCCCATCTTCGGCGGTCCAAGAGGCAAGATCTGCCTCTCCCTTATTCCTCAATTCAATCGATTCCTCCGCATCACTTTGCGTCCGTGTGACTTGCTTCGTGTCCCCTTCCACATCAAAAGGAGCCCAGTCCCTCTCGCCTTGTGCTTGAGTCTCTTGCGTCCCCACCTCCTCCCATACGCTGGTGCCCTGTACTGCGCTTGCAGGCTGCGTTTGATTCATGCCTTGCTCCATGCTCCAACCATCAGGAGCAGTCTCCCTTTCATTGCTCTTCTGCAACAAATCCTCCTCATCTTCTACCGCGTTTGCCTTGGATGGTGCCATCTTCCGCTGGGCTTCTGGTCCATCCTCCTCCTTCTCCTGATGCCCTTCCTCCACCTGTTCTCCTGCTCCCCAAGCAAGACAATCCTTCCCATCTTGCACTGCTTTTGGATCCTTCCGCTCGCCTGACACGCCCTCGTCTTCGCATGACAAATCCCCCTGCGCCACGTCATTCCCTTGCCACACTTCCTTCCTCACCACATCCCGTTCCTGGTCTGTACCATGTCTATCCTCCATGCGCTCGTCAGAAGACATACTTTCTGATCCCCCAAAGATCTGGGCTGTCTCAACCTGCGCAACCTCCTTTTTCAACACCTCTTCGTCCATTTCCCCTACCTTCTCGTTGTTCTCGCCATCGCCGAGAGAGGCGTCATCTAACATCTTCTGAGGATGTGCCTCTGGCTCCCCCACCTCCTGCCCATCCTCTTCACCCTTAACCTCCTCAACCTGTACTGGTATGCCGTCCTCATCATCACTGGACAGCACACGATCAGAGGTCTCCTGCAGCCTTCCCACACCATCCGCCACTTCACAAGCGTCACTGTGAACCATCTGCACCCGCAAACCATCCTGTTCCTCCGCATCCACCTGCTCCTTATGATCATCATCATCATTATTATCATCATCACTTGAGGAGACAGTGTCGGATTTCTTTTGCTGCCTGTCCACCTCCTCTGTCTCTTCATGCGTGTGGCTCTGCACCTTCTCCTCCTCGCGATTTCCGCTCCCTGACTCTTCCTCAGCATTGTCCTCATCATCGCTTGAGAAGACATTGCCAGAGTTCTCCTTCTGGTGCTCTTCCACACCGCCTTCCTTTTCATCCGTTTGCCACGGCAGCTTCTGCGGCTCTATCCCTTCAGTTTGCCCCACTTTGCCCAGTCCTTCATCCTTTGCCACATCCTGGTCTTGCTTTGCTACTTCCTGCGCTCCTGACTCCCAGAAAGCTTTCATCTGCTGGAAATCCGCTTTGTCCTCCTCCTGCACTTCATATTTTTCCTTCAACACATCTTCGCTGCCACCTCCATTCTCCTTGTCGTCCTCCTGCTGCTGCTCTTGGTGCCCCTCCTTCTTCTCGGCCGTCTTCGGGAACTGAAAGTTGGGCGCCGGCTCTCCACAAACAGCAGTCTGCTGCTCCACATGCTCCTCTTCCCGGAAGCGTCTGTCAGCTGTTTCACACGGCTCCCCCGTCCTGCAACACGGGCGGTTTGTAGTGAACGCAACATGACGTCAGAAGGCAGCACTTGGACAAACTAACTCCAACCGACTGAGTGGCACGGGGGGCCCAATGTTCTCCACAGAGCGCAAGCTGCTCAGTGGCAGTCAGTCACCAGCCAATCGGCATTGGTTGACTATCTACTGTTGGTCAAGTGCACTGAATTGTGCAATCAATTGTGCACTGAAAAATGTGGGCTGTCCATGTTGGCAACACAAAAACAGATGTATCACATTCCTAAACACCCCCCCACCCAAATTAACCGGCATACTTACTTAGCCTTTATGCCAACCCCCCCCCCCCCCCCACAACACACACACCTCAACGGGGACTTCAGCCCACTGTTAGTTCAGGGGTGAGTGGCGTCCTAAATGAGGAGACAGCCAGCCGATGACAGTTGCTAGTCAGTTGTCAGCTTTTTCATGTTCAAGTGTGACAAAATCTAGCCCCTCCTGTCTAAGTTCCTGTTTAGGACAGCCCGGGTCCTGTGTTTTGGGGACCCTAACACTTTGATGCTGGGTCCCTAATACAGCAGGCCTTGCACCACAGACCCCTGGTCTCAGTGTTGCATTTTGACCACAACATGTACCCCTCAACATGATCGTTCCCAATGCCATCCTCCAACACAATATTCCCGATGCGACACCCCTATTGCTATGCCCCTACTCCCATCGGGAATTGCAATTTCTTAACATTCCCATATACTACCACTATGTTGAACCCTTATGAACTACCTCCATTACACTTTCCACCCGTTTTATGAGGTCCCTAAGGAACTTGCAGTAATTGACTCACCCGCACTGGAACCAATGAGGGTACCTGATGAACCTGTCGAAGTTGGATTGGGTTGTGCAGATCGCATGCAGCGGATAAATTTGGAAAACACAAAAAGGGGCTTGATCGCCCCTGCCCCCACCATTGAAAATTCTTGGAGTGTCGTGATGGCTGTAAGATGCCACTGATGTGATGGCAGGGCGGGGTCTGAATATATTTACGTCAAAATGAGCGCCCCATCACGCTACCAATCAGATTTGAGAAATGGGATCTAAAGGGAGTAGAGGTATTGGAATAGGGTGTAGAGGCATTGCAAGAGGGTGTTCAGGGATTCCATATTCTGCTCACCCCCATTTGGCTGCAACTCACCACAGGCGGCCCGTGGACCCAGTTTACGAGTGCTATAGAGGCCGAGAGGTTTCATAAAATTGAGAAGGGCATTAACATTTACTGCATAGAACATGCGGCTGAAAAGCAAAAAGCGCATGATGGGTGGGAATTTACGCACAAAGGCCCTAGCGAAACACCTCCACTCTCTTAGTGAGCAGCAGCTTGCCTAAAAGCCACAGTGCTGACGTCCTTCTTCGCTCCTGCCTTCGCACCATGTGCTTGTTGCAATTAGAAATGGTATGGTGCAATCTTGAGATGCCGAGCTTGCGAGCAGGACGTATATGAGGTGTGTCTCCAAAACGGGCAGTGCCTAAGTTGCATTTGCCGTGTTTGTGAGTCACCACCTCACCACCTGCAAGCATTTTGCGCATTTGCCTAAAGTGCCACCGACGAGTGCACCGCGATGCAGTACTCCTGTGTTGCTAGCGCGATGCAGTACTCCTGTGTTGCTGGAAGCATTGTGCCACTTGTGCTTTGCACCAAAGCTAGAACCACCGCCTCCACAGCCTAAAGTTGGTCGGTTCAAAGGGAAATAGTGCAAGGGGCGTCCATGGTTGCACCACGAAAATGGCCTAATGTAGTACATAGCCTGCCGCAAATATCCACAAGTGGGCGTACGGCCATCATGGGGAGATAACCCTACGGCTTTACACCATGAAGGACCACACAAAGTGTGGATTACATGCCAAAGCTTTGGCACTGTGGACGAGTGGTGGTGCCTCATTGTCTGTGGTTGGTGCTCTGCCCAGCGGGGTACAATTTGCCATGCAGGGCCTCTTTGCCATAGTTTACTGTGTTGCGAAGCGCGATGGCAACTTTACCAATGTTGCTGGGGATGGTGAACTAGTCAGCTTGGTCGGTGGCTCTATTACTCCCTCGTACATTGGCCGGTGTCTGCTGTCACTGTCTTGCATGAGATTGCTTCCCCGTACTGCGTTGACAAGAGTGTGGCCATCCTTCAAAACCAATTTTTTGGCATGGACTCTTGCATAGACAAAGGCGCTCGCAAGGAGGAATGACGGTACACCCGCACCATCCACAGTGGTACAGTTGACACAAGATATTAGGCCTATGAATTCTTGAGAAACCATGATGCTAGTGTCATTGTGGCTGCATACAAACGCGTGCTACTCCAAGGAAGTGTCCCGTTGGACCAATGGATTGCCTGCCTGTTTTGGTATTGTGCCGATGAAGCTGATGATATGCAAGGCAATAAGGGCACGGTAGTTGGGAGGTGAGGGAGCGTGAGGGGAGTGAGTGGCCACCAGAAGTCTGATTGTTGTCTCCGCCTTTGCGTTAACCAGGCTAGTTCCATGGTGGCTTGTCATTTCCTCACTACACTTCCGAATCTCAACTGCAGTCGCGCAGCTGGGCCCACGCACAGGATTGGATGTGCCATTGTGAGAATATTTCACATGTGAAGGATGTTGCTTCCATCTTTCTTGCATCCTCTTTCCATGTAGGGCATGTAGGGCAGCACATTTTGGAACCCGAAGCATCTCAATGGTCAACAGAAATCACATGAAAAAAAAAGGAGAACGGAAAGTCAAAGCATGTTGTTTTGTGTATTGTTTATGATGCAGCCCCAAAAATTAACAGCAACCATCCAGAGTGCACCACAAAATAATAGCAACCATCCACAGTCCACTAGGAAATAAAAGCAATGGTCTAGAGTCCACCAGGAAATAACAGCAACCATCTAGAGTCCACCACAAAATAACAGCAACCATCTAGAGTCCACCACAAAATAACAGCAACCATCCAGAGTGCACCATGAAATAACAGCAACCATCCAGAGTGCACCATGAAATAACAGCAACCATTTAGAGTCCGCCAGGAAATAGCCGCAACCATCCATAGTCCCCTAGGAAGTAACTGCCTAGCCCCCCACCCCACACCCCCTCTGAAAACACAAAAAATGGGCTTTTGGCAACAACTTGTGCCAAAAAACACAAAAAAAAAGCCCCCAAAATAACAAAAACCGCCAAAAGCGCCAAAACCGAAGTATTATAACAAACCAACCCGCCACCTGCCAAAATGGGTTGTGGCGGGTGTTTATGACGCCCTTGGGGGAGATAGGGAAGTGGTAGAGGCCTGTACCCTTGACCAGGTTGGCGGTTGGGGGTGAGAGCCACTGGTTACAGGACAATGACAACAGCTGATGGATTGACTGGAGGGTGGCCAAGTGGTCCACTGAAATAGAGTTGCAGGAGCCTGTAGTTGATCTGTTCTGCCATGTTCTGCATTACAGTATGGCCCCATTGGGGCAGTGAATTAGGGGCAAACCACCTGCAGACTTTTATTGCAGATGCTCTGGTGGCAGGACGACAGAAGGCAGAGAGGCACTAACGCTGCCGAACTGTGGACCAACCGCCGTTGCCCTAGAACCACCAGTCGGTTGCTCGAATTGCGCCCTGGCCCCTGAGAGGACATACGAGCCCAGCTGTCCATGAGGGCTGGTTTGCCGCTGCAGTATCGCTTTCTCACTGGTGAAGCCTGGGCTGCAGTTGGATCCATTCCCCAGCCACCGGGTGTGCCATCCCATTGGTGCCCTGCCCTCAGGGCGGTCCAGCCACCGGCCGGACCCAGAACAACGTGTTGTGGGGCTGAACGAAGAAGGGGTCCCGGATTTCTTGGGTTTGTGTAACTTCGTCGTGGTCAGTTGCTTTGCGCACCTGTCCCACTCTGCGACGGATGGTTGAACTTGCGTGACTGCTCCGTTCACACAGTACGGGCACCTCTCACTGTTTGGTGGGTCCTGACTGCATGCTATCATCCCCGAACCACCGCGGTGCCCATCAATCCCAGCCGTTCCGGTTTTCGAAAGGCATTCAGGGTTTACTCATCTCGTCTCGCAGCCTGAACACCTGCATTCTGACCTTCCAAACTCAGTCACCTCGGCCCTTGTGTCCTTTCACTCCCATCACCCGCACCAGCACACTTGAGCTGAAACCTGCAGTTTATGCGAGGCAGGTCATCGACATTTGTTTCTTGTGTGTGAAAACTGTATCTTCTGGCTTCGCCTCGTTGACCGCGTTTGGCCGGGGGGGGGGGGGCACCCCTCAGTCCGAGGTGCCACTCCCGGGCAGTAGAAGTGCGCCGAAAACCCCTCAGAAGAGGGGGGGAGGGCGGGGATTTCCGCGTCGCACTGACCATTTCGAGGCGGAAATGCCAAGGCCAAAAATGTGCCGTTGTTTGAGGCAATATCAACAGAACTTTCCTTCCGTGCCAAGCCCGGCTACCTTGGGCAACCAAGTGTGGCCAAGGCCAATCAAGGTGGGTGGGCTGGGAAGGGCTACGTCCGGAAATGCAGGGTCGCCCCCCGCCCCCGCCGCCACCCCGCGACTGAAACAGTTTGACTGCAGACTGCCCTTCAAAAGAGCAATATTCATAGAAAATGAGAGACCCCTTGCCCCACCCACCCACTCCCTGTGAGCCAGAGGCAGGGGCAGCACAACCTGAACTCCCCAGAGACGCTGCTGCTGCTGACCTGGAGATCGCTCTCGTCCTCGTCCTTACGTCCTGCAGCGCCCGCGATGCGGTTTACGACGGCGTCGAGCTCACCCGCATTGCCTGGGGCGCGCAATGCCGGAGGATGGGGACGCTGCAAGAGGACCATCGGCCGTGCGGGTGCGTCTGGTCTCGTACGATGCCCCATCTACTGCCCGTTGCACGAACGCCTCAAACCCTGTTCCCCGCGAATGGGACTCGGGAACGTACACCCGCCCCCCTCTCACACTCAGCCACGGGGGGTGTAACTTGGCAAAGGCGGAGGTGAACGACCCAGCGAATTCTGACAGTCACGACGGGTGGGGACGCTTGCACAAGGCGTAGCTGACACACGGGCCATGTCCGGCAAGTCATTGATTGCTCTCAAAATTGCGACGGTGCAAAGTGACAGAACACAAGGCTCCCGCGCGCGGATACAAATAGAGCGACCGCACAAAACCACTACAGCCGACATTCGAGGGATGTACTAGAGACGGTGTGGGAGGTAGCAAAGCGTTGAAATGGAAAGCCGGGGGGAGAACCGCGTGAGCCTTCCCTGCGGAGGACCAATTGCGCCCGTTTGCATTTCATGCCGAACGTATCAACCCCTTGCACCCCCCCTCGCCCGGAAAAGGTGCAGTGACTGGGGGTGACAGGGCGCCATATTGCGTGGGTCTTGTGATGCACAACTCCAGTCCGTTTTTGGCGCAAGAGGCGTGTGGATTCCTTGGGCTCCCCGAGGGGCGCCGCCTGGGAACTGTACACGCTGTCAGGAGACGCATGCGAAGCATAGCCCCCAGTCAGCCCAAATCATTGCACACCTGCATTGCTCTGCAGCCCCCTCCCCCGCGCGCTGCATCCCTCTGCACCCATCCACACTCTCCTACACCGCTCCGCAACACTGCCTCACACCTGCACTGGGCTCACCGGGAGCACGCCCATTCCCCTGCGATTCGGCATCCTCCATGTCATCAGACCTCCGCTCCTGCACAGCACCGTGCCTCTCTTTTCTTCCGTCCCCTGCGCCGTGGGAGTTCTCCTCCACAGAGCTGCTGTCCACCACCGAAGAGGTGGGCCCGCTGCCTTTCCGCTCCGTCCGCCACCGGGCCGCAGCCCTGTGCTCGGGCGTATGCAGCCTGTCATCCAGATCCTCGCCGCTGTACGCTACCCACTCCCCCACCCGAAGCTTCAAAAGGGAGTCTTGGCGTGGGCGCGTGGGGAGCTCTTCGCTCAGGGCCGAGCTTGAATCCTCGATACTGTCTGCAGATGTGCAAACACGAGGCAAATGTGGCAGGCGCAGCAAGTCTGCCGGCGGTGGTGGTATGCCCGGGTGTCCCGGCTCAGTAGATCCATACCCGGCTGGTCCGTACTACGGGGGGGGGGGGGGCGATAATTTCGTGCTGGGATTATTTTGCCAGGGAAAATTTCGGAGGGGGAAAATTTTGCCAGGGATGTGTTTGGCAGGTCGGAGTGGGACAATCGTCCCTCTACTCACAAACTTGTGGGGCTGGCGAGAGAGCTCCCTGGCCGGACGCCCCCCCCAAAACCTCCATTGATCGGACCCCCCTGAAGCGCCCCCGGTTCGGAGGTGACCCCCGGACCCCAAATTCCCGAAAATGTGAAAATGGCAGTTTTGGAATCAGCGCGACCAGAGGGTCCGGGAAAGTCATCACTTGTTTGGGATTCAGAAAAAATTTTTCTGCACCATTTTCGATCAGCCAAAATTTTCTTCAGCGGAATTCATGGTGATGAATTCACAATTGAACCAATGGGCCTGGGCCCCATCCCCCATTTGGGGGGCACTATTGACCCCCCCCCCCCCCCACCACCCAGGCTCCGGAGCAATGCCGGTCGACTGCCCAAACGAAGGTATAAGCCCCTGCGCAGTGCGAGGCGCCACTAGAGCGGTATGCATACCGAAGCTTCTCCCTCCCCACACACACCCCCTCCCCAGAACCACACACAGTCCGAAGGCACGCCTCTCAGAAACACAACCAAAAGCGTTGAATCGGATGTACTGTAATACCTGGCAAACACACTCCCCCTTTTATGGTTCGGCCCCTGCAATTGAAAGTCTTCCCCAACGTCGGGTTCGAAGATTTGGCTGCCCAAATCACCCGCTCCGTTGCATGCACCCCCCTGTACGCCCTGGGCACGCCACAACGCTCATACTTGTGAACATGCGCATGAACGCTGAGGACTCTGCAACGTCTTTCGTGGCCTCCGTCCCCTGCAATCGATGCAAAGTGCGCAACGGGGGGCTGCGACTGCACATGCGGCAATGAGCGTCAAATTTACGGCAGGCACACCTGCGAATGCCCTACCTCTTCCGAGTCGGGGGGCATCGCTGCACTGCCGGACATCTGCGCGGCGGAAGGGGACCCCAGCGAGTCCTGTGAGAAGGGCCATAGGTCGAGGAACAGACTGTGGTGATGTTGGTTGCAGAGTTAGAGCATTTCGCCCCCCACCCCCCGCCGCCGCCATGCACACCGACGTGCACATACACATGCACAGATACATCCACGCACAAACAACTGGTCAGACGACAACAAGCCACAACAAGCAGCGCGAGCAGCAATGTGTTGCAGGGTGTCAGGATCTCGTCGGGCTGCTGCAAGGACACCAGTCAGACTAGGGTGTCAGGATCTCGTCGGGCTGCTTCCAGGACACCAGCCAGACTGGGAAGAAGGCTGGTATGGCATCGTTGGTGACTACGGCGCCTTTCTGTGGGGAGACTGCGCAGCAGCTTCATGCAGCATCCATAGGCAACTGTGTTCCACTGGCCACCGTCTCCAGGCAGTGTGGCACAGCATTGCAGAAAATCCACTGCCCACTGCCCCCAGGCAGTGTGGCGCTGCATTGCAGGAGTTCCACTGCCCACTGCCCCTAGGCAGTCTGGCGGTGCATAGCAGGAGCTCCACTGCCCACTGCCCCCAAGCAGTGAGGCAGTGCATAGCACGAGTTGCACTGCCCACAGCCTCCAGGCAGTGTGGCAGTGCGTTGCAGGAGTTCCATTGCCCACTGCCCACTGCCCACAAGTGCAGTGCGGCAGGGCACACACAGTGCAGTGCGGTGCACAGCACCAAGCAGCGCGGCACTGCACACAAAGTACTGATGGTGCAGCGCAGCACACATGGTGCGGTGGGCCTACTAGACCCTGTGTGACTGTGCACAGGTGTCGGCAGAGCAATACCGGCCAAGTGCGACTGTGCACTGGTCGGGCTGTACAACAACACACTAGCACACAGCGCGCACTAAGACACACAGCCCTCCCATTTACCTGTACTCGTGGGTAGACATCCCGTCCATTGCCTTCTGGTAACAGCGCCTTCGGCACAACACAACACAACACAACACAACACAACACAACACAACACAACACAACACAACACAACACAACACAACACAACACAACACAACACAACACAACACAACACAACACAACACAACACAACACAACACAACACAACACAACACAACACAACACAACACAACACAACACAACACACCGCACACACACCACACCACAGCACAGCTGCCTGCAGCGCACCATCTATGACCTGTCAGCCCTGTATGTCAGCCGGATGCGGCTGGAGGGCAGGGGTGGGGCGTTTCTGCGAAATGTGAAGTCATGGGGTTTTGCCTAAAATTGGCCACTTCGAAAAAGGAGGGGGGGGTTTACCCCTTTTGCGCGCAACTGAAATTTTCCAAAACGCGCGGCGGGGGGGTTACCTTGGATGTGCACAAGTGTGTATTTGTCCATTTTTTGGGCACGCAAAAAGAAATTTGGGGGTGTCTTGCTTCAAAAGTGACGGATCTTTGCATGCTTACTTGATGCTGTTGCTTCACATATTACCCCGGGGCAATACACCCACCATCTGCAGCGCCCCCACCTCGTCCGCACACTGCAGTGGGTGGTGGATGAGGCGTCCTTGCTGATGTGGATGCGGGGCCGGTGCTCGGGAACAACCCCCATACTGATGCGGGGCCCCGGCGGGCCGAGAGCGGGGGCAATGGCGGCCCCTGCCCCCCGGGTGGCGGTGTACAACACCCAGTATGGCGGCGTCACGCAAGTGATCGTCCCCCCCACCATCTACGAGACGGTGCAGGCTGTGGGGTACCACCACCTGGGGGATCTGTACACTGAAGACCACTGGGACGCGGGGGAGCGGGCCCTGAAGGAAAGAGCGCCCACCCGCAAAGGTATCCCCGGCCCCAGGGCGTGGCTTGCTTGCCACAATGCCGTCTTGCCGCCCCTCCCACGGGCGCCCACGCCGCGGTGGCAGGCCGCTCCCAAGGACTCGGTCCCGAGCGCCATACCTGCATACCCTGCAAAGGCGGTGATTGGGGGATGGGTGGCGAAAACCACCAAAGAGGAGACCGTGTACCACAGGGGGTATGCGGTCAAGGTCACTACTACCATGAAAGACACCATGCAGGCTGAAAACTGGGCGCCAGAGCTGCGAGTGTGCTGCCAGCCCCAGGATGCACTGCCTAGCGACACCAGGCTGCACCTCCTGGTGCCCCTTCTGGGTGTGTAGGTGCAGGTGAATGCACCTCTGGCTGCGGGATGACCACCACCATGTGCTCCTAGGCCATCTCCAGGACATGGGGGTACATGCGCCCACGTTACCAGAAGGCAATGGCCGGGTACAGGTAAACGGGAGGGCTGTGTGTATAGCGCGCACTGTGCGTAAATGTGTGGATATCAGCGGAAAGAGGGGATTAGGGGAGACCTGGAGATCACCCACCAAGCGACTACTATTAGCCCAGAAGCTCCCGCTGAACTCCCTCTCTCTCCGCCTGCTGGTGCAGGCGCAGCTCCTGCAACACCCACGCCATCGTGCTGTTCGGGCCCAGGGGGGCCTTCAGCAACGTGGCACGCGCCTTGGTGTGGGCGTATCAGACTCTATGGACTCCTCGGTGACGTGGCGTATGTACTTTGTCCCCACTGTGTGGGGCCTAGAGCACTCCATGTGGGCCCGCTGCATGGAGGGGGTGTGCAACGCTGCCACCCACTGTTCCAGAACAGCCGGCTCCCACAGCTGGTTGCGCACCGACGCAGCTCGACTCCCCACCTTATGGTCTAACCACTCCGCGAGTCGCCGGCGAGCCGGCTTCCACTCGTGGGACTGGGCCGAGCAGGCCCAAAGGTGGGGCGCCGTTTCTGGCTGTGCCCCGCAGAGGAGGCACGTGGTGTCCAGCACCGTGTTGCGATGGGGCGATCGGTGCTCCAGGACAGTCATCGTGGGGATGTCATCCATGCGGTGCGCCGATATATGGCTTTGCTGGTCATTGTCGAACCAGTCAAGGGGGAGGCCACTCCCCTGTGCGTAGTTCGCCCCCCATCGAGCCTCATATCCGGCCCGCGCCGGAATGGAGGCTTGACCTTGCAACCAGTCGCTCAGCGCTGTGGGGGAAAGCTGGCACTGGTCCCGGTAGGTCACCGGGGGGAGAAAGGAGAAGGGGCGGCGGAGGAGCCATGTGAGGTCCACCTCCGGTGGCTCCTGCGTCGCCGCATCCACTCGGACATTGAGGTCCGTGATCCAGTGCGACAGCGTGGTGACCACATTTATGGCCGAGGCTGGGGATAGGTGGCGGCCTCCAATGACCGTGGCATACAGGTGGTGTATGCTATCCCCACAATGGCCCCCCTCTTGGTAAGTTCGAAGGGCCCCCACCGCCGCTTCGGAGTCCGGCACCAGCTAGTACACGCCCGGCTGCTCAGCTAGCTGCCGGACGTATGACAAGAGGACCAGGGCCTCCCCTTCTTGGGAGGTGCCCACTCCGGAGGCAACGTCGGCCTAGTAGGCCCCAAGCCCACTCTGGCCAACCCCTGCCATAGTCATGCCCGCCGGTGTCGTCCCAGCATCCACCGCGGCAATAGTTCCACGGAGGGTTGCCAGTGCCGGCAGGTCATGGAACCAGATCCCTTGCGCAGTGTTAGGTGCCAGGACCTGTGGGGGGCCAGTGGCCAGGCCGTGCGGCGCCAGGTTAGGGCGAGGTCCCCGTGGTGCTCGCGGAGGTGGGTCTTCAGGGCTGGGCTGGAGCTCGGCCAGCAACGTACCCACAGTGCTGAGCGAGTAGTACAGGGCCCCCTTGTACGGGTTCCTTGGGCACCTGTGCGCCACGCACTCCGCGGGGTACTTGAATTTTGCCACCGCGGCCGGAGCGATGGCAATCCACGGCCACGGCGGCACCGCTGTGGTTACTGTAACTAGGGGTGCAGGCGACATTTGGACCCACTGCCAGTACGCCGCCGTCGGCTGCTTGGACAGCCAAACGATGGCAGCGCCTTCAGAACAACACGGCACAGCACAGCACACACACCACAACACAGACAGACACACACCCAAACAACACGGTACAGCACCCAGACTACAGCACACCATCGCACACCACAGCACACTATCCTACATACAACACAGCACACTGCAGCTGCACACGCACAAACACACACCACCGCACATGCACCACAGCACACGAGAGCACACCGCAGCACACACACACACCACTGCACACCACAGCTGCACAAGCGCCAACAGGCACGTACGCATGTATGCACGCAGGTAATGCTGCCCTTCCACAGACTGGGGGTAGAACTGGCTGCCGGTGGCGGGGTGTGGGGAGCGCCCCCGTCCATGGCGGCCACACATGGAACACCGGGAACTCCTGCTCAGTCCACTGCAGCAGTCCTGCGTGCACATCCTCGGGAGTTCCCTGGCACCATAACTCCAGAGCCCATTGCTGGATGGACTAGTGGCGGCGAATACCTGTGTGGCCCCACGTGTTGGAGTGGACTGTACAGCGTTGAGCCGCAATGTAACCTCCTGCAGCTGCCTGAGGACACGGAAGGGGACAGGAAATGAGGGGCCGTGCGCTGCAGCAGTTGCACGATGGGGCAGGCAGCTGCGTGACGAGGACCTACAACCCGCGGAGGGAGAGGCAGAAGCAGATTCAGCGGTCCAACCAGCGTCCAGCCTCCACGTGCTTGGGCACAGGCTGATACAATGCACTGTTTTTCGTGAGGCCCCCTTGTAGCCGTCCTGCAGGTGTTGCCAACACTGCCGCCGCGCGCAGACGGCACTGACGGATGCCGCAACAGAATGGTGGCGTGCAGCAGCGTCGCATTGAGGCATTCGACAGCCGCACATCCACTGCCTTGGGAGACAGCCGTACCCATCTGTATGCCTCGATTTGGGGTTGACTGGTGTGCCTCAGACAAGCACATCCCGTCAACGAGGGCCACACGCCTGGAAGCGATCTGCAACCGGGGCTTTGATGCGCCCGTATCTGTTGTTCATGTCTACAGCGATCGGGGGCCAGCCAAGAGAACGGCACAAAGCACGCAGGAGTGGGTGACGTTAGACAAAAACTGACATAAGCGAGGGCAGACATGCGGTTTGACACCGGCGACACCAGGTTGCAGGCAAAGGGCCGTCACCCATGCATTCCTGCCCTCAGGGACGGGGATGACATCCCTTTTGCAGGGGAACGGTCTCGTTTCAGAGAGCCAGAGGCTTCCCGCGGACGACCGACCGTTCCCATGGAGCACGACCTGGCCGGCTCGCCCATGTGGGGACCCTGTCGAAGGGATTGCAGGGGGTGCACTGGGGGCAGGGAGAGGGAATGGGCTGGGGCCGCACGGGCCGCAATGACGCGATGGGGTGCTGCGCTTGCTGCGGTGCCCTGCAGTTGGGCAGCCACCCATGAAATCCGTGGTGTTGGCTGACCCAATGCGCCACACCATTTGCAAAAGATGCATGGGCCAAGGCACCACCACTGCCAAACCCAAAAACGATGTGATGTTGGGGAATACAGTGCTCTGCAACCGACGATGCCGATGGGCAGGTTCTTTCCCACTTGCTCAAGTGCAGTGCCGCAGTGATAGGCAGGGGCCATGGGCAGTGGTTGGGGTACAGAAGACATGAGGTCATGGAGGGAGTAGTGGATGGGCAGGGGCCAGCAGATCTGGGTCGAGGCAGAGCGGAGGCCCCTGTACCCTTTTTTGCATGAGGGGCCATAGGCCTGGACATCCCGTAAAGGCGGCGAAGGTTTGCCGGTTGTTCACTCCTTCATTGTGTGTTGTGGAGGCGTGTCTCCAGACTGTGAGGGGGTTCGCCAGAACGGTGGTGGGGTGTGTGTGGAATTGGTAGTGCAGTTGTCTGGGTGGGGGTGGAAGGTCTGTCCAGCTGCGCGCAATGGGGGCTTGCTTTTGGGGGTACAACCGCCCTTCCAAATCGACCGGTTTGCAGAGATGATCATTGTTCAGCTCTTCTGAGCCCGTTCCACCACGGTCCCGGCACTTACCTCACACTGTGCGGCAGGGTGTGCCGAAAGGGACAGGCTGTTGTTTCCGGCAGTTAGTCGCCAACCGCTGATGATTCACCCGCAACCGCCGATAGTTAATCGCCAACCACCGACAGTTGACAATCAACCGATGACCAGTAGACGGTTGTCGGCGGTTGTCTTAGGGGATTAGGCGATCAAATGGCACGTTTTGGTGCGCCCGCTGCTTTGCAGTGCAATTTTTCTTCCGGGTCTTCGGGTCCCCTTCGGCCTGTTGTTTTCAAGCGCAGCCTCGGCTGCGAACCTTTCCTCTCAGGGAGAAAGGGGGTTTGGGTTGGGTTGGGTTGGGACAGAGCCTCATGCAGGAGAGGGGGGGGGGGGGTAGAGCTCCCCTGGGGCCGGACATTCCGCCCCCTCCTTAAAGGGCTCAATTGACTGGTCTCCCTTAAAGGCCCCCAGAATGGGCCTGTGGTGACTCGGACCGGAATGGCATTTTTGGAATCAGCGCGACGAGGGAGTCCGGAAAGGGCATCACTGCCCTGGGCATCAGCGACAATTTTTTGACTTCAATTTCCAGCCCCAAATTCTCCAGCGGATTTCATAGCGCTTGATTAATGGCCTCTGCCCCCCCCCCCCCCCCCCGCCCTTGGGGGGGCTCTGTTGACCCCGCACGTGCGCGATGCTGAAATCCGGCCTCCCCTGGCGTAACAAGACCCCATGACGCGCGAGGGTGCGGGTGCTGACCTGCGTAGAGCTGTGTTCTCCTCGGCCGTTTTGGACTGAAGCGACAGGATTTCTCGGTTCTTGAGCTCCAACTCCTGTACACAGCCGGGGGCCGTCGCTCTCCTGACCTCCGTCGTACTCACGCAAGGGATGAGGGCACAACGGCCGTCCATAGCCCTCATGACCCGGATCAGACCCTCCACAACCCTCGACGACTACAGCCCTCCACAGCGCTATGACTGTATGACCTTTGCGAATCCCCTACAGCCTCTAACAGGCCCAACCAGCCTGCCTTTTGAATCCCTCGAGGGCACTCACGAGAGCACTCACAACGCAATCCACTCTCCCTCTTCAGACCCCATCGTCCCTGTCCCTGTCGCTCTGTCATCAGCCGCCCCTCCAGCGTATCCCTAATTTCCCAAATTTTGCACTTCTACAATTTGACCGCTTTCGTGGTTGTAAAGAGAGGCTGGGCTGCAGAGGGCCAGAGGCAACCTCTCGCCAGACCACCCATGCGGGACCCTTGAAGCCCTGCGTGCGCCACAAATGTGCTGAACTGTGCACTTCCGAACACCTCTTCCATGCTTTTCTCATGCTGGTGCATAGCACGGATCTTGGCGGCCAGGGCTCCAGCGTTCATGTTCAGCTGGAAATCGGCGAACGATGGGGACCTGCAGCCAGCATCGGTGATCTGGTTTGTGCAATAGACATGCGCCGCTTTCCTGTCCAGTACGGGCCTCGACAGGGCAAATTGCAGCCCCTCGACCCCGCGCAACCCCGCTAGGGATGAAAGCACAGAGTAACAGCCCCGGGGGGGGCGACTACCAACGGTCCTGATGCGACCACCCCCCCAGCTATCTGTCAAAACTTGTGGGGGGGGGGGGCAGGGGGTAGTTCTTGGGGGGGGGGGTCTGCTGGGGGTGTAGGGGGGGGATTTCGGCCGTGGGGGGGGCTTGCGCGCGACCCACTACTACCACATGCATACCTCCTGGGGGGTGTGTGTCTGGGGGTTTGGGGGTACGTAGGTCTGTATGCGATAATAGCGCTTTCTCGTCATTGCTGAGAAGAAGGTCTTAAGGGTCGCCGTGTTGCCCCCCTCCCCCCTCCCCCCTCCCCCCTTCCCCCTCCGCCCTTGTTCCCCCCCGCCCCCTGGTTAGTTTGTGAGAAAAATTCCTGAGGCTTGTTTAGAGTTGGGGGTTAAAAGAAAAAATGGATGGACTTCTGCTTAGAGGTCCTTGAAAAGCTCCCCCTCTGAGGAGGAGGAGGAGGAGGAGGAGTCTCGGCGGGCGCGCTTCGACTGAAGCTCCCGTTGGGCTTCGTCCCGCCTCTTTTAAGAGGACGAGATCGCTCATCCCCAGAGGTCGTTGCCTCGGACTCACTTGGGAGCGGGCGGGCAGGAGGCTTTGATTGGGGCAAAGGCAAGGGAGGCAAACTTGACGGCGATGAAGCAACGTCGCCAGGTGCAGATGAGGCCGCTGCATCACACTGGGCGTCATCAGCCTGTGCAGATGCATTGCCTTGATTTTTTTCTTTGCCTTATGAGGCACCCAATTCAGCACCGCCTCTTGCTCTGCCTCTGCAATGTGCATCAAATCAGGGTGCCGTGCAGTGTCATGCACATTTGCATAGTGCTGTGCCATGCACTATGACCAAACTGCCTTTGTGCATAGGGGACACCGCAGAGGATGATTCGTGCACGGGCTGCTTGCGGATTTTTTGGCAAGCGTGTTCCAGCGCAGCTTAGCTGGTTGACTGGGACAATCAGAGATCATGACGGTGACCAAGGCATGTGTCCGCTTGTTACGCATCACGACCTGCGTTGAGCAAGTGATACGATCGCCACAAAACCCGCAAGCGGTGGCCAAAGAAATCTCTTGTTGACTCTTGACGCACTCCTTTCGTGGAAGGTGCTGACCCACATGTGTACGTATGCACACGCGTGGCACTATTGCCTCGCAAATCTTGCACTGCACTGAGCGGGAAATGTCCGTGGTCAATCCTTTGTCACCACGATCTGTAACAAACAAGCCTTCATAGGGCTCACACTTCAATGGAGGCACCTTTTGAGGTGCAGATTGGGCACACCACTGTGAAAGGGCATCCAACTGACTAGTTGGTGCATACCATTTGTTATCCTCATTTACCTGCAAACGAATGAACTGGACAGAGGTACCAAGAAACGACATTGCAAGCGCATGAAGACGGTCATGCCAAACATGCAACCCTGCGCTTGCATAGCGCTCAAGGGGCATAAATTGCCCATGGATTGTGAGGTGCGCAGCACCCTCAATCTCAGATGTGGGGGTGTCCATGGCTGAGTGTCCTGATGAATTGGTGGCCGCTTGAAGGGAAAAGATGCCCAAACCAAGCTGGTCCTCCTGAAAGCACACACAAGCAGCAAATGTGTCTCCAGCCATAGGCATGTTTTCCGCTTGTGGAGTCACGGTCAATGTCGGCAATGTGCCTGGCCGTGGCATCTGCAAAGCACGCATTAGGCTGTCCTGTGGAGCAGAATCCGCAGGTGTGTTGATGAGTTTGTTCAAGACCTGCTGTTTGGAGGTCAATTTCCCCTCAAAGAAAATCGTGGAGTCATTAGTGAAGCTTTGCTCCAACTCATCCTCCTCATCACATTCAAGGAGATCCTCGGGGTCATCGGGAATCACCTCAGCATTATCCATTGTGCCAATCTCCATCGGAACACCGAACGGGCTGAAGATGCCGACCCCTCCAACAACCATTGCACGCAAGTCTTTTTTTAGTTCTGCATTTGCCATATCCAACTCGGCATTCCACACTGCTGCTGTACAATCAATAACATATGTGCAGCTACCCGCTGTTGTAGGTGTGATGTTGTCACCGGTGGCAGCTCGTTTCCGGATGGCCTTCCATTTCGGGTGTTTGGCATAAATGGCGGACATCTGTACTACAATTGCCAACCGGTACCGCAGTTGGATGATATCTAGGCAACCACCGGAACCCCGACCCATTCTGCACACAGAGAACGTGCCCTCGAGGCGGTCGTTGCCTCGGTGGCAGATGAAAAAGGGCTCACCCGGAAATTCACGTTGAAATATCTCGACTTCTGTGAACACACCACAAAGTTCTAACTGCCAATCATAGTACAATGCAGGATCAAAGGGAGCAAATAACACCTGTAGATCAAACAGGTGGTCACTTGCTGTGGCAGCATGCTTCAACCTAGTGAGTAGGGTGTGTGTGTTCTCGAAGTAGTATGCATGCGCATGCTTCAAGAAGAAGTGCATTTTCCGCATGGCGGAGTGCTGCTTTCGCCGCGACGGATCCAGTTGATCCATATGCCACCCGTCTTCCACACTACCACAAGAAACCATGGCCATGAGAACAATCAGGGCATCAGGCACACTCATGAAATCGGGGCGTTGCAGAGCTGCACTCAAGGCGTCCGCATACCCGAGTTTCATTGTTTTCCCCAAACCAACAAAGACATCTGGTGTTGGGTGGACGCCATCTATGGTAATCCCCTTGTTCAAAAACATGCGTGTTGTGCGCTTCAACACATGCCGCATGTCACACGACACAGTCGCACCACCTTTTGTCACAATTTTGTGACGCAAGGGTTGGATTGTACCTGCGACCAAGTCTTGTGCATCCAAAAAAAAAGGGGCCATTTGAGTATCAATGACTGTTGTGTGTGACCTTTAGGCATGTAACCACCACACGGAGTGGGGTGCCTATCAGGAGGAGGGGGCAGAAGGATCGCATCCTCGGAGTCGGGGACTTCCGGCTGAGCATCGGAAGGAATGTCGGGTGCGGCCCCTTTTACCACAAACCGTTCAATGCTACCAAAAATCGACGGTTGGGGTGGAGGAGCATGTACCCATGCCTCGTGCCTCACCGAAGTGAAATGCTGCAACCTCTCACCCCCTGAAACCCGGCTCTTGAAACGGTACCCACAGCCACAAATCTCCTCTGTGCATCCGCATTTGCCTGAAGAGGCATCCCGGTGGCCACATTTTCCACCACAGGCAGCATGGGGAACAGATTCTGGGGCAAGAGGTGGGTCATTGTTTGCAGGTGGGACAAGGGCTTCTTCATTGCTCGGAGGTTGAGTAGGGGCTGCTGGCGGGTCTGGAGAAGCTGCTGGTGGTTGTTGCGGAGAGGGGGCTGCAGAGGGGCAAGCGTGTCCACAATGGTTGTGGTAGGCTACGAGGCATGTAACACATGCCTTGTGGCAGCCCTTCTTGTTGCACACCACGCAAGTCCCTCGCTTCAGCGACTTCTCAAGATCGATTGTCGCCATGGTGTGTCGCTAAGCTGTACAAAGGGAGCAAAGCAAGGACCAAACACATGGCACACCCTTCGAAGGGGACACACCAACGACGAAACACAACGTACTATCAATACCCTATTAAGCGTTGTGCGGACCAAAATGGTGCCTACTACCGTCGCTCTGCAGCCAATGCTTTCTTGGGTGCCTACTCCCATCGCTCTGTGGCGACTGCATGTGTTGTGGTCTAGGTTTCGGCACACACAGGTTTGGGTTTGGGCACCATGCTAGCCTTTGAAAGATTTTGCAAGGGGAACCGCCCCATGGAGCACTTGCCTAAGAAAAACGCGGAAAAACGTCGCATCCCCAACTCAAAGGGCCACACCGAAGCGTGGGAGTCCCTAACCCCAACCCAAGGCACCACGCAATAAAGCGTGGATTGTGAGTCCCTAACCCCAACTCGAGGGGCCATGCAACAAAGCGTGGATTGCTACTCCCTAACCCCAACTCAAGCTAACCCCAACTCAAGGGGCCACGCGACAAAGCGTGGATTGAGAGTCCCTAACCCCAACTCAAGGGGCCACGCAACAAAGCGTGGATTGAGAGTCCCTAACCCCAACGCAAGGGGCCACACAAAGCGTGGGAAAAAATAGAAACAGGAAAGAAAGAATGAACGTAGTGCGTTCGCCCCGGAAAGAATTTGGCGCTACACTCAGGCCGGGGTTTTGCTCCGAATGAAGGGTCTTCAGCTTGCAACAAACGACATTTGTATAGCGGCCCGTCTTGCTCATCTCCACTGAAAGCACCTCGCAACAAACGACATTTGTATAGCGCCTTGTCTTGCGATATTGGGCGCTCAAAAGCACTGATGGTTTGATGAAAAGGAAGCATACACTAAAAAAGGGGGGCGCCGTTGGCGCCATGCGAAAAAAAGGGGGCACCGTTGGCGCCATGCAAAAAAAGGGGTGCGCCGTTGGCGCCATGCCCCCAACTGACTATCTCTCAGAACCCCGGGGGGGGGGGGGTGCTGGAGCGGGGGTCGCATACAAGGACCGCCCCCCCCCCCCCGGGGTAACAGCAAGGAGCGCAATGTGGAGGGACAAAATGACGACAGGATGGCGGCAGTGAGCGCCGGTAATGATAGCAAGATAGAGTGACAGCATGAAGAGACAAGCCAAAGAAAGAGAGAATTGCGCCAGGATAGAAGACAGTCCAGACGGACAGTGGAAGGGTCGTTTCTTTTGATATGTAGAATTGGGCCATGTCAGACAGGAAATGCAAGGGGAGCAAGCGTGAGAAAAGAGATTTGGGCCAATCTCATGGCACACAAAAGGCATGCATTGCAGCAACAGCTGACACTAACGCCTTTGTCGCCCCTGAAAATCCCACCTTGTCCTCAGGGTCCTCTTTGGTCATTGAATGCCCAGAGGCACCTTTGTCCGCTGCAACCTGTGACCAAAGCCTCCATGTCTAACCTTGAGCAGTTCACCTCATTCATTCATCATCCTGTCAGGGACGGGGTGGATGGCTTCCGGATACCATCGAATGCAATAGCCACCAGACCGCTTCGGTGGCGCTCATTTCATCTGGCATTCATTGGGCACCCATGGGGATGCTTCCATTGGACCAAGCATTTTGAAAAAAGAACATGCCACCTCAGCCTTCCAGCCACCATAATAGATTGGCTTCACATACTCCAATCGGGACAACCATAGCGTCATCCCGACTAGCAACTTCCGAATCAGAACCCAATCCAATGGCGTAGACATTACTGCATGAGCTGAATCAAATACTACCTCACACCACAACAGCCGTAATACCATGACTGCAAACCACTCTACCACCCTATCACTACTAATTCATTCAGCGCTGACCACCGACCGAAATAATCTAACGAACTCTGCACACCACAGCGCCTAACCACATGGCATGCACGCATACGGTGGGGCCATGGGGTCATTGAGCGCCTCCTTTAATTCCTTGATGAATGATTCTTTCTTCTGCATTGCTTCCATCTTGCTGTCCACCTCGGCTTGCAGATTGCCGATCAACTCCGCCTGCACAATTCAATGCGGGGGATCGTCGCGACAGAAAGCAGGCCACACTGCATTCAACAGAGGGCCGAGACAGGCAACAGGCACACTGTGGACGCACACACCAACACACGCACTCCTTCCAAACCGATTTGCCTGATAGTGAACTGTGGCAGAAACATTGAGTACGGCGGGCACAGAGGCAACACCCCCAAACAGCCCTGAACCGCTCACACCAGCTAAAACAGTACATGCCATGAGCGCAAATGGCCTTGCTCATCTGCGTGCGCAGTGCAGTGCTGCCCTGAGCTGCCATGCTAGAGATGTGCCGCTGCGCTGTGGTGCCATGCTGTGGTAGCACTAATAAGCCCGGCGGCTGGTTGTTCTGATGGCATTCAAACGGCCCAACTCCCCTTGGGGAAAAAATGCCTCGCACATCACGTTTGCATCGAATAGGACGTCGTTGGTTTTGACACATGCTCGGGCGTAGCTGCAACCTCGAAACGTGGCCTGAACAGATTGTCATCTTGCGACGTGTGCTCAGAGGGGGAGGGGCTCAGGAGCACAGACAGACAGTGACACAGTGGCACAGACAAGGGCACAGGGGCACAGTGGCACAGACGGACAAGGGCACAGGGGCACAGGAGACACAGATACAGCCGACCGAAAAAAAACGGACAAACAATCGGCTCACAACTTATCAAACGGCTTCACATGAGAACATGCTCAACACCAGAGCTCTGCAGCAGCCTTTTCCGTCGCAACACCATTGCAGAACTCCATCCGGCACATGAATGCATTCTTCAGTTCTTCTTGTGGTGCACAGTCGTCGCCCCGGTTTCCACTCCTCTCCACTCCATTGTTCCTGTTGCACCCCTGATTTTCTCCCTGTTCTCTTGTGGTGCCCTCTTTCTCTGGTTGTCCTGATGCGTTGGTTTCCCCATTTTGCCCTTAAAATAAAGACCGGCAGATTTCACAAAACACTGCAGGCCCCGCCAAGCAATTCACGCACTCAGAGCGGGGCTGCACAAGGGCAGAGCGTCTTCGTAATGCAGCTAGTCAGTCCTGTTACGATCCAAAGTCCGAAGGAACTTCGTTGGGGTAACCTGATTGAGTACATTTGCTGTCGTGCTTCGCTGCGCTACACCAGCGATGGCGGCAAAGACCACCTTCATCCGCTTCCTGCACTAACCCCACAACCCTGCAGTTCCGCGTTGCACTTGCCCCTGCCTAGGCTGGCCCCTGTCGGCTAAGGCTTCCCATCGCATGCCCGACCATAACCCAAAGACCCCGACAGGAGAGGAGCATGTGTGATTTTGGTTTGCTGCTGTGTATGCCATGAGTGCCATGCGTAGTGTCTTTGTCAAGGCTTGTCACAAATTGTTGCTACAAGCAACACTACACAATAGGGATAATTGGGTTGCTAGGTAGGCATTCACGTAATGCTTAGTAAGCAGGGCGGCACGCTGGAGGCAGGTTCGTGCGTGATAGGCCAGGCAACATGCACGGGGGCGAACAACCTGCCTTTGGGATGCCTCATTCTGTGCTGCAGCATACTGCGCCTCTTTCATTTGGACTTCCGCTTGAAGGGCTTTGACATGAGCACTCTCCAAGTCCGCCTGCGTGCGCTCAAGCTCAGACCGCAGAGTCTGAACCTCGTCGTCCCCTTTGGCCTGGGATTCCAATGCCACGCGGAGCTCCTCCTGCGCAGTAGAAAGAGAGGCAGCAGTGACAGCAACGAAGTCCCCGCACCCCCTCCCCCCAAAAGAAATAACCTTGTGCCGTTGTGGAACCCCGACCCCCCCGCTTGACGCGCTTGTGCATGGGTTCATTTCAGGGCCGGGGGTTTGGGGTCAGGTGGCTTTCTACACCTGTGGGGACCGCAGGTGGCCTGAGGGGTGCACGCCTTCCAAGTCGTCCCGTGGTGTGGCTGACAGCCCTGGTTGGACCTGGGTGTGGGGGGCGTGAGGGTGCGAGGGTGTGAGATCACCCGTCAGGAAGGTCGGTACGCCCATATCACGTGTGAAGGCCGCGAGGTCCCGCAAGGAAGACCAACGAAACCCCGTGAGGGCCCCTGAGCTGGTTGCAGACGGGTTTAGCTGGGGCAAACAGCTGGGGAACTGACCGTTGAAGACAGTGCACTGCAACGGAGAATTTCCGAAGAGAACACAACAAATCACAAACATATCATACTTGTTTTCCCTCGAGTTGTACACGCATCCCTTCGAGTTCCCCATGTCCACTAGACGCCGCTTGCTTCATTTGTTGCAACTCCGCTTGCTTAGACGAAAGCTGCAACCCCAGCTCGCGCAACTCGCTTTGCATCGTCCCCAGGGTCTCCTCGAGCTGTTTGCATTGTTGCTTGCTGTCATGACTATTTGTGCACCCCATGAAGGTTACTTCACTTCATCCATTTAGCATTCCAAAAAAAGGCTGCATAAGATGAGGCCATGACTTGCTTAATGATCTGCAGGTGAAGCGCCGATGGAACCTAACGAAGACCGTCATGTAGTCGTCCCATGGCGCCAAAGGACACCACACCCTTTGTGAGCATGCATATACAAAGGGGGAATGTTTGCCCAGCGCGCGCCTGGTGCGCGCCCGGCGCGCTACTTTTGTATTAACTATCCCGACTTCAGCCCCAGATTTACCCTCCCATGGAGAAGCCCCCCAAGTAGACCACATTGCACTGCACACCTTCCCTACAAAGCACGTTGCAAAATAAAGCAATATCTGTGACTTCAACCACTCCAAATGTCATTTGTGTTGCACTTAACAAACAACATTGGTCCCACAAGTGTGGGTGTCAATACATTCATTACAATAGTGCTCCTTACACTCATCACAAACTGCGACGGTGGAGCGCTTTTGGCAACACAAAACACACACTTCCGCCTCATCCTCTGCCTCATCTTGCGTGGCGGCCGAGTTGCTTTGGTCAGTCCAAACCTGAGGCGGGACATGCTCCCATGGTCCGTAGGGGGGGGTGACGGACTTGCCTCCGGATGCAAAACTGAGTGAAATGCAACAAAATGCGGACTGACTGGTGCAACTCATTGGGGCCGCCACGCCAGATGTTCCTAACCAAACCCCAATGCCACAACCGAGCAAACAGCTGCTCAATGCGTGCCCTGTACCACCCATGGACATCATTGTAACCTTGTTGGCGGGCTGTCAAAGTGCCATTCTTTCTTCCAATGAATGGCACAATGACATGAATCCGGCCTTTATAAGCGCCATCATGGCCCCCAACTTCAAAATCAAAGAAATCCCCTCGGGTACGAGAAGGTCCGTACCCATCCCAAATCAAAACATCTGCTGATGTCCCGGGGGCCAAGGGGCAAATCCATACAATGTTGCCCAACATATCAACGGCAACAGTGACCTTGTAAACATGCGACGCATACTTAGGATTCCACAGGTCTGCACTCCTGCATTCTCGGGGGTCCCCAACAAAGGGAACAAAATCGGAAGTCAAAACCTACGCCGGGGGTCACCATGATGCACCACGCAACAAAGCGTGGATTCAAAGATTGTCCCGGTTTCCTCAATAGCACCGGACGGTTGGGGCCCAAAAGAGGGCGGAAATGCTACATCACCCCTACATTCTTGGGGGTCCCCAACAAAGGGAACAAAATCGGA
The DNA here is from genome assembly GCA_964036045.1 of Eutreptiella sp. 'Long Island Sound 2002'. Classification (NCBI taxonomy): domain Eukaryota; phylum Euglenozoa; class Euglenophyceae; order Eutreptiales; family Eutreptiaceae; genus Eutreptiella; species Eutreptiella sp. 'Long Island Sound 2002'. The sequence goes on along the minus strand of OZ038389.1, from coordinate 49,948,781 downwards.
AGTCAAAACCTACGCCGGGGGTCACCATGATGCACCACGCAACGAAGCGTGGATTCAAAGATTGTCCTAAGTGCGCCCCCTTAGCGCACCCCCTAAAAGGTCACCGGTGGGGCACGGGTCCAAAAAGATGCCCGGCACGCTAACGTTCCCCCAAAAACAAGGCCGACGATTTTCAGGGAAGAGGGTGCAGAAACAATACATACTTTATGGAGCACTTGTGGAGCAGCCGGTAAGCCTCCTCTGCAATATCACAAAGGTGATATTGCAATGAATTTGAACATTGGTGTGGTTTGCCCCATTCAATTTGCCATTTTGGCTGAGGTGGCTGAGGCATGGCAGCGGTGGATGGTCGCAAGAATACATTCAAGTAACAGAGCATGCCTACAGCAAGGCCACAGTGCTGGCGGACTACAGGTGCTGTTAGAGTTGTTGCGCCCACTTGAAATCAGCAAGCTATGATGCACGTGTTCAGGCAGCTACCTCACTTATGTTCTCCATGCACAATGACCTGTCCTTTCAAGTTCTCCCACTGTAACTGGCCTACGTTCAAGACACTGCAAGAAATACACAATGCAGTCCCTATGCGAGTGACCCTTGCTTGCGCTGGCACTCCTTTGGCCAGACAGAGCATGTATAGAACCTGCCATGCAACGACGGAGGGGAGGGGGGAAACTTAAAAGCTCAGAGCTGTCCGTACCACCACTGTCCGTACCACCAGTTCATCTGCCGATGTGAAGAGTTCATCATCCATGACCATGCAACCTCCAATTCAAGTTCATTCAACCTTTGGTAAGTGCATGTGGGTGCATAAAATTCAATTTAAGCCTCGAAATCGAGCTATCTGGCCGATGATGGTGTTCCGATTTCATTTGTTGGGTGGTTCTCAGAGGACATTCGCACTTCTATACTGCCAACTTTCAGGATTTGTGGGTTCATTGTTTTGAAACATAAGGAATCATTGAAGGGGAGTGAATGGCAGGGGGTGGTGAGCATAGGTTCTCTCTGCGTTGGACACTGCAAAACAGCACGGGTTATTCAGCCATATTATTCTGGGAATTTGGTAAAACTTAGTACCGGACGAGGTAACACTTAGCAAAATTTGGTAAAACTGAGTAGACACGAGGTAAAACTTAGTAAAAAAATTTTCAAATTTTTTTTATAAATTTATATTTACTAAGTTTTACCTCGGGTCTACTAAGTTTTACCCCCCCCCCCCCGTTGCCGTTTTAAACAAGGTAGTCAACACTTCGATGGTAGGTGGCACTTTTGTTTAAGGGCACAAGGCCCCCGAGTCGATTCTCGGCCACTTGTGTTAGTGGCGCCCCACCCAGGCCAAACCACCATGCACACCAATTAGTTGGCACTTGGCCAACATAACAAAATATAATTGGGGTCGGGCACTAGAAACAAAATCAGGCTCAAGAAAAGAGTCCTGACAGGGCTGTGGCCAACATCTGTGCCAACTACTTACAAGTAGTTACAAAAGACACGCTTGAAAATCAAGTCGGCCTTGGTATCTGTATGGCGCGGTTTGCCTCGCACTGTGGGATTACTGGTGCACATCCCAAACAGAGCCGTTTTCAACTCCCCTTGCAGCTCGGTGCAAAATGCTTGGTCATTTCTCAGTTGACCATCAGCATTTTGGGGATATTGAGGAGGCACTGCATACCACTTGCGGCACACCCACACACCACGACGGGTGTTAACAGCAGAAGCAGCAACAATAGTAGGCACACTAGAACGGGTGTCAATAGCATCAGCAGCAACAACATCAGACTTGCCAGTGGCCTTGCAATGCTTTGTGTCCGGATTGCTTAAGGAAAGCACTCATCTTGTTACACCCGACATGAGGCACCTCATTGCGGATGCGTTCCAGCAATAATTTTGACCAAACAAAATCGGTGTCATGTGGTGTGAACTCCAAGTGGGTGGCAACCCACTGTGCAAGTGTAAGTGGTGCTAAATTTTGTGACATATGGTGAGACGTGATGGTATGCGTACAACCCACTGGACAGATTGAGAGTTGAAAAAAGATACGCTTATGGGACACCCACAAGCTCTATTGGGCTTTGCACCTGTCACATGCAAAAGGGCACGTTACCGTGGTGTATATATGGACTTTCTGAATGGTATTTCGCTTAGCCCACTTTACAAGGGGGTTGGGATTGCGACTCCACACTGATGAGGAGCCCCACGCGTCCCCGGTCATCCGTTTCTTCTTTTCGCTCTCTCCGGCTGGAATATTGAAGTTGCAGACACAATTACTGGTTGGAGACGGAGGCAAGTGCGTAGGTATGGCCGTGGCAACTTGAGGCGGTGGCCTTGGACCACACAGCGCCAGGCTACAAGCACCTCTCCCCGCTTACACCACACATACAACGAACGCACAAGCTTAACCTCCGAACCGGTGTTGTTGCTTTGCAATGGACACACATGAGCCATAGCTCAGCCAAAACAAGTGTTCTGTTGTGTTAACGGGTGGCAGGTGGTGCGGCCTCACACTCGGACCCAAAATTTGTGTTGTTGAAAAATTGCCACCCATACCCCCCCCCCCCTTGGGGGTATGACACAGGGGGTGGCCACTATAGGGATAGGGCCGCCCTCCACTAGCAAGGCACATGGGGTTGCTCAGCCGCCATTCCATCCCTACATGAACAGTGACGGTAATACAGCAAACATTGCAAGAAAAAATAGAAACCGAATCGAGAGGTGTTGGGGGGAGGCCGGAGGGAACTTTAGCTGAGCACCCCATTGTGCCCATGCACTTTCACAAAGAGAGCAAAAGAAGACAACATACAACATTGAATGAAGGGAAGAATGCCAAGCCGGAGTTTCATTATGATCCTCAAAATTTTCCAATGAGCATTGCAAACATGAATGTCATTTGATATTTATAAGGTGTCGAATGATGCAATGCATATTGATTGTCGGTCCCCCACATGAACTGCACCTTGGCATGTGTCTGCGACTCTTTACCCATGAGTGATGAGTAAGCTCCTTCATCAGCTCAAGGGTAGAGTTTCACAAACAACAAGGAAAAGTACAGTGCATGCGTGCTCCAAGGGTATCATCCCTGCCCACGTGACTCATTGTGGCTGTTTTCTTTGTGCATGCTTCAACGCCATCCGCAGAGCTTTGCTTGGAGGACACTGCTGCAAACACGAAGGGCAAAAAGGGGGGGGGGAGGACAAAATCAGAAATGGCCCACAAATCGACCCAGTGGCTACATAACCCTGCCGAGTCCACGGCAGCCCAACACATCGCCTAGCGTGGATTGAGAGTCCCTAACCCTAACTCAAGGGGCCACGCAACACAGCGTGGATTGAGAGTCCCTAAAACTTTGCTTGGAGGACACCGTTGCAAACACGAAGGGCAAAAGAAAAAAGGGGGGGGGGGCAAAATTAGGAAGGGCCTCCAAGTGGACCCAGTGGCTACATAACCCATGCCGAGTCGACGGCAGCCCAACACATCGCCGAGTGTGGATTGAGTCCCTAACCTCAACTCAAGGGGCCACGCAACAAAGCGCGGATTGGGAGTCCCTAACCCCAACGCAAGGGGCCACACAACAAAGCGCGGATTGTGAATCCCTAACCTCAACTCAAGGGGCCACGCAACAAAGCGCGGATTGAGAGTCCCTGACGCCAACGCAAGGGGCCACGCAACAAAGCGTGGATTGCCAGTCCCTAACCCCAACTCAAGGGGCCACGCAATAAAGCGTGGATGTGAGTCCCTAACGCCAACTCAAGGCGCCACACAACAAAGCGCAGATTGTGAGTCCTTAACCTCATCTCAAGGGGCCACACAACAAAGCGTGGATTGCTAGTCCCTAACCCCAACTCAAGGGGCCATGCAACAAAGCGTGGATTGTGAGTCCCTAACCCCAACTCAAGGGGCCACACAACAAAGCGTGGATTGTGAGTCCCTAACACCAACCCAAGGGGCCACACAACAAAGCGTGGATTGTGAGTCCCTAACCCCAACTCAAGGGGCCACACAATAAAGTGTGGATTGTGAGTCCCTAACCCCAACTCAAGGGGCCACGCAATAAAGCGTGGATGTGAGTCCCTAACGCCAACTCAAGGCGCCACACAACAAAGCGCAGATTGTGAGTCCTTAACCTCATCTCAAGGGGCCACACAACAAAGCGTGGATTGCTAGTCCCTAACCCCAACTCAAGGGGCCATGCAACAAAGCGTGGATTGTGAGTCCCTAACCCCAACTCAAGGGGCCACACAACAAAGCGTAGATTGAGAGTCCCTAACCCCAACTCGAGGGGCCACACAACAAAGCGTGGATTGTGAGTCCCTAACCCCAACTCAAGGGGCCACACAATAAAGTGTGGAATTGTGAGTCCCTAACCCCAACTCAAGGGGCCACGCAATAAAGCGTGGATGTGAGTCCCTAACGCCAACTCAAGGCGCAACACAACAAAGCGCAGATTGTGAGTCCTTAACCTCATCTCAAGGGGCCACGCAACAAAGCGTAGATTGAGAGTCCCTAACCCCAACTCGAGGGGCCACACAACAAAGCGTGGATTTCCGAGCGGGGGGACAATATCAGACATGGCCCACAAGTGGGCCCAAGTGGGCCCAAGTGGCAGACAGAAGTGGGAAAATTATTAATTTTTTTACTAAGTAATTTACTTAGTAAAATTTTTTTCTACTAAGTAATTTACTTAGTAGATTTTTTTTTCCTACTAAGTAAATTACCGAGTAGAAAACTTTTTTTTTACTAAGTACATTACTTCGTAAAAAACGTACCGCCAGGGGAAAACTTAGTAAATAAATATTCTTTTACTAAATTTTGAAACTTAGTAAAAATTTTTTAAAAAGAGTTTTTTCACTAAGTTTTACCACGGACCCTATTATTCTTCTACACCTTGGAGACTGTGATAGAACAGGGCTTGTGTAAGCATATTTTTCCTCTCTGCTTTGGAGGCCCAGATACACCGGAAATGGGAAGGAGATTGTTACCCCTCAACGCATGATGGGGGGAACAATATAGACAATCCTGCCAATAGCCGTATTGGTGTCTCCAAAGCAAAGACAAGGTAACATGGCTACATACCTCCTGCCATATCGGGGTTTCCAAAGCGGAGAGGAGTGATGTGGCAACATAGCCCCGGGGGCCAAAGCAGAGACTAAAAATATGGCTGCATAAGCCACGCTGTGTTTGGACCTCCAAAGCGGAGAGGAATAATATGGCTACGTGACCCTTGCTGTATCAGGGTCGCCAATCCCCAAATCAGGGGACCTTGACATGGTTTGGGACCTTGATCCACTAATATGCTAAGCTTCACCATCCAAAGCATCCCATAGGTCTACACTACCTACAGTTTATGTTGTTATCCTATTCATTGGTTCAATTCTGGAGTTTGCTGAGCCCTATTTTATGTAAAGGAGAAGTCAGGCATACTTGCAGCTGAAAGGGGGGAATTTCTAACAAAAAAGCGAAATTTGTTTATCGCCTGAACACGTTTACATTTGGAGCTAGGGTCTGTTGCCCCCCACCCACCCTTTATGGACCATGGAACGTATGTGTTGTCACATACCTCCCTACTTTGTGGCTTTTGTGCATGTTTTAGATGTCACCATGAGGGGCCGCCATCCACTTTCTTTTTCTTGTCTTGTACAAGTTGAAAAAGGCCTTTTTTGCCCTCCCCTTTTCACTTTTTCATTTGGCTACAATGCCATGTCGCCGTCCGCATACCGCCAGGGGGGATACCAGTGGCCATAAAAGGATTCCGAATGGTAGAGGTTGTACTGTGCAAAAGGGCACGGTTTTTTGGCATAAGATGGATACAGACATGCATGGCGCTCATTGCCACAGAAATTGGTATTGGCACTACAAAATATCAAGGGAGGACTGAGGATGTGCCATTTTGACTAAAGAAAAGCCGAATTATGGAAGTGCCAATACTCCATTTTTGTTTCTTCAAACTTGCAAATTTGCACAAGCTGCTAACCAAATGGCACCATCAAAAGAGAGAATGTGCAAAATGGCATGAACAGTGCGACATGTTTACACTCAGGGCCTAGTTCTTGCACTGCGTGCGCACTGCGTGCATACTGCGGACGCAGAGGCTGGGATACTCACCCAAGAATACCTGTCACCTGTCTAGTAGCACGGCGAAGCAGCAAAGCCCACATGAGAACAATGAAAATGCCTTCAAGGGCCTTCAAGGGCGCCAAACATCCACATGCAGAACTACGCATCTACACATGCATAAACTTCGCACTGCGTGCATGGCATTCCCCAGCATTCAAATGGTACTTGCATGCCAATAATATCAACAACACCAGCGATAATCATATCACCCCCACCCCCTTGGCTCAGCCACAGGCCAGGTTCAAAGCCAACGGAACCAGGGGTCATTGTGCTTAGACACAGACCTTGTTTGTGTGCAGCTTGACCGGTAACTTAACATCGCGGAGGCACAACCCTATGGGCTGTGGATGGGGAATAGAAAGCGATTAAATTGTACATCATGCTCTGTCTCATGCCCATTCTGCATGTACTCTTAAGCGAATGCATCGACCCCCAAAACTGGAGGGACCAATAATATTGGCATCCGCATGATCCCCATTGGATCGGGCACAGGTGACAGGCATCCAGCAAGTAGAAATGTCAGTCTTTGTTTTGGGGGTGGGGGAGTTCAGTCATATCAGTCATTGTTACAAACCAGAGCAAAATGTGAAGGAACTGCAAGGAGCTGCAACGCTCAGGCAAGTTGTTGCTATGCCCATACACAACCCTTACAAACATCAAACAGCCCCTCTTTCCCACTGCAATCACTTAAAAATGATGTGGACTTCTATTTGTTTGGGAACACAAAAGCAGTGGTCACCAAAAAATCCCAAAGAAGCCCCAAGCTGACGGTAATTCGCGGTCATCATGCTTAGACAGGACCGTGTTAGCGCAAGGGGGGCACGAATCGTCAAGAAAACCTATGCAGTCTGTGACAAAATCTATGCAGGGATTCACAATTGAATCAATTGAACCATCAACCAACATCCTTCACATTTTTGTATAAAGGCGGTCAAACTCAGTCTGTGCCCAGCAAACACACTTGTGCTCCTGCTGCACTGCAAAGCTGGGTGGGTCAATGTTACTTACACCAAGAGACAGAGAGAAATGATGACCTCCTGTCCATTCACTATGATCTATGGGTTACAAATGCAAATCTTGAGCACAAGCACCGACATGAAGCCAACAGACCACCAGGACACCCGAAGCACAGGCAGGTTGCCTTTGGGGGTCACACACATAAGAGATGGAGAGGCATAAATTGCGCCCGAGAAGGGACATTGCTATCCATGAAAGTTACCAATCATTGCTGGCAGGCAAGTATGGAGGCTGTGCAGGACACACGAGTGAAACCATAGCATCTGTGACTTAGTTTTGTTTGCATAATGCTTAGATTGCACTGTTGCAAATGCAATTATGTGGGAGGATGTGTATATATGTGATTCGCAATTGAATTCCTGTGAAACGTTCATTTCATCTGGTGCGAGGACTTCAGTGGCCCGGTGTGTGGAGACCGGCTTGACCACAGCCTAGCTCAATAGGCAAAGGCAAAGATGGAAAATGAGGGGAGAAGAGACTGCAAAGTAAACTGAAAGGCATCTACCAACGGGTGTTTGAAAAATTTGGCCTACCACTTTCGCTTACCCACTATCCTAGGGGACACACATCAATTATATTACTGTCTGGTATCCCACGAGCTTCAAATCATGTACTCAACGATTGGCCCCAAAATACGTGGCGACGAATTGGCATCACTGGGCACAACATATGACGCATTCTTACTCTGTTTTGGCGTGCGCACCTTTGAAATAGATTTGGTGCAACCAGTTTCAAAAGGGAGACAGAGTTTAAGGAAATGCGGAAACGAACACCGAAACACAAACCCTGTGATGTTGCATAATGCTTCACCCGGTGAAGCGCATCTGAGCCACTGTCAGAGAAGAAATCTCAAAACCAGACGGCTGGACGACATGCCACCACAGCCTCAATTAACAGTGAGTGGTGACAGTGCATAGTGAATGGTAGGTGCACATTGGGTGGTGACGGTGAATAGTGAGCGGTGAGGGGGCGTAGTGCGCGGCATCCTTCCTTGTTCAAGTGTGAAGCAACACAGCAACACCCATCCGCCCACCTCCTCGAAAATTATAACAAGGTCGGCGTGTGTCCTGACAACGGTGGGCATGCCTTGTTCGCTTGCGAGGATGGCGCTCAGAAGCGTCCGGCCACCCGCTGGGCAGCAACCATCTGTCCCTCCTTCCATACCGCCCTCCGCCCTCGACGCGCACACGCAGCCCCAAACATACTTGGAACTGCACGCGCCACACGTACACAACACGCAACACAACACAACACAGCGATTCCCATGGTATCAGTCCCTCATCGCCTCTCGGAAGGCCGATTGTGCGGAGTCTCCCGCAACAGCCCCATGTGACCCCAAATCTTACATATCTATGACTTAGTGTCTGTACCATGCTGGCCATTAACAGGCACCATGCACGCGGATCCAGTGTCTTAAATAATGGCATTGGACTGTCCGGAGGGAAGCTAACTCAGCACACACAGCGCCGTACAATCCAAGCAACTTTTAAGAAAAGAGGGGGATGATGCTTTGGAGGATACTGCGCTCGGTAATCCCGTGGAACGCACTGTACGTGCAACGGGAATACTCAGATACCCAACACAACACAAATACCCTGATAACAAATTGCCGCACCGCGCCATAGGCGCACTCGCGTGGGTGGGAAGGATCGCATGCTTGAGAGTTTGGCTCATCAGGTGAGTGTCCGTGGGTACCATTCCCAACAGATCCAAGGAGGTGCCTTGAGGGAGGCAGTCCTGCCCAACAGTCTGAGCACTGGGCTCTGAAGCAACTCATTGCTGATGTTGCTTGGCAGTGGGCTCGCGCATGCTGGTCGGTAAACGCCCGCTTGAGGGGCCCCTTCGGGGTGCTCCTCCGCGGGAAAAATAATAGAAGTGGTCGCAAAGCGGAGCGCCCTGAACAAGATAAATGTACCGGAAGCGATGGTTGTGGGAGCCACCCCCACCCCCCAAATCGCCAAAGCCCACTCAAGCAACCGCCTGCGAGCCATAACAGAGCACGCCATTCATACAAACTCCAAATACTACGCAACTGACAAAGGCTAAACGGAAGTGGAACGTCACCCCATCGCAGTATCACAGTATGTGCGTGTGCGTGCGTGCATGCCCCCTACCCACGACCAACCCTGCGACGCTGTGCCCCTGCTGACGGTCTCTTCGCTCTGTCTGCTGCCCCCTCCCGGTCCCAGCGTGTTGCACCGCAGCCGGAGACAGGGCAATCAATAAATCAACATATAAAATAAAGCCCCATCCTCGAGCCGCCCCCCAGCCGCTTCCCTTACTGCAATACACAAGGCTCTGCGTAGGCCGAAATGAAGGGAATGACTGGGGAATGTTCCTGCAACGCGGAGTTGTTGGGGCTCACACAATGATAGGGTGAGAAGGCAGGGACGGGTGGGGGCTGGGGGCGTACGTGTGCGTGCGGTTAGATGAGTGCGGGGCAGAGGAGGCTCTCACTGGGCGTGAGGTAGGGGTGTCCAATCCAACGAGGCCCCGGGCGTTCCGTCACTGCCCTCGGCTGTCCCTTGACCGCAAACTGCCCGCGGGTAGTGCCGTCAGTTCTACAAGAGGGCGTCTACCAAAGGCACTTGCACACTGAGAGCAAACCTCCCGCCGCTTTGTTCACCGGCTTTGGTCTGTGTCAGTGCAACTCGCTGCTCCAAAGACTGCAGAGTCCAGACGGCGTTTGAATGTCATCAAAGCACCGACAGCATCCATTTGGACAGCAGCCGAAGCCTTGTGGAGCACTCTTGTGTGACACAGCCCCAAGACACAATGAGCAGCATCACAAGTCCGGCGCACTTCTCGGGGGGTGTCGGCGTGGGGCACGCAGGGCGCACAAGCGGCGGAGGAAGGATCGCACATCTTAGGCTGCCAGCACCCGCTCTGTCACGACGAGCTACTCAGTGTTCCCATTTCGCGATTTGGAGTGATCACCATTTCGCGACTTTGGGTTCCATGGCAGCACATGTGTGGCGTTTGCTTCAGGCCGCCTATCCGGGCGCACCGTGCGTGCACTGTGCAGCGAGTCCCTTTTACCATTCATGGGAGGGCTGTGAGGGGGATAATAAGTGCGCTGTGCCCCCCCCCCCCCCAAAGAGGCCCATCCGGACCGTTTCCACTGTAGACCGCCCAACTATAGAGACTGGGGGGGGGGGGGGGTATCACACCTCAAAATGATCGCCGCGTTGCGCTGATCATCTTGAGTCACATCTGTTGGGCAAAAAAAACTTGAGAGCGAGGGCAGTGAGCCCCGCCCCCACCCCAAAATGTTTTCAGCGCCTTCTCCCTGTCGGCTTTCTTGGTCGAATCTTGGGCAATTTAGATTAAAAACGGATGCCCCCGTGGGCCTTGTGTACACTACCTTCTGCAAACTGTCAAGGGGCACAGCGGCCAACACCTGCGGGACTACACACTGCGGTTCGTCCCATGGGAATTCGCTTAGTGCGGTTCGGGACCCAACACCGCGGCGTTGGGGGGCGAGGTTTGCCATAAAGGCTTTGGGCGGGGGGCAGTTTTCTTCCGTTTTTTTTATTGGCATACTTGAATTTTTTTTTTTGGTTCGGACTAAGATGAGCTGGTGTAGCCTGCTCACATCACAGTACTCGAGATAACCTCTCGGGATCAAGGTTCAGAGCTGTCCAGTGCTACGATGACCCCACAATGGCCGTCAGGCTTCGTTTATAAGAGGGGGGGGCTATTTTGGACAAGACCCACCCACCCAACTTTGGACCCACCCACCCAACTTTTGACCCACCCAGACCCCCCCCCTCTTATAATTCTGTGGGGAGCATTTTTTGTGAACCAAATTGAAGCCAAGGCGCTCCCGGGTTAGGCATCCCCAAAGGGTGACACACCAAAAACTTCACAACACCAGGGTTTGAACCAGGAATCTTTGGAATTGCAGTTAAGTTCCTTGACAACTGGGCTACCAACTAGCTCTGACAGCTTTGTGCAACAAAGAGTCCACAGGTTTAACATGTTATCAAAAAAAAGTCCGCCATGTGAAAAATTGCCACCTGCACACCTGCCACCTGCACAACGACACAACAGAAAGGGGCACCAGCAAACAGCCAGTCTCCTGGCCTGGTTGTCTCCTTGTTCCTTGAGGATTTCTGAGACTCCTGCGACTCCTGTGATGCCTCGGTAATTTGAGTATCCTCAGGACTTGACATGTCAAAACAACACCAAAAAAGCGAAGGTCTGTGCAACAATAGAGAGGAACTGACAGGCAAAAAATTGCCCTTTCCAAGTTACCAATGTCGGGAATGGAACTTACGACATTTGAACCTGGGGCCTGGACGTATACCACTGAGCTACCATCCAGTTCCAAGACATCCGTGCAACAAAGGGTTCACAGGTTTGACATGGTATGGAAAAAAAAGTCCGCCATGTGAAAATTTTGGCTCGCTGCGGCATGCTGCTGCCGTTGGTGGCTGCAGCCAGACAAGGCTCCTGTGACCAAAGAAAGAAGGTATGGCAGGAGCCCAACCCAGAAAACCCTCAGAATTATAAGAGGGGGGGGGGTCCAGAGCTTTAGACCCACCCACCCGGCTGAAGACCCACCCACCCAGACCCCCCCCCCCATTGCAAAATAGCTCTTATAAACGAAGCCTGATGGCCGTGGTAGCGGATCTGACACGTAGTGAGGATGAGCTGAGTCTGAAACCAGGTTATGCAGTGGGAGACTGCCACGCCCGTAGGCTTCTCAGTGTGCATCAGGCACAACGGCTGTAGGCTGAAAAAAACAGCGGTGTGAAGATTGAAGGCTGAATCAGCAGGGCGCATTTCATACACTATCAGCACCAGAGAGGGAGAGGGCATGACATTCAGGTACAGCTGGTCACTATTCGCTTGGGGCAGAGAATGTTTATTGGCATATTTGAATCCCCCATTCAACCATTTGACCACAGCGGGCTCCCAAGTGGAGGAGAAATGTCGAAAAATTGTACAAATTTCTGGCAAACTCTCGCACATTCACCGCGTCGACGAAACCCTGCGGCCTCCCATCGGCGTAGATCTGGGGGTCTGAGGTTGGGGTGGGGGATTCCCCACCAAACCGCCCACAGCGGTGCCTCATGCCCCCAACACCGCAGCGGCGGTGGCGCCCTCCGGAATGGATTGCACACCGTGGGGAATGCGATGTACAGCGCGCCACCCACCCACGGCCGCCCGTGGCTGTGGCCGGCCCAGGGGCGCCTCAGGCCCTCGCCAGGCATCAGCGGTACGAAAACCTCTCCACACCACTTCCGAGCCCTAAGAGCCGGGGTCAACAGAAGCAGAAATCGCGATTGAGGGGGGGGTAGATCCTCATTGAGGTGAGCGGAGTGAGTGAACGTGTCTTCCTTGCATGCTACATGCCGTGGATCGTGCAACAGGAAGGGTCTATCACATGAGGCCGTCGTGATGTGTTGTGGAGGGCTGAGGAGGGTTGTGCCGGGTTGCGCTGGCACACCCGTCCTCTCTCCTCGTTCCCCTTGTAACGGGTTCGGCCCGAATTCATGTCGGCGAATTGGGGCGTTAGGGCTTTGCGTTCCAGTTCACGAAATCGCCTCTGTGACAAATCCTCCGCACCAGTTCCATGCTCCGGAGTGCCTGGTGGTAGTGGTCGTGGTAGTGGGTCTGGGCGTGTACGGATCCGCTTAACATTTTGTCAATTGTTAGCGGGAGACTTCCCGGCGTTTGTCACGGGTCCACCATGGGGCAACCGGCACACCCGACACGGGAATCGAACTCAGAACTCCAGGACACGCAGCAAGCACACCGACCACTTGCCACAATCACTTGCTTGGTGGGAGGGGCCAAGGAGGGGCGACTCCAAGCCTCGTCTGAGAACACGTACCCATACATATATACGAATCAGGATTGATAATTTCGGACAAGCACGAGTTCCAAAACTCGTTGGGCAGAACCAGGTCAGTTGGGGTTGTTTGGGTTCAAACATGACAGGGAAGACAATGCTGCAACCGCATCAAGGCCTCTGGTATTGAATTCACCGCCGCGGCGCAGCTTCTCCCGAATCCATAAGGAACACCCACCCGATCCCCAAGACCAACGCAAAGCCCGGAAAATTAAGAGTTGTTAATTTCAAGGCTCTGAGGAAACAGGCACTGAAGGGGACACACGACGATACGATTTGGTTTTGGCAAGCGTTGACCTGTGCATTGCTGCTGCGGCTGAGTCACGCTAGGACAGGCCCAGATTACGATTTTTTTTATTACGATTTTACGGCATTTTTTTTACGATTTTACGGCGTTTTTTTACGATTTCGTTACGATGCTTCGGGAGCATTCACTACCCTACCGTCCCATGTTTTGGCCCCGCGGTGTCCGTGCCGTTACTAGGATTGACCTGGTTTCCTCAATAGCACCGGAAGGTTGAATCGAAGCGTGGGAGTCCTTATCCCCAACTCAAGGGGCCACACCGAAGCATGGGAGTCCGTACCCCCAACTCAAGGGACCACACCGAAGCGTGGGAGTCCATCACCCCAACTCGAGGGGCCTCCAACGTGGAGGAGAGGACTATGAACCGGTTATCCTCGATAGCACCAAAAGGTTAACGATAATTGGCCCGGTTTCCTCAAAAGCACCGGAAGGTTGAAGGCCCACAATTGGGCTGATTGGCTACATCACCCCTACCTTCTCGGGGTCCCCATGGTGGGGAGAAATCGACGTAGAAAAAGAGTGATTTGGTGAAAATGAGCTAAAAATGTGTGCAAAAAAGGTAGAAATGGGTGAAACAAGGTGAAAATCCAAAAATGCCATATCCCCAATACATCAGAACCTACTACCAAACAACAATGATGCCCAAAGTACTACAAAGTATGGGTTTCTACTACGGCCAAACGCCCAAATAGTTGCACTGCGCGCGCATTGCGCTTAAGGCAATGCACCAATAACATCACCTCGTCCAGCCAGCAAACGCACAGGAGAAGCTCAATATCCGACCTTCTAAGTAAATTTGAAAAACAAAAAGTGACGGTTCCCTCGCCCCCCCCCCCCCCCCGCTTACTATGCAGGGGCAATCACTATGCAAGGGCCATGAAGCAACGGATACTTGGCTACCGAACGCCCCCGTGTCACAGGCGACCGGTCATTGCCACGCAAAGTTCAGTTCTTCGTATTGTGCATTAATCACGACTGGAATGTTCCCTTGTGTACCTGCTCACAGGTCTGCTCTGCTTACGAAACACCAATACTATAGCACCTCAAAATCGTCTACCTCAAGCGATCCTCAACATGAAGATCTCAACTTCGATATCATTGCACCTTGACATAATGTAATATCATGCCTTCCGAGTTCCCCCGGCTGGAGACCCACAAGTGAAGCTTAAAAGCGTTGCAGAGGCTCTACAGTGCTCCCCGACACTCATTCGGTCTTGGGGAATCCAACAGCGGGCCATAGGAAGCTTTACGCCCCTGCCCAAACGTCAGCGACACTCAGAGAGAGCGAAGGCTAACAGGTCGTTGCCAACACTTAGAGAAACCGCGGGTAGTGGGGTCAGGGCCGGAGGGGCCCTGAAGCACCAAGTTCGGCTGCCTGTAATCAAACAAAATGTAAAATCTATATATACTGATCATGTCTGGTCGGCTCGGCATGTTGAAAAGAAGCAGGCTCAAAACTGATCATCTAACTCCTGATGTGCCGGTGACATTTCCACTGGAGCCGCATTCGGCCAGTGCTCCTGACAGGTGTCCAGATGCAACCGAGCAACGGGGCTCAACTACGCGCATGTCCAAGTCAATCAATTAGTCCTCTCAATATTGATCATTTGAATCCTCCCCCCGGATCCTGTGGGCTGTCGCGGCAGTCGGTTGGGGTGTTACTGATCTTCATAATGACGTCAAACCCATCCTTCACACATCCAAAGACGGGGCGCTTGGAGGGGAATAGGTCCGTGTTCTCACCGGTGGCATAACACCAGTGAGACCCTCCGCGACAGGGCGCGGGGCTTGTTGCCAGCTTATTAGAAATGTTGCCTCTTGCATTGTGCTGCACTTCCAGCTCATTAAGAATGTCGCCTCCTGCATTGCGCCGCACTTCCAGCTCATTAGGAACGTTGCCTCCTGCATCGTGTTGCACTTCCAGCTCATTAGGAATGTTGCCTCCTGCATGGCGCTGCACTTCTTGCTCATTAGGAATGCTGCCTCCTGCAGTGCGCTGCACCTCCAGCTCATTAAGAATGTTGCCTCCTGCATTGCGTTGCACTTCCAGCTCATTAGGTATGTTGTCTCCTGCATTGTGCTGCTGGTCACCAAACTTGAAAGCTGAATTGGGCTCAGGATCTCCGTTCCCACTTCGAGGGTTTTTGGGGTCCCGTGCAAATGGGTATCCAAACTGCAGCATAAAATTGGGAATTTTGTCAGAACTCTTCGGCGGCAGTAGATCAGCGTGAGGCCGGCTGTCGGCCTTTGCGTTTGCCTTGCCGACGATCCTGCCGTCCCCTAGTATCATCCGCCATCTCCTGTCAATGCTTCGTGGGATGCTCTTGGAAGAGTCCACCAGCGGCCCGCCGTTGTCCGGGAGCGGCTGCCGGAGTGTTGGTGTAGTCAGTGAGTTGGACACAATCCGAGCGTCCACTTGTGATGCATGATCCATGAGGTGTTGAAAGTCGAAAAAAAATAGACACTCAGAAAGTACTATGCAAGGGGGGGGGGGATAGGTGGTTTGGGAACAAGAATGAAACAAGTCATTTTTGAGCCCCTAGGGAACTGTTGCATTTATTTTGGCTCAAGCTGGTTTGGGCACTGTGCGCTGTATTTGTAAGTCCAAGTGCACAACAGGGGAGGGGCCTAGGCATCTTTGGGAGGTGCCCACTCAAATCTACATGATTAGTGTAATTAGGCTCCAAAGAGCCCGAAACCAAGAATAGGTCATATGCTACATGGCTCAAAAACCAATTTTGGGGGCACCTAGCCTACCTACAATCCACCATTTTTTGCCCCTCAAAATTACCTAAACATGATGGGAATGTCCGAGTGGCAGTGTTTCCAAGGATACCCACTGCCCACTGCCCCCCACAGTGCGGCAGTGTACACTTTTTTTTTTGCATCAGGCCTGCGCTGAGTAGCGACAAGGCTCTCGGGTTCGCAACCCGGTCTCTGCATCAGTGCTGCAGGGCGCAGAACAGTCACCCGATGTAACGTGTGACCAGAAGGCAATCCTGGATCTGTGCCTGCAGTGAGTACTAATGCATGGTAGTGCAGCGGGTACTGCCACGCCGAAGCAACCCAGAATCGTGAACGTTCACAAATTTATCAATCATTCATTGGTGTGTCGTATTTGCAGTGGATTAGGACAAATCATGTAACTCAAACTGGGCAAAGACCAAAGGAGGCCCGGTAGAAAAATAAACAAACCCAAAGATGATGGGGTCGCCTCCTCCGTCGCCTCCACGGCGGGCATCGAACCTACGCCCGCGTGACGAGACCCCCGTGCACTTCCAGTATGCTACGCTATTGATGTGGTGAGAAACCCCACCAAAACCACCAGCTGCAGGTAACAGGCAAACCTTGGGGGGCAAACGAAATACTCCCCAGCCCCACACCAACATCAACACGCTCATCGGGCGGCCTGCGCCGTCGCCTCCACGAGCCGCGAAGACGCAGCGCACTGCGGGGCCGGGCCCCCGTGCACTTTCAGGTATGCTATCCCTTCACAGACCTCAACAACAAATAATCCTCCTAGATGGTACCCAAGTATCCATCGACACAACACAAGAACTACCCATAGCGGGCCGCCACAAGCCACCCCGCTCCGGGCATCGAACCCCCAACCCCTGCCGTTGGGGTCGCAGATTATACCATTGTACTATACCGAAGACACCCAATACCTGCCACTCAAAATACGCGGCAAGGTCACGCATCACAGAAACAGCCACATGGGTCACTTCATGCTCAGACCAACCCTCCCCGTGGTGCCTGCCCACCAAATCATGCAGGAACCGCTACTCCGCCCCCGTCTCAGTGGCGCGTGCCAGACTTTGGTGTCTGTAGGGTGGGGGGGTCCCAGGCAGGTGTATGACGTGACAGCAAGTCAGGCATCCGGAGTCCCCGCCCCAGGTTGTGCGCCCCCAGGGTACAGCGCAGACTGTACTGCCACACGGCCTCGGGCCCAATCAACTCCATTGGAGAGGGGGAGATACAGCAGTGGGTCTGCGGCCACGCGCGTGGATAGTCACTGGTATGCAGTACCAGTGTCAGCCTGCCGTGTTGGCGGCAGGGCCGCCAGGAAAAGCGGTTGCAAAGCAATCATTCCAGAGAGCCGGGCACGATTAGTTCTGCTCACAGGGGGTGGGGCGGGGAAACATGTGCAGAGGAGGGGTACTGGGGTTCACCGCTGGATCCGGCGTCGCTCTTTTTGGTAGGCATCAAAAATTCGTTGCCAGTGTCGGCCAAGCAGAAAAGTGGCATGGCTGCAGACGGCTGCCATACTTGCATGTTTGCGAGATCGCAGGGCCCGAGTGTGGTAAGCAGAGAAGAGTGTGTGTGTAATGTCGTGATGTACCACCGTCGCCTGTCCGATGAAAATTGCTTCTTTGGCCGTGAGCAGTGCGTGCGCATGATGCTGCTGCCACCGTTGGTACCCGCTCCAGGCTGCCGCCAGGTAAATTTTTGTGGCTTGCCCCATTGCTTGGGTACGTTGTTTCAGCACGTAATGCAGGTATGTGCTCATGCGTGCCCCCCAATGTGTGACAAGATGACGCCGTTCCATCGATTGTGCTGCCGCCCTCTGAAAATCGCGCACCAGAACAGCCACCTTTGTGCAATGTTCAAGTAGGAGGACAGGCCGGGGGGGGCCCGTAGGAATTGGTGGGTCGGCTCCCTGCAGGAGGTCCAACAGTTGCTGTTTGACGGCGGAGCTGCACATGTGAGCGAGGCGGAGGACGCGTGACTTTCTTGCTGTGGTTAGAGGCTCTTGTAGGAGCTCAGCCGCCTGTTTTTCCGGGCATCTGGTGTGTGGCGTACGCACGGGTCGCCGCTTGCGCTTTGCTTGACAGAACCGAACTTGCTCGCTTAAATTCTTTTCAGTAGGATTAGGTTGGATGGTCCGACTGCGGAGTTTCCCATACCACGGACTAATGGATGTGGAGGCAACATTGGGCTGCCCTGGGGCCCGGGGCGGCATGGGCAGTGTGCCCCGTAGTGCCGTGACTCCCAGTTACGGGATGCAGGGGACACACTGACCCTCGACAACCAGGCGGTTGTGCGATGGTGCCAAACGGAGCCACACCGGGAGTGCGCCGACCGCGACCTACGGGACTTCATTTACACCCACACACACAAGGCAATCCGATCCCCATGCGATGGACACCAGGACACCGCGAGCTTACTCAGGTGTCTACCAAGCAGGACCGAGAGGACATCACGCGCAACAACGAGGTCGATAGATGGGCCAAAAAAGCGGCAGGTCTCCCACTCCCGGATATCGACCCCACTGACGTGAGCCATGTCGTCATTGGGGGGGGGCATGCGCCTACCCCCGCACGCAAAAGGATCCTGGGCTGCCGAAATAACCTGGGATTCCGCGACGCACAGTGGACAACATGGTTGCCCCTAAAAGGCACGCGCCGGCGCCTTTGGCACACGTGGCTCTAGGGCAATGTGCGGTGGGAAGCCTGCGGCGCGCCGTGGGAACAACAGGTCCTACAGTGCCAACTGTGCGGACTGCATCACGGCACTACCGCACACCGGCGCCTCGTTTCTTGCCCTCACTGGCAGCCCTCTTTCATCAACCTCTGGACCCACTCTTGGGGCGAGTGGCACCAGCGAGCCCGCGATTGGCTACTTACAGCGACTACCAACGACCTGAAGTAGATCTCCTGTCTCCGCATCCCCAGCAGTTTCGTCGCCACCATTCCCCTCCAGGCTATGGCACAAATCCGGTACCGGGTGGCGTGGTTTCAGGGTGAGCATTGCTGGCGGCTGGAGCTCGGCCCTGTAGGACGTCTGGGGTCCCGTGATGCGGGCAATGTTTGGTCTAAACTCACATCTGCCAACAAGCAAAAGCACATGCACACAGAAAGCGATAAGTAGCGTCGGTATGCGAGTCTGGGGCGTGATGTCGCATAAGGCAGCCTGTGCCATGGATACTGTCCAGGGTGGGTGGGTGGGCCATCGACATACAAAATATAAAAGACAACTAAGCGGACAATCAGTGCAGACACATATACACTCAATCCTGCACAGACCAAACTTGGGTTTGCTTATGGCAAACCTCATTTTGGTCTAAACTCACATCTGCCAACAAGCAAAAGCACATGCACACAGAAAGCGATAAGTAGCGTCGGTATGCGAGTCTGGGGCGCAAACACTCCCCTACACCGACATGATAGCAGGCTGAATCTGCCCTGAAAGAAAAAAAATAGATACCGGTTGCGCGCCGTGATCGGCCGCGCTGTGCAACACACGCACCCCGCGCAACACACGCCCACGCCGTGACACCCCCCCTCGCAGTCGCATTGCGTCAATTACAGCACTCTTGCCGCTGTAACCGGACGCCGTAACTTCTCATGGCCCCGACAGCCCCCTCACCCGGTTCGGCCAAAGGCTGACCGTTGTGTTTGGTTGCTGCACCGGGTGAGGGCACGTCAGAAGGTAGGGCCACGACGCCTAGGCACACTCAGCCACTCTCGGCCCGCAGCACGCTTGCCGCGTCAGCCACAGAATTCCGGCGCATCACGCATCATACGCACGGGCACCCGCCGCGCGTACCAGTCCTCCGCAATGGTCACTGCAGCGCGGTACAGCCTCTCCCGACCTACAGCACCCTCCCAACACCGCACCCCTGCACCTGGTCGCGCAACCACAGGCGGTGCCCGCAACAACTCAGGCCGCGGCATGCAGAAGTACCAAGCCTCCCACACGACCGGCAGCCATTGCCGGATGAGTTCTAAGGCCGCATCCGGGTCCTGACCCACATAAACTGTCCCATGCTGATTACACGCCAGCCAACCCGTGTACGACAGCCCCAACGCGTGTCCTGCACTACCCGCCAACAGACCCGGACACCAGCCAGTCAACACCACCAGCCTGCACCGTGGCAAATGCCACCACTGGTCCGGGACCCATTGCCGCACGCCCCGCAGGCCGAACGGCCCCGCGTCCCAGAGGGGCAATATTATATTATACACCTCCTGGCGCATCGCACCCGCCAGGAAGTGCTGCCGCGGCGCTCTCCACGCGTGGGTCGCTCCCGCCCCGTATCTCCATCGCAGCGCCGCACGGACCGCTCCCGGGGCCACCGCCGTCCCAACTCCCGTGAAGCTGACGGAGGCCGCGGGCCGTGAGGCTCCCACGCCGATGAAGTACTCGAACGCCCCCACCAGGAGCGCTGTCAGGTCCAGGGCGCCGGGGAAGAGCATGCAAACCGCGTACAAGACGCACGCGGCGTCCACGATCTTTCCCCAGCGCCGTGCACCGCTTACCGCTGCCGTGAGCGCCCGCGCCCATCCCCGCAGCACCGGCACCGGGTGGGCGCGTGCGATGCCCCGCTGCCGGTCCTCCTCCCAACGCCCCCAATCACGCTGGCGCCTGCGCCGGCCCATATGCGCTGGCGCCGGCGGCGGCAGGGGGTGGAAGCACGGCAGCGCCACAGGCCTTGGCATGGGTTAAAAAAAAAACTAAGGCACCGCAAACGCAACACATGCGAGGTTACCTCACCGCCATTCGCACCGTACCCCTACCACGCAGACACTCGCATGCTCAGAGCTATCGGGCGCCGTGCTCCCCGCTGGTCCCCGTCTGCACCCTCACCCGGCTCGGCCAAAGGTTGACCGTTGTGTTTGTTTGTAGCACCGGGCAAGGGCGCTTCGGAGGACACACGCACGACGCCTAGCTACTTGCAGCCAACGGCCCAAGGACCAAACGCAGGGTGTTACGGCGTGTCAGGCAGGTTTCCGGACCTTCATGCCCACATGACCCTGCAGCTGCTTTATCACCGGTAGCTCCAACGTCCATACATGCTGGACTAACACCGTGGGGCCGCCCATACCCAACCTCAGCCGACGTGTGGCCTCCTCTTGTGCTGCGGCATAGTCCCCCCTCCACCCCGACTGGATACGGCTGAAAGGATCCGCCGGGTTGCATTCTCCTGGGACCCAGCACAGATATTACGACCTACGCGACCGCGTGCACGCGTATACCAGCCGCCGCAAAATTCTATTCTGCACTCGCAACCCCACACTCGCTTTTCCTGCCGCAAAACTTTGCACCACCGAAAAGTTATCTCCAACCAGACCTACTCTGTTCCACCCCAATGCGGACACGAAATGCACTGCATACTCTAATGCCGCGAACTCTGCAATCTGCTGATTGCACAACACCTCATGTACGATCCCTGACCTTCCCCCCATAGTGTATCCCCACAGCGCCATCCTCCAGGTTCGCCCATCGCAGGCTCCATCAAAAAAAATGTACTCAGCCCAATCGCGCGGCTTCTTAAAAAAAACCAACGGCCTCCATGCCATCAGCCCCCATGGCAGCAAGCCCGCAAGGGTGTGCAACAAACGCAAGGGGGCGTCAGCCAACCACTGAGGCTGCCACAGTATATGCGCCCACACTGGCGCCACGAACGGCAGCACTCCCCAATTTGGGCGCACAAACCACAGCAACCTGCCCAAAAAGCGTAGCAAACGGCGGCGTGTACAAGGGCCTACAGCCAGTTGCCACCAGCGCGCCACCAAAGCTTGCCAATTTCCACGCGCCGTGGACACAGTGGCAGCCTGGAAATCGAAAAACTTTCCAATCCATGCCAAACCAACGGCGGCCTCCAAGGTGCTTTTTGGACTGACAATGGCCCCTTCCTCCCTCAGGCGCGAAGCAACAACACCCGCCTGCATACTAACCCACTTCCTGCCATACCCAATGATAAACACATCGTCCAGGTAGACAAGCACCAAGACTCCCTGCACCCCCGCGCTCTGTACCAGCCTGACCATCACGGCCTGGCAAATGGCTGGACTGTGGGTCCACCCGAACGGGAGACAATCAAAACTATACAATACTCCATCCACTGAAATTCGAAAGGCGTCAGTAAACTCAACAGGGGTCTTCAGAGACCAAAAACAATTACTAAGATCGATATGACATGCACACAAAACAGGCTCCTCCCCCACACAGGGCGGGTCACCTTTGAGGAACACCATCTGGTGAAGAAGGAACATGACATTATCCCCCACCACCCCCGCACAACCGGCTGGAACGAAATCCAAATGTATATTCCAATGCACAGTCTGTAAAAAAGCGACAAGCTCAACGCTTGGCAATCGCAAGGGGGGGCTGTCGCACCCCTGGGCCTTGTTGAAAAGGACCATGTTGCAAATACAGCTTGCCTTTTCGCTGTTTTTCGGGATAGCGAAAAGGGACCCATTGGGGCCCAAACCGTCCGCAAGACAGCGGCGCAGTACCCCTTGCTGCACCAATGCCCTGGCCAGGACCGCAGACTGGCCTGTTACAGGCGCCAGAGAAGAAAAGGACCGCCTGCTCACCGCGCCAAAGTTACCCGGCACCAATGCCTTCCAAATATCGGGGGGGATGCGGACATTACCCACAGGTCCCACCCCCCTCTCTAAAATGGTCGTAGTTAATGGCACCACAATTAACTTTGGGGAAGTGGAGTCTCGCAACCAGATCAGCCACGCGTCCCTCGTGAGCTGCACAAAAAACTGACCGATATGTACCCCAGGGTGCGGTATCCCTAACTCTGACGAATGCCTCCACATCCTGAGCACCAGCACCAGCAGCCGTCCCAGGATCCAGCCATCATCGCCTCCGCTGCTTGGCGGGAGGTCGATCACCTCCCGCAGCTTGCTGCACCACTCCCGAACCGCTCCGTCCCGTACTCGCTGCAGGACCCACTCGGCCAACTCGGGGCCCCAGGGCTGCTGATGCCACGGGGCTGGCACTGCCATGCCTGCGCACCTTGACGGTGCGGCGCACCGGGACTCCAGGTCGCTGAGGCGTGTCATCATCCGACAGTACAATGCACGCTCGCTTGGATCCAACATCAGGCTGCTGCTCCACAGTTTGCCGTCCGTCCCGAAATAACTCCGAAATCGCTGCAGGCCAGAAGTCGTGCCCTCGCGCCGTGCGCTTAACGAACTTGGAGGGTCCCTCTGGCCATGGTAGTCTGATGGAGGTCCAGATTTTATATTCTTCAGGTGGCTGTGCGTAGTCCTCCGCCACCCTCCGTGATTTCCATCGTCCCCACCATTGCCGGATTTCCGCAGGGAGGGCGAGGTACTTCTGCAGGGCAGCACCCCCGCGTTTCCAACAATGCCACCTGTGATTGGCGTACTCTGTTCCCCGGAACCCGAATTCCAGGAATGACTCCAACCATGGCGATCCGGAAGGGCACATGATGGGCGACCTGCGACGACCTGTGGACCCATAGTCACGGAGCCACCTCGCCCATTTTGCGGAGTACGGGCCCAGTTCTCGCTGAACAACCTTGTCACCGTTCTTGTTGCACCTGAACCATATAGCCTCGTCCTCGATCCCTCGTCGTCGAACCCCGGCCGCTTCCCCCACCCGCCACAGACAGGTGAAGGAGAGGACGGCCAAGGCGAACCCGGACCACTGCTCCTTGGTTCGACAGGATTGGGCAAGTACGGACAGTGCCTCCAGTCCTCCATACGGTCGCTGCTCCTCCGTGTTGCGGATGGTGGACTTTGCCATGCGCCAATGCCTGGCCTGGACCACCCCAGCGATCCATCCCAAGTCCTCCAGGGCTCGTACCGCGCTGATAGCCCCTCGCATGTATGATCTCGACCTGCCCTTGGCGAAGAGCGCACGTAAGTATCGGTCCAGCAATTTTGACTTATCGACATCCGGCTGCGAGGCTGCGAGTAACCCCAATGCCCGGATGTGAACGGCATAGTTGCTTCTGGTGCCAACGCTCCATGACATGGCGACAAGCGCATCGGAATACTCTGCCGGGTCTTGTCGATTGAGTCGCTTCCACGCCGCCCACCAAGATGACCAGTGTGCCGACTCTCCCAGTACTCCCTCCACCTCTCCCGACGGCGTCTCACCGACTGTCCTCCTCTCCCCCTGTTCTTCCCCCCCTTTTTGGCACCGTCACTCGTAGTATGGGCAGGCAAAAAACCAATGCTTCTTGCCCGGCGCTCCATGGCTCTTGCACGTGCGGCAACCCGTAGCCGGCGGATCTGTCATGTCGGTCCTCTGCTGATTATTGTTCTTCGGGATCCAAATCCTACGTCCGTTCTCGTACGAGAACCTGCTCCGCAGGCTAGCCAGACGGCGACGGACTTCCTCCACAGGGACCGTAGTGTCCCCAAAATTTTCTGGCGGCTCCCCCACTTCCTTTGGGGTCTCGCCCCCACGCCCACCTCCGGTGTGCTGATGGTATGATTCTCCGTACGTCCCCATCGCCGATACCAGCAGGATCCACAGTCCCTCCACGTAATTGGCCACCAAGGCCGGAATCGGGGGGGTTCCCCCACCGTCCGACCCATCCATGGGGGCGGTCACGGCCTCCAGCCAAGCACCGGAGGTCCAGACCTCTTTGCTCTGCGCCTTCTCCGGAGACATAACCAACTCTTCTTGGAGGTCAGACGATTTCCAGGCTGAGGTGCACTCCAGCAGTAGGGGATCCACCTTTTGACCGTCCAGGACGGCCTTAAAAAATACCAATAAACGGCATACCCACTGCGGTTTATGATCCATCTCCATCAAAATAGATAGCTCCTTGTGGCTCAACTTGGGGATCTTTCTGGAGGGCTCACTCTTCCCCAGCTGCACCTCCTCCAATCGCTGCTCCAACATCTCCAGCTTTTTCAGGACCTCGCTGATACCACTCTGCGACTGCTCATTGCTCTCTTCCACCGCCTTAGCGAAATTACCCGTATCCACATCGAATCGCAGGTCCTCCAAGAGGCAATAACACGCTATGTACTCCACCAACTCCACCGTTGTGAGCTCCAGCCCATGCGCCTTGACTGCCTTCTCCACCCACTCATCCTTTTGATCACCCAACCTGTTAAGGTCAGTCTGGATCTCCATGCGCAGCCTCATAAAATCCTTCTGAGGCGCCACCAGGCTCCATTGGGCGTGCAGCCCCGACTGCGTATACTCCCGGAAAGAGATCATCTTCTTTCCTTTTCCTTTATCCTTCTTCGCAGTCTTGGCCCCCGACGGGGTGCCCTCCCTCGCAGAACCCTTGCGCTCCGCCTCCTCCCGCAAGGCCTCCTCGATCTCGTTTGGGGTAGCAAAACCAGGGTGCATACCCCCGACTCCACGCAAACGCACCTGCACATGACTCCCGCTCTGGGGCACCTTCATGTCGTCCGCGAGGGCACGCCCCTCGCACAACATCCAAAAATCGTCGTCGCCACAGCCCCACAGCCTGACAACTGCACAGCGCAGCTGACGTGCTCCTTCGCAGGGAACCTGCACCCAACCCCGCGGGCCTTGTAACCAAACGTGGGGGGGGGTCGGGGCGCGTGGCCGATCCGCCCGTGGCAGAACCATCACCCCGTCCCCCTGAGCTAACCCCCCTGGTTCGGCCAAAGATTGACCGTTGTGTTTGTTTTGGGCACCAGGGGGGGTCGCCCAAGGTTCAAGGGATCCGGCGTCCAGATGCGGCGTCCCGGCAATCCCCGCCCCCCCCTTTCCTCGGCGTAGGGCTTCACTCAGCTCAATCGATCGCCCGGCTTTTGACCCGCCGGCCGGTTTCCTCCCAACACGCGCTCCTCCGGGCTCGCCCTGTCGAGGCACCAGCCCACGGGGTAATCGGAAAGCATCCCCCATCGACATACAAAATATAAAAGACAACTGAGCGGACAATCAGTGCAGACACATATACACTCAATCCTGCACAGACCAAACTTGGGTTTGCTTATGGCAAACCTCATATAATGAGCGGCCCACAAGTCAGGGAACACACTGCCCGGGAGTAATCCCCGTGGTTAGTGTGGCTGGTGAGTTTACTGCCATCACTGTGCCACTCGTTGCCGCTGCGGGCCTTGTTGTTGGTGTACGCTTCATGGCCTGCCACGACACATTTGGTGAAGCCAGGCGGAACCTCCCCTTCCGCTGGGATGGACCTAGTACATTCCGTGGCGATGTATTTCCGTGAGAGGGATTCGTCACCGACGTCGGGATGTTGGCTGCGCATTTGAATCCCGTCGTCAGAGGACTCTTCATCGAAGAAAGTGGGGCCCCCGCGCGGGGCCTGATACTCACAAAGCTGGATGGAGGTCCGTGCTCCCAGTTGACGGAGCATGGTAACATAGTCACGAATGGGCGCCATCTTCCGATCGACGGGGCGCTGAGCAATTGCCCGAACCCGGCCGTGGCGGTCACGGAGTGCAGTTTGTAGCAAAGTGATGTAGCGGCAGCGGAACGCCCAATACATTTGGTGGAGCCTTGTACCTCCTTGACAGACCGGGTCGGTGAGATGGAGGACATGGTGGCACCGTTCCACCCCTTTGGCAGTTGTGACGAATTCCCGGGCCATCATGTCGATGTCGTAAAGCAGGTGGTCGCTGGCCACGTAGAGCGATCAGTATACCCACCGGGGCATGAGTACTGAGGACAGTAGCTGGGTGCGTTCGAAGGCATCGAGTGGCAGTGTGCGATACCTAGCCAAGTCACATTGGACAGTGTGCTGGATATCCGCCCTGGCAGACTGCAGCATGGTGGGGTGTGCAATGAGGTGACCCAGGTATTTGAATAATGGCGGGGAGGCAGTGATGGTGTGGCCAGCCCAGTGTACTTGGTGCTTCCGATAGCGGGGGGCCCAGTGGATGACTTCTGCTTTTGAGTGGTTGATCTTGAAGCCGAGGAGCTAGGAGAGTTCCTGCACTCGGTGAAGGACAGCCTGCAGCTCGGACTCGGACCTGGCGATGGCTATGTCGTCGACATAGATGAAGAAGTCAACGTCGGGAAACTCCCTCTGCAGGGTCCCATGCAACGACTGATAGACCAGGGTGAAAAGGCCGGAGATAGGGGGCACCCCTCTTTAATACCTCTGTGGACCTTGTAGGTGAGTCCTCCGCACTCATTCATGGGCTGTTCGTAGATCTGTTCGACTAGCTGGAGCAGATGCGCCGGGGCACCGATACAGTGGAGGGCTTGCAGGATGGCGGCGTGCGGTGTGCTGGGAAAGGCCTTGGCGACGTCAAGCAAACACACGTAGCTAGGGTTGTCACTCTGAAGCAACGTGGACCAAAGATTCGGCGCCTGTGCGCTGGTGGTGTGGCCTTTGCGTGCTTCCGCTTGCTCTGGCGATAACGCTTGGTTGAGGGGCCGTTCCATGGCTTGCAGCAGCAGTGAGGCAAAGAGTGTGTACATGCAGCCGGAGACGGATATGGGCCGATAGTTCAGTGCTGAGGTGGGGGAGCCCTTTTTGTATAGGAGGGTGACCCGCGACGTACTCCACCGCTTCGGCATGGTCCCGGTGTTCCAGGCGCTTACAATGCACAGGTACAGCTCCCATTGGAGGGCAAGTGGCAGCCATCCCAAGAGGTGGGGCGCGACCCCGTCCGGGCCTGCCGCCTTCCGTTTGGGTCGCCCCAGGGCCTTTAAGAATTGGTCCCATGTCGGGGCGGCGGCACGAAAGCCGTGCTGGGGTGTTAGTGACTGGCGTAAGAGTGAGCACATGGCTGCGGGGTCCCAGGGCGGATCCCCCGCGAAGTGAGGCAGATGCTTGGCCATGGACTCTTTTGTGGGTTGAGGCTGCGTCATTTGGAACGGGGTGTGCATCCAGATCTTCATGTCTTGATAGAATGTTCGGGCGGACTTGACTGCAGACTTGTGGAACCGACGCAACGCTTTGTGTGACGCAATGGCCTGTTTTCTGCCCATGTAGTCGCCCCAATCCTTCAGTGCACGCTGGGACGTAGGGGCGCATTTGCAAGCCGTCCTGAACTACTCCTCCTTGGCGTCCAGCTGGGGTGCCTTAGGTCGGTGGTTTTGAACGAATCAATGGATTTCGTTGAAGATTGCCTCATACCGCTCCTGCGGGGACCCGGACAGGCTCACCTGGCGAGACCATTTGGTCATGTGTTTTTGAAATGTATTGAAGGTACCCGTGTGCCAGTGCTGGACGGAACCGGTGTACTCTCGGTGGTCGGATCCATCTTGGATGGAAGAGCCGAAGACTGCCGCCACTGCTTTGTGGTCGCCGGCGGACGGATAGGTGCGAGTAGAGCACCCTGTGGGCGTCAGTGCGTGCCAGATGGTGTCGGAGACGAGGACCGCATCCAGGCGCACTCCTTTCCGAGTGGTGAGCAGTGGGGAGTTCATGTCCGTCGTGGTGCAGTTGGCCGGGCCAAGCAGGGTGCCATCCAGCAACTTGTGGTGCCACCAGCGCACTGGTCTACGGCGGGGCCACACGGACTCTTTGCCATGATTGAAATCACCCATTAGTAGCCCCAGGCGCAAGAGCTGGCTGATCCACTGATCTAATGATGTGCGAGAGCGCTGGTCGAAGGGTCCATGGATATTCGCCGCACTGAACGTCGGGCGGTCGGGAAGGGATACCTCGACGGCTACACCGCATGGGTGGGCTGGTTGAAGTAGGCGTGTGTATTGGGCAATGCTGCGGTGGGCAGGAAGAGCACGTCAGGGTTGTTGGCGGTGTGGGTCGTAGGTTGGTACTGAGGTGCCATGCGGGCAACCTGGCACATGTGGTTGTAGCCTGACTTGAACCTGACTTCTTGATAGGCGATGAGGGTGGGTTGGGCCGCAGTAGTCTCCCGCAGGAGCTGGTTCCACCGTTTCTTGGACAGGTGTGGGCCTCCCACGTTGAGGGAAAGGACCTTGAAGGTGTGGAGTCGCCCAGGGCCCGGTAACGGGTGGATGTCGTTGCTAAGTAAGAGGAGACGTCGAGCCGGGTCCCACATGACGTGCGAGGAGCTAATGGTGCCGGTGACCTCCCCAGAGTGTGGGTAGTAGTAGCTAGGGCTGATGGGTTGAGGAGGGGGTTGTGAGCATGTCTGGCAATGTGATAGTAGGAGTGACAAGAGGCGGAGCTGCCATGGTAGCCGGTTCATGTTCCATGGGAGAGGTCGAAGGTGGCGCTGGCGCAGCGCTGCGCGCCTCCGGGTTGTCCGATTGCAGGTTTGGGTGGTGTCGACCTTAGCTAGATCATGTGCCCACTGGTCCGTGGCGACCCCGACAATTAGGAGGAGAACAATGTAGTGTATGATGTGACGGCACGGTAGTTGGAGCCGGATTGGTACTGCGCGCGTAGGTGGCATGCGGGGCATGGAGGGGACAGGTGTGGCAGTGTACCTGTGAGGCACAGTCTCGACCACTGGCCCTTGCGTAATCCAGAACCAGAGCATGCTTCCCCACGATGTCACGTCGGCTGCAGCCGCGGGTGCCAGTCCAATGACCAGTGCCGAAAGGGCCATTAAGCATATGAATACATGCAGAGGTGAGTGGGGCTGTGGAGGGGGCAAGACCGTTGCTCGAGGGGTCCGCGACCCGTTGGTTGTTGATGTTGTTGCGGTCGCTGGTAATGCGTGATGGGGGGGTGGGGATGTTCGTGGGGGTGACGGCCGTGGCGGGATGACGGAGTCCAGCCATGCCGCGATTCAGTAAGGGGAGGTACGAGCGTCAGGGCGCTCTTGGCGGGAAGGGCGCTCCGCTCTCGCTGGCGAGTGTAGGACGATAGTACGACCCAACAGATCGTCAAGGGTCGGCGGTGTGGCGGTGGTGGGAGCTGACGTGGCCGTGGGTGCGGTGGCCGCGTGATGCAACAGGTTTGCAGAGAGCCACTGGGCTGCCGACTGCATGGCCGCCGCCGTGCCCCACTGAAGGCCGGCATGTAGTCGCCACGTGTCGTCATCTGTGGCTGCTTCCCCCCCCACTGAGGCGAGGGTCTGCTGTCGCAGGACTTCCTGCATGGAGTCGCATGGCAAAGTGGTGAAGGATATTTCCCCTGACGCGGAGTCGAAGACCATACCTGCACTGACTGCCGCCGACTCGCGGTGCTGGTATTGGACCAGGTACATGCTCTGGTTGGCCCGGGGTCGGCCTATCCAAGGACCGACGTCATTGATTGTGCCAAACATGGCAGCGTACTTTCGGACGTTGTATTGAGACACCCCGACCGGGGCCGACACCAGGGCCTGGCTGTCCGTGAGTTCGGGGTCTACAGTAGTGGCCTGCCATCCCGAATATGCACCAAAGCGGACCCGTTTGTCGGTGTGTAGTCGTTTGATGATGAGGCGGGCACCTTCCCACAGCTTGGTAGCAACGTCCGCCGGGTCGATGTCGGGCTGCAGCTTCACCAGTTTTTGGTACCGATTCATGGGTGCGTACTCTTTGAACCACATGTCTATGTCTAGTGTCTGGCGGTACCCTCCGGAGTCGTCGTCAATGTCAAGGCTGTCGTTGTGAAGAGCTGCTGCCGTTTCCGAGTCCAGATCTGCCTGGCACCTCACCGTGGACTCCGCATGATCTTTGTGTCGAGCTTGCAGCAGCACATATATGGACTCGGGGTCGGAGATGATGATGTATTCCAACTGCTTCTCGGAGGCGACTCGTGTCCATTCGCCGTTCAAGTGCGGCGGAAGGCGGTACTCCCATAACGTACCGGAGGTGTTTAAGTTGGAGACCATGCGCGCAGATTTCCATGGGAGTTTGGACGCATCCCGCGCGTCTTGTGACGCCATGTCATTGGCGTCATTGATAAACCGGTAGAAGGACGTGGCGTGGACAGTATTGGGTGGGGCGACAAGGCGGATGATCAGAGTGGATTCCTCGTGCTCTGGTTGCATAATGGTCGAGGCGGTGATGCGGTGCGTGTGAATGCTGGGCAGGTCGACCCAAATGGAACTTTCCGTGAGTAGAAAGGCGTACAGATTGACGGTACCTTGGTATGTGTTGAGTTCGCCCCATCGGTGCTGGTCGTGTGGCGTGCGGACATACCACCGCGAGCTTGGATCAAAGAGCATGGTAGTGCAATGTTTGCGCAGCTTTTTGATCACCGGCTTCCCATCCAGCGCCATGGTGATGACTGGGGAGATGGCGAAAGACTGTTTTGTGGGGCAGATGATCCAGTATCGCAGCTGCCTTTTTTCCGACTTCGCGGCTTGCAGGTTCCGCACTGCCTGGGTGAGGTAGGCGTCTTGGTTCCCTGTGAAATTCAGGGGTAGTCCCTGGTCATCATACGCATCCTTCTTGTCGAGGTAGTAGTCAGGAAGGACGATCATAGTGGTCCCGTGTGTCGGCAGGAGGGCAGGTGATGGCGGGACCGGTTGGGGATGGGGGTCCAGGTCGATCATGCTGTCGCTCATGGCGTACCCGTCGCCGATCTCGTAAGCCCACGGCTCCGTGTGCCACATGTACCGCATCAACTGGCTGCGGGGCCGCTTTTGCAGCTTGTCATAGAAGTATTACCCAGCGATGTGGACGCCTGTGCGGAGATCTGTCGGCGGCGCAGGCATGGGTGTGAAGTGATAGGCCGTGGTGACATTCTGCTTTACCGCCTCGGTGAGCCACTGTAGGTCAGTCTGTAGCCTGTCAATGGTGGGCTCTGGGACTGGGTCCTCCGGAGGTGGCGGTGGAATGATAGCTGGTGGGTGAGGATGGGGTATGGCGCGCGGGGAGACCCGTGCCGTGGCCGCTTGGGGCTGTTGTTGTGGCACGACTACTGTGGCCACTAGTGGCACTGTCGGCCACGCGGGCTCCGGTGTCTTACCCTTCCCCTTCCCCTTCCCCTTGCCCTTCCCCTTGCCGGGGGCGTGTCCCACGTGGCCTGGGTGATTGCGCGGGTGTAGCGCCGTGTGATGATCGGCTGGTGTCCCCTGACGTGGTGTGGGTGCGTGCGTTACGACATGGTGTTGTATCGGGGCCGGACTTGGGTGTGGGGCGTGATAGGTCGGCTGCATAATCACATGTGCCCGCGTGGGGGTCATGGCAGTAGCAGTGTGGTGGTGTGCGTGGGTCGATGCGTACGGGGCGGGGTGTGATTGGGGTACAGGCCGTGGTCCCAAGGGGGCAGATGTCGGTGCCATGTGTGCCTGCTGGTGTGCGTGGTGTTGCCCCTACGGTTGGTATGGATAGGTGGGATCGTTTGGTTGCTCAAATGCCGAGCCCTGGGGGTAGTCGTATACCTGGTCATATTCCAACCCGTCCATTGAGACTTCGTAATCCGCATTCTGGGGATCCGATTGCCATTCGGGGGCTGACGGTTCGGTTTGCCAATCATTCATAGTCTGCAGGCGCCACAGTTCACCGAAGGAGTCCTGCATGCCGAGAGGCTGTGTACGCGTCGTCGTGGCTGGTAGTTCAGATGAGTGCCTGCTCGAGGGCGTAGAATAACGCGATGTATTCACTCTCAAGGTAGCCCCGTAACTCGAGGACTAGGTAAAGGGGCCGGTAGTGGTCCCACGCGTTCCCCGGGGCTGTACTGCTGCGGATGTTGCGGCCGATCCGGATGCAATCTGCCAACGTGGGGATGAGGCCTTGCTGTTGCTGTCGGCGGTGCTCCTCGTCCAGATGTCGGGTAAGGAGGTCGTGCGAGAGTGGGGGTAGTCCAAGCAGATCAGGTGAATCAGGTACTCGTCGCTGCTTCAGATGTGGTGAGAGATCAGACGAGAATCGCAACGCGCGGGATACGGAAGGGCTCTCCCCGTGCCGGAGTCGAGGGTATAGTACACCGTTGTACTCTGAGAAATCGGGTGATAGGGTACCAGCTGCGTCCGAAGCTGTATCAGGGGATTGATATGCGACCGTCCACGGTACTGCCAGCCAAAGTTGAGAAGGCCCTGCTTGCGTTTGAGCGTCCACTCTGGTCGGTACGACGTGCTCGGAGATTGGGTCGGTCTGTGTGGCCTCGGACTTAGGGAGGAGGGCAGAGCGTGCCTGAGAGTGCCACATACACACCACTGGACAGCGATGCGACCAATTCTGCAAGAGGACCTCTCCTAGGATCGGCGGTCAGGGGATCGTCCCCGGGCAAGACCGGCGCGGAGGGTCGATCGAAAAAAAAAATAGACACTCAGAAAGTGCGGCAGTGTACATTGTTACCGCTACCTCGTGCAAGGCTGCTGGTGCCAACCTTGGCCCGCCCATCAGTCGGCTTTGTCGGACTTGATACAAATCCAAGCGCCGCAATAGCTGAGGTATGAGGCCATGTCCAAGTTTGCTGCAGCTAGTTGCCAAGCAAGTAACACATTTCAGAACAACAACACACTATTGTTCAATCCCTGTGCTCCCAATTCTGCTTGGAGGACGCTGTCGCGATCCAAAACATGCACACCATACACTACAAGCAAATGGTTGCAAAGTGTTTTGTGTACTCAATCTGATCTTACTACTTATCCACCGCAGAGGGACTCTTTGTTGTGTCCCTTGCAATTCTCACCTCCAACGAGCACATCACACTGGTACACACACTGTATGCTTGTATGCTGCGTCCCCCACAGCGACTCATTCATGGCCAAAGGGGGTGGGCACCCATGTGCAGGTGGTGCTTGGTGTCAATTGCCACCACCCTTTCCAATGCGGCGGCTTGAGATGGCTTCATGGCCCTCATTTGGCTGACTGGGTTGTCCATTTGCTCGGACAAGGACATGGAGACGCTAAGGATTCTCTAGGAAAAGAACTTGCAGGGCCATTATACTGTTGCGACGGTGTACTGGTATAGCCATGGTGAAATGGACTGGTATAGCCATGGTGAAATGGTAGCTCTAGGTGGGGGAAATCCGCATTTAAACACGAAAAAAAATCAAAGCGACTGAAGGTGCTCCTTGGCCACAAGCACGTCACAAAGAGCTCCAAACATGCACATTGTGGTATGCATATGCAGCAGTGTTTGGCAGTTCATTGGAATTTAATTAGTCCCATGGGATATCCATCGTGATTGGCTAGTATGGACCACACTCATGTTTCTTTTCTGTGGGCCAATTTTGTTGGCACCATGCCTTCATAAAACAGTACAAGTGGGTGCCCTTGGCGGTGTTTGCGCACAGAACATGTTTTTTTGGCACACTGTAATGGAACCAACCCCAGGACACCAACCACTAAAACAGTGCGTACAAGGACCAAAAGCTGGAAATTGAAACGTGTCGTAGCAGTGCAACTTCAGTGTCTGAATATAGCTCATGGTTTAATGTACAAAGACATATAGGGGCAGTGTTGAAGAACACAACCTTATACTGTTATACAGTTAGATGAAAAAAAACTCCGGACAGGGCCCTCGTTCTGAAGGGGGTAAATGAGAGGAAACAGACCAGGAATACCCATGCGACGGTGAAATTTTCCGACACCGGGCTGCGGACGACTGGGAAGGTGCACAGCGCTCAAACCCTCCTCCTTCGAGGTAGTGAATGGAGACGGGGAGGGGTAGGAGTTGTTTCTGCTCACATCATTGATGGATTAAGCAATATAGACCCCGGAAGCTTTCATTAGTGGCACCAGCAAACTGGATCTGACGGAAGAGAGCTTCGCCTTTTGCACATATTATTCACAGATGGCGGCAGGTGTGGAAAGGGTCTGTCGGGCTGCTGACCAACGTTTGTTGCAGGATGACGTGTGCACATGAAACAGCTGTGCCGACACAGCGCACCCACCACTATTCTCCATCCATTTGCATCGCATGTAAAACCCCCACACACCTATAGAAATAATAATAATCGCCTCAATTCAATTAGAGCCGCAATGGGCACAAAGCACCCGAAAGAAAATTTCTATCAAGAATCTTGTAACCCCTGTGGGGTTATAGGTGGGGGGGGGGGGGGGGCTATGTGTGTGTCTGGACGCAGTTGCAGATCCTCTACACCTCAGCCTGCGCCACGCACAATGAAAGCTCCACCGAACAATGATCTAGAGCACGTTTGTAAAGCAACATATGCTACAGTTACTGCATCTGCCGCATCCCCTGATCCAGCTGACTATAGAGTACGGGGAGGGGGTGGGAGGGGTGGGGGAAGGCCCTGTTCCACTGCAGCCAGGCCCCCAAACTATCTGTTGAAAGGAGCGGGCACCAGGGGTTGGAGGGGCTACTCTTGGGAGGTGGGCAGGGAAAGAGGAGTGGGTTGACAGGAGATTGGCAACCTTGGAGAAGGAAGGCGCAACAGGAATATCGTCATTAGTTTACACATCCGCAGGGCAGCAACCAGCAAACCAATTCAGCCACCATAAACCACCACGAAGGTCCAAAAGTATACACTGCTCAAAAAGCCCCACCAGTGCCAACAGCCTTTACTGGCTTCACTTCAGTCAGCGGGGTACTGTCTTTCAAAAAGCTGGAGGTGGTGAGGGAGGGGTGGGTCGTAGGGTACAAGGCGCACCCCATACCCCCCCCCCCCCCCGCCCATTCCCCCTTGTGCTGCAGAGTTGAAGTTGGCTCCAAGCAGCGCCGGTCAAAAGCTGAAACCGTAGCCAATCCACTGGGGCAAAATAAGTATGCTCCAAAACTTGGTATCATGAAACGCTGCAACCAACATTGCCCCAAATCTTGCACCCAAAATCAGCGTGCCAACGAGAAGCATGCAGTACAAAACCAACCATTGGGTCTGTCATCCAGATGAGATGCAAGTGTCCGTGGAGCTTCCAAATGC
Organism: Eutreptiella sp. 'Long Island Sound 2002'; assembly: GCA_964036045.1. Classification (NCBI taxonomy): domain Eukaryota; phylum Euglenozoa; class Euglenophyceae; order Eutreptiales; family Eutreptiaceae; genus Eutreptiella; species Eutreptiella sp. 'Long Island Sound 2002'. The sequence goes on along the minus strand of OZ038389.1, from coordinate 49,913,116 downwards.
CTACCCTACAAGAGTGTCTGCTAGATAGTTCTTCTGTGTCTTAGACAAGGGAGAGGGAGGATGTCTGAATTGGACAGCATCCCTCCAGGTCTATATATCTTAATTTCATGGTCCCAAAGGGCTTCAGGAGTCGCTTCTCCCACACCCTCATGTCCCCGCCAACGCCTCAATACCCTCCCAAACTTCCCATGCAGTCCTACCACACCATTGTGCCTGGTTGACCACTTTTGACTTCACGTCACCACAAAGAACAGGCCAAAAGGCATACAAACGTCGAGGATGCTGCTCTAGTCGTGATCCCTGCAGTGATGATGCAGTGATGATGTGACAACATGTGTTGAAGAAGTTGAATGGGTCTCTGACTGCCCAAGGGGTTGCAAAACGAAAACGGAGCTGCCCCAGCTTGTTTCTTCCCTGTTGTTCCAAGCTCAGTCACGAGCTCAACAAGGAACTAAAGCAGGATTGGACGTCTTTAAAACCCAGTGAGCCACCACCTCGGGCATTCACATCAATTTGTGTGTATGGATGTGAGAGAGAGAGAGTGCCTATTTAGGAGCATGGGCCTTGGGCTTGAGGGTACCGAGTCCACAGTTGCTTCCCCAAGGGTCGCACAGCAGGGTGCCTTCAGCGCTAACAGAACAAGAGGCTCCACAACTGACTCAGGTCATGTTTGCTCAGTGGTAGCCTGGCCATGCCCTGTGCGTTCACGTGGCTGCTGCCGGTTAGGTCGCATGCTGTACACCATGGTGTAGTGCTGCAAGGGCAAGCCCTGATTGCATTGGGAAAGGCGGACGTCCATTCACCCGCGCCAGCCCAGGTACGGCCTGACAGTCCAGGAAGGGTCCATGAGATGACAGTTGTGTGTATGGAATTGTGGTGTGCTGGGAAACATCATTGAGGGAAACCAGTACCAGTCAGCAAGTATCAGGCCATCACAAAAGGTCAGGAGTTGGTGGGAGGAATCGGAGGGACATGGAGAGAGTCATGAACATCTGCTGTCTGCCGGCCAGCTGAATCAACCCAGGCCCCAGTAACTGGCTCAAAAAAACTTCGGCCGGATACGTTACCATTCAGTCATAGTAAAAATGCAGGTTAAGGAGAGCAGATGCTCCCTTCAGCCCTGCAAGCGCTTGCGCACCACGGGCTCCCACGTTGTTGGCCCACAGACTCAAAGTCAAGGTGTGCAGCGCAGGGGCTTCTTTCAGCCCTGCAAGGGCTTGTGCACCATTGTCTCCCACATTGTTTCCCCTAAGATACAAATGCAGAGTGTGCAGCGCAGGTGCTATCTTCAACCCTGCAAGGGCTTGTGCGCCATTGTCTCCCACATTGTTATTCCCAAGATACAAATAAAGAGTGTGCAGCACAGGTGCTTCCTTCAGCCCTGCAAGGGCTTGTGCACCATTGTCTCCCACATTGTTATGCCCAAGATCCAAATGCAGTGTGTGCAGCACAGGTGCTTCCTTCAGGCCTGCAAGGGCTTGCGCACCATTGTCTCCCACATTGTTTCCCCCAAGATCCAAATGCAGAGTGTGCAGCGCAGGTGCTATCTTCAACCCTGCAAGGGCTTGTGCACCATTGTCTCCCACATTGTTATGCCCAAGATACAAATGCAGTGTGTGCAGCGCAGGTGCTTCCTTCAGCCCTGCAAGCGCTTGCGCACCATTTCTTCCCATATTGTTCTCCCTAAGATACAAATGCAGTGTGTGCAGCGCAGGTGCTTCCTTCAGCCCTGCAAGGGCTTGTGCACCATTGTCTCCCACATCGTTTCCCCCAAGATCCAAATAAAGAGTGTGCAGCACAGGTGCTTCCTTCAGCCCTGCAAGGGCTTGTGCACCATTGTCTCCCACATTGTTATGCCCAAGATACAAATGCAGTGTGTGCAGCGCAGGTGCTTCCTTCAGCCCTGCAAGGGCTTGTGCACCATATTCTCCCACATTGTTCCCCACAAGATCCAAATACAGAGTGTGCAGCGCAGGTGCTATCTTCAACCCTGCAAGGGCTTGTGCACCATTGTCTCCCACATTGGTATGCCAAAGATACAAATGCAGTGTGTGCAGCGCAGGTGCTTCCTTCAGCCCTGCAAGGGCTTGTGCACCATATTCTCCCACATTGTTCCCCACAAGATCCAAATACAGAGTGTGCAGCGCAGGTGCTATCTTCAACCCTGCAAGGGCTTGCGCACCATTGTCTCCCACATCGTTTCCCCTAAGATCCAAATGCAGTGTGTGCAGCGCAGGTGCTATCTTCAGCCCTGCAAGGGCTTGTGCACCATTGTCTCCCACGTGGTTGTGCCCAAGATCCAAATGCAGTGTGTGCAGCGCAGGTGCTGTCTTCAGCCCTGCAAGGGCTTGTGCACCATATTCTCCCACATTGTTCCCCACAAGATCCAAATACAGAGTGTGCAGCGCAGGTGCTGACTTCAGCCCTGCAAGGGTTTGTGCACCATTGTCTCCCACATTGTTGTACTCCAGATTCAAATCCAGAGTGTGCAGCGCAGGTGCTTCCTTCAGCCCTGCAAGGGCTTGTGCACCATTGTCTCCCACGTGGTTGTGCCCAAGATCCAAATGCAGTGTGTGCAGCGCAGGTGCTGTCTTCAGCCCTGCAAGTGCTTGTGCACCCTGGTCCCCATTGCCACGGAAACGTAAAGATGCAGTGCGCAATGCTTGCATGCATAGGGTGTCCATTATTTGAGGGAGAGCATTTTCATGTCGAATGTAGTACCGCAAATGCCGTTGCTGCAAATGATACCACATTTGTGCACACACGTGACTGCACGCTGCTGTCCCTGAGAAGTCGGAAATACAACGCAATACATCTACTGGCAGCTCATGCAACTTCATCTTTGCCGAGAAATAGATGGTCTGCAAAAAGTTGGCCCAAAAAATGATGCAAGCTTTTGTGTTGTGCTAGTACAGATGTCCCCATTGCCACGGAAACGTACAGATGCAGTGCGCAATGCTTGCATGCATAGGGGGTATTTGGTAAAACTTACTACCAGATGAGGTAACACTTAGTAAAAGTTGGTAAAACTTAGTAGAAATGAGGTAAAACTTAGTAAAAAAAATTTCTAAAAACATTTTTTTAAACAAAAATTTTTACTAAGTTTTACCTCGGTCCACTAAGCCCCCCCCCCCCCGGCTGCAATTTCTTCAAGGTAGTCAACACTTCGATGGTAGGTGGTACTTTTGTTTAAGGGCACAAGGCCCCCGACTCGATTCTCGGCCACTTGTGTTAGTGGCGCCCCACCCAGGCCAAACCATCATGCACACCAATTGGTTGGCACTCGGCCAACATAACAAAATATAATTGGGGTTGGGCAGTAGAAAAAAAATCAGGCTCAAGAAAAGAGTCCTGACAGGGCCATGGCCAACATCTGTGGGAACTACTTACAAGTAGTTACAAAAGACACGCTTCAAAAGCAAGTCGGCCTTGGTATTTGCATGGCACGGTTTGCCTCGCACTGTGGGATTATTGGTGCACATCCCAAACAGAGCCGTTTTCAAATCCCCTTGCAGCTCGGTGCAAAATGCTTGGTCATTTCTCAGTTGACCATCGGCATTTTGGGGATATTGAGGAGGCACTGCATACCACTTGCGACAGATCCACATGCCCTTGCATTTGCAATGGCACCCCTGCATTCCACCTTCATCCAGCAGCTTGATGGTGTCAGTTGCCATCCGGCATGTCTCTTGACGTTGCATTGTGCCTTGTCTCGGCGTGTTGTCAAGGGCATATTGCAAGTGCCACAAGATCGATTTTGGTTGTTGCGTGAAATGGCTAAGGCTACTCTGTACTTCAGTCGTTCAAAGTTGGCCTCCACCCCAAGGACCCCAGCGGTATATTGGGAGGTGGCTCGGATGTACCCCGAACCGAAATCTGTGGACTTCGTTGACACATGCTTTTCTTGTGATGGCATACCGCACATGGCGTGCCACGAATGTAAGGTTCTTCATTGTGCCTTGCATGCGTCCATCTTGTGTCAATCGGAGATTTCTGTTGGGTTGTGCCAATTCTAGACGGCCAACCTTGCTGTTTTGTTGTTGCTTCTGCTGTTGCTTCTGCTGGTGTTGCTGCTTCAGTTGTTGACACCCGTCCTAGTGTGCCTACTGTTGTTGCTACTTCTGCTGTTAACACCCGAATCTTTGACCACTTCTTCCGCTGTTGTGGTTCAACGCCTTCTCACTCGGCAATCAAATCCACAACAGCCAACTCCTCCTAGTTTGCCCCAACAATGAGTGGCCGGTCACACATTGGGTCAAACTTAAGGCAGAGGTATTCGCGAGTTGGGGCAATCAACAATAAGCGGAGCACCCAATGCCAATTGCTCATATTATACACTTGCGCCACAATCAAGGGTGGTGCGAAAGACGACGAGGCGATGGACGACGCTTGCAAAGTGCGCTCTGCCCACGATTTATCAGCTGTTTGCGGCGTTGTGCACTGGCACGTGAGGCATTCCACAAAGAGTCGCGGACAACCCACGCCACGCCCATTGTGTCCCAATCCGCACCGAGAGCGGTTTGGGCAGCCCACCGTGATACACCACAATCTGGGCACAATCTATGACATAGTTCTTGGTGGTGAGGTCCTTGAAATGGCGTGCCTCGAACTCAAATTGTTGCGGCGACAAACCTGGAACTGTGACATGTAGTGGCCGCCTCCAATTGTTGCCAAGCAGTGCCTCTACCTCTGACATAGATGGGTGAAACGAGCCTTGGCTATCATCATCAGCCAGGATCTGTTCTGCACTAGGGCACCCAGTAGGAGATGTTGGGTGATGACCAGATGGTGCAGCGATTCCGGACAAAATGGAACTGGGTGGGATGGGGTCTGGTGGGGTACTCGATGCCTCGGCCACAGAGGTGTTGTTTCCATCCACATGCATAGAGGGGGTGGGGTGCAAGATGCTTTCCACATGCACCTCCTTCTCCCACTTTTGCAGCACCCATTTCACTTCATCCCTATCCTTGAACTGTCGGGCTAGACACTCCACTCCAACCAAGCAATGAATGCACCCATCGCAAAAGATACACCACAAATATACGGCCCTGTTGCATTGACCACAAGTAAAAGGTGAACGGTACAAGCGCATTGAATGCCACAATGCAGTCCCACGGGCCAACTCACGTTGCGCCTCTTTGGCCAAAGAAAGAGGCTGCCCATCACAGCTACCTTCACTGGAGGAGTGCATGCGTATTCCAAGGGTATCATCCGTGCCCATGGGACTCATTGAGGCCGATTTCTCCGTGCATGCCTCAGTGCCATCCGCAGAGCTTTGCTGGGAGGACGCCGTTGCAAACACAAAGGCCAAAAGATAAAAAGGGAGGGGGGACAAAATCAAAAGTGGCCCACAAGCGGGCAAGGTGGCTACATAACCCCCGCCGCCTGAGGGGTCCCCTTCGCTTCAGAGCGGGGGGCAGAATCAAAGGTGGCCCACAAGTGGGCACGATGGCTACATAAACCCTGCCGCCTGGGGTGTCCCCACCACTTTAGAGCAGGGGGCAGAATCAGGGGTGGCCCACAAGTGGGCAAGGTGGCTACACAACCCCTGCCGCCTGGGGGGTCCCCACCGCTTCACAGTGGGGGCAGAATTAGAGGTGGCCCACAAGTGGGCAAGGTGGCTACATAACCCTTGCCGCTTGGGGGGTCCCCACCGCTTGAGAGCGGGGGGCAGAATCAGTGGCGGCCCACAAGTGGGCAAGGTGGCTACATAACCCCTGCCGCCTGGGCGGTCCCCACCGCTTCAGAGCGGGGAGCAGAATCAGAGGCGGCCCACAAGCGGGCAAGGTGGCTACATAACCCCTGTCGCCTGGGGGGTCCCCACCGCTTCAGAGCGGGGGGCAGAATCAGAAGTGGCCCACAAGTGGGCAAGGTGGCTACATAACCCCTGCCGCGGGGGGGTCCCCACCACTTCAGATTTGGGGCAGAATCAGAGGTGGCCCACAAGCGGGCAAGGTGGCTACATAACTCCTGCCGCCTAGGGGGTCCCCACCGCTTCAGTGCGGGGGGGCAGAATCAGAAGTGGCCCGAAGGCGGGCAAGGTGGCTACATAACCCTTGCCGCTTGGGGGGTCCCCACCGCTTGAGAGCGGGGGGCAGAACCAGAGGTGGCCCACAAGTGGGCAAGGGGGCTACATAACCCCCGCCGCCTGGGGGGTCCCCACCACTTCAGAGCGGGGAGCAGAATCAGAGGTGGCCCACAAGTGGACAAGGTGGCTACACAACCCCTGGGAATCAATGGTCGGTTCTGATAGACTGAATGTCCCCGCCATACTGACTGAATGTCCCCGCCGGCTACACAACCCCTGCCGCCGGGGGGTCCCCACCGCTTCAGAGTGGGGGGCAGAATCAGAGGTGGCCCACAAGTGGGCAAGGTGGCTACATAACCCCTGCTGCCTGGGCGGTCCCCACCACTTCAGAGCGGGGAGCAGAATTAGAGGTGGCCCACAAGTGGGCAAGGTTGCTACATAACCCCTGCCGCCTGGGCGGTCCCCACCGCTTCAGAGCAGGGGGCAAAATTAGAGGTGGCCCACAAGTGGGCAAGGTGGCTACATAACCCCTGCCGCCTGAGGGGTCCCCACCACTTCATAGTGGGGGCAGAATCACAGGTGGCCCACAAGTGGGCAAGGTGGCTACATAACCCCCGCCGCCTGAGGGGTCCCCACCGCTTTAGAGCGGGGCAGAATCAGATGGCCCACAAGGTGAAAAATGTAAGTCGTGTACAAAAAAACCGTATAGGTGTGTAATTTTTTTTTTATGCTGTAAATGCGTGTAATTTTTTTTTTTGTTGTAAGTCGTGTGAATTATAAAAAAAAATTGAATTTTTTAATTTTTGCGGTAAGTCGTGTAATTTTTTTTTTTGCTGTAAGTCGTGTAAATTATAAAAAAAATTGAAAAATTGAAAGAAATCCAACCTTTGCAATACATGCGCAATATGTACAGCTGCCGGTTCCGTACGGCACCCCATAGCGACCTTAACGATGGGACGCCGAGTCCACAAAGCACATAGTACTCTGCGTGGCCACCAATTAGTTGGGACTCGGCCAATATAACATAGTTTCACATGTTGTCATTGGCACTAGACTCAAAATCAGGCCCAAGAGAAGAGTCCTGACAGGGCCATGGCCAACATCCAGTGTGCCTGCACTGGGAACAAAATCAGGCTCAAGAAAAAGAGTCCCGACAGGGCCATGGCCAACGCTACTGCCACCATTATAGGCCACCAAGGCACTGGCATGGGGCCAATATTATAGCAATCTTATACGCTCCACCATTGGTACACCAAACGGCGGAGGGAAATACAGCCCACAAAACATGCACCCGCTACAAGTAGTTGCAGAATGCACGCTTGTAGATCAAGTCCGTTTTTGTGTCACCGGACTTGGGCTTTGCACCAGGATTGGTGTTAAGCTGACAAGTGGCGCGCAACTCTGGAACTACCTGCTTGCACAGGTCATCAATGAAAAGCTGGTCACGCTCCAGCTGGCCAGATGCACCTGCTGGGTAGCCATCCGGCACCTTGCGCCACTCTCCACGGATGAGGACCTTGGGACAGGTGTCCTGCTCCTCGGTGGGAGTGTCCACGGAAGGTTGCGGCCTGGCCTCCGGGCTTTCCACGCTCTGCTCGGCGGAGGCCTCCTTGCCTTCGAGTGGGGTGGGGGTGGCCTGAACACTGTCCTCCTTAGCCGAAAGTGCACCTTCAACTTGGGTGCTGGGGGGGGACTCAGGAGTGCCAGCAAGCTCGATCACGCCCTCCACATCATCACCGGGCGCTTGAGCGACCCGCACAGCACGATCAGCGTTAACAATGCTGAGCACATAGTCCACAAAACCGGCACCCATTGGGACAAGGGGCACATTGGAAAAAGTACCCCGGTGCTCCACCACCTGCTCTGCGATGTTCAAGCTTTGAAAACCACAAGACCAACCGTCCGTTTGGAATCCCAAGGCGCGGTGCTTGGTGGTTCGCGAAAGCTTCTTCAAGGCCGACAAGAAAGGACGGATCAAATGAGTGGAGCTTAGGGGTTCCCAAACCCAAATAGTGAAAAGCTCCAACCGGACACGACAATCGAAGGCACACACAAACCAGTGCAACCCTTCCTTGTCATTGGAATTAACCACAAAAATGTGGCGGCGGCACCACCTCATGTTGGTCATTCTTTCGCCGGATTCAACTCTCTGCATGTACTTGGATAGTCTCTTGATATATATAACCGCGAGAGTCCACGCACGTGGTTCATCGATTTCATTGTGGCAGACCTCTTGGTTCAACCAACACAGGATATCCTTGTCGGTCAACCAATCTCCCACCCCCAAAAGGGTTGTTTCGCTCGGAATGGTGCTCCGAGTACGCCTTTGGGGATTGGGAGGGTCGATAGGGGGTGCCTTGGGCAAGACCTTCTTTCCCTTCGCCTTCTTCTTTGGCACAGGGGCCGCAGGGGGAGGCGCAAAGAGGTCCGGCTCTGAATCAGATGACTGGACCTCTTTTTTCTTCACCTCCTTACGTGGGGGAGAAGCCAATAGAGGATTAGAAAGGACGTCCAACTCCTCGTCACCAGACACGGGCTCGTTGGGGAGGGTGGCGGTCAAAACCTCCTCAACGTCTACCTCCTGACACCACTTTTGAAAAAGCCACTTGTCCGTGCTGGGGTGGGCCCTTCCACGAACTGGACACTCCAAAGTGTGTAGGCAAAAGCCACACCCCTCACAATGCATGCACCACAAGTACACGGTCTTGTGACATTGGCCACACACATAAGGTGGCCGGAAGAGATTAAGGCAATGCCAAGTTCTCCGATGCACCTCCATGGGTGCAGCAACGGTAGTAGACGTAGACTCATCAGCACTGGGTGCGTTCAGAGCAAGCGTGGAGACATTAGCGTCGCTATCGGTATCGCTACCGGCCACCACCTTCCTGCGGCGGTTTGCAAGTGCCTTTTTCTTTTGGGATGCAAGTTTTTCGGACTGCCGGGTGCGAACCTTTGTTGATGGCTCCGCACGTGCAGTCACCTTGCGCTCAATGCGGCCCAACTTAAAAGGGCGTTGGGCAACAATCTCCGAGCCCCACGGTATGTGCACCAAAAGACGGAAAAAATAGAAACGGATCGGAAAGTGCACTTACATGAGGGGAATTCATGATGGAAACAGGACCTACGTACGTGCAACACAAAACAAAAGGAACGGTCCTTGGGTTATCCACGTCCCACGATATTTGCACCAGAAAAACGAAAAAAATAGAAACGGATCGTAAGGTGCACTTGCATGAGGGGAATTCATGATGGAAACATGACGGGGCAGCCCATTGTGCACATGCACATATTACACACTAGCAAAGAGGAAATGTCACACACAAAAGAGGGGGGACAGCCAAGCCGGAGGCTGAAGGTAACCCAGAGAATGTCCAATTGGCATAGCAGCCGAAAATAGGAAAAGCACTTTCATTGTCGGTCCCCCACATGCATTGCACCATATCATGGGTTTGTGGCTCCTCACCGTTGAATGACGAATAAGCTCCTTCGTCAGCTCAAGGGTAGAGAGTCCCAAACAGCCAAGCAATAGTACATTGCAGGTGTATTCAGAGGGTATCATCCGTGCCCACGGAACTCATTGTGGCCGATTTCTTCGTGTATGCCCCGGTGCAATTCGCAGAGCATTGCTTGAAGGACGCAGTTGCATACACGAAGGGCAAAAACAAAAGGGGACAAGATTCAGAGCGAGAAGCAGAATCAGAAGTGGCCCACAAGTGGGCGAAATGGCTACCTCACCCCTGCCGTATCGGGGAGCCCCACCGCTTCAGAGCGGGGGGCAAAATCAGAATTGGCCCACAAGTGGGCAAATTGGCTACCTCACCCCTGCCGTATCGGGGAGCCCCACCGCTTCAGAGCAGGGGGCAAAATCAGAAGTGGCCCACAAGTGGGCAAATTGGCTACCTCACCCCTGCCGTATCGGGGAGCCCCACGGCTGCAGAGCGGGGGGCAAAATCAGAAGTGGCCCACAAGTGGGCAAATTGGCTACCTCACCCCTGCCGTATCGGGGAGCCCCACCGCTGCAGAGCGGGGGGCAAACTCAGAAGTGGCCCACAAGTGGGCAAATTGGCTACCTCACCCCTGCCGTATCGGGGAGCCCCACCGCTGCAGAGCGGGGGGCAAAATCAGAAGTGGCCCACAAGTGGGCAAATTGGCTACCTCACCCCTGCCGTATCGGGGAGCCCCACGGCTGCAGAGCGGGGGGCAAAATCAGAAGTGGCCCACAAGTGGGCAAATTGGCTACCTCACCCCTGCCGTATCGGGGAGCCCCACGGCTGCAGAGCGGGGGGCAAAATCAGAAGTGGCCCACAAGTGGGCAAATTGGCTACCTCACCCCTGCCGTATCGGGGAGCCCCACCGCTTCAGAGCGGGGGGCAAAATCAGAAGTGGCCCACAAGTGGGCAAATTGGCTACCTCACCCCTGCCGTATCGGGGAGCCCCACCGCTGCAGAGCGGGGGGCAAAATCAGAAGTGGCCCACAAGTGGGCAAATTGGCTACCTCACCCCTGCCGTATCGGGGAGCCCCACCGCTGCAGAGCGGGGGGCAAAATCAGAAGTGGCCCACAAGTGGGCAAATTGGCTACCTCACCCCTGCCGTATCGGGGAGCCCCACGGCTGCAGAGCGGGGGGCAAAATCAGAAGTGGCCCACAAGTGGGCAAATTGGCTACCTCACCCCTGCCGTATCGGGGAGCCCCACCGCTGCAGAGCGGGGGGCAGAATCAGAAGTGGCCCACAAGTGGGCAAATTGGCTACCTCACCCCTGCCGTATCGGGGAGCCCCACGGCTGCAGAGCGGGGGGCAAAATCAGAAGTGGCACACAAGTGGGCAAATTGGCTACCTCACCCCTGCCGTATCGGGGAGCCCCCCCGCTGCAGAGCGGAGGGCAAAATCAGAAGTGGCCCACAAGTGGGCAAATTGGCTACCTCACCCCTGCCGTATTGGGGAGCCCCACCACTGCAGAGCGGGGGGCAGAATCAGAAGTGGCCCACAAGTGGGCAAATTGGCTACCTCACCCCTGCCGTATCGGGGAGCCCCACCGCTGCAGAGCGGGGGGCAGAATCAGAAGTGACCCACAAGTGGGCAAATTGGCTACCTCACCCCTGCCGTATCGGGGAGCCCCACCGCTGCAGAGCGGGGGGCAAAATCAGAAGTGGCCCACAAGTGGGCAAATTGGCTACCTCACCCCTGCCGTATCGGGGATCCCCACCGCTGCAGAGCGGGGGGCAAAATCAGAAGTGGCCCACAAGTGGGCAAATTGGCTACCTCACCCCTGCCGTATCGGGGAGCCCCACCGCTGCAGAGCGGGGGGCAGAATCAGAAGTGGCCCACAAGTGGGCAAATTGGCTACCTCACCCCTGCCGTATTGGGGATCCCCACCACTGCAGAGCGGGGGGCAGAATCAGAAGTGGCCCACAAGTGGGCAAATTGGCTACCTCACCCCTGCCGTATCGGGGAGCCCCACCGCTTCAGAGCGGGGGGCAAAATCAGAAGTGGCCCACAAGTGGGCAAATTGGCTACCTCACCCCTGCCGTATCGGGGAGCCCCACCGCTGCAGAGCGGCGGGCAAAATCAGAAGTGGCCCACAAGTGGGCAAATTGGCTACCTCACCCCTGCCGTATCGGGGAGCCCCACCGCTGCAGAGCGGGGGGCAAAATCAGAATTGGCCCACAAGTGGGCAAATTGGCTACCTCACCCCTGCCGTATCGGGGAGCCCCACCACTGCAGAGCGGGGGGCAGAATCAGAAGTGGCCCACAAGTGGGCAAATTGGCTACCTCACCCCTGCCGTATCGGGGAGCCCCACGGCTGAAGAGCGGGGGGCAAAATCAGAAGTGGCCCACAAGTGGGCAAATTGGCTACCTCACCCCTGCCGTATCGGGGAGCCCCACCGCTGCAGAGCGGGGGGCAAAATCAGAAGTGGCCCACAAGTGGGCAAATTGGCTACCTCACCCCTGCCGTATCGGGGAGCCCCACCACTGCAGAGCGGGGGGCAGAATCAGAAGTGGCCCACAAGTGGGCAAATTGGCTACCTCACCCCTGCCGTATCGGGGAGCCCCACCACTGCAGAGCGGGGGGCAAAATCAGAAGTGGCCCACAAGTGGGCAAATTGGCTACCTCACCCCTGCCGTATCGGGGATCCCCACCGCTGCAGAGCGGGGGGCAAAATCAGAAGTGGCCCACAAGTGGGCAAATTGGCTACCTCACCCCTGCCGTATTGGGGATCCCCACCACTGCAGAGCGGGGGGCAGAATCAGAAGTGGCCCACAAGTGGGCAAATTGGCTACCTCACCCCTGCCGCATCGGGGATCCCCACCACTGCAGAGCGGGGGGCAGAATCAGAAGTGGCCCACAAGTGGGCAAATTGGCTACCTCACCCCTGCCGTATCGGGGAGCCCCACCGCTGCAGAGCGGGGGGCAAAATCAGAAGTGGCCCACAAGTGGGCAAATTGGCTACCTCACCCCTGCCGTATCGGGGAGCCCCACCGCTGCAGAGCGGGGGGCAAAATCAGAAGTGGCACACAAGTGGGCAAATTGGCTACCTCACCCCTGCCGTATTGGGGAGCCCCACCGCTGCAGAGCGGGGGGCAAAATCAGAAGTGGCCCACAAGTGGGCAAATTGGCTACCTCACCCCTGCCGTATCGGGGAGCCCCACCGCTGCAGAGCGGGGGGCAGAATCAGAAGTGGCCCACAAGTGGGCAAATTGGCTACCTCATCCCCTGCCGTATCGGGGAGCCCCACCGCTGCAGAGCGGGGGGCAAAATCAGAAGTGGCCCACAAGTGGGCAAATTGGCTACCTCACCCCTGCCGTATCGGGGAGCCCCACCGCTGCAGAGCGGGAGGCAAAATCAGAAGTGGCCCACAAGTGGGCAAATTGGCTACCTCACCCCTGCCGTATCGGGGAGCCCCACCGCTGCAGAGCGGGGGGCAAAATCAGAAGTGGCCCACAAGTGGGCAAATTGGCTACCTCACCCCTGCCGTATCGGGGAGCCCCACCGCTGCAGAGCGGGGGGCAAAATCAGAAGTGGCCCACAAGTGGGCAAATTGGCTACCTCACCCCTGCCGTATCGGGGAGCCCCACCGCTGCAGAGCGGGGGGCAAAATCAGAAGTGGCCCACAAGTGGGCAAATTGGCTACCTCACCCCTGCCGTATCGGGGAGCCCCACGGCTGCAGAGCGGGGGGCAAAATCAGAAGTGGCCCACAAGTGGGCAAATTGGCTACCTCACCCCTGCCGTATCGGGGATCCCCACCGCTGCAGAGCGGGGGGCAGAATCAGAAGTGGCCCACAAGTGGGCAAATTGGCTACCTCACCCCTGCCGTATCGGGGAGCCCCACGGCTGCAGAGCGGGGGGCAAAATCAGAAGTGGCACACAAGTGGGCAAATTGGCTACCTCACCCCTGCCGTATCGGGGAGCCCCCCCGCTGCAGAGCGGAGGGCAAAATCAGAAGTGGCCCACAAGTGGGCAAATTGGCTACCTCACCCCTGCCGTATTGGGGAGCCCCACCACTGCAGAGCGGGGGGCAGAATCAGAAGTGGCCCACAAGTGGGCAAATTGGCTACCTCACCCCTGCCGTATCGGGGAGCCCCACCGCTGCAGAGCGGGGGGCAGAATCAGAAGTGACCCACAAGTGGGCAAATTGGCTACCTCACCCCTGCCGTATCGGGGAGCCCCACCGCTGCAGAGCGGGGGGCAAAATCAGAAGTGGCCCACAAGTGGGCAAATTGGCTACCTCACCCCTGCCGTATCGGGGATCCCCACCGCTGCAGAGCGGGGGGCAAAATCAGAAGTGGCCCACAAGTGGGCAAATTGGCTACCTCACCCCTGCCGTATCGGGGAGCCCCACCGCTGCAGAGCGGGGGGCAGAATCAGAAGTGGCCCACAAGTGGGCAAATTGGCTACCTCACCCCTGCCGTATTGGGGATCCCCACCACTGCAGAGCGGGGGGCAGAATCAGAAGTGGCCCACAAGTGGGCAAATTGGCTACCTCACCCCTGCCGTATCGGGGAGCCCCACCGCTGCAGAGCGGGGGGCAGAATCAGAAGTGGCCCACAAGTGGGCAAATTGGCTACCTCACCCCTGCCGTATCGGGGAGCCCCACCGCTGCAGAGCGGGGGGCAAAATCAGAAGTGGCCCACAAGTGGGCAAATTGGCTACCTCACCCCTGCCGTATCGGGGAGCCCCACCGCTGCAGAGCGGGGGGCAAAATCAGAAGTGGCCCACAAGTGGGCAAATTGGCTACCTCACCCCTGCCGTATCGGGGAGCCCCACCGCTTCAGAGCGGGGGGCAAAATCAGAAGTGGCCCACAAGTGGGCAAATTGGCTACCTCACCCCTGCCGTATCGGGGAGCCCCACCGCTGCAGAGCGGCGGGCAAAATCAGAAGTGGCCCACAAGTGGGCAAATTGGCTACCTCACCCCTGCCGTATCGGGGAGCCCCACCGCTGCAGAGCGGGGGGCAAAATCAGAATTGGCCCACAAGTGGGCAAATTGGCTACCTCACCCCTGCCGTATCGGGGAGCCCCACCACTGCAGAGCGGGGGGCAGAATCAGAAGTGGCCCACAAGTGGGCAAATTGGCTACCTCACCCCTGCCGTATCGGGGAGCCCCACGGCTGCAGAGCGGGGGGCAAAATCAGAAGTGGCCCACAAGTGGGCAAATTGGCTACCTCACCCCTGCCGTATCGGGGAGCCCCACCGCTGCAGAGCGGGGGGCAGAATCAGAAGTGGCCCACAAGTGGGCAAATTGGCTACCTCACCCCTGCCGTATCGGGGAGCCCCACCACTGCAGAGCGGGGGGCAGAATCAGAAGTGGCCCACAAGTGGGCAAATTGGCTACCTCACCCCTGCCGTATCGGGGAGCCCCACCGCTGCAGAGCGGGGGGCAAAATCAGAAGTGGCCCACAAGTGGGCAAATTGGCTACCTCACCCCTGCCGTATCGGGGATCCCCACCGCTGCAGAGCGGGGGGCAAAATCAGAAGTGGCCCACAAGTGGGCAAATTGGCTACCTCACCCCTGCCGTATCGGGGAGCCCCACCGCTGCAGAGCGGGGGGCAAAATCAGAAGTGGCCCACAAGTGGGCAAATTGGCTACCTCACCCCTGCCGTATTGGGGATCCCCACCACTGCAGAGCGGGGGGCAGAATCAGAAGTGGCCCACAAGTGGGCAAATTGGCTACCTCACCCCTGCCGTATCGGGGATCCCCACCACTGCAGAGCGGGGGGCAGAATCAGAAGTGGCCCACAAGTGGGCAAATTGGCTACCTCACCCCTGCCGTATCGGGGAGCCCCACCGCTGCAGAGCGGGGGGCAAAATCAGAAGTGGCCCACAAGTGGGCAAATTGGCTACCTCACCCCTGCCGTATCGGGGAGCCCCACCGCTGCAGAGCGGGGGGCAAAATCAGAAGTGGCACACAAGTGGGCAAATTGGCTACCTCACCCCTGCCGTATTGGGGAGCCCCACCGCTGCAGAGCGGGGGGCAAAATCAGAAGTGGCCCACAAGTGGGCAAATTGGCTACCTCACCCCTGCCGTATCGGGGATCCCCACCACTGCAGAGCGGGGGGCAGAATCAGAAGTGGCCCACAAGTGGGCAAATTGGCTACCTCACCCCTGCCGTATCGGGGAGCCCCACCGCTGCAGAGCGGGGGGCAAAATCAGAAGTGGCCCACAAGTGGGCAAATTGGCTACCTCACCCCTGCCGTATCGGGGAGCCCCACCGCTGCAGAGCGGGGGGCAAAATCAGAAGTGGCCCACAAGTGGGCAAATTGGCTACCTCATCCCTGCCGTATCGGGGAGCCCCACGGCTGCAGAGCGGGGGGCAAAATCAGAAGTGGCCCACAAGTGGGCAAATTGGCTACCTCACCCCTGCCGTATCGGGGAGCCCCACCGCTGCAGAGCGGGGGGCAGAATCAGAAGTGGCCCACAAGTGGGCAAATTGGCTACCTCACCCCTGCCGTATCGGGGAGCCCCACCGCTGCAGAGCGGGGGGCAAAATCAGAAGTGGCCCACAAGTGGGCAAATTGGCTACCTCACCCCTGCCGTATCGGGGAGCCCCACCGCTGCAGAGCGGGGGGCAAAATCAGAAGTGGCACACAAGTGGGCAAATTGGCTACCTCACCCCTGCCGTATTGGGGAGCCCCACCGCTGCAGAGCGGGGGGCAAAATCAGAAGTGGCCCACAAGTGGGCAAATTGGCTACCTCACCCCTGCCGTATCGGGGAGCCCCACCGCTGCAGAGCGGGGGGCAGAATCAGAAGTGGCCCACAAGTGGGCAAATTGGCTACCTCACCCCTGCCGTATCGGGGAGCCCCACCGCTGCAGAGCGGGGGGCAAACTCAGAAGTGGCCCACAAGTGGGCAAATTGGCTACCTCACCCCTGCCGTATCGGGGAGCCCCACCGCTGCAGAGCGGGAGGCAAAATCAGAAGTGGCCCACAAGTGGGCAAATTGGCTACCTCACCCCTGCCGTATCGGGGAGCCCCACCGCTGCAGAGCGGGGGGCAAAATCAGAAGTGGCCCACAAGTGGGCAAATTGGCTACCTCACCCCTGCCGTATCGGGGAGCCCCACCGCTGCAGAGCGGGGGGCAAAATCAGAAGTGGCCCACAAGTGGGCAAATTGGCTACCTCACCCCTGCCGTATCGGGGAGCCCCACCGCTGCAGAGCGGGGGGCAAAATCAGAAGTGGCCCACAAGTGGGCAAATTGGCTACCTCACCCCTGCCGTATCGGGGAGCCCCACCGCTGCAGAAGGGGGGGCAAAATCAGAAGTGGCCCACAAGTGGGCAAATTGGCTACCTCACCCCTGCCGTATCGGGGAGCCCCACCGCTGCAGAGCGGGGGGCAGAATCAGAAGTGGCCCACAAGTGGGCAAATTGGCTACCTCACCCCTGCCGTATTGGGGATCCCCACCACTGCAGAGCGGGGGGCAGAATCAGAAGTGGCCCACAAGTGGGCAAATTGGCTACCTCACCCCTGCCGTATCGGGGAGCCCCACCACTGCAGAGCGGGGGGCAAAATCAGAAGTGGCCCACAAGTGGGCAAATTGGCTACCTCACCCCTGCCGTATCGGGGAGCCCCACCGCTGCAGAGCGGGGGGCAAAATCAGAAGTGGCACACAAGTGGGCAAATTGGCTACCTCACCCCTGCCGTATTGGGGAGCCCCACCGCTGCAGAGCGGGGGGCAAAATCAGAAGTGGCCCACAAGTGGGCAAATTGGCTACCTCACCCCTGCCGTATCGGGGAGCCCCACCACTGCAGAGCGGGGGGCAGAATCAGAAGTGGCCCACAAGTGGGCAAATTGGCTACCTCACCCCTGCCGTATCGGGGATCCCCACCGCTGCAGAGCGGGGGGCAAAATCAGAAGTGGCCCACAAGTGGGCAAATTGGCTACCTCACCCCTGCCGTATCGGGGAGCCCCACCGCTGCAGAGCGGGGGGCAAAATCAGAAGTGGCCCACAAGTGGGCAAATTGGCTACCTCACCCCTGCCGTATCGGGGAGCCCCACGGCTGCAGAGCGGGGGGCAAAATCAGAAGTGGCCCACAAGTGGGCAAATTGGCTACCTCACCCCTGCCGTATCGGGGAGCCCCACCGCTGCAGAGCGGGGGGCAGAATCAGAAGTGGCCCACAAGTGGGCAAATTGGCTACCTCACCCCTGCCGTATCGGGGAGCCCCACCGCTGCAGAGCGGGGGGCAAAATCAGAAGTGGCCCACAAGTGGGCAAATTGGCTACCTCACCCCTGCCGTATCGGGGAGCCCCACCGCTGCAGAGCGGGGGGCAAAATCAGAAGTGGCACACAAGTGGGCAAATTGGCTACCTCACCCCTGCCGTATTGGGGAGCCCCACCGCTGCAGAGCGGGGGGCAAAATCAGAAGTGGCCCACAAGTGGGCAAATTGGCTACCTCACCCCTGCCGTATCGGGGAGCCCCACCGCTGCAGAGCGGGGGGCAGAATCAGAAGTGGCCCACAAGTGGGCAAATTGGCTACCTCACCCCTGCCGTATCGGGGAGCCCCACCGCTGCAGAGCGGGGGGCAAACTCAGAAGTGGCCCACAAGTGGGCAAATTGGCTACCTCACCCCTGCCGTATCGGGGAGCCCCACCGCTGCAGAGCGGGAGGCAAAATCAGAAGTGGCCCACAAGTGGGCAAATTGGCTACCTCACCCCTGCCGTATCGGGGAGCCCCACCGCTGCAGAGCGGGGGGCAAAATCAGAAGTGGCCCACAAGTGGGCAAATTGGCTACCTCACCCCTGCCGTATCGGGGAGCCCCACCGCTGCAGAGCGGGGGGCAAAATCAGAAGTGGCCCACAAGTGGGCAAATTGGCTACCTCACCCCTGCCGTATCGGGGAGCCCCACCGCTGCAGAGCGGGGGGCAAAATCAGAAGTGGCCCACAAGTGGGCAAATTGGCTACCTCACCCCTGCCGTATCGGGGAGCCCCACCGCTGCAGAGCGGGGGGCAAAATCAGAAGTGGCCCACAAGTGGGCAAATTGGCTACCTCACCCCTGCCGTATCGGGGAGCCCCACCGCTGCAGAGCGGGGGGCAGAATCAGAAGTGGCCCACAAGTGGGCAAATTGGCTACCTCACCCCTGCCGTATTGGGGATCCCCACCACTGCAGAGCGGGGGGCAGAATCAGAAGTGGCCCACAAGTGGGCAAATTGGCTACCTCACCCCTGCCGTATCGGGGAGCCCCACCACTGCAGAGCGGGGGGCAAAATCAGAAGTGGCCCACAAGTGGGCAAATTGGCTACCTCACCCCTGCCGTATCGGGGAGCCCCACCGCTGCAGAGCGGGGGGCAAAATCAGAAGTGGCCCACAAGTGGGCAAATTGGCTACCTCACCCCTGCCGTATCGGGGAGCCCCACCACTGCAGAGCGGGGGGCAGAATCAGAAGTGGCCCACAAGTGGGCAAATTGGCTACCTCACCCCTGCCGTATCGCGGAGCCCCACCGCTGCAGAGCGGGGGGCAAAATCAGAAGTGGCCCACAAGTGGGCAAATTGGCTACCTCACCCCTGCCGTATCGGGGAGCCCCACCGCTGCAGAGCGGGGGGCAAAATCAGAAGTGGCCCACAAGTGGGCAAATTGGCTACCTCACCCCTGCCGTATCGGGGAGCCCCACCGCTGCAGAGCGGGGGGCAAAATCAGAAGTGGCCCACAAGTGGGCAAATTGGCTACCTCACCCCTGCCGTATCGGGGATCCCCACGGCTGCAGAGCGGGGGGCAAAATCAGAAGTGGCCCACAAGTGGGCAAGGTCACCTGACCCCTGACGCTTTTTTTTTCTGCTATAAATGCGTGTAACAAAAAACCGTCAGGTCGTGTATTTTTTTTTTGCTGTGAGTCGTGTAATTTTTTTTTTTTCGCCTTAAATGTGTGTAACAAAAAAACCGTCAGGTCGTGTATTTTTTTTTTTGCTGTGAGTCGTGTAATTTTTTTTTTCGCTGTAAAATGTGTAAGCCGGCTTACACGACTTACAGCGAAAAAAAACAAATTACACAACTATACGGTTTTTTTGTTACGCGCATTTACAGCGAAAAAAAAAAATCACACGAATTACAACATACACCCCACAAGCGGGCAAGGTGGCTACATAACCCCTGCCGCTTGAGGGGTTCCCACTGCTTCAGAGCGGGGGGGCAGAATCAGAGGTGGCCCACAAGCGGGCAAAGTGGCTACATAACCCCAGCCGCCTGGGGGGTCCCCACCACTTCAGAGCAGCGGGCAGAATCAGAGGTGGCCCTCAAGCGGGCAAGGTGGCTACATAACCCCTGCCGCCTGGGGGGTCCCCACCGCTTGAGAGCGGGGGGCAGAACCAGAGGTGGCCCACAAGTGGGCAAGGTGGCTACATAACCCTTGCCGCTTGGGGGGTCCCCACCACTTCAGAGCGGGGAGCACAATCAGAGGTGGCCCACAAGTGGACAAGGTGGCTACACAACCCCTGGGGATCAATGGTCGGTTCTGATAGACTGAATGTCCCCGCCATACTGATTGAATGTCCCCGCCGGCTACACAACCCCTGCCGCCGGGGGGTCCCCACCGCTTCAGAGTGGGGGGCAGAATCACAGGTGGCCCACAAGTGGGCAAGGTGGCTACATAACCCCTGCTGCCTGGGCGGTCCCCACCACTTCAGAGCGGGGAGCAGAATTAGAGGTGGCCCACAAGTGGGCAAGGTTGCTACATAACCCCTGCCGCCTGGGCGGTCCCCACCGCTTCAGAGCAGGGGGCAAAATTAGAGGTGGCCCACAAGTGGGCAAGGTGGCTACGTAACCCCTGCCGCGGGGGGGTCCCCACCACTTCATAGTGGGCGCAGAATCACAGGTGGCCCACAAGTGGGCAAGGTGGCTACATAACCCCCGCCGCCTGAGGGGTCCCCACCGCTTCAGAGCGGGGCAGAATCAGATGGCCCACAAGTGGGCAAGGTGGCTACATAACCCCTGCCGCCTGAGGGGTTCCCACTGCTTCAGAGCGGGGGGGCAGAATCAGAGGTGGCCCACAAGTGGGCAAAGTGGCTACATAACCCCAGCCGACCGGGGGGGTCCCCACCACTTCAGATTGGGGGCAGAATCCGAGGTGGCCCTCAAGCGGGCAAGGTGGCTACATAACCCCAGCCGCCTAGGGGGTCCCCACCGCTTCAGAGCAGGGGGCAAAATCAAAGGTGGCCCACAAGTGGGCAAGGTGGCTACATAACCCCTGCCGCCTGGGGGGTCCCCACCGCTTGAGAGCGGGGGGCAGAACCAGAGGTGGCCCACAAGTGGGCAAGGTGGCTACATAACCCTTGCCGCTTGGGGGGTCCCCACCGCTTCAGAGTGGGGGGCAGAATCAGAGGTGGCCCAAAAGTGGGCAAGGTGGCCACCTGCAAATGTTGGTGGCCCGGCTCAAGTTGGCAGTCTGGCGGTCGCAAAAGCGACTTATGCAATCTTTTATGGGCTTCCTTCACTGGCAGGTACGGCCGCTAGGCGTGGTGTGCCCTTTTGCTGCGGGGGCCTACTGTTGGGTCAACAGGGAACAGGCTGGCCATACTCCTGTGGCGGTCATGGAGTCTCTTGCCGTTCTTCAGACCATGGCTGCTGAGCCGTGGCGCGCACCCCTGCCTGGAGTCCAGACCTTGTGTCTGGAGCTGGGATTACACAGATTAGACCCCGTCCTGCTGGGGAGGTGGTGGGAGGGGCCTGGGCTGGTGCTTTTCGTTGATGGTGCACATGACAGTTCGTCCTGGAGAGTAGGCGGTTTTTCGGCGTTTCTGGGAGTCCGATCAGAGGTAGCCCGGCGGCTGCGCGCCCAGAGCCAACAGTTGGTAGAATAGCAGGCCCTTATCTGGGGAGTGCGCCTGGCGGTGCGCCTAGGGTATACGACGGTCACTCTCGTGAGGAACAAGGACATATCCAAGGTCAAAAAGAGTTAAATCAACGGCAGATGCGAACAGGTCCCCTCTTTCCAAGTGGGTCGTCTGTTTGCCAAAGCTTCTGGACATTTTTCTAAAGGCAGTATGGTTGTGTTGAGAAATTTTCAGGCTCCAAACAGCACACCATGAGCTAAAGGTAGGCCAAAACACATGTATGAGCATGTGATCTCAGATCACTAGTGGAAAGGTGGATTTTCAGTTGTGGCCCATTCAGGGGCCAAAACGGCCCGTTTTTTTCAAGATTTTTGAGATCTTTGGAGGGTCAAACCAGCTCACCATGGGTTTAAAACTGCTGAAAACACCTGTCGGGACCAAAATAGTGTAGATTCAGTTTTAAATACATTTTTACCCTTATTTGACCCTATTGTGGTCCCACAATGGCTCATTTACAAGGCTTCTTAGACATGTGGAGGGCCAAAACAGTTCAAAATGGGCTCAAAACGGACTGACAATGGGGTAAAAAAAGCACTTGCTTGGGCATCCTACCCCCCCCCCCTTGCATAGTCAGCAATCGTGCGCGGCGGTTTCCTCGCACCCCGGAGGGAACATACCCCAAAATACCCCAAGTGACGGTTCCCTTGCACCCCCAATTACTCTGCAAAGGGCGCGCGACACGAAACAAGACGCGCAAACACAAAGGCACATGAACAACAAAACGAGCCCGGAAATGGGATGCGTGTTCAGCTCTACTGAGAAATAGGCTCTGTGTGCCACTTTTCTGGCAGGAGTATTTGACTCTGAAGAGCTGCACATGCTCACCAGGGGCCACAGGAAGGGGCTCTCCAGCTGCAGGCTGGGCTGCAGCCTTGGCTGCCACCTGGGCAGCAGGTTTGGCTGCACTCTTGGTTGAGGGTTTGGCACGAGGTTTGGCAGCTTTGGGAGCAGGCTTGGCAGGGGGCTTGACAGGGAGCTCCAGCCCCTGTGGCAAACAGTTTTCCTCAGGAATATCGCGCTTGACGTACAACTTTCCGTCGGCAATGGCAAAAACATTTGCCAGTCCCCATACACCACGCGCATGGACATCCGCGCTATAGGGGCACAGTCATGCGTCACCACAGTGCCAGAGCGCTCATATGTGATGGTCCGGTAGTCAACACCGCGCTCTGAGGGGTCCAGAATGTTGGCAGACGCAGTAGTGCCACCAGAACGTTTGAAATTGACAACAGCACCAACTGGGTACATGTCAATATCATCAACATCCAAGTGAAGTGTTCTGCAGTTCTGAAGTGTTCTGCATAATAAGGGTACAGCGGAGTGCCTTGGATGCCAAAAATCTGAAGTATTTCCACTAGAAATCTGAAGTACTTGCGCTGCGTGTGCACTACGTGCGCACTACGCGCTACTTTTGGACTATTTCCCCCCCGAAGAGCCCCCAGGCACACCCCTTCGAAACGCCCTTAGAATTAGGTGACCCAAAACTGCCCCAGATCAAGAAAGTTGCAAACTACCTTCCCTGAACATAAGACACATCATGCACAACTGGAAAAGCCATGAACAGCGCATTGGTCGCCACCCTCAACAACACACAAACGTCTTTTTGTTCCATTGTCAACTAAGTAAGAATTGAGAATATGCAACTTGTGTGCACAACATGACACAGTTGCAGAATTAAAGAAATGTTACATTGTCAAATGTGTGTGTGTCAATGCAATCCGTACAATATTGTAATTCACACTTGTTACACATGGACATCTTTTCAGGGTCAGACTTGGTGCAACAAAGGGCACATACATCCCCATCATCACCCACAATGGCCTCATCATCATTGTCCTCCTGTGTAGGTACAGTCCATAAATGTGTAGGCACATGTTCCCACGGACCATATGGAGGGTACCGTACTTGTCTTCGAATCAAAAATTGTTGCAAATGCAAGAGTATATGCACATACTCATGCAACTCGGTATTGGATCCCCTCCATATGTTCCTTACGATGCCCCAATGCCACATGTGTGCGAGCAAGTGCTCAATACGTGCCCTATAGAAACCATGAACATCATTGTACTCCTTTTGTCGCTCGGTCAACTGCGGTCAGCCATCCCAACCACAGTGGCAGGAACTCGCAGACCGTTGGAGCAGGTGTAGAACACCCTGTCCCCAATACCGAGATCCATGGAGAAAGTGGACCTGAGAAAGGAGGAGGGAAGTATGATGTCCCGTAGCAAGCACCCTGAAAGTGTATCACCATATACCGAGCTCAGGGTGCGTGTTTCACAACGTATGTGCAAGCGGAATAGGGCAAGTGATGATCCGCCCCTCGCATCACATGCGGCACACATGGTAACGCGATGCAATGCAACGTCAAAACGTTACTAGGATTGACTAGGTTTCCTCAATAGCACCGGAAGGTTGAATGGAAGCGTGGGAGTCCTTATCCCCAACTCAAGGGGCCACACCGAAGCATGGGAGTCCGTACCCCCAACTCAAGGGACCACACCGAAGCGTGGGAGTCCATCACCCCAACTCGAGGGGCCTGCAACGTGGAGGAGAGGACTATGAACCGGTTATCCTCAATAGCACCAAAAGGTTAACGATAATTGGCCCGGTTTCCTCGAAAGCACCGGAAGGTTGAAGGCCCACAATTGGGCTGATTGGCTACATCACCCCTACCTTCTCGGGGTCCCCATGGTGGGGAGAAATCGACGTAGAAAAAGAGTGATTTGGTGAAAATGAGCTAAAATTGTGTGCAAAAAAGGTAGAAATGGGTGAAACAAGGTGAAAATCCAAAAATGCCATATCCCCAATACATCAGAACCTACTACCAAACAACAATGATGCCCAAAGTACTACAAAGTATGGGTTTCTACTACGGCCAGACGCCCAAATAGTTGCACTGCGCGCGCATTGCGCTTAAGGCAATGCACCAATAACATCACCTCGTCCAGCCGGCAAACGCACAAGAGAAGCTCAATATCCGACCTTCTAAGTAAATTTGAAAAACAAAAAGTGACGGTTCCCTCGCCCCCCCCCCCCCCCCGCTTACTATGCAGGGGCAATCACTATGCAAGGGGGATAGGTGGTTTGGGAACAAGAATGAAACAAGTCATTTTTGAGCCCCTAGGGAACCGTTGCATTTATTTTGGCTCAAGCTGGTTTGGGCACTGTGCGCTGTATTTGTAAGTCCAAGTGCACAACGGGGCAGGGGCCTAGGCGTCTTTGGGAGGTGCCCACTCAAATCCACATGATTAGTGTAATTAGGCTCCAAAGAGCCCGAAACCAAGAATAGGTCATATGCTACATGGCTCAAAAACCAATTTTGGGGACACCTAGCCTACCTACAATCCACCATTTTTTGCCCCGCAAAATTACCTACCCCCCCCCCCCCCGTGTCCAGAGTCATCAACACCACTACTATCATCGGAGTCACCTGAGTCATCTGTATCAGTTTGTGACCCATCATCAGAGTCGGACTCAGGATCATGCTTCTTGAAAAATTCTGTGTCCTCCAATTGGGACAACTTCAAACCACTCGGAAAATACGCGGTGCGGCATGCCTCACGAATGGCATCATCCATAATGGCCGCAAAAGCACGCACAACCCAGTTTGCAACCTCTTTACGCGAGGGCTGAGGTACCGGGCCCTGTTTTCTGGTTCGGCCCATGATGTTTTCCCCCGCCCACATGGCATACTCCTCCTCTAGCTCCCCTTTGAAAGTGCCGTTGAATCCGGGCTTGTCACATGCTTGTGCATATGGCGTACCATTTGGTGGTCCAATAAAAAGGGGCTTGTACAGCACCTCACGGCCAGGTGCCAGTAGGGAGTCAGTCATAGTGGGCAATAGAGGTCCTGTAGTTGAGGGACACCACTTGCCCACACCCCGCTTTACAGTTTTCTGCAACATACATTGCAACAGCCCCTCATTTCCCCGCACCTTTGGCCTGAAACCTCCATTCTGATGTCTCGTACCTAATTATGTACCGAATTAATTAGGTACACAAAAAATACGGTTCGAACGGGTAGTGTTCGTTGGACACAGTGTTCGTTGGACACGGGGGGGGGGGGGGTAAACATGGTGATAATGTCCCAGTGGCAGTGTTTCCAAGGATACCCACTGCCCACTGCCCCCCACAGTGCGGCAGTGTACATTGTTACCGCTACCTCGTGCAAGGCTGCTGGTGCCAACCTTGGCCCGCCCATCAGTCGGCTTTGTCGGACTTGATACAAATCCAAGCGCCGCAATAGCTGAGGTATGAGGCCATGTCCAAGTTTGCTGCAGCTAGTTGCCAAGCCAGTAACACATTTCAGAACAACAACACACTATTGCTCAATCCCTGTGCTCCCAATTCTGCTTGGAGGACGCTGTCGCGATCCAAAACATGCACACCATACACTACAAGCAAATGGTTGCAAAGTGTTTTGTGTACTCAATCTGATCTTACTACTTATCCACCGCAGAGGGACTCTTTGTTGTGTCCCTTGCAATTCTCACCTCCAACGAGCACATCACACTGGTACACACACTGTATGCTTGTATGCTGCGTCCCCCACAGCGACTCATTCATGGCCAAAGGGGGTGGGCACCCATGTGCAGGTGGTGCTTGGTGTCAATTGCCACCACCCTTTCCAATGCGGCGGCTTGAGATGGCTTCATGGCCCTCATTTGGCTGACTGGGTTGTCCATTTGCTCGGACAAGGACATGGAGACGCTAAGGATTCTCTAGGAAAAGAACTTGCAGGGCCATTATACTGTTGCGACGGTGTACTGGTATAGCCATGGTGAAATGGACTAGTATAGCCATGGTGAAATGGACTGGTATAGCCATGGTGAAATGGACTGGTATAGCCATGGTGAAATGGTAGCTCTAGGTGGGGGAAATCCGCATTTAAACACGAAAAAAAATCAAAGCGACTGAAGGTGCTCCTTGGCCACAAGCACGTCACAAAGAGCTCCAAACATGCACATCGTGGTATGCATATGCAGCAGTGTTTGGCAGTTCATTGGAATTTAATTAGTCCCATGGGATATCCATCGTGATTGGCTAGTGTGGACCACACCCATGTTTCTTTTCTGTTGGCCAATTTTGTTGGCACCATGCCTTCATAAAACAGTACAAGTGGGTGCCCTTGGCGGTGTTTGCGCACAGAACATGTTTTTTTGGCACACTGTAATGGAACCAACCCCAGGACACCAACCACTCAAACAGTGCGTACAAGGACCAAAAGCTGGAAATTGAAACGTGTCGTAGCAGTGCAACTTCAGTGTCTGAATATAGCTCATGGTCTAATGTACAAAGACATATAGGGGCAGTGTTGAAGAACACAACCTTATACTGTTATACAGTTAGAGGAAAATAACTCCGGACACAGCCCTCGTTCTGAAGGGGGTAAATGAGAGGAAACAGGCCAGGAATACCCATGCGACGGTGAAATTTTCCGACACCGGGCTGCGGACGACTGGGAAGGTGCACAGCGCTCAAACCCTCCTCCTTCAAGGTAGTGAATGGAGACGGGGAGGAGTAGGAGTTGTTTCTGCTCACATCATTGATGGATTAAGCAATATAGACCCCGGAAGCTTTCATCAGTGGCACCAGCAAGCTGGATCTGACGGAAGAGAGCTTCGCCTTTTGCACATATTATTCACAGATGGCGGCAGGTGTGGAAAGGGTCTGTCGGGCTGCTGACCAACGTTTGTTGCAGGATGACGTGTGCACATGAAGCAGCTGTGCCGACACAGCGCACCCACCACTATTCTCCATCCATTTGCATCGCATGTAAAACCCCCACACACCTATAGAAATAATAATAATCGCCTCAATTCAATTAGAGCCGCAATGGGCACAAAGCACCCGAAAGAAAATTTCTATCAAGAATCTTGTAACCCCTGTGGGGTCATAGGTGGGGGGGGGGGGGGGGCTATGTGTGTGTCTGGACGCAGTTGCAGATCCTCTACACCTCAGCCTGCGCCACGCACAATGAAAGCTCCACCGAACAATGATCTAGAGCACGTTTGTAAAGCAACATATGCTACAGTTACTGCATCTGCCGCATCCCCTGATCCAGCTGACTATAGAGTACGGGGAGGGGGTGGCAGGGTCGGGGAAAGGCCCTGTTCCACTGCAGCCAGGCCCCCAAACTATCTGTTGAAAGGAGCGGGCACCAGGGGTTGGAGGGGCTACTCTTGGGAGGTGGGCAGGGAAAGAGGAGTGGGTTGACAGGAGATTGGCAACCTTGGAGAAGGAAGGCGCAACAGGAATATCGTCATTAGTTTACACATCCGCAGGGCAGCAACCAGCAAACCAATTCAGCCACCATAAACCACCACGAAGGTCCAAAAGTATACACTGCTCAAAAAGCCCCACCAGTGCCAACAGCCTTTACTGGCTTCACTTCAGTCAGCGGGGTACTGTCTTTCAAAAAGCTGGAGGTGGTGAGGGAGGGGTGGGTCGTAGGGTACAAGGCGCACCCCATACCCCCCCCCCCCCCGCCCATTCCCCCTTGTGCTGCAGAGTTGAAGTTGGCTCCAAGCAGCGCCGGTCAAAAGCTGAAACCGTAGCCAATCCACTGGGGCAAAATAAGTATGCTCCAAAACTTGGTATCATGAAACGCTGCAACCAACATTGCCCCAAATCTTGCACCCAAAATCAGCGTGCCAACGAGAAGCATGCAGTACAAAACCAACCATTGGGTCTGTCATCCAGATGAGATGCAAGTGTCCGTGGAGCTTCCAAATGCCTACCCTACAAGAGTGTCTGCTAGATAGTTCTTCTGTGTCTTAGACAAGGGAGAGGGAGGATGTCTGAATTGGACAGCATCCCTCCAGGTCTAATTATCTTAATTTCATGGTCCCAAAGGGCTTCAGGAGTCGCTTCTCCCACACCCTCATGTCCCCGCCAACGCCTCAATACCCTCCCAAACTTCCCATGCAGTCCTACCACACCATTGTGCCTGGTTGACCACTTTTGACTTCACGTCACCACAAAGAACAGGCCAAAAGGCATACAAACGTCGAGGATGCTGCTCTAGTCGTGATCCCTGCAGTGATGATGCAGTGATGATGTGACAACATGTGTTGAAGAAGTTGAATGGGTCTCTGACTGCCCAAGGGGTTGCAAAACGAAAACGGAGCTGCCCCAGCTTGTTTCTTCCCTGTTGTTCCAAGCTCAGTCACGAGCTCAACAAGGAACTAAAGCAGGATTGGACGTCTTTAAAACCCAGTGAGCCACCACCTCGGGCATTCACATCAATTTGTGTGTATGGATGTGAGAGAGAGAGTGCCTATTTAGGAGCATGGGCCTTGGGCTTGAGGGTACCGAGTCCACAGTTGCTTCCCCAAGGGTTGCACAGCAGGGTGCCTTCAGCGCCAACAGAACAAGAGGCTCCACAACTGACTCAGGTCATGTTTGCTCAGTGGTAGCCTGGCCATGCCCTGTGCGTTCACGTGGCTGCTGCCGGTTAGGTCGCATGCTGTACACCATGGTGTAGTGCTGCAAGGGCAAGCCCTGATTGCATTGGGAAAGGCGGACGTCCATTCACCCGCGCCAGCCCAGGTACGGCCTAACAGTCCACGATGGGTCCATGAGATGAGAGTTGTGTGCACGGGGGGGGCGACCCCTCGGTCCTGGACGCCAACTACCCCCCCAACTAACTGTTGGCCGAAGGCCCCTAGGGGGGGGGGGGGGGGGGGGGGGGGCTTGGAGGGGGGGGGGGCTTGGAGGGGGGGGTCTAGCAGGGGCGCCGGGGAGGGCGGTTCCCGGGGGGGGGGGGGGGGGGGGTTCCCGGGGTTCCCGTGGGGGGGGGGGGGGTGTCGGGCACCTCCGAACAGTTGGGTATGCGGCCCAGGTGTGATCCGACAGTTCGCACCGCCCCTTCCCACAATAGAGGGTAGGGTATCATGGGCTTGGGTATTCCCAGCCACACTGGGAACCTCAGGGGGGTGGGCTCCTGAGGCGGCCATGGGATTAGAGTTACACCATGCCACAAGACATACATACATACATACAAAGATATATATATATATATATATTTATATTCATATATATAGGGGTTGGAATGCAACTGCAAACGTGTGGTCATAGCAACTCGGGGCGGTGGCCTCGGACCACACCGCCATGATGGTACATCACCCCTCCCCGCTTACACCACACTTGCAGCAGCCTTCTCCCCAAACGTTTCGAGGAATGAAAAAGAAGGGCCTAAGACCAAGATTGACTCCTTGGAACACTTTCTACGGATCGACCTAATAAGGGCACAGGAAAAAGCCCTTACTTAAATAACTCACCTTCACTTGATGAGCTATCAGAATTATATGCTGCGGCGGCCGACCTCTTCTTTGGCTGCCAACTAAACACCTGGTTCCTCCTCCCTACACTCTGCAACGGGCGAGAACGCTCCGCCCCGGAAGATGCCTCGGAGGAGCACTTACCTAAGAAAACGCGGAAAATCGCGACGCAACAGACGCAACAATCAGAAGTGGCCCACTTGTGGGCAAGGTGGCTACGTCACCCCTGCCTACGCCTACGCCTACGAGAAAGGAAAGGAAGAAAGAAAGCCCCTGAATGCCTCCTTCTCGAGCCGGGGAAAAGCTCGAGGCAGGGATCTCCAAGCCCCTGATTGCCTCCTCCTCGAGCCGGGGTATGAAAGCTCGAGGCAGGGATCTTCAAGTGCCGGTCTCGGCGAATTGGCTACATCTCACCATGATGGTTGAGGCCCAAAAGAGGGCGGAAATGCTACATCACCCCTGCATTCTCGGGGGTCCCCAACAAAGGGAACAAAATCAGAAGTCAAAACCTACGCTGGGGGTCACCCTGATGCACCACGCAACAAAGCGTGGATTCAAAGATTGTCCCGGTTTCCTCAATAGCACCGGACGGTTGGGGCCCAAAAGAGGGCGGAAATGCTACATCACCCCTGCATTCTCGGGGGTCCCCAACAAAGGGAACAAAATCAGAACTCAAAACCTACGCCGGGGGTCACCATGATGCCCCTAGGGGCCCCTAGTATCTCAAAGTATGGGTCTCTAGTACGGCCAGACGCCCAAATAGCCACCGCTATAGAGCGGGGGGGCAGAATCAGAATTGGCCCACTTGTGGGCAAGGTGGCTACATAACCCCTGCCGCCTAGGGGATCCCCACCGCCTCAGAGCGGGGGGCAGAATCAGAAAAGGGCCCACAAGTGGGCAAGGTGGCTACATAACCCCATTGGGCGCCTTCGGCGCCGGGGCGCCTTTGGCGCCCGTTGGCTCCTTGGGCTCATACCTTTGACAACTAACTGTCGGCCGGAGGCCCCTTGGGGGGGGGGGGGGGGGGGGGTAGTTGGCGTCCTAGGACCCGCGGAGTCGCCCCCCCCGGGGTTGTGTGTATGGAATTGTGGTGTGCTGGGAAACATCATTGAGGGAAACCAGTACCAGTCAGCAAGTATCAGGCCATCACAAAAGGTCAGGAGTTGGTGGGAGGAATCGGAGGGACATGGAGAGAGTCATGAACATCTGCTGTCTGCCAACCAGCTGAATCAACCCAGGCACCAGTAACTGGCTCAAAAAAACTTCGGCCGGATACGTTACCATTCAGTCATAGTACAAATGCAGGTTAAGGAGAGCAGATGCTCCCTTCAGCCCTGCAAGCGCTTGCGCACCACGGGCTCCCACGTTGTTGGCCCACAGAGTCAAAGTCAAGGTGTGCAGCGCAGGGGCTTCTTTCAGCCCCGCAAGGGCTTGTGCACCGTTGTCTCCCACATTGTTTTCTTCAAGATACAAATGCAGTGTGTGAAGCGCAGGGGCTTCTTTCAGCCCTGCAAGGGCTTGTGCGCCATTGTCTCCCACATTGTTATCCCCAAGATCCAAATACAGAGTGTGCAGCGCAGGTGCTATCTTCAACCCTGCAAGGGCTTGTGCGCCATTGTCTCCCACATTGTTATTCCCAAGATACAAATGCAGTGTGTGCAGCGCAGGTGCTATCTTCAGCCCTGCAAGGGCTTGTGCACCATTGTCTCCCACATTGTTTTCCCCAAGATCCAAATGCAGTGTGTGCAGCACAGGTGCTTCCTTCAGCCCTGCAAGGGCTTGTGCGCCGTTGTCTCCCACATTGTTTCCCCCAAGATCCAAATGCAGTGTGTGAAGCGCAGGTGCTTCCTTCAGCCCCGCAAGGGCCTGTGCACCATTGTCTCCCACATTGTTGTACTCCAGATTCAAATCCAGAGTGTGAAGCGCAGGTGCTTCCTTCAGCCCTGCAAGGGCTTGTGCGCCATTGTCTCCCACGTGGTTGTGCCCAAGACCCAAATGCAGTGTGTGCAGCACAGGTGCTTCCTTCAGCCCTGCAAGGGCTTGCGCACCATTGTCTCCCACTCCCACATTGTTCCCCACAAGATTCAAATCCAGAGTGTGCAGCGCAGGTGCTATCTTCAACCCTGCAAGGGCTTGTGCACCATTGTCTCCCACATCGTTTCCCCTAAGATCCAAATGCAGTGTGTGCAGCACAGGTGCTATCTTCAACCCTGCAAGGGCTTGTGCACCATTGTCTCCCACATTGTTTTCACCAAGATCCAAATGCAGTGTGTGCAGCGCAGGTGCTTCCTTCAGCCCTGCAAGGGCTTGTGCACCATTGTCTCCCACATTGTTGTCCTCCAGATTCAAATCCAGAGTGTGCAGCGCAGGTGCTTCCTTCAGCCCTGCAAGGGCTTGTGCACCATTGTCTCCCAAGTGGTTGTGCCCAAGATCCAAATGCAGTGTGTGCAGCGCAGGTGCTGTCTTCAGCCCTGCAAGGGCTTGTGGACCCTGGTCCCCATTGCCACGGAAACGTAAAGATGCAGTGCGCAATGGTTGCATGCATAGGGTGTCCATTATTTGAGGGAGAGCATTTTCATGTCGAATGTAGTACCGCAAATGCCGTTGCTGCAAATGATACCACATTTGTGCACACACGTGACTGCACGCTGCTGTCCCTGAGAAGTCGGAAATACAACGCAATACATCTACTGGCAGCTCATGCAACTTCATCTTTGCCGAGAAATAGATGGTCTGCAAAAAGTTGGCCCAAAAAATGATGCAAGCTTTTGTGTTGTGCTAGTACAGATGTCCCCATTGCCACGGAAACGTACAGATGCAATGCGCAATGCTTGCATGCATAGGGGGTATTTGGTAAAACTTACTACCAGATGAGGTAACACTTAATAAAATTTGGTAAAACTTAGTAGAAATGAGGTAAAACTTAGCAAAAAAAATTTCTAAAAACATTTTTTCAAACAAAAATTTTTACTAAGTTTTACCTCGGTCCACTAAGCCCCCCCCCCCCCCGGCTGTCGTTTTAAACAAGGTAGTCAACACTTCGATGGTAGGTGGTACTTTTGTTTAAGGGCACAAGGCCCCCGACTCGATTCTCGGCCACTTGTGTTAGTGGCGCCCCACCCAGGCCAAACCATCATGCACACCAATTAGTTGGCACTCGGCCAACATAACAAAATATAATTGGGGTTGGGCAGTAGAAACAAAATCAGGCTCAAGAAAAGAGTCCTGACAGGGCCATGGCCAACATCTGTGGGAACTACTTACAAGTAGTTACAAAAGACACGCTTCAAAAGCAAGTCGGCCTTGGTATCTGCATGGCACGGTTTGCCTCGCACTGTGGGATTATTGGTGCACATCCCAAACAGAGCCGTTTTCAAATCCCCTTGCAGCTCGGTGCAAAATGCTTGGTCATTTCTCAGTTGACCATGGGCATTTTGGGGATATTGAGGAGGCACTGCATACCACTTGCGACAGATCCACATGCCCTTGCATTTTCAATTGCACCCCTGCATTCCACCTTCATCCAGCAGCTTGATGGTGTCAGTTGCCATCCGGCATGTCTCTTGACGTTGCATTGTGCCTTGTCTCGGCGCGTTGTCAAGGGCATATTGCAAGTGCCACAAGATCGATTTTGGTTGTTGCGTGAAATGGCTAAGGCTACTCTGTACTTCAGTCGTTCAAAGTTGGCCTCCACCCCAAGGACCCCAGCGGTAGATTGGCTTGGATGTACCCCGAACCGAAATCTGTGGACTTCGTTGACACATGCTTTTCTTGTGATGGCACACCGCAGATGACGTGCCACAAATGTAAGGTTCTTCATTGTGCCTTGCATGCGTCCATCTTGTGTCAATCGGAGATTTGTGTTGGGTTGTGCCAATTCTAGACGGCCAACCTTGCTGTTTTGTTGTTGCTTCTGCTGTTGCTTCTGCTGTTGTTGCTGCTTCAGTTGTTGACACCCGTCCTGGTGTGCCTACTGTTGTTGCTACTTCTGCTGTTAACACCCGAATCTTTGACCACTTCTTCCGCTGTTGTGGTTCAACGCCTTCTCACTCGGCAATCAAATCCACAACAGCCAACTCCTCCTAGTTTGCCCCAACAATGAGTGGCCGGTCACACATTGGGTCAAACTTAAGGCAGAGGTATTCGCGAGTTGGGGCAATCAACAATAAGCGGAGCACCCAATGCCAATTGCTCATATTATACACCTGCGCCACAATCAAGGGTGGTGCGAAAGACGACGAGGCGATGGACGACGCTTGCAAAGTGCGCTCTGCCCACGATTTATCAGCTGTTTGCGGCGTTGTGCACTGGCACGTGAGGCATTCCACAAAGAGTCGCGGACAACCCACGCCACGCCCATTGTGTCCCAATCCGCACCGAGAGCGGTTTGGGCAGCCCACCGTAATACACCACAATCTGAGCACAATCTATGACATAGTTCTCGGTGGTGAGGTCCTTGAAATGGCGTGCCTCGAACTCAAATTGTTGCGGCGACAAACCTGGAACTGTGACATGTAGTGGCCGCCTCCAATTGTTGCCAAGCAGTGCCTCTACCTCTGACATAGATGGGTGAAACGAGCCTTGGCTATCATCATTAGCCAGGATTTGTTCTGCACTAGGGCACCTAGTAGGAGATGTTGGGTGATCACCAGATGGTGCAGCGATTCCGGACAAAATGGAACTGGGTGGGATGGGGTCTAGTGGGGTACTCGATGCCTCAGCCACAGAGGTGTTGCTTCCATCCACATGCATAGAGGGGGTGGGGTGCAAGATGCTTTCCACATGCACCTCCTTCTCCCACTTTTGCAGCACCCATTTCACTTCATCCCTATCCTTGAACTGTCGGGCTAGACACTCCACTCCAACCAAGCAATGAATGCACCCATCGCAAAAGATACACCACAAATATACGGCCCTGTTGCATTGACCACAAGTAAAAGGTGAACGGTACAAGCGCATTGAATGCCACAATGCACTCCCACGGGCCAACTCACGTCGCGCCTCTTTGGCCAAAGAAAGAGGCTGCCCATCACAGCTACCTTCACTGGAGGAGTGCATGCGTATTCCAAGGGTATCATCCGTGCCCATGGGACTCATTGAGGCCGATTTCTCCGTGCATGCCTCGGTGCCATCCGCAGAGCTTTGCTGGGAGGACGCCGTTGCAAACACGAAGGGCAAAAGAAAAAAAGGGAGGGGGGACAAAATCAAAAGTGGCCCACAAGTGGGCAAAGTGGCTACATAACCCCTGCCGCCTGGGCGGTCCCCACCACTTCAGAGCGGGGAGCAGAATCAGAGGTGGCCCACAAGTGGGCAAGGTGGCTACATAACCCCTGCCGCCTGGGCGGTCCCCACCACTTCAGAGCACGGGGCAGAATCAGGGGTGGCCCACAAGTGGGCAAGGTGGCTACACAACCCCTGCCGCCTGAGGGGGTCACCACCGCTTCAAAGCGGGGAGCAAAATCAGAGGTGGCCCACAAGTGGGCAAGGTGGCTACATAACCCCTGCCGCCCGAGGGGACCCCACCGCTTCAGAGTGGGGTAGAATCAGATGGCCCACAAGCGGGCAAGCTGGCTACATAACTCCTGCCGCCTGAGGGGTTCCCACCGCTTCAGAGCGGGGGGCAGAATCAGAGGTGGCCCACAAGCGGGCAAAGTGGCTACAAAACCCTTGCAGCCTGAGGGGTTCCCACTGCTTCAGAGCGGGGGCAGAATCAGAAGTGGCCCACAAGTGGGCAAGGTGGCTACATAACCCCTGCCGCTTGAGGGGTTCCCACTGCTTCAGAGCGGGGGCAGAATCCGAGGTGGCCCACAAGTGGGCAAGGTGGCTACGTAACCCCTGCCGCGGGGGGGTCCCCACCGCTTCAGAGCGGGGGGGCAGAATCAGGGGTGGCCCGCAGGCGGGCAAGCTGGCTACATAACCCCTGCCGCCTAGGGGGGTCCCCACCGCTTCAGAGCGGGGGGCAGAATCAGAGGTGGCCCACAAGTGGGCAAGGTGGCTACATAACCCTTGCCGCTTGGGGGGTCCCCACCGCTTGAGAGCGGGGGGCAGAA
The DNA here is from genome assembly GCA_964036045.1 of Eutreptiella sp. 'Long Island Sound 2002'. Taxonomy (NCBI): domain Eukaryota; phylum Euglenozoa; class Euglenophyceae; order Eutreptiales; family Eutreptiaceae; genus Eutreptiella; species Eutreptiella sp. 'Long Island Sound 2002'. The sequence goes on along the minus strand of OZ038389.1, from coordinate 49,877,431 downwards.
TCAGAGGTGGCCCACAAGTGGGCAAGGTGGCCACCTGCAAATGTTGGTGGCCCGGCTCAAGTTGGCAGTCTGGCGGTCGCAAAAGCGACTTATGCAATCTTTTTTGGGCTTCCTTCACTGGCAGGTACGGCCGCTAGGCGTGGTGTGCCCTTTTGCTGCGGGGGCCTACTGTTGGGTCAACAGGGAACAGGCTGGCCATACTCCTATGGCGGTCCTGGAGTCTCTTGCCGTTCTTCCGACCATGGCTGCTGAGCCGTGGCGCGCACCCCTGCCTGGAGTCCCGACCTTGTGTCTGGAGCTGGGATTACACAGATTAGACCCGGTCTTGCTGGGGAGGTGGTGGGAGGGGCCTGGGCTGGTGCTTTTCGTTGATGGTGCACATGACAGTTTGTCCTGGAGAGTAGGCGGTTTTTCGGCGTTTCTGGGAGTCCGATCAGAGGTAGCCCGGCGGCTGCGCGCCCAGAGCCAACAGTTGGTAGAATAGCAGGCCCTTATCTGGGGAGTGCGCCTGGCGGTGCGCCTAGGGTATACGACGGTCACTCTCGTGAGGAACAAGGACATATCCAAGGTCAAAAGAGAGTTAAATCAACGGCAGATGCGAACAGGTCCCCTCTTTCCAAGTGGGTCGTCTGTTTGCCAAAGCTTCTGGACATTTTTCTAAAGGCAGTATGGTTGTGTTGAGAAATTTTCAGGCTCCAAACAGCACACCATGAGCTAAAGGTAGGCCAAAACACATGTATGAGCATGTGATCTCAGATCACTAGTGGAAAGGTGGATTTTCAGTTGTGGCCCATTCAGGGGCCAAAACGGCCCGTTTTTTCCAAGATTTTTGAGATCTTTGGAGGGTCAAACCAGCTCACCATGGGTTTAAAACTGCTGAAAACACCTGTCGGGACCAAAATAGTGTAGATTCAGTTTTAAATACATTGTTTACCCTTATTTGACCCTATTGTGGTCCCACAATGGCTCATTTACAAGGCTTCTTAGACATGTGGAGGGCCAAAACAGTTCAAAATGGGCTCAAAACGGACTGACAATGGGGTAAAAAAAGCACTTGCTTGGGCATCCTACCCCCCCCCCCTTGCATAGTCAGCAATTGTGCGCGGCGGTTTCCTCGCACCCCGGAGGGAACATACCCCAAAATACCCCAAGTGACGGTTCCCTTGCACCCCCAATTACTCTGCAAAGGGCGCGCGACACGAAACAAGACGCGCAAACACAAAGGCACATGAACAACAAAACGAGCCCGGAAATGGGATGCGTGTTCAGCTCTACTGAGAAATAGGCTCTGTGTGCCACTTTTCTGGCAGGAGTATTTGACTCTGAAGAGCTGCACATGCTCACCAGGGGCCGCAGGAAGGGGCTCTCCAGCTGCAGGCTGGGCTGCAGCCTTGGCTGCCACCTGGGCAGCAGGTTTGGCTGCACTCTTGGTTGAGGGTTTGGCACGAGGTTTGGCAGCTTTGGGAGCAGGCTTGGCAGGGGGCTTGACAGGGAGCTCCAGCCCCTGTGGCAAACAGTTTTCCTCAGGAATATCACGCTTGACGTACAACTTTCCGTCGGCAATGGCAAAAACATTTGCCAGTCCCCATACACCAAGCGCATGGACATCCGCGCTATAGGGGCACAGTCATGCGTCACCACAGTGCCAGAGCGCTCATATGTGATGGTCCGGTAGTCAACACCGCGCTCTGAGGGGTCCAGAATGTTGGCAGACGCAGTAGTGCCACCAGAACGTTTGAAATTGACAACAGCACCAACTGGGTACATGTCAATATCATCAACATCCAAGTGAAGTGTTCTGCAGTTCTGAAGTGTTCTGCATAATAAGGGTACAGCGGAGTGCCTTGGATGCCAAAAATCTGAAGTATTTCCACTAGAAATCTGAAGTACTTGCGCTGCGTGTGCACTACGTGCGCACTACGCGCTACTTTTGGACTATTTCCCCCCCGAAGAGCCCCCAGGCACACCCCTTCGAAACGCCCTTAGAATTAGGTGACCCAAAACTGCCCCAGATCAAGAAAGTTGCAAACTACCTTCCCTGAACATAAGACACACATCATGCACAACTGGAAAAGCCATGAACAGCGCATTGGTCGCCACCCTCAACAACACACAAACGTCTTTTTGTTCCATTGTCAACTAAGTAAGAATTGAGAATACGTAACTTGTGTGCACAACATGACACAGTTGCAGAATTAAAGAAATGTTACATTGTCAAATGTGTGTGTGTCAATGCAATCCGTACAATATTGTAATTCACACTTGTTACACATGGACATCTTTTCAGGGTCAGACTTGGTGCAACAAAGGGCACATACATCCCCATCATCACCCACAACGGCCTCATCATCATTGTCCTCCTGTGTAGGTACAGTCCATAAATGTGTAGGTACATGTTCCCACGGACCATATGGAGGGTACCGTACTTGTCTTCGAATCAAAAATTGTTGCAAATGCAAGAGTATATGCACATACTCATGCAACTCGGTATTGGATCCCCTCCCTATGTTCCTTACGATGCCCCAATGCCACATGTGTGCGAGCAAGTGCTCAATACGTGCCCTATAGAAACCATGAACATCATTGTACTCCTTTTGTCGCTCGGTCAACTGCGGTCAGCCATCCCAACCACAGTGGCAGGAACTCGCAGACCGTTGGAGCAGGTGTAGAACACCCTGTCCCCAATACCGAGATCCATGGAGAAAGTGGACCTGAGAAAGGAGGAGGGAAGTATGATGTCCCGTAGCAAGCACCCTGAAAGTGTATCACCATATACCGAGCTCAGGGTGCGTGTTTCACAACGTATGTGCAAGCGGAATAGGGCAAGTGATGATCCGCCCCTCGCATCACATGCGGCACACATGGTAACGCGATGCAATGCAACGTCAAAACGTTACTAGGATTGACTAGGTTTCCTCAATAGCACCGGAAGGTTGAATGGAAGCGTGGGAGTCCTTATCCCCAACTCAAGGGGCCACACCGAAGCATGGGAGTCCGTACCCCCAACTCAAGGGACCACACCGAAGCGTGGGAGTCCATCACCCCAACTCGAGGGGCCTCCAACGTGGAGGAGAGGACTATGAACCGGTTATCCTCAATAGCACCAAAAGGTTAACGATAATTGGCCCGGTTTCCTCGAAAGCACCGGAAGGTTGAAGGCCCACAATTGGGCTGATTGGCTACATCACCCCTACCTTCTCGGGGTCCCCATGGTGGGGATAAATCGACGTAGAAAAAGAGCGAATTTGGTGAAAATGAGCTAAAAATGTGTGCAAAAAAGGTAGAAATGGGTGAAACAAGGTGAAAATCCAAAAATGCCATATCCCCAATACATCAGAACCTACTACCAAACAACAATGATGCCCAAAGTACTACAAAGTATGGGTTTCTACTACGGCCAAACGCCCAAATAGTTGCACTGCGCGCGCATTGCGCTTAAGGCAATGCACCAATAACATCACCTCGTCCAGCCAGCAAACGCACAAGAGAAGCTCAATATCCGACCTTCTAAGTAAATTTGAAAAACAAAAAGTGCCGGTTCCCTCGCCCCCCCCCCCCCCGCTTACTATGCAGGGGCAATCACTATGCAAGGGGGGGGGGATAGATGGTTTGGGAACAAGAATGAAACAAGTCATTTTTGAGCCCCTAGGGAACCGTTGCATTTATTTTGGCTCAAGCTGGTTTGGGCACTGTGCGCTGTATTTGTAAGTCCAAGTGCACAACACGGGAGGGGCCTAGGCATCTTTGGGAGGTGCCCACTCAAATCTACATGATTAGTGTAATTAGGCTCCAAAGAGCCCGAAACCAAGAATAGGTCATATGCTACATGGCTCAAAAACCAATTTTGGGGGCACCTAGCCTACCTACAATCCACCATTTTTTGCCCCTCAAAATTACCCAAACATGGTGGTAATGTCCGAGTGGCAGTGTTTCCAAGGATACCCACTGCCCACTGCCCCCCACAGTGCGGCAATGTACATTGTTACCGCTACCTCGTGCAAGGCTGCTGGTGCCAACCTTGGCCCGCCCATCAGTCGGCTTTGTCGGACTTGATACAAATCCAAGCGCCGCAATAGCTGAGGTATGAGGCCATGTCCAAGTTTGCTGCAGCTAGTTGCCAAGCCAGTAACACATTTCAGAACAACAACACACTATTGCTCAATCCCTGTGCTCCCAATTCTGCTTGGAGGACGCTGTCGCGATCCAAAACATGCACACCATACACTACAAGCAAATGGTTGCAAAGTGTTTTGTGTACTCAATCTGATCTTACTACTTATCCACCGCAGAGGGACTCTTTGTTGTGTCCCTTGCAGTTCTCACCTCCAACGAGCACATCACACTGGTACACACACTGTATGCTTGTATGCTGCGTCCCCCACAGCGACTCATTCATGGCCAAAGGGGGTGGGCACCCATGTGCAGGTGGTGCTTGGTGTCAATTGCCACCACCCTTTCCAATGCGGCGGCTTGAGATGGCTTCATGGCCCTCATTTGGCTGACTGGGTTGTCCATTTGCTCGGACAAGGACATGGAGACGCTTAGGATTCTCTAGGAAAAGAACTTGCAGGGCCATTATACTGTTGCGACGGTGTACTGGTATAGCCATGGTGAAATGGACTGGTATAGCCATGGTGAAATGGTAGCTCTAGGTGGGGGAAATCCGCATTTAAACACGAAAAAAAAAATCAAAGCGACTGAAGGTGCTCCTTGGCCACAAGCACGTCACAAAGAGCTCCAAACATGCACATTGTGGTATGCATATGCAGCAGTGTTTGGCAGTTCATTGGAATTTAATTAGTCCCATGGGATATCCATCGTGATTGGCTAGTGTGGACCACACCCATGTTTCTTTTCTGTGGGCCAACTTTGTTGGCACCATGCCTTCATAAAACAGTACAAGTGGGTGCCCTTGGCGGTGTTTGCGCACAGAACATGTTTTTTTGGCACACTGTAATGGAACCAACCCCAGGACACCAACCACTAAAACAGTGCGTACAAGGACCAAAAGCTGGAAATTGAAACGTGTCGTAGCAGTGCAACTTCAGTGTCTGAATATAGCTCATGGTTTAATGTACAAAGACATATAGGGGCAGTGTTGAAGAACACAACCTTATACTGTTATACAGTTAGAGGAAAATAACTCCGGACACAGCCCTCGTTCTGAAGGGGGTAAATGAGAGGAAACAGGCCAGGAATACCCATGCGACGGTGAAATTTTCCGACACCGGGCTGCGGACGACTGGGAAGGTGCACAGCGCTCAAACCCTCCTCCTTCGAGGTAGTGAATGGAGACGGGGAGGAGTAGGAGTTGTTTCTGCTCACATCATTGATGGATTAAGCAATATAGACCCCGGAAGCTTTCATCAGTGGCACCAGCAAACTGGATCTGACGGAAGAGAGCTTCGCCTTTTGCACATATTATTCACAGATGGCGGCAGGTGTGGAAAGGGTCTGTCGGGCTGCTGACCAACGTTTGTTGCAGGATGACGTGTGCACATGAAACAGCTGTGCCGACACAGCGCACCCACCACTATTCTCCATCCATTTGCATCGCATGTAAAACCCCCACACACCTATAGAAATATTAATAATCGCCTCAATTCAATTAGAGCCGCAATGGGCATAAAGCACCCGAAAGAAAATTTCTATCAAGAATCTTGTAACCCCTGTGGGGTTATAGGTGGGGGGGGGGGGGGGCTATGTGTGTGTCTGGACGCAGTTGCAGATCCTCTACACCTCAGCCTGCGCCACGCACAATGAAAGCTCCACCGAACAATGATCTAGAGCACGTTTGTAAAGCAACATATGCTACAGTTACTGCATCTGCCGCATCCCCTGATCCAGCTGACTATAGAGTACGGGGAGGGGGTGGCAGGGTCGGGGAAAGGCCCTGTTCCACTGCAGCCAGGCCCCCAAACTATCTGTTGAAAGGAGCGGGCACCAGGGGTTGGAGGGGCTACTCTTGGGAGGTGGGCAGGGAAAGAGGAGTGGGTTGACAGGAGATTGGCAACCTTGGAGAAGGAAGGCGCAACAGGAATATCGTCATTAGTTTACACATCCGCAGGGCAGCAACCAGCAAACCAATTCAGCCACCATAAACCACCACGAAGGTCCAAAAGTATACACTGCTCAAAAAGCCCCACCAGTGCCAACAGCCTTTACTGGCTTCACTTCAGTCAGCGGGGTACTGTCTTTCAAAAAGCTGGAGGTGGTGAGGGAGGGGTGGGTCGTAGGGTACAAGGCGCACCCCATACCCCCCCCCCCCCCCCGCCCATTCCCCCTTGTGCTGCAGAGTTGAAGTTGGCTCCAAGCAGCGCCGGTCAAAAGCTGAAACCGTAGCCAATCCACTGGGGCAAAATAAGTATGCTCCAAAACTTGGTATCATGAAACGCTGCAACCAACATTGCCCCAAATCTTGCACCCAAAATCAGCGTGCCAACGAGAAGCATGCAGTACAAAACCAACCATTGGGTCTGTCATCCAGATGAGATGCAAGTGTCCGTGGAGCTTCCAAATGCCTACCCTACAAGAGTGTCTGCTAGATAGTTCTTCTGTGTCTTAGACAAGGGAGAGGGAGGATGTCTGAATTGGACAGCATCCCTCCAGGTCTAATTATCTTAATTTCATGGTCCCAAAGGGCTTCAGGAGTCGCTTCTCCCACACCCTCATGTCCCCGCCAACGCCTCAATACCCTCCCAAACTTCCCATGCAGTCCTACCACACCATTGTGCCTGGTTGACCACTTTTGACTTCACGTCACCACAAAGAACAGGCCAAAAGGCACACAAACGTCGAGGATGCTGCTCTAGTCGTGATCCCTGCAGTGATGATGCGGTGATGATGTGACAACATGTGTTGAAGAAGTTGAATGGGTCTCTGACTGCCCAAGGGGTTGCAAAACGAAAACGGAGCTGCCCCAGCTTGTTTCTTCCCTGTTGTTCCAAGCTCAGTCACGAGCTCAACAAGGAACTAAAGCAGGATTGGACGTCTTTAAAACCCAGTGAGCCACCACCTCGGGCATTCACATCAATTTGTGTGTATGGATGTGAGAGAGAGAGAGTGCCTATTTAGGAGCATGGGCCTTGGGCTTGAGGGTACCGAGTCCACAGTTGCTTCCCCAAGGGTCGCACAGCAGGGTGCCTTCAGCGCCAACAGAACAAGAGGCTCCACAACTGACTCAGGTCATGTTTGCTCAGTGGTAGCCTGGCCATGCCCTGTGCGTTCACGTGGCTGCTGCCGGTTAGGTCGCATGCTGTACACCATGGTGTAGTGCTGCAAGGGCAAGCCCTGATTGCATTGCGAAAGGCGGACGTCCATTCACCCGCGCCAGCCCAGGTACGGCCTAACAGTCCACGATGGGTCCATGAGATGACAGTTGTGTGTATGGAATTGTGGTGTGCTGGGAAACATCATTGAGGGAAACCAGTACCAGTCAGCAAGTATCAGGCCATCACAAAAGGTCAGGAGCTGGTGGGAGGAATCGGAGGGACATGGAGAGAGTCATGAACATCTGCTGTCTGCCAACCAGCTGAATCAACCCAGGCCCCAGTAACTGGCTCAAAAAAACTTCGGCCGGATACGTTACCATTCAGTCATAGTACAAATGCAGGTTAAGGAGAGCAGATGCTCCCTTCAGCCCTGCAAGCGCTTGCGCACCACGGGCTCCCACGTTGTTGGCCCACAGACTCAAAGTCAAGGTGTGCAGCGCAGGGGCTTCTTTCAGCCCTGCAAGGGCTTGCGCACCACTATCTCCCACGTTGTTACCCTCGAGATTCAAGGTCAAAGTCTGCAGGGCCCCAGCCTCTTTCAACGCCCCAAGGTCTTGGGCACCACTGTCTCCCACATTGTTGCCCGCGAGATACAAAGTCAAAGTGTGCAGCGCAGTAGCTTCTTTCAGTCCTGCCAGTGCTTGCACACCACTGGCTCCGACGTTATTGAACATCAGATTCAAAGTGAGGGTATGCAGGGAAGTTGCTTCTTTCAGCCCTGCAAGTGCCCGCGCACCACTGTCTCCCACGTTGTTGTCCGCAAGATCCAACGTCAAAGTGTGCAGGGAAGGTGCTTCCTTCAGCGCTGCCAGCGATTGCGCACCACTGCCTCCCACATTGTTGCCTGCAAGGTATAAACTCAGCGTTTGCAGCACAGCTGCTTCCTTCAAGCCTGCAAGCGCTTGCACACCACTGTCTCCCACATTGTTCCCTGCAAGATCCAAAGTCAGTGTGTGCAGGGCACCCGCTTCCTTTAGCCCTGCAAGTGCCTGTGCACCACTGACTCCCAGTGTGCTGCCCATGAAATTCAGATACACAGTACCCATTGCGCGCATGTGCAAATTCCGCATCATTTGGTGCACGTCGCAGTCATCTGGAATGAAGTAGCGCAGATGTCGCTGCTGCAACCCATTCCACATCAGGCTACACACATGGCTGCACGATGCCGTCCCAGAGAAGTCAGAAATGCAGCGCAGTACATCCAAAGGCAACTCATGCAATTTCATCTTGGCACGGAAATAAGATCTGCAAATACAAAGCCCATGGGAATGATACACAACTAAATCCACTGCTTCAATACAGGACTACAACAAATGCCTCCCTGCAATTCCACATGAAAAGAGAGGGCACTGTCTTTGGCTACAACATCAATGCCCCTCACCTACACTCACACCCAAACAAATGGCCCCCGAAAAAGCATCTGTACATTCCATCAGCATGGACCCGGTCCTTTGCTTTTGAGCTAAACACCGAAACGGTGGTCCCACAGAGACCCCATGCTATGGGCGAGTGTTTGCTCTGCGCGTGCCCTGCGCGTGTCCTGCGCGCTACTTTTATTATGACTTTTCCGGATTCAGTCCCCAAGTTCACCATTACCCAATGAAGCCTCGGGATGGGGAATGTGATGACGGTTGTGTCGGGGAGCGACCGCTGACACGGCTTCCATCAACAAGGGGGTCCAAAGGAACTTCCGGAGAAACATCAATTGCGGGAATTGATGGGGATGGTGGTAGAGACTCGAGACTGGGGATACCAAAGGAGATGGAGTCCGTGGGGCATCAATGATTGACGACCCACTCACCACCTTGATCATGCTCCAACTCCACATGCCCATCATGCAAAAGGCCAACCACCTTCGCGGATACCCGAAGCCCAGTAGACTTGGTGTAGAACCCTGTATCCAATGCTCAACTCCATAACAAATAGCAAAAGAGGTGGACATGAGGGGCAAAAATTGATGCTCCACAGCAGAAACGCTGAATGTATCACCATGTACCCAGCTCAATGTGCCTGTTTGACAATACACATAGCCTTGTAGCCCTAAAACGCATCAAACTAGGTGAACTGGACCCCACCCACCCACCCACTCACCCATCCGAAGGGTAGAATCCACCCCAAAAGCAGGGGTAGGAATCGGGAGTAGCCCAAAAAATTGCCCGGCGTGCGCCCTGCGGACTAACGCTCCCTCTATTGCCAAGCAATTCTCAAGTGGAGTTGACCCTAGCCACCCTGTGCACAAGCGTGCCATCATGTAGTGCTCAAAGTACACCATGCTTCACCATTCACCACCCTTCAGCAGAGATGCACTGAAGGGAGCAACAAGCTAAAGGGAGAACTCCATCTCCAGTCCACCTCAGTCGACCTCTTGGCCTCTAGTCAATCTCCAATCCCAGCTGCAGTGCACCTTGGGGTCCGGGGCTATGCAATTTCAACGATCCAAAAGAGAGGTCACAAGTGTCATGCATGAATAATACTGTACACATAGGCAAGATGAGCACGGACGATACTCCTTAGAAGGCATTATGCACGTGATACCGTGTGTTGGCACATGCCACCAGCAGAACAATATTAAAGGAGCACATTGGGAAACCTCCACACAGGGCACCCCGCAACCCCCCTTTTCTAAGCAGCGGTACATCGCCAGAAATTGGCGCACCAGCACCTCGTGTTGCTTGGACAAGGGCATTGCTTGTGCACTGTACTTTGCATGGTCCACACATGGGGCTTAAAGCTCAAGACTGTGCTCCCACAAGTCTCTGTGCCTTACCCCTACTGAAGACGCCTTCCAACTGTGCTGTCTCCATTTTGGGGAGCACTCCACAACCCCTTTATACACATACTCAGAGACCAATATGACCACCATCTTTTCCCCCACATCCCGCTGTAACAACATCCAGAGAATCCCCCTCAGCTCTCCATGACTGATGCTTTCACGCTCATACGGCGGTGATGAGCCAACCCCATACCCTTTTCACCAACCTATCAATGCACACCACCACCCAACCCTTGAACCCCAATGTCTCCAGCTCCAATTGAAATTGTTTCTTGTGGTCAGCCCATTTCGCCTCTTTGACCTCCAACAGGTTAACCTCTGTCCCCAGTTTTTGTAATGTGGCTGGGGGATTCAGTGCCACCTTCAACAGAGTCTTGGTCTCGAACCAACCCTACAGCTATGTCACAACGTGCCATAACGTACTTCTACTCCATGACATACTCTTCTCCCCACCTGCTCTCGGAAATGGTACACCACAACGCCACGAAACCCACGAAGCCATCCAAAATGACCGTGCATCTCTGCAACTCACATCACACCTTGATTTCTTTTGTGCCTTCAGCATTGCCCACAACACCAGCCCCTATCTGGTGAGCATGACAGGGCTGATTGCTGCAGCAACAGCCCTCGTACTGGACCAACCCAAAGCCTCGAGTGCCAGACATAAACTGGGGAAAGTAATAATTTGTTGGCACATATTCGTCATCCTCCAAATTTTTTTATCAAATAGGCCAAACTCTCAGTGCCAAACGCCGCTTGGGCAAACTTCCTGCGAAGTACAGATTTCGGCAAAGCTAGGGTGAGCATTTGGAAGTCACTGGACTGGTTCCCCATGGTTTCCCATAGTGGTTGGAGTGTGCGTGTTGATGGGGATTCCCCACTCCGTTGGATCTCAGTGCTCTTTGTGTCATTTAGGGAGGGGTTGTAAGGCGATTCCCCCACAAGGTGGGGTCCCACTCCTCCCGTGCACGCTTTCGTATGAGAAACAGTGTCTGTTGTGCTGTTTTTGTTGTGTGCAGGTACATTGTTTCTTTCTGTTGGTACAAGTGTGTTATCATGTTCTACAGCCGTGTAGAAATTCCAATCATATGGAAGGTGAGAAGCCGATATCTTGGTTTGGCGAATATCCTAATTAGCAACGAACTTCACCACTTTCTGAATTGTGCCAACGACGCGTTTATCATTTTGGGCCGGGGCCGTGTGTCTGGGCGGTGGGTACGCTCCAAACCAACAATTGCAAGTATAATCCCCGTTTGGGCTCTGCTTGGTTGCAAGTCTGTCAGCAGCTTTGACATGGCAGAAGCCAACTCTTTGCTGATGGATCCACAGGGCTTTTTGCGAGTCAAGCAGCTTGCAAATATTGACATGGAAGAACGTGCTCCGACATCACAAGGGGGGCGTGTGTGCACAGGGCGCGCACAGGTAGAACAATATTAAAGAGGGGGGGGCGCATGGGTCACCGACCCCCATGGCTGCCTGCAGCGCCGTCACAGGGCGCGCACAGCATAGCGCGTACATGACACAAAGAAAGTCGGGGTTTTTGCTACAATTGGCAATATTCTTGCGTATACAAACCATACTACACCCCCACAACGTTGGACAGCCTGATGTTTCACCCCACCCCCAGCATAAGAGATGCCAGTGTACCCAGCCACAGCAAAGACACATGCAAAAAAAGGCAAGGATAAATCAAAGTGTGAACGCCGTACTCCCCTTCGCTTAGCATGCGCACAGGACATGCATCACTCCACATGGCGTCCACATCCACAACCTCCTTTCGGCTATGTACAGCCACACAACAATACTTCTTGCTTCGCGATGGGAAATCTGTGCTGCCGGCTGATGAGGAGGACGAATCAGAACTATCTGCACTTAAAGTAGAGCCACTGTATATGTATTGGGCAAATCTTGAAAAAGATATCACCAACCTATAGGAAAGGATGCACAACAACGCATACCAATGCACTAGAAATGAGGGCAACGCATGCATGCAACTCATATAAATGCATAACAAGGCTCATTGTTAAGGGTACTAGGCACTACTATGCAGGTTGGGCATGGTCCTGTACAAAATTTGTGCACGGCGCGCACACAGCGCGGGCACAGCGCGTGCAGTGCGCGAAACAACCCCAAGAAATGCGCGTTGCGGCCACAACACAAACAAAAAGCATCAGTTCTGGCTTGCACTATTTTGAAAACACTTTATGTCTTCCTCATGCAGTGCTGCTGTGGCCAGTGAAGAAAACTACTGAATTTCATTTCGCCGATGCCCATGTTTAGTGACCCAGCAGTCTCCAACCTTTCGCCTCGAAATAGTCTTCCATTACCATCTGTCAGTCACTTTCTGAGTGTCTAATTGTTTCGATTTCAGCATTCCCAAAATGCAGAGAAAATCAAAGACAAATTGCCCAGATTTGTCGCATTTCGGGTGTGCAGATCGAATCATCTCCTTCAAAGTCAGCGGCAAATTTCCTTTTGCAGCTGGAGAAACATAGGAAACTGTGCGTCTGGCTGGCAACATGCGGCACTAAGGACGGTGTGCACCTGCGGATCCCCGTTGCTGATGTTTTATCCAGAGTGTTTGGTGAGTGCCCGCCCCAGAGCACATTGTCATAGCAGTCCCTGAAATGCACTGTAACGCATTGCATTCGACAGTCTGCGCTGTGGCATTGTGTAGTCAGTAAGTGGCTGTGCCAGACAGCGCCTGTTCGCGGGCACAAAACTGGCTGGCGAAATCGGCCATCAAAAGGTAGAGCTTGAGCGGGCGAAATGCACCCCTTCGGTAACCGCAGCACAGAAGAGTCTATGTACAACAATGGCCTCTTCCTGCATCCCCGTCCCCTGGGCCACGTGGGGTTGCGAAACTTAGCTCCATAATTGGAAATGATCTACACAAAAAAAAAACACAGGGAAGGAGAACGCTTGTTGCGCGCTGTAGGCGCGCCACAGTTGTCGCAGGGTCAATGTAATCTGCTGAATTGTGTGTACACCCCGGCGTCTCTGCCTGTCAGCCAAAAAAAAAACGGTGCAATACGGGGCACACAGTGCGTTGCACGGTGCGCTGACAGCAAGGTCACTGCTCATGTGTATCCCCTACAGCGCTTACCATGGGCTCCGTGGTGGTGGTGATGCACGGTGTGCGCATGGCACGCGGGTCTACAGAAAAAGGGCGCCACGTACCCCACTTGTAAAGAGAAGCGAACTGAAGGGCTAATACAACAATTGAAGTAACGGCAAATGACGGTAGAATGTGTGCATTTGTGCGTGCGTGCACAACCTTCAGGCCCTCGGAAAATTATCCGCACTGGGCGCCAAAGAGCGCACAGGTCGTGCCGCAGGTGCCGCGGGCGCCACTGGAAGAGCATTGTGAAGGGGAACTCCGTTGGGGTACAACTGCTGAAATCAAAACTCCGGAAAATTTCCGATGAAAACGGCCGTTCAGAAGGATGATGGCCGTTGGGATGCGCTCAACGGGGCATCGACAGTCGGAGGAACAAAGTCAACTGAAAAGTGCCCACAAAGGGTGCACGACACCTGTCGCCTTTTCAAGCAAACGCTGCTTCCCGGGTGCGTGCTGCGAACCACATATAATTGTGGGTAATGGGACCGGTTTTTCAAATCGCCAGTGCGACGGTCGGGGATGGGCTTCACGGTCGCGAGGGAAACAACCCAGAAACGCTAGCTAAGGCCCCACCCAACATAATCGCTCAGTGATACAGGAACCGGTGGTGCACCATACAACAACGTCCCACCTGGACGCAGGCGAGGGTCAGGTGCCCACCGGCCCAGTCGGCTGTCTTATTAGTGCAGTTCCGAACTATGCAGGAACTACGCAGAGAGTACCAGGAAATGCCCAAACAGTTTTCTGCAACAATCAGTGCAAACATGGCGGACAGAATGACAAAGCATCTACAAAGCAGGTGATGTAAACAACGAGAGACACTAATTCAGTGCCGCAAGTGCGGTAGGGTAGAAACTACGCAGGAACTACGCACAGATTTTCCGGAAGTATGCAACTCTCTGTGAGGAAAAACAATGGGTGAAGGGTTTGTGCTGCAGTGGGTCGGGTTGTGTGACATTGGGCCCGCCCTCGGTCAGGTTAGGTTTGCTGATGTGGGTTTCTTGGACCGCCATGCCATGAGCCAGGTCTTGCCTCAGGCCTCCTCTGGTGGGGTGTTGAAGGTTGTTGTTAGGTCTCCACATCCCGCGTCGTCGTTTTGGACTGCGCCGCGGCCAAGCCTCTTTTAGTAACCGGGGGAGCGGGGGGCGGGTGAAATCCTGGAGGAGGCAGGCACCTTTTTTGGGACAATCGCTCTCGTACGTCCTGCTGCTACCCTTCTACCCCTTGGCTGTCAAGAGGAAAATCCCGAGGGTCCCGCATATGATGCATGATGCTTGCAGTCTGAACACCCACCCTTGGGCAAGGGGGGTGCCTGTGCCCCATCCTCTATGCTATGGTGAGTGGGTGCCTGCCTCCTGGGCTAGCCCCCCACTCCCTGGGGTGGCATCTCCCACTCAGCAAACCTCCAGATCTGACAGTGAGTCAGGTGATCTACACGTTGAACACCACCTGAAAAACCCCCTGGCCCACTGCCGGCGCCATCCCTACCCCGGAGGCTTAAGGGGGTGGTTCTGGGGGAGGCACCCAAGGTACCAAAAAAGGCACGCAAGCACCCTCCCCCCCGTAGGGTATCCGACCCAGTACCAAAAAAGGCTTGACGCAACTCAGTGAAACCCCCCTCCGAAAGCTTTGCTGGAAATCTGCATCGCCCTTCGGAATCATCATGTAGGCCGTTTGGACAGGGAGGGGGCCGCAAAGCACACTGAAACACCTGCGCACCGTACCACGCCCTTGCGAGTGCGGGATGTTCATATGGTGGCGTGCCTGCCACACGGAGCTTTGTCATACAGGAATGCGCACTGCCAAGCACCATGCACACCCCGGTCTCCTGGGACAAGGCCTCGATCCCCCTGCCCTTGGCCCAACGACCGAGGATCAGCCCGCGACAACGAGTCACTGACCCACCCTCACCATGACTGGCGCATCGGCGGGGAGGGACGAGGACAGTGTGTGCTACACCGACACCACTTCTCCTCTGGGGCGGACCCCCACCCCTCCCCCCCCGAACTTCGCGGGCGTTTTTCTGACGACATCTCAACTGCCCCCGGGTGTGGGCAGGGGGTAAGGGCTTGGCATGGGGACAACGAGTACAGTCTGAGGGAAACGGGTTACAGGTATTGACTGACTGGTCGGACTCAGTTCACCATATCCGGCGTTGGTCGACGCGGGGGGCACAATGCATCCAAAGCGACGGGTGGGAGGGGGGGTGGGGGGCATATCCAGCCCCGCCCCGCTCTCACAGGGCTCACACACGCTTACTGCACGCCACCCCGTGACACAGTGCAGCCCATGACCCCGTGAGGCCCTGTACCACACACACACTCTTGTAGTATACAATACACACACACACACACACACACATATCCCTCGCCCCCACGTGGTGCACCCCCCTTCACCTGCGCTCCTCCGTGATCCCTTGCCCCTCCACCGATGGAGTTCCGCGGCTGGTGGGCGTGTCTGCCATGCGCGCAGGCGACCGCAGCAGCCATCCTCCGTGTCAGAGTTGCGGGACGGGTCTGGCCCCGCGACTTGTACACCTCAGATCCGCAAACTTGAAATAAGAAGCGAGCACTTTGGGGCCCACTTGCCCATCGGCCCCTTGCTTCGGGGTTGGCATGATTACGCCTGTCGCCTGCACGCAGGGCAGACACTGCCGCTCAGAGCCGCAGCCCCTGTCGATTGCAGACCCCGTAGCGGTACACGGTCTGGACCGACCCCGGGGGCAGCGCCACGTCCCACACGCACATCTCCGCAACACAGCCCTGCAGCGCCTCCTGCCCCTTCACCTCCATGGACATCAGGTGGCAGGGGATCGAGAGCCAGGACCGGGCACTGTCACGCTGCTGCCCGTCCACGTAGAGCGTCAGCCGGACGCCGCCGGGGTCGTAAAGAGTGCCCTGCGGTGGAGTGGGCAGAGGTGGGGCCGAGGCAGAGGGGACCGGTCGGTCAGGGCACGCACACAAGACCGAACGCAGCAACGGATAGACTCTCCCACCGGCCCGAAGGGTCGGCACAAGTTCGATGGTGTACTGGGGCCCGGTTGGGGAGGCCGGGTTTTCGTTTCCGGGGGGGGGGGTCGATAGAGCCCTCCGGCCGGACCCCCCCCTCCCCCAAAAAGGGCTCAATTGACAGGACCCCCAAAATCCTACCGAGTCTGACCCCCCGGGCCTTGGAGGTGACCCAGACCCAAAAATCGGGAAAAAAAGAAAATGGGATTTTTGGAATCAGCGCGTCGAGGGGGTTCAGAAAAGTCATCATTTGCCATATATTTGGTGGGGAAAAAAATCGACCAGTTTTAGTGCTCCAAAAAATTTTCGGCGCCTTTGGCGCCAGACTTCATAATGACTGATTAATTGTGCCTGTCAATTGTGCCCTTTTCCCGGATCCCCCCCCCCCAGTTTTGGGGGGCTCTATTGACCCCCCCCCCCGGAAGTCAAAACCCGACATGCCTTGGGGGGGGGGGGGGGGGGGCGGGCATGTGCCTGAGCTATCGTGCGCGAAACACGCCGTCCTGTCCCTATCCCTGCCTGGCAAAGCCTGAATGACAAAATGCAGGCATATAGCGGCGGCTCCGCTGCATTTCTGGCAAGCAAGCAAGGAAGGTACCCACCGACTCCCACTCACAAAAATCTTTCCCATCCTAACGTCAAAGCTAATACCTAACTGTCCATGCAAGTGCTAGCTAGCCTACGCATCGCCGGGGGGCGGGCGCGACAGGGGAGGGCTGGACCCGGTCCCACTGCGACCCCCCAACTATTTGGCTAAAATTCAGGGGGGAGGGGCTGAGAAGAGGGGGGGGGTGGGCTGGCTTGGAGTGGGGGGCGGGGATATTGGGGTTGGGCGAGGGGGAGGGGGATCCATGTCAGCATGTTTTGCCCTCGAGGTATCGTTTAGCAGTGTTAGTAGAGAGCTAGCTTCTAGAGCCCTCTCTTCAATGCAGGAGGTCCCAAAATGGCGTCTCGGTGCATTGTGCGCATTTGTGGGCAGTGACCCGCAGGGCTGTCCGGACCAGTTCCACCGCGACCCATCCACCACATATCCATCGATTAGGAGGCGGGGGCATCATATGCAGCTTTCCACAGATGCATGTGCGGCTTTTCCGAAGGGAGGGGGGGCAGGGCCTTGCTGTGGGGGGGTCCAGGGAGGAGGGGACCCCCCCCCCCCTTGCCGGAATGTATCCCGTACCCAGCAAATAGAAAAATTGTTGGACAATGACCCATTCAGTACATGGGAATGCCATGTTGGCAGGAAACAAAGCATCATCATTGTAACCGAATTCAGGGTTCCCTCGCCTCACCAACACACAACAAACACAAGAGAGCAGGACACTGCACATCTCTCGCCATTACCAACTCTTTGTTTTGTTTGTACAAAAAATTGACTGCGTTGCATGAAATTCATGCAGCAGACAGCGTACTTCACAGTCTCGCGCTGCCATTTCCTGCACCACAGTGACAACCTCGCACAGCGTTGCCATTGGTACGCTCAAAAACAGTGCGGAACATGCTTGCTGCCTGTTGTGGTATGCTTCTTGTCTCTTCCGTCTAGTGAGCCTATCTTGAAACCCGAAATAAAGTAGCACATCGATTACATCTTCGGGTTTCACATGGGGCGGCAGTTGGACCAGGAAGCGAAAATACGCAGACAACGCGCGCTCCGACATGGCAATCCGCAAGACAATGAACATAGAGTACACATGGAACATTAACCAGACACTCTTTGATATGCGCCAAAGGCACGGAGAAAAATTTTCTGGTCACAGGAAAAAGATCCCAAAATTCAGGGTTTCAGCTAATTTAGCGTGGAGGAGGGGGGGAGGGGGTCCAGGTTAGCCCCTCCCGCTGAAATGAAAATTAAAGCAAGGCCCTGGGGGGGGGGGGGGGGTCGAGCCTTCACAATCTTTCAAGTGTATCCGGCTTCTTCTTGTGCACTTTCTTGGTCCTCACTGCACCACAGGAGTCGGGCTGGGGGGTGGAGATGGGGGTCCATGGACCAGCCTCCCTCCCCGGGGTAATTCGCACCTGGGATCCCAGGAGCCACTATGGTACCAAAGGTTCACGTTGCTTGCACGTTGCGTGAACGGCGTTCTCTATATCGAGATCTACATCAGCCACCGAGACAACAAGGCCAAAAAAAAAACCTTGAGCAATGGCTATTGGTTGAAGGTTGAACCTCAAAACTGAAGGACCACAATCAGTGGTGCTCAAACAAAAAGATGGTAAACAATCATGCTAGTATCTAAAACTGTGCCTACAATATCTTTCATTGCTCTGCTTGAGCGTGTCCGTGTGCAATATGTCTGAGCACGCACACGGCCCTAATGGCGCCTCAGGGGGATGGCCAGCCCTAAACCTAAGGCTGATATGGGGGTCATGCCCAATAGAGCGGTTACTCGTTGAGAAAAAAGTGGTTGCCTGGGGGCGGGGGGGGGGGGGGGGCAAATGGAAGACAATTGTGAGGGGCACTTGGGTGGATGGGGGGGGGGGGGCGCTCCTGGAGGGGGCAGGGGTCCGCTCCCTCCCCCCTTTCAAACATAGGTATTGGGGTGCTATGGTCCTGGAGAAGGAAGGGGGGGATGTCAAATGGGTCAGCCCCAATAATGGTTGGGCCTCCACCAGCAGTAGCTTCTTTGTGAGGCATGCGATGGGCATGTGCAATGCACATGCACATACCTCATCGTCGCTGCTATCCAACGCCAGTGTACAATAGTCACTGGGGTCCTCCACGCGAGGTGTGCAGTCCCCATCACATTGGTCGCGTTGTGGCGTGCCCCAGGTCAGTGCAAGGTGGTGCCACCGCTGAGCAAGCGCCTGAACCGGTCGAAAAACTGCGCTGGTTTTGAGCGAGCGCAACAGTTCAGACATTCACACACACCCAAACACACACACACACACACACACACACACACACACACACACGGCAGTCAAACACTGCGAGAACCAAAGAACTAGCAACAGGTGCAGACAGTACACACACACACACACAATGTACGGAACAAACGTGCAACGGCCAAGACAGTGAGTAGCAATCAAGGAGGCCGGCTTGCACTGAATCTCGTCAGGCACAGTCAGAACAAAAAAATAAAAATTGCCTGCGCTAGGCGCCTTTCTGTGGTACAGGAGGAGAGGAGTAGGACCAGATAACCCATGAGCCGTACTGATTTCGGTACAGCCTGGCGCTGAACCACACCCACACACACACACACACACTTCGGCGACAAACAGAGCACAGAAAAGACTGGTCTGGATGTACTAGATCTCGTCAGGTGCAAAGCAGAACAAAAACAGTAGCATGTCCCGCCTGCACTAGGCGCCTTTCTGTGTGAAGAGAAGCAGGGCCAGCAGCTCAACGGCAGCCTTGGGCAAGCCCGCGGTCACGCCTGCACAGCAAGCCGAGCGTAAGGCTCTGCAAAAATACCTCAGGGTGGGTTCACCCCTATCCCTGCCCACTGCCCCTCTTCACCAGGAACCCGGACGATAGACCAACAGCGTTGCTTCGGATTAGTTACCCTGCCGCAATACCACCTGGTGTCTATACTCCTCTTTCCCAGTCGTAGCATTGAAACAGAGCATGGGGGACGGAAGGCAAGTATGAAAAACAGAGAGTCCCGTTGCCGGGGCTCCACACACACACACACACACACAGACACACACACACACACACACACACACACACACCCGCGCGCGCACACACACACACACACCTACACACACGTGCCACATGCAAACGTCTACACACACGCACGCACACACACACACACAGTGCAGCAATGTCAGCAGAAAAAGCCGATTCTCAACAAAGCATGAATCTTGGACAGTAAGAGGGCGAATGTTGCTCTCATGAAAGTCCGAAAGGAAAGAACGTCACAATCAAGTCACAAGATTAGACGGGTCATTGCAACGGGTACGACTGATCTACATGGTGACATATGCATGAAACATGATTGATGTCGACGTCATAGTTCGTTAACAACGAAGCATGGAATGGCATCTTGCCGCAAAGGGAATCATCTTTTTCATGTGCTCGTCAGCATAATTGCAAATCACTTGTCTTACCTAAAGCAAACATATCAATCTTATACAAATGAGAGTGAACCATGAAAGACACCAGAGAAACATGTCCTATAATGCCAAGCAGGATTTCTCGTACCTTTTCACATTGACGCTTACATCTAGTAATGCGATCTATACAACAGTTCAATCCATGTAGAGGGTCCATGAAAATTCATCCACACACACACACACACAACCAATGAACACCTCGTCAGGCCAAAGAGAACACAAGACAATCGAATCAATGATCATAACATGTTAAGGCTAGGCACCATTCTGAACACACACACACACACACACAGACACACACACACACACACACACACACACAGAGAGAGAAGAAGAAGAAGAAGAAGGTGCAGAAATGCGACTGAGGCTGCGTGAATGGTTGGGGCAGCTACTTGGGGCAACCACGGTTTTGCCAAGCAGTTCATTTCAGAAGCACAACAACTGGGGTAGCCTACTTGGCTATGGGGCTGCTACACACAGCATCACACACAAATCCACCTCAAGCCATACAGTGCCACACATATCCAAGCAGTGCAACAAGGCAAGGCAGAGCCACCCAGAGCAACACAACACTGAACCACACACAGCAACACTGAGCCACACAAAACCACACACATCCACATAGACCCACACAATGCCACACAAGGCCACATGGACCTGAGGCACTGGGCAACACTGAGGAAAGAGCTACTTAGAGTCAAATAGAGCCACACAGAGTCTGAAACTGCCACACACACAATGCAGAGTCACACAAGAACAGGGAGTTCCTCAGACTCTGATGCAGGCCTGTGCTTGACTGAGAGGAATGCAACATGGGGTCGGTGGTGGTGGGTCTCCAGGACTTACACCTGCGGGTATGTCCAACGGGGTACATGATTGGGGCCCACGGTCCTCACCAGTGAACACTTGGGCACCACAGGGTGCAGGGTGACCAGGTGTGTGGGTTATGAGGGGATGGCTCATCCCCGGCAGTCCCTTCGGCTGTTGTGTGAGCTGGTCGGGACGGGGTGTGAGGACAGGGCCTCAACACCTCTTCGTAATGTCACAGCACGAGGACGACCCCTGTTTCTCCAGCCTTCCTGCTCCGAGGATCAGAGGTTGACAGGGGATGACTCAGTTCGTTGTGGACCTTGCTAGAGTGTTCGGCAGAAGGAGTTAGGTGGTGATCAATAGTGGGGTGGGTAGCCCGGAGCCAAAGCTCCAGGCCATACGGCCGATGCCGGGAGGGGGGAGAGGGGGGGGTAAAGCGGCAACCGGCCATTGGGGGCGTCCTTGCACTGTGCGCTACTTTTGTGACCAGGTTCCCCATGAAGAGTCCCCAAGCACACCCCTTCCAAACGCCCTTATATCACCCTTGCCTGAGGAGCATGACGCACTATAGACCCTGGGAGACCTCCTTCATTGGGGGCGGGAGGTGGTCCATCATTCACGAACGGGGGTGGGACGATGGACCCGGGGGTGTTGGGTATGGTTATCTAGCATAGCCCTGATACCGACCGTCTCGGGGTGATGGCATGGTACATCTTGGCTAGCACGAAGGATCCTTGGCGTTGATCAAGCCCGTGAGGTCACCTTCAATTATAGTACTTGGACGTGATACAACACTTGGAGAGGATGCTGGATTGTCCCTCGGCCTTGATCATGATCTTGAGGTCCAACATGAGCCGTGCCTGCTCGGGGTCCCCATGATGGGAGGAAAACAACATGGATACATCACCTCTGCCTTCTCGAGGTCCCATGGTGGGGAGAAATCAACCTAGATGAGTGGATGTGGTGTAAATGAGCAGCGTGAAAAAGGTGGAAATGAGCAGTGTGAAAAAGGTGGAAATGGGTGAAGCTAGGTAAAAATCCAAAAATGCCATGTCCCAAATGTGGAAGAAGTATCAAAACCTACTCTCAAACAACAATGATGCCCCCCTAGTATCAAAAAGTATGGGTCTCTAGTACGGCCACATGCCCAAATAGCTGCACTGCACTTGCTTGCGCTTGCACTGCGCGTGCACTGCGCTAAGTGCACCCCCGTTGGCAACACGTTTGGGCCCAGTTTCGGGCGTCTACAAAACGCTTGGAGAGCCCTGGGGGACGGACGGACCCACAGTTCCGAAGTGGGGGAGGGGGTCAACCCCTCGAAGCACTGGCCTGCATGAGCAACTCAGCAACCGAGGCACACCCAAAGCTCCTTTTGAGGGGTGGGGTTGGGGGGTCCATGGGGGGGTAGGGGGGTGGGTCTGGCCCCCCCACCCCACCCCATTGGAGTGCCGAGTTTATAGAGGTGAAAAAAAAAGTTGGTGAAATAATGAGAGCCAACATGAAAAAAAAAAATCACCAGCAAACAACTATTGAATTCCACAATGAGGGCTCCAAGCCTTTTTCGAAAATATCTACAAGCAAAAAGGCCGCAGCTTTAGCACCCCATCACGTGCTTGCGATTGAAGACATCCTGACCATGGAAGGGCAGCTTCAGGCTCTCCATTTCATGGACATAGATGCCATAGCTGTAGTATAGGGACACACAATGCAACACGCAAACGGAGGTAACAACGGCAGAACAAGGAATGCAGTACAGAGTGCAAAGCAGGCAACTGCATGGATCAATTGCGCCAAAGGCGCCAAAGCAAAAATTAGGTCCAATCTTTTAAGAGGGGGGGGTCCGGGGGGCACCCCACCCACCCCCTTAGGGTGCTGAGTTGTCAAAAGGAACTCTGGGCACACCTTGACACAGAACAGCTCCTCGACCGGGTCAGCATCAAGAAGGTACATTGCGTGCCTGCCTGAGGCAGTGTTTGCGTAATCCTGGGCCACAATCAGCGACTGCGACGGAGTCACACGCACGTTGAGGGATTGGCTCCAAGACATTGAGGGGGAGAGCAAGTGCAAGGAGAGCAGTGTGTGCCTGCGGGACGGCACGTGGTCCATCCGGAGCCATAAAGACACTGTGAGGCCCTAAGAGCATGGGTGCAGCATCTGGAGGCAGGAGGTCATATGGCCAAGCGCGGCCCAGAAGTGAGTGCTGCGGGTCCAGGTGCTCCCCAATTAAACAGAAAAACAGAAAATGGCTGACCATACACTCGGTCATATTCGGGCGGTAACCGCCGGCGGTTGGAAGGTAACGGGCGGCGGTCGAGCAGGTGTTTTGGGCGCTCAAAGAGGCCCGTTGGCGCAAAAAGAAAAGAAAAGAAAAGAAAAGAAAAGGCAGGGTGATAAAAGAGCGCGCTGGTGTGGGTAGGTCTGAATGTAAGCAAAAGCGATGGGGACAGGAGCCACATGGAGCCAACCCCCCGTTCCCAAGCCAGCGTTTCTTGGAGAGGGGGGTTCGCAGGGCTGTGCCGGAATGTGGGTGGGGGGGGGGGGGGGGCTGGGACCCAAGGTTTTGCACATGAAAAAAAAATTGTTCTGGGAAGAGGGGGGGTTGGCATGACGCCTGAGTGAAATACTTCGCTGTGCCTCCCTCGGGCAGGGTCCGCGGCGGTCTTCAGCCCCAGGTCCAGCGCACAGGGGCGTGAGATGCCCTGACAGATCGGTCACTCGCTGTGCGAGTAGTAGTAACGTGGTCACACTAAAGTCAAAGATGGTTGCAGACCTGATATCATTCTTCCTCTCACCACTTACCCTTGTCCTTTCCTTGAACCCTTCCCCTCCGTCGGCAGCGGTGGCCTTGGCCTCTCATCGCCCGGTGCCCTTGATCTCCCCTTCTTGCCTATCCTTACATCCCTGCACTCCCTCCCCTTCCCTTGGTACGTTGTGCGGGGCTCCTCCTTTCAATTTTCCCATTCAAGCTCAGCCCTGGGTTCAGGTGCGGCGAAGTGGCATGGAAGCAGTTGGGTTATGCACCGGCGCTTGGCAGCCACACTGACCAATTTACGGCGTGCTTTGAAGAGCACCAATCATCCGGGTCCCTACACCAAAAGAACACGGCAACCCTGCAGGCCAAAGCATAAAGGGGCGCAGTGGGGCGCACAGGGGGCTGAGTGGGTGCATAGTGGGTGGCTTTTTCAGGCACCACAACACCAATTACGATGGACTGGCAACCAGCACTGAGCTCCAGGGGCCCTGGATCTTGGCAACCACAATGGTGCCTCAGAGCATTTGAAACATGAACATGCGTACCTGGAGGGGAGATGTCCACTCCTCCCCGTGTGCCCCCAATTTCCCTAATGATTGCACCGCGCACGCACAGCGCGTCAAATCCTCTCCCGACGACCATGGCCACATGGTGATCACATGTGACATGGTGACAAGTCCAGACCCAGCCCACACTTCTGACAATCAATGGACGGGACCACGACACCAACCATTACGGCACGAAGCATCGCAATGCAAATGTCCATTCATTCATGTATCTCAAGGTTTTAAAACCGCTTTCAAAACAGCATGATTCATTACTTGTCTGCTGCTCAAAAAGGTGACCACAATAATATTTGAAGTCTTCCAAATCCGAAAACTAGAAAACACATGCGTCATTTTCTCCCAACAAAAAAAATGCTCAACAAATATTGGATACGCTGGATACAACCATTCCGAAGAATCTACCCATTTGCCACAAAAAGAGCCTTTGATGATGATAAAAGAGGTAATTATCAAAAAAAAAAAAAAGCTTCTGACACAACTACACAAGGGAAGCAGCCCCTCTAAACAAGCCCCATACAAACGCACAAAGACCAATCAAACGAAATGGAACGACACATTCGGAACAACAGGGGTGCCCGAAATTCATGTAAACCGATCGCTTCAAACAAAAGTGTTTCTCAGAACCAGCTGAGAGAAACATGCGAAGTGCACCGTCGGTGAGCCGCTGCCATCGTGCCATCTGTCAAGGATTGAGTTGCCGTTGTTAGCACAAAGCCTCTGTGCTCCCCCAACCCCGGCCATTGCGGGGAGGGATAAGGTGCTCCGCTATACTTCGCTCAAAGCAAACTTCGCTGCGTACCTGAGCGTGCATCATGGCAGCACAGCTGCAACTGAGTGACGGGCTGAGGATCAGGCTCTCCGTCTCTAACAGGCTAATCAAGGGCTCCCCAGAGTCGTCCACGAGCGGGGCCACTCCGTAGTGATCACAGGTACTGCCAACTGCGGCTAACAGCCAGGCATGACGAGGCTGCGGCAGCCTGAAGAGTTGACGTGTGGCGTGCAACCCGTCCTGACCGACCTGAGCAGAGAGGAGTCGAGGGATGTAGCGGAGTAGGTCACAAGATATGAGTAGGACCAGAGGCGGAGGAACGGCGGGCTGTACGCGTGTGTGTTGTGCAGATGTAACACTGAAGGAAAATGATCAGATCATGAGTGCGTTTGTGTGTGCGTGTGTGTGTGTGTGTGTGTGTGTGTGTGTGTGTGTGTGTGTGTGTGTGATCTGTACTATTTACGAGGTAGATCCATATGCAGCCATGAGATGGCAGGTGTATTCGGCTCAGTCTGCTGTCGCCTCTTTGCGCCTGTGATCCATCCCTTCTGAGGAATCAGAACCTCTGTGTGTGTACGGTTAGGTAACCTCGGAGCTGGCCCTTCCGTGTGCCCCCAGAAAAAGCTGGCGGCAGATTGCTTCCGTATCCGGCGTCTCTGCCAGCCCCTGTGGAACAGGGGTTGGTGGGGAGGGCGGGGATGGCGTTTTGGGCCTCCGCCGCTTGGGGGCGGGAGGCGTTGGGAGTTGGTGTGGAGACCTCAAAGAGGCGTGACGTGTCTGTGAAGGCCCAACTCGTGGGCGCTTATATGGGCGCTTCGGCTGTTGAGAGGAGCAACGCTTCTTGGATGGCTGGACTGGGGTGCATACTTTGTGGTGCCCCCTCGCACAACAGTGCCTTACCCCCCGTTGTGTGCGTGCGCAAATGGGGCACGGCGGCAGTCTGTGGGCCTCACAGAGCTGTAGTTGCGGGCGGCGAGGGACGTGCCCCGCTTCGTGATGCCCCAAAGAGCAGCATTCTTGGGCTGTTTTGCGCAGCCTCCTGCACGTGATGCACGCTGGTTGAGAGTGTGTGTCACATACAGTGGCATTGGCTGGCGCCCTGGCTACGTTTGCCTGTGCTGCTGGCGGTGCGTGCCTGCGTGTTCCTGTGTATGGGCGCTGTGGCAAACGACCGTCGCCGATGATGGGGAAAAAATCTGCTCCAAAGTTGGAGCCTGTGGCTCCACCCTTAGCTGTGAGCTGTGCACCAGATGCTGGTGCCAGGCCTGTCTGCAAGTTCCCGCACAGGGCTCTGTGCAGTCTATGCGCTTCAATCTCTGCTGTTGTCTTACGCGGGCGGTATGTGTATGGGCGCAACGCATGCGTGCGGTGTGTTCCCGCCTTGGCCACCCACTGCTCTTCGCAATACTGAACGAGTTTGCGGATGTGTGAAATCATGGCCTCTCGGCGTGCAAAATACGGGCGTTTATTTAAACCGCAGATCGCCGGTCCCCCCAGCGGCACAAGCGAGCCACAGCGGGTCACCATGCCGGCTGGGTGCAGCTAGCCTGAGGTGACCAGTCGCTGAGCGCTGTGTGTGTGTGTGTGGCTGGGTGTGGAGGTAGGTGTGTGTGGCCCAATTTAGGACAGCGTATGGACATGCTTTTCACACCTTCGTGCAGCTCAGACCTTCAGGATCATATGAGGTATGGACTTCCGGCTTGCTGTCCCCCCTGGCCCTGAACAAGGACTCACGCATCCCATATCCATGTCCCATGTGCTTTCTTCACGGATGCCCACCTCGGGGGCGAGCCCACGATGGGTAAAGCTGCAAAGCGCCCTTCCGCGTGCGTGCATGTGTAGGTGCGTGTCAAAACGCACACGCCCAATGCCAACTGCCCCACCACAGGGGGTTGTTTTTGCAGAGCACTACCGCTAACGTCGCTCTGGTTCTCATCTCTGGCAGTCCTTTGTTCGTGGGATGTTGCTTCATGCAAGTCTCCCTTCTAGGAACTAACTTGCAATTCCAACAGTCGGGGCTTTTCAGCTTGGTCCCCACAAGACAAAGGTACGCCGAACAGTCGGCGGAGGAGGCACACACAGTTTTCTTCGCCCTTGTGACTGTGTGTGGTACTCATATATGGACCCCAAGCGACCGCCCGGAATCGGGGGCTAGGCCTTCGCTTGGTCGATCCGGTTCCGCGATGGGGTAATTCAATAGGCCCCGGAGTGTGTTAGTGAGCGAGTGAGTGTGTAAAACGCAATGCCACAAGCAACGAGCAAAAGCTCTACAATGTTAAAAACAAAAATACGCGCGCGCGTGTGCGTGCAACGCAATGCCAAAGGCAACGAGCAAAAGCTCCACACTGTCAAAAAGACATAACCTGTAATTCAGTAGCAAAAGCGTCAAGAGAGTCATCATGACATATGTACACCGAAGACAGAATTTTCGCTAGAACTCTAAACAGACAATGGGCACTTCAAATCTTGCTCCTGTGTGTGTGCACCATCCTCTCCTACCCAATGAGTCTGCCACGCGGGCACCCTCACTCGCCCACACCTTGAGGCCACGGTGTGCTTAGACCCGGCACCTCAAGCCGGCATTTGAGCGGTAGATACCACCGCTCGAATTGGTAGCGCTTGTACTCACAGCCCATAGCTATGTGAGTATGTTTTTCAGCACGACCATGTGGGACCGTTGGCCCGACCGATGGTCCCCGTGGTGTTGCCGTGGTGTTGCAATCCATGGTGCCAGCCCTTGTACATAAGTCTTTACAGTTATTTGCTGCTGTTGTTCACATTACATGCTGTTTTAGCCGTGGAGCCTCTGTTGTGCATGCTTGCATTGTGTTTGATGCATCTCTGCGTTGTGCCACGAGCATAATATCAGAGCCATGTGCAACGCAATGCCAAAGGCAACGGGCAAACGCTCCACGGTGTTCACAAAAATGTGTGTGTGTGTGCGTGTGCGTGTGCGTGTGCGTGGCGCGTGCGCGCGTGCTTGTGTGCAGGCGTGTGTGCAGGCGTGTATGTGTAATAGGAAGCACCCACATTAAGCAGCATGATCGGCAATGGAATGGGGCAAAGGGGATAGGGAAGGGGAAAGGGGGAGGGGGCACAGTGACGGTGAGGTGGAGAGGAGAGATGTACCGTACAACACAGCGCCAAAAGCGATAAAAAAATCGCCGAAAATTACGCAAATTACGAAAATTACAAAAATTACGAAAATTACGAAAAATTACGATCGTAATCTGGGCCTGTCCTAGGTCACGGTTTGCAGGAGTTGAATGCAGGAACGATTGCGCAGGACTTGATTTGGACAAGCTGTACCCGACCGCCCCGGTGCACAAGCCGCGGTACTGGAGGTGACAATGGAGACTGCACCAGCAGTTTGATACACAGTTCCTGCCGACTGCAACATTGTGGGGCCGCGGGGCTTGGAGAAGGCAACACAAACAGGACGGGGGCTGTGGCAGATATAAATCGGCATGGGCCATTTTATGGTTTTGGGGGCACGTGCGCGGGGGGCCCTCAGTGGTCAGAGGTGGGCAGGTTCGGAATGACGGACAGAGGTCTCACTGGAATGTGCAGTGAGACGGAGGGTAGAGGCCGGATGCAGTCGGCTGAGGGCAGCCGGGGCCCTTCAGTGGTCGTGGGGGCAGAGCTTGGGTGCCTTTGCGGCTGCCTTCCCAGGCTAGGCCCTGTGTTCCAGGGTTTACGGGTCAGCATCTGCGACAGAGAGGGGCAGGAACGCAGACAGTAATGTGACCATTTTGAGCAGGCACGACAGTAAGTCACAGAGGACGCTGTTGCAGTTAGCCTGCTGAAACCAAGCAGTTGCCTGCTCTACGTCCGCCTTGCCTCCGAGCACAATGCCTCTGACAACAACAGGCAATATCTCAGGCTCTATCATCCCATGTTGCAACCCACATGTCAGCTCCGCCGGAACCCCCCGTTGAGCCCCAGTTGCTCAAATTTGGGAGAACGTTGCATACATGGTCTGTCCCCAGACGGTGAGGAAACGTATTTTGGGAGGTCAGAGTAGGACAGTCGTCCCTCTGCGCCTTCGCTTTCGCCCCCAACGAAAATTTTCAGGACCACTACCAGTGGCCCTAACATGTTCGTGTCTGCCACACGGCACACTCTCACAAAATGGCTCCAACAACACTTCTGCCATGAGCAGCACAGGCGAATTGTCAACGAACTAGACGAACCAACCAAGATGGAACCCACCATCAAAATGGCCTCCTTCCACCGTGAGCACCGACCCTGTGACATGCCGAGCCACGAAGGGGTACAATACCTCCAACCGGTGATTGGCAAATCACACTCTTATTGGACTGAGCGTTTTCGGATGGGTGGACTGTTGGGTGGACTATGGCGTATTTACTCCGGGAATCCCCAACGGATGCTGTAACCCCTCATTCCCGTGTCCCATGCAGGTCCCGACGCCAAGCACAGTACCATGGGTTCACATCTGACGAAACCAAACTTACCGACCAACCGACCAACCGACTGCCACCGTGCGCCGAAATTACGCTACTTGGGATTCTCACAGCTACTCTCCGCTTGATGCAAGGGAGGTGCGCAGAAAGATTGCCGCACCGAGCTCCAAAATCCCAATGAGTGCCACAGGGAGTAGGTCCAATGGTCGTGTTCGGACCCGGAAACACCGCCTGACCCTACTACTGCCTGAAACCAACCAATCCCCGGCAGCTCCGTGGCCATAGATCCCGACGCCAGGCACGGTGCCCTGGGGCCGGACCCCACCGAACCGAGCTGACCGACCGACCGACCCATCGACGCTGTGTGTTACTTGGAATGACCCTGCGCCACTTGGAGCTGCTCACAGCTGCCATCCGCGTGTAGCGCGCTGCGGGGGAGGTGGACACGAGGATCGCCACACCGTCCGCTCCAACCGGGGAAGGCCAACCGCCAACCGCCCAACCGCCGACCGCCGACCGCACAACCGCCGACGGCCGACCGCACAACCGCCGAACGCCGACCGCGGGCGGTCGACTGCTGACCTTGGTCCTAAACTTCCCTGAACTCAGGCAGACAAAGTAGCTCGTGCCTTGGTACACCCTCGGCGGCGACTGCACACCTTTCTGTCTTGGGGGACTCGCGGGCGTTTCCGGGCGGATTGACGTGGGCGGGAACCGCCGGTAATGGAAGGAGACCGTGGGCATGAAGTGCGGGCCCGTGACGCTGTCGGTGAGCCCCGCGCCGGTCGTTGTGGGCGGGAAGAAGGAGTGGCGGGCGGGATTGGGGCAGGAGGGCCGGCGGCCGGCCTCCGTCTCAGGGGTGGCCGTCACGGAGGGCGGGTACGGGTACAGCCGCCGCGCCGACTGCCCGGCGGTCAGGGGCGACTCGGCGGCGCTGGGCTGCCGCATGGGGCTACTGCCGGTGGCGGTGTCGGGGGGCCGGGGCCGTGAGGGGGAGGGGCCCGGGGCCCGGGCCGGGGGTGCGGGGCGGGCGGCCGAGGGCTCGGTCGGTTCGTTGCCGGAACGGACCGGGACCAGAGGGGACCCCTCGCTGCCGGAGGACGGGGGGCTGGCGTGGCGCATGTGGGGCACGGTCTGGGGCCGCCCGAGGCCGGGGGTGGGCGTCGCGACGGCGATGCTGGACCCTGGGATCGGGGTGGACGCGGCCTGGGGCATGACGCTCCAGAGAGACTGGCTGGAATTCAGAAGGGGGGACCCGCTGGGGCCGGCCTCTGGGGAGGCGGAGGGGGACGAATGGGAGAGGCGTCGCTGGGGCTGAGGGATGGTCCTCGGGGCGGCCGGTTCGGTCGGTTGGGGGGTGCAGCGACCCGGGGGTTGGTCTGCCGGGTGCCGGGCGGCGCCGGGGCCGGAGGGCTCCGACGGCACGGACGATCCGCGGGACGTTGTGGTCTGAGGAGAGACGGGGTCGGAGGGGAGGGAGAAGCGCCGTTGAAGAGGGTTGGCGACGGCGACGTCGGGCGGGTCGGGGGAGGGCCTGACGGGGGAGAAGCCCGACGGCTGGAGGGAGGCGGAGGGCCCCAGGCCGCGGCGCGGCAGGTGGATGACCGTCGGGGACGCCGGGACTGTCGGAGAGGCCCTGCTGAGGGCCGTTACAGGCGGTTGCGGCGGGGACTTTGCGGAGGTGGACGGTTGTGTGAAAGAGCTCGAGGCCGGAGGAGGCGCCAGTGCCTTTGGCAGCCCCGGCGGCGACGTTTGCGACCCGGCAGACTCACGAAGATCGCCTCGCGGAGGCGACGGCGGCGTGAAACCCGTCGTGGAGGTGGTCGCGGTGGTGCATTCCTCGTCCATATCCACGAGCGCCAGAGGCTCGACGAGGTTGCTCTGCGTCGGCTGCGGCAGAGGAGGTGGGAGGTTGGGGTGACTGCCGGCCGTCGGCATCGGCATGGCCCGCCTGCTGCTCATCTGCATGTCGTCGGCATCGGAGGCCTACAGTTCAGCGGGAGGGCGTCCTCAGTGCAGCCGCTTCTGGAGGATTTTGTATTGTGCAAAGGGCACAGGGTGTGCGCGTGGGCGTGGGCGTGGGCGTGAGTGTGAGTGTGGGTGTGGGTGCATTTCCAGTCATACGTACCGCTAACGCACAATTCCCTGAAGTCCCACTTTGGTGTACTTGCGCTCCTCCCCCCCCCCCCCCTTCTCCCCGACACCCACTCCCACGCCCACAACCCCAGGAACCGAGAGAGGCGGCGACAAATTCCCGCGGCAACAGGTATGTCCAGTATGAAGACCTCGCACAGGAATCATGATAAGGCGCACTAGCCGACCGTACCAGGCTGTCGCCAAGCCCGCACCCACACCCACACCCACACCGACACCCGTGCACAGAGTGCGCCCGGTGCGCAGGATGTAGTGCATACGGGTATGGGTATGGACGGCGTCATTGTGCCGAATACTCGGCGAGCACTGTCTCACTGTACGCTGTGCTGCAGTCGTCTCTCCCGACGCATGAGGCCCAACGGACCGCCGGGATCGGCCTCGAAGGGCCCATGAAGCGGTGAACTTACTGCCAGCGGCCTGCTGCCACGTACCTCAACCCCCCCCCCACCCGCAGGACATGCATACAGCCACGTCGTTTCATGGTGGCTGCTGGGGAACGTGTCGGCTCCAACTTGCGGGTGGATGCCTTGCATCAGCAGAGGGTGATAAACAGGGAGGTCCTCAGTGCGGACTGGTCCCACTGCAGATCCGCATACGGAGAGGCTTGGACACCGCCTGCGCAAGCACTCCCGAGCCTAAGGCTGAGAAGGCCCCCCTCTCCAAGGACCGACCTGACTGGGTGGGCCACAAGCCACATTCGCCTCCGCGGAGCATCCTCAGGCGCCAGGCCACTGGGGACACTGGAGGATGAATGCAACCGGTCCACAACACCCCTTGTGACAGTAAAGACCACGGACAATCCCCAAGGAATATCCCCTCTCATGCAAGGTCACCGCTCTGTGGGGTGAGGTGCTGGGCTCTTGGCCACTTGTTCACGTGGGTGCACTGGACAGAACCCGCATGAGACCCCCACAGTACTGTGCTGAAGCCAGGCTTACCAGAAGGCCATGACCGGCAACCAGCAACCGCCAGGATATGGAGGTGAGGGGGGGGGGGGGGAACGAAGCCTGGGCTCGTTTACCAACCGTCGACCTGTGGGCAAAGCAGTGAGAATCGACAGCCCGCCACCATCGCTTGTGTTGACCGTTCCGCGTGACTTTGACGGGTCAGGGACGCCTGGGGGACAGGGCGGCACGCAAACGCAAAGGAGGCAGGACCGCAAGCATCTGCAGCAGCGGGTTCCCAAGCGTCTGGAAGGCAGGCCCCCCGGGCCCGAAGGCGGCAATACTCCCCGTGCTCTTGCGGCGGCTGGGCCCCGCCGGAACAGCGGCGTCCGGCGGCACCGGCACCGCGGCTTCGCAATCAGGGACGGCCCCCGGCAGCGTAGCGCTGGGCGACTCTGCGCTGAGGAGCTGCTGCGTGTTGGAGCTGCTGGAGTCGGGGCTCAGAGCACGCACCGCGATGGAGCCGGCGACCGGCGACCACACCTGCAGGAAAACCCGATGAATGGCAGACGAGCCTAAAACACAAAGACTGCGAGAAAGAGGACGCGATCACACCCACCCACACCTACCGCAACCGACCGGCACCCAAACCCTCCTACGCATGCACCCGCACACACAAACAACCTCACCGAAATCACACCTGAACCCACCCACCCACACCCACACCCACACCCACACCCACACCCACACCCACACCCACACCCACACCCACACCCACACCCACACCCACACCCACACCCAAGCCTCATCCACAACGACCTACACCCACGTTCACACCCAGACCAGACCTAATCCACCCGCGTGCATAAACTGCTGCTGCATTGGCCTCAGGGTCATTTTCAGCGGCAGGCCTGCACTTGAATCGCTGGTGGCTGGCGAAATGACCGAACCATAAGTGCAGCGCCTGGGGATCTCCTTGGACTCCCGGGGGGGGGGGGGGGCTCCAGAAGCGGTTGTCCATTCAGCTGCAACAGCCCCTGGACGCCCTCAAATGCCCTCCAACAGTTGTGCAACCACCAGGATGGGCCTCGCAGCTCCATCCTACCCCAGCCCCCACCATCATGCTCGCCCCAAGTGCCCTGGCGCTTTGGGACAGGCAACGACCCACGCAGACCGCTTGTCCTGAGTCCAGGCAGTCACAGAGCACATCCAGGTCCCATATTTCAGACAGTGTGGAACATACCTCCTGCACCAATGTGTCGCTACGTGGGCTTAGGTTAGAGGCAAGCAGGATGTTGTCTCTGAACTGACAAAGACTAAAGCACATTGCACCCTGAGTCCACAAAACATATCCCTCTTCCGAAACGTTCAATGCCCCCTAGTCCTGTAACCGCTTTCCTACTTTCTCAACTCTCCAAAGGGCTTGGAGGTCCGTGGCCTATGCAGAGCATGGGCCTCCCATGGGTATACTGCTGGTTCTGCTCCATAAAGTGCCTACCGTCTGCAGGACATTGTTGTGTAAATTTCAAAGTTCAAATTTCAGTAGCCTTGACAGTAGGTCATGGGGCATGTGCTAGAAGTGTGTGTTTGTTGCTACCCCAGCGCAGTCCAGCTTTGGTGTGTCTTCGTTCATTGACCAAATTCATTGACCAATGCAGATTCACTTGACGCCACCTTCGCTTTTTGTACATCCACTCCGATGCGAACGTGAATGATTGCAAAACAGCCCGTGGACTGAAACAAGGAGCGCACAGTGTGTAGGTTGGACTGTACAACGAACTGTAGAAGGCGGACGGTGTGGCGCAGGGCTGGCGTTCGTACACTTTCAGTTCGGATTGTCAGAGGATACCCCGCAGCACATTTGTAATTATGGCTTTTCGTTGTGTGTTGAGGTTTGGGATGACTACCACACACACACACCCACACACACACACCCACACACACACACACACCTCCACGGGGGCCACGGTGGGGTCCAGATGCAGCGGCGGCGGCGATTGCATCGTGGTGGCCGATGGGAGGCTGGCGGCCCGGGACCGGCGGGCGCCGGAGAACGGGGAGGACATGCCGGGGAGGGAGCGGGTTGTGTCGCAAAGCGACGGCGGGGGGCTGTAGGCCGCGTCCACCACAGAGGTGGTGCCACTGCTGAGGCTGGACTCCGGGGCGCTTTCCGGGCTGCAGGTCAAGAGGGGCCCTACGCCAGAGCCGCCGGGCACGGGGCCGGGCTCGGCCCGCGCCTCGAAGGCCACCAGCGCGGCCTCCGCCTCAATGTCCGTGGGGTCGTGCGGCCGGAACATCAGCGGCTTGAGGTCGCCCTCCAACATCGGACCGCCGCGGCTGTCCCTGTGCCGCGGGGCTGGCGGCGGGCTCAAGGGCCAGGCGCGCGCGGAGGCCCTGGACGCGGAGCTGCCGGACGACGACACCGAGTGGCACGACCCGGCGCTCTGGCTGCGGGCGTGTGGCGGGTGTTCGCCCGGGGCCGCGCCCTGGCCCCCGGCATCCGCGGCCCACCGGCCCCCGAAGGACCCGCTCGACGCCGCATTGCGCGGCAGCGCCCGCCGGGCAGCCGCTTCGATGTCCGGCGGCTCGGACAGAGGGGACTGGGGGCGCGGAGCCGCACCCGAAGCCCCGTTCTTCGGCGGCCCCTGCGCTAGTGCGGCCGCACCTTCGACATCCGAAGGCTCGTGCAGAGGGGACGTAGGCCCGTCCATGGCTCCTGATGCGTGGCCCCCCCGCGGCTGTGGCGAAGGGGCTACGGCTCCTTCGACGTCAAAGCGGTCCTTCAAAGGGCGCAGGGGTTGTGAAGCGCCCGCAGCCTCTCTCTCCCACGGCTCTTGCAAAAGACCGGCCGCAGCTTCGACGTCCACAGGCTCGTCCTGAGGGCGCAGGAGCTGCACAGCTCCTCCAGCTGCACCCAATGCCAGTCCCTCCGGCGGCGCGTGCCCGACCGCTGCTGCTGACGCCGCTTCAACGCGTTGTCGGTCGTTGAGGGAGGGATGAGCCTCGGGAGCCTGCGCTGCACCCGCGGGCTCGCTCTCCAGCGGGTCCCGCGCCGGAGCTGCCGCAGCTTCCACGTCTTGTGGCACATTTCGAGGAGGGCCTGCCCCCTCACGCTCCTCCGGCATCGAAGCCGCTGCCGCTTCGACCTCCGGTGGCTCTCTCCCAAACGGCAGCACATTCCCCACGTCCGGTGGCTTCCCGGTCTCCAGTCGTGACCGCAGACTTGAGAGCGCTGGACTGTCCGGCGGCGCATTGCCGCAGGACAAATGCCTCAGCGCCGCCTCCACGACCTCCGGGGGCTCGTTCTTCAGCAGCGCCCGCAGGGCCGAGGCATCGAGGGGCTCGTGCTCGTTGCCGCAGGGCAGCCTCCGGAGCCGCTCGTTCCGGTGCAGGGGCCCTTTCGCGGCCCCGGCCGGCGACGCCGTTTGCGGAGTCACGGAGAGGTCGGACTGCCAGTCGGCGTCCAAGAGGTGCTTGTCCGCCATGAACACGTATTTGGAGTTCATGAAGTAGACCCCGCCGGTGTCCGAGAACACGCCCATCGTCGAGCCCGACGCGTGGGAGTCCTCGCTGTCGGTGGTGCTGACGACGGACCCGGAGCCATCGTACATGGACTCGTGCATACTGCCGTAGCTGGCGCTGGAGGACAGTTCCAAGTGGTTGGTCCCGTTGGAGGAGGTGATGGGCCGCTTGTGCTGAGACATGGGGTCGCAGTGGTGCAGTTCGCGATAGGGCAGGGGCAGGAGGAGAGGTGCCCTCTGCTTGATTGGCCCCATTTCCCAGCATGAGGGGCTACAGGCGGTGTGCCAGCAGTGCGAGAGGGAGTGTTTGCCCTGCGCACGGGCGACAGGGATAACGATAACACATGCAAAGCAAAGGGGCCATGGGCCCCACAAGGCCCATTTCATACCTCAAATCCGCGAACCTGCGGAGTGCAAATCGCGAGTGCAGCCAGTCACTCAAGCCACAGCTGTCGCCCGCACGCGGACTGCGCAGGGCAGACACTCCCTCTGGCTAACGGCCAACAGTAAACGCAGTTTCAGCGGCATTTGGCCCACAAAAACCATCAACGCACAGTGACGCTTAGAATGGCCACACCGAGTCTCAAAGAGACAATGAGCAGTCATCTACACCTCGATGCATTTGCATGCAACGAGGGCAATACGTCTGCGCTCCTCGTTTGCCTGTCGTGGCGTTCGCCTGCATGACTTTGCGACAGGGCAGCCGCTTCTCTGTTGGATTCATGCACCGGGCTGTCGTGACGGCACATTTGTGTGTTCAGTCCTGCCACTGTTGCATGCATCAGGGGCTGCGGTCAAAGTCATCACCTGGGGTGGTAGCTGGTCCGAGGGAGGGCACCGCATCACGGTAACTGCGTATTCCATCGTGTGCCGGAGACGGTAGGGGCAACACAGCCACAATCTACACTCTTTTTTTTTTGGCATGGGAGGCCGGGTTTTCGTTTCCGGGGGGGGGGTCGATAGAGCCCTCCGGCCGGACCCCCCCCTCCCCCAAAAAGGGCTCAATTGACAGGACCCCCAAAATCCTACTGAGTCTGATCCCCAGGCCTTGGAGGTGACCCAAACCCAAAAATCAGAAAAAAAGAAAATGGGATTTTGGAATCAGCGCGTCGAGGGGGTTTAGAAAAGTCATCATTTGCCATATATTTGGTGAAAAAAAAATCGACCAATTTTAATGCTCAAAAAAATTTTCGGCGCCTTTGGCGCCAGACTTCATAATGACTGATTAATGGTGCTTGTCAATTGAGCCCTTTTCCCGAACCCCCCCCCCCCAGTTTTGGGGGGCTCTATTAACCCCCCCCCCCCCCCGGAAGTGAAAACCCGACATGCCCATTGGCCCTGAGACAGCAGGGGATATGCAGCCACTCCACACTTTTTTTTTTGGTGTGGCCCATTAATGCGGCACAATCTATTTTTCTATTCTCCTGCTTATTCTTGGAGGGGCTCTCCAATGAGTGCAGCCAGGACTATGGGTACTACAGGACACTGGGCTACTAGTATCAGGAGCCTACAGATGGCCTGCTCTGGGATCGAGGGGATTCGCATGGAGCCATGTCTCCTGGGCATCACCTTTGGGCATCGCCTCAGTGAGCTGGACCCGATCCTTCTCGGTCCGACTCGGTGGTAGGGTGAGTGGCAGTTGCTGGGGAGAGGCGGGGGGGGGGGGGGGTCGGCACAAGGCCTTGGTGCTTGGCTCTGTTAGCCTGTGGCGGCGCCTGTTGGCCTGATCCTTCTGCTATGACAAGCGGGCATCCGCACTATTGCGGGCATCCGCACTGTTGCGGGCATCCACCTGCCTGGGTGGGAATCCAGAATGCAACTTCTGCCCATGGCGTCCTCCGAGGGGGGGGGGGAGGGGTGGTCAGCGGTTGCCCGGCGTGACAGCGTGCATGACAGTCTGAGGTTGTTGGTGGGCAGGAGTCTGTTGACGATTGGCAGTGGGCGACACTTGGGTAAGTGGTGGTGGGGGGTGAGTGGGGCGGATGGCAGTGGGCAGTTGGTGATAGGGCAGGTGGTCGTCATGATGCGCAAACACCATCGCAACCCCACCCCTTCCTGTCCACAGCTGCAGTCGAGCTCAAGGGGGGCACAAAGGGCACATGGGACGTACCGGATGCAATCGCGCCATCGATCCAAATACCTGCAGACAAAAAAGAGGCGGGAGCAGCACCCGTGGCCATGGATGCTGGGCCATGCCATACTGCCCAACACATATCGGGTACGCATATGGACAAGTGACGGAAAACAAGCCATGGCTCTTGCAGCTGCCGTTGCAGTGGTGAATACAAAAACTGGTGACGCACAAAAACTCTCCCTCGGCACAATGGGAAGTAGATGGAGCCACATGAGATGTCCAGTGTGTACGTTTGATTCCGTGTGGCAGCCAGCGACATGTGCAGCGCATCCATCCGGCAGTGGCTCCCTCCCCAGGGAAGTATTAGAAGGCAGGGAGGGGGGGGGGGGGGGAGCTCCTCCTGTGGTGTACGGCCATTCTAATACTTCTGTGCCCCTTCCCCAAGCTGTGGACCCCTCCCCCGTCACTCCCAGGGGCCGCACGGTCGGGGTTTGGTATGGTGTGTGTGTTCGCCCCAGGTACCATGACAGGCGTCCAACCCTCCACCCTATCTGGGGGCTTCTGCTGGGCGGAGGCACCGCGTTGACCAGTTCGGTGCACAGTTGTTGACTCTGGCGTGATGGTAAATGCCCAATGTATGAGTACAGCGGCGTGGTTCCTCACAGAGCTTGTGCCGCTGACTTTTGGGGTAGGTTTGGATGGACAATACACGTTTCCGGGGGGGGGGGGGGTTACGTCGAGCAGAAGGGAAACACCTTTAGCCATCCCGTGTGCACCTACAGGCGGCCCCAGGGTCGACAATATCCGCAGAGAGCAACCGCCGGCGAGTCGAGCAGCAGCAGTGGGTTGCTTGGGAGAGGCTCCCAGGAGTATTCCTATGGTGGTTGCCTACCACGCCCAGCAAACCCCTGATGTGGGCAGTGGCCAAGACGAAAAAATTCTCTTACCCCACGAGAGCGGTACACAAATTGGTACACCACCTTCAAGCGGGCCCAAAAGTGACTATAAAGCGCTACGCGCCGTACACATCGAAGATGTACTGGTTAGCGGCCCTTGAAAAAAGGACTTCGTGGGTGCAAATTTCTCATGTCTCCGGCTTGCCTTGCTGTGCAACATGTTTTATGGGGCGCACAATAAACAAATGATACAGACAAGAAAGGCCATACCCCCTTAATTATTGTGGAATTGCGCAATGACCAACACAATAGGCAATGTACCATATCAAGGCTCCATGCCCAATTTCGACCAGACACTCTGGGGGTCAACCATCAGACCTTGAACATCACGAAAAACCCACTTTGCCCATTTCCCTTCGAAGATAGTGCAAACGCAATATCGGGGCTTTCAACCCGCCCACTGCCGGCTACAAAGATGGCCGTGCATCCCACATGAAGATTACCAACCCGGCCCCTGGGGGCGGAGGGCAGCGCAGGGGCAGCAAGGCCCAACTGCTCCCGCGGTTTCGGCGCTGGTATTCTTTCGAAAGAAAATAGTGCAAGCAGACCTTGCGGAGGGGGAGGGAACTACAGGGTCAAAAAAATGCTCCCACAATTTTGTTCCTCTGGTGTTTCAAGCGGAATGGTGCAAACCATGGTTTCAGGGTCTTCAAATGGGACCAGATACTGCAAATCATGTGGTAGTGCGTCCACAATGCTTCAAATGATACAACAACCCTTCAGGGCTGGGGGGGGGGGGTGGCAGGCCTTCTTGATCGCCAAAAAGCACTTCAGCAATTTGGACCCAACTTTACTTTCAACAGGGGTCATTCTTGATGCCCCCTTACCGACCACAAGACATCCATTCAAACGCCCATTCCGGCAACTTGACCAACAACATCTTGGATTTGATTGCCGGTGCCAAATAGCAGGCACACAAAGTACAAAAAGTCACCGCCCACAGCTCTGAGGTAACTACCAATGACAGCTCAATGTCAACTACCTTCAAATAATCGATAACGGTTTCCAGTTGACAATTTAACCGGCAGCGGTTGACTATTCGCTGCCCATTAATCGCCAAGCGCAGTCCCACACTTTCCTGGGCAAAATCCATAGATCCTGTCCTCTATAGAAACCCCTCCCCAGGCCAGCGCTGCCGCACACCTCCTCAAAGGCCCGTGAAGACCGGTCTGTGACATCGCTCTGGTTGAGCCCGTTGCTGCTGCCCAGTCCGATAACGCTGCACAGGGGCGGGCTCGCGTCTGGAGATCCCCGAGGAGAGCCTCGCAGCTTGAGCTCTCCATTCTCGAAGGTAGAGCTCGGCACATCGGACGTGCTGCCCTGCGCACTTGGGCCCACGGGAGACGCACCCATCGTGATCTGTACCTCACTGCATCGGCGGGCCCTGTTTGGGGCTAGTGGAGGCAGACTGGACGCCCTTGCCTCCATCAGACCTGCGGTGTGACGGTTTGTTTGACACTCGACACCGGAGTCAACGCGCCGAAGCACAATGCAACTCGACTCCGCAAAACTCGCCCCAACACAACACAACACAACACAACACACCACACCACACCACACCACAACACACCACACCACAACACACCATACCACACCACACCACACCCTGAGTACTCCCCAGCTCTCCCCATGGGCTGGGTGCCGGGTGCGAAGCCCCGCATGACAGGGCCCGGGCACCACCCTATGGGTGGTGTACTAACAGTGTCGGGTGTGCGCATGCCCCAGTGCCAAACACCACCCCCCGGGAGCCCGGGGCCCCCTAGTACCGGCCGCCAAGGCTCCGGGAACAGTCAGCGACCCCTAGTGAGGACGGCTGACCCAGCCTCCCCCTCCTCGCCCCCAGCGCCCCCCCCCCCGCCGCACACAGGGCTATCTGCAGAGCTCTGGCATGTGCCTCCCCCGCGCTGGGCGCACCCCTGCCGCCTACCGCCGCCCGTGTGCGCCCCCTGTGCCCCGACACTCCTTGTCACCCCCCTCCCGTGCCCCAGTGCCCCGCCCCCTGCCTCAGGTCTGGCAGCCAGCAGCGTGGAGGCCCCCATACCCCATACCGGGGCTTCGGCAACGCAGCGGGACCGGGACGGGTATGAGGGGTGTGTGAGTGGGTGAGGGAGGGTAAGAGTGTGGATACAGTACGGCGGAACGGCCGTACATGCTGCCAGGTGGCAGCTAAAATGCCTCCCACGACGGGGAAGGGGTCCGCACAACCCCCCAAGAATGGGCGGCGTGGCCCCGCTAGTGGAGCGGTTCGAGGCCACGCCGCCCTTGCGCGCTCGCCACCTCGTGCCGGATTTTGTTTGGGTGCATAGGAATGTATTAGCATGGTTTCAGGAATATTTTAATTTTGCGTAGCCCCTATGGGCACCCGTCCGGCTGGACACCCTGGTAAAGGTATCAAATATCCTTAGAGGTAAGGTACAAGGCCCCCCGACCACTGCCTGGGCAGGACTCCCCGTCCCGCCAGCCTGTGGGCTCGCGCCGATGGGGGCTGCCATCCCCTGCATGCGCTCTATAGGAAGCGACCGCCTCCTGGGCAGTACTCCCCGTCCCCCCAGCTGGTGGGCCCGCGCCAAGGGGGGCTGCCACCCCCCGCAG
Source organism: Eutreptiella sp. 'Long Island Sound 2002' (assembly GCA_964036045.1). Classification (NCBI taxonomy): domain Eukaryota; phylum Euglenozoa; class Euglenophyceae; order Eutreptiales; family Eutreptiaceae; genus Eutreptiella; species Eutreptiella sp. 'Long Island Sound 2002'. The sequence continues at coordinate 49,835,703 of OZ038389.1, read as the reverse complement.
GCACTCTTTAGGCAGCGACCGCCTCCTGGGCAGGACTCCCCGTTCCCCCAGCTGGTGGGCCCGCGCCGATGGGGGCTGCCATCCCCCGCAGGCACTCTTTAGGCAGCGACCGCCTCCTGGGCAAGACTCCCCGTCCCCCCGGCTGGTGGGCCCGCGCCAATGGGGGCTGCCATCCCCCGCAGGCGCTCTTTAGGCAGCGACCACCTCTTGGGCAGGACTCCCGGTCCCCCCAGCTCGTGGGCTTGCGCATTGCAGGAGTTCCACTGCCCACCGCCCCAGGCGGTGTGGCAGTACATTGCAGGAGTTGCACTACCCACTGCCACCAGGTAGTGAGGCAGTGCATGACAGGAGTTGCATTGCCCACTGCATATAGGTGGTGTATACCATCCCCACGGTGGCCCCCTTCTTGGTAAGTTCAGAGGGCCCCCACCGCCGCTTCGGAGTCCGGCACCAGCCAGTGCACTCCTGGCTGCTCGGCCAACCTCCGGACGTATGACAAGAGGATCATGGCCTCCCCTTCTTCGGAGGTTCCCACTCATGAGGCAACATGGGTCCAGTAGGCCTCTTGCCCACTCTGGGCGACCCCCGCCATAGCTATGCCCGCCGGGGTCATCCCAGCATCCACCGCGGCGATAGTTCCGCAGAGGGTTGCCAACGCAAGCAGGTCATGGAACCACATGTCTAGCTCGGCGTTCGGGGCGAGTACCGGGGGGGGGGGGGGGCGGTGGCAAGGCCGTGAGGTGCCAGGTTAGGGCCATGTCCCCATGGTACTCGCGGAGGTGGGTTTTCAGGGCCGGGTGGAGCTCAGCCGGCATCGTACCCACAATGCTGAGCGAATAGTACAGGGGCCCCTTGTATGGGTGCCCCGGGCACCTGTGTGCCACGCACTCCGCGGGGCACTTGAACTTTGCCATTGCAGCCGGTGCGATGGCTATCCACAGCCACGGCGGCACCGCTATGGTCACCGATACCAAGGGGGCAAGCGAAGTCTGCGCCCACTGCCAGTACGCCTCCGTCGGATGCTCGGACAGCCAAACGATGGTGGGCGTCCGTACCCCCGTGCCCTGGAGATGGCCTAGGAGCACATGCTGGTGGTCATCCCACAGCCGGGCATGCAAAGGTGCATTCACCTACACCTGTACACCTAGTAGGGCCACTAGGAGGCAGTGCAGCTTGGTGTCGCTCGGCAGTGCATCCGGGGGCTGACAGCATACCCGGAGCTCCGGGGCCCAGTTTTCAGCCTCCATGGTGTCTTTCATGGTAGGAGTGACCTTGACCGCATACCCCCTGTGGTACACGGTCTCCTCTTTGGTGGTTTTGGCCACCCGGCCCCCGATGACCGCCTCCGCGGGGTACGCCGGTACTGTGCTCGGGGCCCACTCCTTGGGAGCGGCCTGCCACCGCGGCGTGGGTGCCGGTAGGAGGGGCGCCAAGACGGCACTATGGCGGGCAAGCCCCGCTCTGGGGCCGGGTAGACCTTTGCAAGTGGGTGCCCTTTCCTTCACGGCCCGCTCCCCCACGACCCGGTGGTCTGCAGTGTACAAATCCCCCAGGTGGTGGTATCCCAGGGCCCTCACCGTCTCGTAGATGGTGGGGGGACGACCACTTGCGTGACGTCGCCGTATTGGGTGTTATACACCTCCACCCGGGGGGCAGGGGCCGCCATTGCCCCCGCTCTCGGCCCGCTAGGGCGCTGCACCAGTATGGGGGTAGTCCCCGAGCATAGGCCCGGCATCCACATCGGCAGGGACACCTCATCCACCACCCGCTGCAGTGTGCGGATGAGGCGGGGGCACTGCGGATGGTGGGTGTATTGCACCGGGGTAAGCAAGGCAGGGCAGCCGCCCCCCATCAGCGCCTGGTGGGTTTGGAGGGTATAGACCTGGGACTCGCGAAAGTCCTCTTTGGCCCAAACACCCTTCCGGACCCACTCCCGGACGACTGCGATCTGCCACAAGTGTAAGAACCGGGCTAGGCCCTGGCAGCCATGTTTCCAGGGCCCCCGGGCGGCGTCCGTGTGGGCATGGCGGGAGATACTTGTCATGTGCTTGTACCCCCTCACCATCAGGGCGTCATTCGCCGCATGCACCTAGGCCGTGGGGCGGTAGACGCTGGCCAGGGGGAGCAGCTTGCTCGGGAGCTTCGCCATGAGCACCATCATGGCCGCGTTTGGGAAGAGCCGCTCGGGGCGCGGCTGTTTCCAGATGGCCGCCCACACCTCCGGTAGATTACGGGAGGCCGTGGGCATGCCTTGGAGGTAGATGTCGGTCCCCATATACCTGAGGACCTGGGAGGGCGGGATCTCAGGAGCTCCGGCCAACGCCTCCTCCCGTTCTTCCGCACTATTCGTCACCCACGCGCGGCCCACGCGCCGGGTTACAGCCTCCGGGGTGGGCGAGCGCGGCGGTTGGGGGCCGGAGGTCGACCCATGCTGGATCTTGCGGTCAGGGACATCCACCCGTAGGATACCCTGGTAGTACGTCCGCTGGTCCAGCACGGCAATCTGGATAGGGCGGGTTTCACCGCGCTCCAGGAGGACTATCTAGACGTCCACCCACATGAGCCTTGGGAAGCGAAAGGGCTGTATCGCATACACGCGGTATGCGATGTTGTGTTGTGTTGTGTTGTGTTGTGTTGTGTTGTGTTGTGTTGTGTTGTGTTGTGTTGTGTTGTGTTGTGTTGTGTTGTGTTGTGTTGTGCCGAAGGCGCTGTTACCAGAAGGCAAAGGACGGGATGTCTACTTGTGTTGTGTTGTGTTGTGTTGTGTTGTGTTGTGCCGTGTCGTGTCGTGACAAGCTGCGTTGTGTTGTGCTGTGTTGTGGGTTGTTGTGTTGTGTCCTGTTGTGTTGTGTTGTGTTGTGTTGTGTTGTGCGGTGCACTGTTGTGGTGTGGTGTGCCGAAGGCGCTGTTACCAGAAGGCAATGGCCGGGATGTCTACCCACAGGTACAAGTAAATGGGAGGGCTGTGTGTCTTAGTGCGTGTTGTGTGCTAGTGTGTTGTTGTACAGCCGTAACCAAGGCTGGACTAGTGCACAGTCGCACTTGGCTGGTACTGCTCTGCCGACGCCTATGCACAGTCACACAGGGTCTAGTGGGCCCACTGCACCGTGTGTGCCGCGTTGCACCATCAGTACTTTGTGTGCGGTGCCGCACTGCTTGGTGCTGTGCAATGCACTGCACTGTGTGTGCCCTCGCGCACTGCACTTGTGGGCAGTGGGCAGTGGGCAGTGCAACTCCTGTTATGCACTGGCTCACTACCTAGGGGCAGTGGGCAGTGCAACTCCTGCAATGCACTGCCTCACTGCTTGGGGGCAATGGGCAGTGCAACTCCTGTCATGCACTGCCACACTGCCTGGGGGCAGTGGGCAATGCACCTGCTGCAATGCCTTGCCACACCGCCTTGGGGCGGTGGGCAGTGGAACTCCTGCAATGCGCGGGCCCACCAGATGGGGGACGGGTAGTCCTGCCCAGGAGGTGGTCGCTGCCTAAAAGCGGAACTCCTGCAATGCACTGCCACACTGCCTGGGGCAGTGGGCAGTGCACTTGCAATGAACTGCCTCATTGCCTAGGGGCCGTGGGCAGTGCAACTCTTGCAATGCACTGCCTCACTGCCTTGGGGCAGTGGGCAGTGGAACTCTTGCAACGCACTGCCACACTGCCTGGCTACAGCGAGGCAATGCAACTACTCCAATACACTGCCTCACTGCCCGGGGGCAGTGGGCAGTGGAAATCCTGTCATGCACTGCCACTCTGCCCAGGGGCAGTGTGGCAGTGCAACTCCTAATGCACTGCCTCACCGCCTGGAGGCAGTCGGCAGTGGAACTCCTGCAACGCATTGCCTCGCTCTCTGAGGGCAGTGGGCAGTGGGCAATGGGCAGTGGGCGGTGCAACTCCTGTCATGCACTGCCACACCGCCTGCGGACAGTGGGCAGTGGAAACACTGCCATGCCTTGCCTCACTGCCTAGGGGCAATGGGCAGCGCAACTCCTGCAATGCACTGCCACACCGCTTGGGGACGGTGGGCAGTGGAACTCCTACAATGCGTGGGTCCACCAGCTGGGGGGACCGGGAGTCCTACCCATGAGGTGGTCGCTGCCTAAAGAGTGCAACTCCTGCAATGCACTGCCTCACTGGGGGCAGTGGGTAGTGGAACTCGTGTCATGCACTGCCTCACTGCCTGGGGTGCAACACCCATGCCATCGTGCTGTTCAAGCCCAGATGGGCCTTCAGCAACGTGGCACGCGCCTTGGCGTGGGCGTACCAGACTCTGATGGACTCCTCGATGTCGTGGCGTATGAACTCAGTCCCCACTGTGTGGGGCCTAGAGCACTCCATGTGGGCCCGCTGCATGGAGGGGGTGCGCAACGTCGCCGCCCACTGTTCCAGAACAGCCGGCTCCCGCAGCTGGTTGCGCACCGACACATCTCGACTCCCCATCTTCTGGTCTAGCCACTCCACGAGTCGCCGGCGAGCCGGCCTTCACTCGTGGGACTAGGCCGAGCAGGCCGAGAGGTGGGGCGCCGTTTTCTAGTTGTGCCCTGCAGAGGAGGCACGTGGTGTCTAGCACCGTGTTGCAGTGGGAGGACCGGTGCGCTAGGACAGTCATCGTGGGGATGTTGTCCATGCGGTGCGCCAATATATGGCGTTGCTGGTCATTGTCGAACCAATCAAGGGGGAGGCCACTCCCCGGCGCATAGTTCACCCCCCATCGAGCCTCATATCCGACCCGCGCCGGAATGGAGGCCTGATCCTGCAACCAGTCGCTCAGCGCTGTGGGGGAAAGCTGGCACTGGTCCCGGTAGGCCACCAGGGGGAGAAAGGAGAAGGGGTGGCGGAGGAGCCATGTGAGGTCCACCTCCGGTGGCTCTTGTGTCGCCGCATCCACTCGGACGTTGAGGTCTATGATCCAGTGCGACGGCGTGGTGACCATATTGATGGCCATAGCCGGGGATAGGCGGCGCCCCCCCCAAGACCGTGGCAGGAGCGACGCTTGCACCTGCAAGCGGAGAGAGAGGGAGTGCAGCGGGAACTTCCGGGCTGATAGCGGTCGCCTGTTGGGTGACATCCACGTTTCCCCGCCGCCCCTGTTTCCACCGTTAACCACACACTTACACACGGTGCGCGCGCTAGACACACAGCCCTCCCGTTTACATGTACCCGTGGGTAGACATCCCGGCCATTGCCTTCTGGTAACAGCGCCTTCGGCACAACACAACACAACACAACACAACACAACACAACACAACACAACACAACACAACACAACACAACACAACACAACACAACACAACACAACACAACACAACACAACACAACACAACACAACACAACCCCCCCCCCGAGAGAGGACCCCCCCCCTTGATGAACTGTTTTGAGATGGGGCGTTTTGGTGGACACCCGAACATTTTTTGCCACCAATGCCATTGCGCTATTATAATGTTGTTACTTCCCAGACCTCTGTGAACGGATGTTGTCATTTTTGGGACGTTTCAGAATTCATGGCACAAGCAAAGACAACACAACATCCCGCCCGGCCATCATACACAACACAACAAAATACAACACAACACAACACAACAAAGCACATCAGTACTCAACACAACTCAGATCAACAGCAAACAAAAGCAGCAAAGCTCAGAATCTGTTCAATAGCACAATGTGCGCTACTATGATGACCTAGGCCATCCACTGCTTTGGCCATGGGGCTCCGATCTCATGGTACCCTAAATGTCGAACAACAATTCACTGGTGTGCAAAACACGCCATAAGCAAAGGGTCCTTGTCTGAAATTGCAAACTTGATGTACCAAGGACAAAATGCGATCCTGCAATACCCAAAATTTCCACTGTCCCTGAGTGTCCCTGACACACATCAACATTCAATTTGCATGCCAGATTGCTGGCTGTACAACCACCACAACGATGAATACCCAATTCAGCCATTGCCGTGTCTCAAAACATCTACAGCCCCTCCTCCCATCCCATGCCAACCCCGCCCCCCCTCATGAGAGCCCCCGCCCTGAGATTTTCGGATGGGAGTCCCCCTCCCCCGCCAAAGTAAAATGGCGGATGCCCCTATGCTTAGAATTGTGTTGTATTTCTTTGAATACTTGCGTTTGAGTACTTGTGTTGAATTTCGTTGAATTGTGTCGATACGTGTTATATTGCTGAGGCTTTTACAACTAGTGCGCCCCAGGTCTCTTGTTTCTGCAAATGTGTCCCTTCAAGGTACTAAAGACCAATGTGTCGCCTTGTTGTACTCCACACTGCCATTGTAGTGGTATGTCTCTGCTGCACTTACGTGCTGTGGTGTAGGGTAGTGTGCTTGAGAACGCTTCTCCAGCAGCACACTATCAACGAGGCGTGCAGGAAACAGAACGCAGTGGAACCCAGACTCTGCCAACCTTTCTCAGCATCGATGGTCGTGTACGCATTCCTCTCCAAATTGAAACGCCTATTTTGCGCACAGCTCTTCACTCCGCCGCTGCGCACCTGCCATTCTCCTTCGCATCTTGGTCAGACGCAAGAGGAGGACACTGCTTCTGCACGACAGCGCCACACGAATTACAATACCGCAAATGTACAAGGGACATATAAGCCCCACCCTGGAGCAAGCTCAAAGGCCGACACGAGAATGTTTCAGAGGAATGCCACAGCAGAGACGCACAATAGCCGACACCACAGCACAGCATAGCTCAGCACAACACAACACAACACAACACGACACAACACAACGCAACGCAACACGACACAACAAAACACAACACAACACAACACAACACAACACAACACAACACAACACAACACAACACAACACAACACAACACAACACAACACAACACAACACAACACAACACAACGCAATACAACACAACTCAAAACAACACAACACAACAACAACAACACACACACACACGCGCGCGCGCATCTCAACATATCATGGCACAGCACAGCATAGCACGACACAACACAGCATGGCACTGCACAACAGCTGCCAAGTTAAGGGTCAACGGATACCCGGCGAATCATCGGGATCCGCGGGCCCCAGGGACTCGTTCAACTGCAAAGATCCCGATTCTGTGGTCTCATGCATGTCCCATTCTGGCGACCCGTTCAGACCGGCCTTGCCCGCCTCCTGCAGCTCCTTCATATTGAAGAACCGGCCACTCCATCCAAACATTCGCGGCTCGTGCATTTTGTCCTGCGGCGGCTCGGGGTTGCCCACGGCATTCTCGAAGGCCCGCACCACGAGCTCTGCCCTGCGCCTGTCCTCCACACGACTCAGCAATGCAACCTTTTTGGTGACGGGGGGGAACACCGACGAGGCATTGGCTGCGCCCCCCAGTTCCTGGACCTGATTGGCTGCGCCCGTGTCCGACAACCTGATAACACAGGACAGGGGTCGCCCGGCTGGACTCACAGGGCTGGCGCAGGTTGCATCCCATCGCAACACGCCCCCCTTCCCGAAGATGAGCGCCAGGGCGAGGGCTAGAGCTGGAACTATGGCTTGGGCCAGGGCGGGGGCTAGAGCTCTGGCTAGAACTGGTGCGAGAGGTACCGCTGGGGTTGGGGCTCGAACAGGGCCGGGGGTAGGGCCACGGCAACCCCCCCCAATTAGGTCTGTCACGGCAACAGGCTCAACAAACCCTGTCACACAGCACCCGACGCTTCGCTGGAAACAACGATGAGACCAGGCCAGGCCCGTATTCCGGAACGCCGTTTTCAGAATATTACGGAATATTCCGGCAATATTCCGGAACATTCCGGAATATTCCGGCAAATATTACGGAATATTCCGGAACCATGTACACACAATTCAGGCTGTTGTGACCGGTCAGGGAAGGTTGTTCCAATCTGAATCACAGAAATAGCATCATCCCGGTCGAGGGCTCAAATTGCAAAAAATTACAGGCTTTTATTTTTAAAACCCACCCTGCTCTCTTGGACCCCTTGGGTGCCTGGGCGTCCTCTCCTCCCCCCCAGTAGGGCAAGAAGGTGAAACCTGCCTGCCCAGGCACCCAGCCATCAGATAGCACCTGTTTTGCTGAGAAAGGATGGTTCGCCAAAAAGGAAAAAATAAAATTTGCAAAGCGGTGCAGTGGCCCCCTGTGTTTAACTGACTTTTGTTTGTTTCCTTGTCAGGGGCTGGTTGCTTCGGGGAAGGGGGCGGCCAGAGCAGGGGGGAGGGGTTTAAGCAACCACCCCCCCAATTCGGCGAAGAAATCCCAACAATTCGGCAGGACAATTCGGCGGGCCTATTTTTCGGCGAACTGCTTCCCAGTCACCAGGATTATGGCCCTGGCCCCCCAAACACACTGTCCCTTTGGTTGCTGTGTTGTCAGAGACATGTGGAAACCCTTGTAAGCTGAAAAGATTTTTGCATCGTGCAGCTTCTATAAGACGAAAAATGACAATTGCAGAGCGAAAATGAGTGGTTGACTGGTTACAATGCTGGGCTGTAAGGTGCTGAAATTCTGGATACCCATGTTCAAACCCGCTGAGGGTACTTTTGTGATCTGGACCCAGAGTCAAAGACAGATTTTTGGAAGTGTCCGGGGGGTAACTTGGGGTAACTTGGTCCCACCGTTTCGGTTTGTGGCGCTTTTTTTTGCATGTGCACGGGACGACTGTGCACTTTCTGAATATCCAAAAAGCGCTGATTGCTTCAACGACATTTTGGAAAAACGGCACCGTTTTTGGGCGGGGTCACCCAGAAAAATGGCAAAACCTGCCCACAGTCAAAAAGGGGGTTTTGGAGGTGTCGGGGGGGGAACTTGGTCCCACCGTTTCGGTTTGTGGCGCTTTTTTTTGCATGTGCACGGGAAGACTGTGCACTTTCTGTCTCATCCATCTTCTTACCACATGGCTTACAGTATAGCTTGCCGTTGTTATCATACAAACCATACTTACCGTACTTTTCAACCCGCTGTGCAATTGTAACAGTTTTCAGCACACGGGGGTTTTTGGCCTTCTTTGAGGTGTCTGGACGCGAAGGCTTTGCAGGCTTTTTCTGGGCACCTGACTCCTTTGCAGAAGTGGAAGACTCGGCAACCTCGCATTCCCCAGGCTTTTTCTGGGCACCTGACTCCTTTGCAGAAGTGGAAGACTCGGCAACCTCGCACTCCCCAGACACAGCTACAGAATCCACTGCAGGCACTAGTAGCCCGGAATCAACTGATTGGGGGCCTGTTGATGAGCTGCCCGAAGAACGGCGGCTGAAGAACGCACTGGGCCGTGCAGAGCGAACACAAAACTCGCAAACTGCCCCCTCACCGGCATCAGGATACTTGTCCCGAAGCAAAGCTTGATCAGCGGAGGACAACGAATCCCAGGGGACCAAAGACACGTCCTTTTGTGGACAGTAAAAACACTGCATGGTGCCAATCTGAACAACCAATGTAAAAAGAAAAGGTATTATGCAGTGTCCCAAAGTAAGGGATGCCTCCAACTCAGGTGACCCAGAACCCATAAACCCCAACAGGTTGGCAAAACGAGGCGGCAAAGTCCCAGAAACCTAGTGATTCGGCAAAACAAATCGACGAAATTCAGAAACCGAACAATTCGGAAGACCAATTCGGCAAATTCGGCCAAATTCGGCCGCCGAATTGGGGGGGGGGGGTTGTTTAAGGGGTATGTGTGGCTGTGACTGACTGAAAAGTCCCCCTGAGGGGGGGACCTGTAGCAAACTGTCCTGGGGGGGGCATGCACATGCGAACATGCAAACATGAAGACATGAAAAAGACCAAAAAAGCGAAGGTAAAAATGTTGCAGATAACTGGGTTTGAACCCAGGACCTTTGAAATTGGAACCTAGCACCACTACCAAGTATGCTACATCACGATCTGCAGCCCCCAACCGTGATCGGTATTACGGAATATTCCGGGTATTACGGATATTCCGGATTCCAAATATTCCGGAACATTCCGGATATTACGGGACCGGAATATGGGCCTGGCCCTGATGAGACCCCCCTTGCAAGGCTCATGCGCTGAACGCATACTGCCAACTGTTGCCACTTCCTGAACAAGCCCGGGGTGGAAAATCACTGTGACGGAGAGGAGGTCTCGCGTGCACAGCAGCGACCCCAGACTCAATCTGAGGCTCGGCCCCCGGAGGTTCGATTGCGGGGGGGGGGGGGGGGGTAGAGCTCATGGCTGGACCCCAACTTCTTAAAAAGGGGCTCAATTGGCCGGACCCCTTAAGGCCCCCGGAATATGACGGAGCTGACATGGACCCCAAAGTTTCAGAAAAAGTGAACCTGGGCCCAGGGGCAGTATCCAAGAGCTATGGGAGAGGGGAGGTGGGGCATTCAATTGCGGGGGTGGTCGGCCCTCCCATGCAGCGGGGACTCCTATTGTTGGGCAAGACCCACAGTGGGTGTTTGTTCCGCCCGGGATCTTGGCCCCCCACCCGCCTGATCCTTTTACATGGAAGGCACCCCCACGCGGGGGAATGCCTGTGCTGCGCTGTAGGACCGGCGGCAGAGATGGTGCGTGCCGTCCGTACACAGCAATGGACATGTGGCTGTGAATTCAGAAACACCGGCCCAAATAAGGCACAGCAGCCGCACGGGGAGCACCTCCAGACAGGCCCAGACTGTTTCTGTGAAGCGTCGATTGTTGATGCAGGCGGACACACGCCGTTACCCACACCAGAGCCCAGGAGCGCACTTGTGCTTTGACGCCACAGCTCGCACTCCTTCCCCCAGCGCTGGAGCACACACGCAACACGCACAGAGGCCACTGCGCGTACACAAACAAAGACACATGAGGAGGGGAGGAGAAAGAGAAGACCTTCGGGCGGTCCCGTCTGCTCTGTCTCGTACACTGGGGTTGGTTTGGCGGTCACCTCTCCCCTTGCTCACCTCATTCTGCCTCACACCAGCCAGACCTTGCCGATTGTACGCCTGCTCCCACCTGGGCGGGGGGGGGGGGTCCTCAGTGCCGAGGGCACCTTCACTCAACATATTTGGCATGCCAATACCAAGGCCGTGTCATATGGGGGCTCTGCACATGGTCGCACCACCCGCGGCGTCCCTCCTCCTCGCTTGCGTGCCAGGGTTGGGGCCAAATTGAACAGACACAAGTGCGCATGCGCGCGCACACACACGAACTTTGTCATGACCAAAACAGAAGTGTGAGGAGAAAAACTGAGAAAAAATCTCACTCCAGTTCAGATGGTCTAGAGTACAGGGGATGTAATCAGCGGCTGGCAGTACACAAGCAGAACGGGTAGAGGGCAGCGTTGACAAACGCATACATACAGCTGGCGGGAAGCAAAAATCCACACAGCTCACAATCAGCGATTGGTGCTCTGGGCCCACTGCAACTTGGGTTCACCCAAATCATCCCTCTCCATCAGCGAGCACCTTGGTGTGACGTCTCACTGACATCACCAACTCCTTGGAGGGGTGGGCTGCTGCACCAAGGGTCCAATGATCCAAACACACACACACACACACACACACACACACACACACACACACACACACAAACACACACACACACTAAGCAAGAAGCTCCCACAAAAATCCTGCAGGCAAACGGGGCATTGGGCAGCTTAGCTTCTTGTCAGGCCATCAAAACAATGAGGGTGACATTGTCATGCGGCTAGGTGCCTTTTTGCAGGGAACAGTCAGAAAGGTTGTGATGACAGGCGGTGTCGATGAGGCGGTCCAAAGCACGTAGCATCTGTCCACCCCCGAGGACAAAGACAAATAATCCCTGGACCCATGGGCTGAAGCCCGTGCACAAAGGGAGGAGGAGCAAATTAGTCTCGGCACATACGTTACTTGCAACTGGTAGGCCACCCGTAACCAGGGGGCTACACACACACAGTCATGAAAAGGGGAATGGAGCATGGGGAACATTCATCTACGGATATGGACTAGAGATGGACTAGAGCACGCAGATCCTCGCACCAGGCACCAGTAATTCAATTGGGGGACAGGCGCTCAGGTAGTGCCACGCTGAATACCAGTGCCCTCTCCAAAAGCGTGCCCGGCAACCACCCCAGGACAGCTACCACGTGGCAGCAGCGAGGGAAAATTTTTAGTTGTTGGTGAATGAACTGAGCTGTTTTTTCAGAAGCATGGGGGGCGATGGCGTATGCCCGTTGTATGGCACTATGTACCAACCGTGCTACCTCTTGTGTTCATACCCGGATAGTACAGCAACCTGGCACCAGGCACTGACACTCAGGAGTTGTGCAGCCCATGTTGTGCACCAAGGCAGGCTGGCTGCCAAAGTCCCTGTGAAAATGGCCGTAACATACCCTTCATGCTGCACGTTCGGGGACTTCAGCGGTGCTCCTTGCTTGAGAATCCAGGTTGGAAACAGGGCATTTAGATGGACATACACTAATCCTATACCGTCGGAGCTACGTACCATGCAGAAACCCATTGCCGTCACATTTGTGTTATGGCACGTGCCCTGGCACCGCGCGTGCGTCGACTGGCATTCACAGAGAACCCAGAGTTTCCATTCCTTCCCCAGCATGGTGCAAAACCTGTTGACCAACTGTGTGTGTGCACTGTCAGGGTATGTAGAGGCCATCAAAATATTGTCCCTGTACTGGCGTAGACTGACAATTCCGGGGTCATTGACCCAGTCGGGAAAACCACAGGCAGTGATCTTCAGGTCGCCCAGGGAACGCAGAAGGCAGCGGCTTTCATAAATGTCCCAGCAACTATGGAGATCTGAACTCTGTGCAGAACAACTGCCCCCCTTGGGTATACAATGAGTACGTGACACACAAACACACACACACACACACACACACACACACACCTGCGGCGGGTGTTCCATCGCTCTGCGAGCTTCTGCTGCCCGCGCTGGGTCTTGAGCGCCCGAAGAAAAGTCCGCACTTTGACACTGGCCTCCCACAACACCACCATAAAGAATAGGCCCAGAAGCACAAACTGCATAGGCAGCAGGAGGCAGTGTATGGCATCCGGGTGAGGGTGGGGATGGGCAGGTCACTGCATGGGCACAGGTGTGTGCGTGTTGGGGGGGAGGGGGTGCCCGGCGTTGGGGCACAGTGGAGCGTGGGTCGCAGTGTATGTGTTCGAGGGTTAGTGGATTTGGGGAGGGACAGATGACCCATTGAAACCTCCACAATGCACCTTCCCTACGTCTGAGGTTTGGCGCTCACTCTCAGATGTTGTCCAGGGGGAATGTTTGCCCGGCGCGCGCCCGGCACGCGCCCGGCGCATGCCCGGCACGCTACCTTTGTATTAAGTATCTTATCTCTAGCCCCAAGTTTGTCCTCACCTTGGGAAGTCCCCCAAGTGGACCGCACTAGACCGCAAACCTTCTCTGCAAGGCAACTTGTATAAGCCGAAATATGAGAATTCAACAACACAAAATGTCACTCCCACCACTTCCAACCACCACCCTTGCCATCGTCATAAACTGGGTGCAAAGGATGGGCCAAATTCTTAGACACGGCGAGAAGGTGCCCCAAATTGTTTGGTGAGGTGGGGGCAAAAACAGGCACAAGTGGGGAATGGTCAAAAAAAGATGCCCGGCGCGCGCCTGGCGCGCTAACACTCCCCCACAGACCCAACCCATGGTCACACAAATGGGTAGCACAAAGGGCATGCACCTGCAGCACAACAACGGTCATGGACAGGGCTTTGTCCTCCTCCGACCCGCTCTCGATGATCCCGGAGTGCCAGAGCAGCGCCATGTTCAGGCACACAGTCATGACCCCGAGCCCCAGGGCCTCCAGATTGTTGAAATACCTGCGATGATGGTGGTGAAGCGCCTGAGCTGGGGGAGGGTGGGGGGACATGGGCCGTCAATGAACGGAGGGGGGGGGGGGGGGCACATGCATATCCCTTCGGTATTGCACACACAAACCGCCTCGCCTGCCCAAGCAAAGCAATGCCACACCCCGAGTTGACCGAATCGGTGAAGGGAACGCCAAATGTGCAGCGTCATGAGCAGCACCAGACTTGCCATGAGCAGACCCCGAGATGGGCAACCCCTGCCGTTTTGCAGTCCGCAGGGGGGGGGGGGGGGGACGGCTAACTGTCCCGTGCGCGGTTGGCTGGTCACGGCCCTGTTGCCACCCCCGTGGCGGGCACCTCCCGGCGTGCGGAGTGCAGCCCCCGCCCTTGTGGAGTACGTGGGCACCTTGTAGAGGGAGCCCCCCCCCCCCCCCTTCAAAAAAGTGATATCCAGTTTTAGGGGATAGAGGCCTCAGAATCAAAAAATCCATTGGGGGATTGTCTTATTGGGCAAAATAATGATTTTGCAAGGGGTTGGACATCAAATATCATGCCTTGGGGTATGCTACGCGAATGCCCCCCCCCAAAAAGGGGGTATACGACGCCCGCGCCTGCCTTCGAGGTGACTTTGCACTGCGTGTGCACTGCGTACACGGCATTCCCAAGGGGGGGGGGGGTGCAGGTCTACACTTGAGCACCCACAGAGGGCAGCACCTTTGTGCTCGTGTGTGTACGGGAGTTGGGCGGTCAACAGGGAACAGGGAAAAGGGGAGGGGGGGTGGGGGCATTCACAAGGAAATGCACACCATTTGTGGCAAAACCTCCACCGCGGGCTGCAAGACCGTAAGGGTTCGGTGCACGCACCCTCTGGTATCCTCTAGGGCCATCCGCACCCCCCTTCCAGGACCTGACTGCACGACGACATACCCCAGCATAAATGGTTGTGCGACCTTTTGCAGCAGCAAAAGGACGCTGAGAGTCCACATGGCCGCGTAGATGCGAAGGAGGGGGCTGCGGATGAACGTCGCGATGACAATGATCGCCAACTTCCGGAACATGTTCAGAACCTCCCAATATTTGTACCGGGGCTTGTAGCCCACAAACAGAAACGCGAAGGTGGCGGACTCCACCTGCAGGAAAGGAGCCAGGCTGGTCTAGGGATGCAGTGCTGTGCTGTGGGCCCAGGCGAGAGGGAGAGGATGTCGCAGAAAGCGGGCGCCATACCCACAACCCCTGCGCTGTGGTGTTGACTGTTCGTAAGAAGGTCTTTGCCACTGTTTCTTCGGGCTTCGTGTACGGGGCCCCGCGCATCAAATTCTTCTGCGGTTGCCATTTTTTAGCCTCATCAAAAGGATTTGCACAAAGAGAGAGTCACAAACAGGGTTTTGGGGATGCAATCTCCGTGAAAAGCGCATAACTCTTCAAGGAAGGCCTGGGAGGCGTGCCGGGGGGGGGGGGGTTCCGTGTGGAGGGGTCGGAGAAGGTTGAAAGGGCAGTTTTGACCGGGTCCCGTCCGTCAAAACTACCTTTTTTTTTGGGGGGGGGGGTTGGGGTTTGAAGGAAAGGAACACAGTGGCTGGGCCGCCGGCTGGTGGCCCCTAGCAAGAGGGAAGCCCCCCCCCCCCCCCCGCCGCCGCCGAGGTGAGCCTGGACCTTGGGCCGCTTACATGTGCGGGGCCGCATCGAACAATGGGCGCTTCCAGCCCCTCGGGTCCGGCTGGATTGGTTGGCCAAACGCACTTACCCAAACGCAGCACAACAGCCACGCGGGGACACACGTCCAATGCTATCATGGGGCTGCGATGTCCTCCTCAAATGGGGGCGCCGGTGTGAACGCTGGGCACAACTGCAGGCACCGTTTTCAAGTCAGGTAGAGACATGGTCGTCCGGCAGATGGACCATGTGAACGTAACCTCCGGAAGACCGACCCTGTTGAACAAAGCCGTCCACAAAGAGCTTCAGGTTCACTGGGAGGCGCATGACTGTGGCACGGGGTCTGTTGCATTTGACATAATCCAGGCGGCAGTGTTGGGACCCGCTTCAAAGGCCCGGGTGGTTTGGAAGGAGGGAAGAGGGGGGCGGGGGGGGGGGGGGGGGAGCCGCTGAAGCGGGAATGACGGCAGCCATTCAAGCCCCGGGAGGCTCACGGTGCTAACTTCAACGCGGAGGGAGCCCGCGTTGTGTTTTCGCGTGACCCCAGGTCAGGGCCAAAGGGGGTTTGGAAGGGGAAGCGAAGGGGGCACCACATCGGAATGCCGGGGGCGGTGGGAGGGGTCGGAGGGGGTCGGTGTCGGTGACAAATGCTGTTGGAGGGAGTTGGGGCCAGGAGCGAAAGGAAAAGAGTGGCTGGGCCGCCCGCTGGTGGGCGGACACGGCGGCTCGGGGCGCAATGGACATACGTCAATGCCCTGGGTATAGCGGATGAACCCCCCGACCAGGAACATGAACAGAGGAATGCCCAGACCGTACATGAACAAGAAGAACAGACTGTACGACTGCTGCAAATCGTGTGTGTCGCTGTTGCAATCGATGGCATAGTCCGTGGCCAGTCTTGTGAAACTCACCTGCGATGTGATGGCGGGGCTTGGGCCGAGGGTATCGCGGTCGTTGCGCTGCAAAACTGCTCTGGGCTGTTGAAGAAGAGGCCTTTTCCACAGCCTCGTCCACACCGCCCGCCTCTGACGCCGGCTGTGGGTCACGCCTCATGGAAGCCCGTGCCTGCAGCGCAGCTGTGCTCAGGGACACACCTTCGTGCCATTCAACAGAGAATATTCGTAGGTATCGCAGTTGTTCAGACTGACGATCTGAGTGATCAGCGATGAGTACAAGAAGAACATGATCGTGGAGAGGCACAAAACGACGATCTGCCAGTTCCTGCGCCCAGAGAGAGTGTGAAGGAGTGCGAAGGAGTGTGTAAAGGAATGTGTGACCGCGTGTGAAGGCACATGACGGAGTGGGAGTGGGTGAAGAACTGTGAAGGTGTGAAGGAGTATGACCGAGCATGAAGGTGTAAGGGAATGAGCACGCAGCAGTGTCAAAGAGCATGCTAGAGCGTGGAGGAGCGTGAAGGAGTGAAGGACGAGTACTGCACTCTACATGGGCATGTGATCCATATTCCAAGGGCTCTGGACGCAACTTGAAATGTATGGATCTGGATGGCGTGCACGAAGTCGCCCACACACCCCTCCCTCCCGACCCTCCAGCCAAACCCCCAACACCTTCCTCCCCCGACCTCCCCCCCCACAACCTCCCCACACCCCCCTCCAACCCCCCATCCCCCCTCCAAAGCCTGGCTGCCCCCCAACCCTCCCCCTCCACCCGCCCTCGAAAGTGTGGAGGGGCAACTTCGTGCGGTATGTGGGAGCCGCATCGAACCGTGCACTCTCCAAGCCCTTCGGGTCCGGCTGGATGGCTTCACTTGGAGGCACTTACACAAACACACGGGGCAATTTGGGCACGAGAGCCCTGCAAAAACAAAGGTCCAATGCTGCGAGCGAGCGTCCTCTCCAGCCCCTGTCCCCTTCAGGCAATGGAGGGAGGGGGGGGGGGGGGATCAGCAGAAGCCGGTGTGAACACCCGGTACAACTGCAAGCACCATTCCGGTCAGGGTAGAGTCATGTCCCGCAGATGGACAGTGTGGACGGGACGTCCAGAAGACTGACCTTGTTGAACAACGCCGTCCAAAGAGCCTCAGGACACGGTTCACGTGGAGGCGCATGACTGTGGCATGCGATGACGTTTGATGTTGCAGAAAACGGTGCTGTTGACGGTACACCGCCATGTGCAATGAAGGCATTGGGCCCTATGCAGAGCGAACACACAAATCGCAAGGTGCGCCCTCAACGATAGCGGGGTACCACCCCGAAAGCGGGTGCTTCTCCTGAAAGCAACACTGATCAGCTGAAGACGGGTGACCAAAAGGGACCACAGAGACGCCTTTCGTGGGGGTTAGAAATACTTCGCGGTGTACATGCGCACACGGAGCACAAAAGAAATCACGTGTCCTCCCATCAGCAAAACCAAATCACACAGACTCCACGTCAGTTCAGCCCTTTTTTATTTCGGCCGCCCATCGATCCCAATGTGTCGGCGAAGTCGGCAAAAGTCAGCCGCCGGTAGGGGGGGGGGGGGGGGTGAGCGCTGCACATCAGTGGTGCACAGCAGTTTATCCAGGAGGCTGGGGGAGGGGGAGGGCTCACTGACAACCCGCACGGTGGGACGGGAGGCCTGGAGGGGGGTGCCGTGGAGGGGGGCTGAAGGGGGGAGGGCCCCGCCTCAAGACCAGAGACACACCGCCGGCCCCTCGTCAGCAGCCGCTGCTGCAGCCGCTCCTTGCGGTCCGGGTGCAGCTGAGCCACGAGCCCGAACGGCTGCCAGCACAGCGTGTTCTTGTAGCTGATGAACACGAAGGCGTACACGAAGGCCAGGCTCGGCAGGACCATCATGGCGTAGAAGATGTGGTACGTGGGGGTGCCGTCCTTCACGAAGCAGCTCACGGAGTGCACGGGGACGTACACGTTGCTGAGGACGTCGTAGCCGCTCAGGAACCCGGCGATGATGGGGGGGAACAGCGGGGCCAACTGCGGAAGGCCACGGGAGGGCGCGTCAGGGCCTGGGCTGAGCTGCGTGTCTTGCGCCCCAGGGGGTCCAATCCATGCGTGGCACTCAGGCTCTCATCCTGACACTAACCCCCCCCAAAACCTTTTGGGCCCTGTTTTTGTTCCGGGGGGGGGGTCCTTGGGAGGACCGGGGGGCCGCCGGGCTGGGGTCCCGGGCATCCCCAACATCTTTACCTCAAAAGTATCCCCTTGTCGCACTGATCATTTTGAACACGCATATGCGGGGGTTTTTGAAACAAAAAAAGTACCCCCTGGGGGGTCCGGTCCGAGCAGCCGGGTTTAGGGGGCTGGAGGGGGGTGGTCAGGGGTCAGAAAATTGTCATGTTCTGCATACATATTTGGATTCCCAATGAAATTCTGAGCATTCTGAGTACGCACACATGGCGTAAAACCGCAAATCTACCCCCCCATCGTATGCCATGCAGGTCCAATCAGCCTCTGTCCCCGGTGCATCTCGGGCAGCGCGCCTCCGTGACCCGATCCGCACACCCCAACCCTCAACGGCTGCCGAAGACCACCACCACGTTTGAGTGGGAGGGGGGCTGAGAACGGGTGAGGGGGGTCAAGAGGGGAGGGGGGGGGAGTGGTCACTCGCGGAAAAATGTAGTTGTGTGGCCCTTCTCAAAAGAAACGGACATTTTCTTGATTCGCCCCCAACGCAAGGCCGAGTTTCGTTGCACAAACTTCTTTTTCGGGCCTCGGACCACCCACCCCTTTCTGGGGAAAGACGTGTGGCATGTGGGATGTGTTGGTGTGTGTGGGGGGGGGAGTGGGGGGGTTGGCACAAGGCCTCGGTATCAGATTGTGTGGGGGGGGGGGGGGGCAGGGTGTGTGGGATGGGGGGTGATGGGGAATATGGGGTTGTGGGACGTGGGGCGGCCCCTCCGCAATGCAGTAGTACTCCGGGGATGCCAATCCGGAGTCCGTCTGGTCCGTGGCACTCCGTGGTACGCCAGCGGCGAAGCGGCCGTTGCCCGAGGCGACCAGCAACGTCACGTCGCGCGCGCGAATCCAGAACCTCTGGTTTGCGGCTGCACTTGGGTTGGACTTAGGGTCGGGGTTGTGGGTCGGGGGGGCGGTGTGCATCGGCGCAGGCGACCTACCCACCCGTGACGTTCCCGGCACCTCCAGGCCCTGAATGGTGTGATGACTCCAGACTCCACAAGTGGCTGCATGGGCTGTCGCCCACCCATGCCATCGGCCTGGACACAATTGTGGACGTCCTGCACGCGGCAAACTCTCCATTTCTCGGTCTTGGGTGTGGGCAAGGCCGCGCGCAAAGGAGATCTGCTGCACACCTGCCCAAAGGTCTGCAGGTACGTAACCAGCATCTTGAACCCAACGGTCAGTGGGTTGACTTGAGAGCGCGAGTGCTTGCACAGCCCTTGATACATTGTAAAGGAGATGGTCACCAGGTACAACATGCTGAATCCGAAGATCTAGATACGGGGGGGGGGGGCGGTGATGCGGCACAGAATGCGGTTGAAGGGCAGTGGTGGGGCGTAGAATGGGGACGAAGGGCCTGAACGGCGCATGGCATGGAGATTAAGGGTGGTGAAGGGGCACAGAATGGGGAAGAAAAGCAGTGCTGGGGCGCCCTCGGCCGCCAGCCCTCCTGACCCGGCCGCCAATCCCTGTCCTGATCAGTCAGTCCCGTCTGTCTTTTGCATGACCTGCTTCTGTTGTTGTGTGCCTGGAGGGGGAGGGGGAGGGTGCAATGTTGTGGGTGAGAGTGGGATGCATATGCCACTGCCCACGATGGCCGCTTCTTTCATGTGGCCTCTTGTTTCCCATTGCAGTCCGGGTACGCCGCGGAGGGAAGGGCGGGGGTGGGAACCCTCCACGAGCAATGGGCACTGGACGCTGGGTGTACAACACGGTATTTGCGGGGCATGGGGTCCATCGTTGGTTCCTTCCACAACTCACTGGCGGACGACCAAGCGAGTTGGGGCAGTAGTGGCTGGTAAAGTAGTCGACTTTGAAGAGGCAGATGCGCATCGCCCGTGGGAGCGAAACACACACAGCCCAGACAACGAACCAAAAACGCATGCAGCAATGTGGGTGTTGGTCGGGGGGGTACGGGAGAGAAAGAACTTCGGGGATGAACGTAAACCGCCCCGGGCACTCGAATTGGTTGTGCTCTTTCTTCAGAGTTGGCCGCCATTGCGGCCGGACCTTCAATGATGACCATTTTAGACACAAAAAAAATGTGCGGCCACAATTGCGGCCAGACGATCAATTGACTTCAAATTGCCCCGCTCTCTCCCCACGTCTACTGACGCCTCTTGTTCGTGTGTCAAGGGCCCAGCGATCTTTTGTTTCTGCAACCACCGTCGGTCACCTGCCAACCGCCGTCGGTTTATTGCCAACCGCCGTCGGTTGTCGGTTAACTGCTGATGGCCATCGATGTTTGACAACAAAAACGAATCGACTCCTTAGAGACCGCCATGGGGGCGATGAAGGTGCACGTGGGAGGCAAACCGTCAGATACGAGAGGGTCTTGCTGGGGCAGGCGGAGCAATCGGCTCCGGAGTAGCCGCTCTCGCAGAATCCGCACAGCGGGCCCTCGAAATGGGGCTTGCACTTGTGGTCCGTGGCGTTGGCAAGACACGGTGTCACGTCCGGACTGGGCTTGACACACCTGCACACCGAAGGCAGGGGACATCGGAACACTTTCAGAAAACTCGGGGAAACTGTGGGGGATGGGAGGGGATAACTCAACGCATGCACCTCCGCACCCACCCACATGAAGGATGGCTTTGCGAGCACCCGAGGGGACGCCGGTGAGCCTCTCGCAAAATAAGGAAAAAGAGGAAGTCCTGCAAAGTTTGTTTGATTTTCACGCATGTTGTTTCCCATTCTCCATCCGTGATTTCTGCAACTCCCAGAGGGGGGCAGCTGGCACCGGTCCCGCTGCGAACCCCTCCCCAGCTATCTGTCAAAAATTCGGGGGGGGGGTCATTGGGCCGGGGGGGGGGGGGTCTGGCACCTCTGAACAGTTGGATATGCGGCCCAGGTAGCCTGACTCACGCACCCGCCCCAACCAAAAGGATAGGGTAGCATTGGCTGAGGTATTGCCAGGCAATGGGTACCGGAAACCTCAGGGTGAGCAGTCCTGAGGCGGTCATGGGGTGAGATGCACAACTTTAAATTCTTGTTAGTCCCACGTCTTCACTTTTTGGGGTTAAAAAAAATTTGCTGGCCGCGAATGAGACCAACTATGGTCCTGCCCGTCACATGGGACCGCTATCTTTCAAAAGCCGGGGGGGGGGCTGGGGGGGGGGGGGGGGTTCGCATAGGCTGCCCCCCCCGGTGCTCCAACCACTGAACTTGTTAGCAACCATCAGTGATTCCACTGTCCCATTGCGTGCGCAAGCTCGCCCACGTGTGTTCATGTGTGCATACGCTCAGGGAGCTGTAGAAGTCAGCTTGCAACACACGGGCCCTGGTGCGTAAAAGGGACAAATGTCTGAGTGCATCGTCGCGCCGCAAACACCAACAAAAACTTGTCCCACACAGTCAGACACACACACACACACACACACACACACATGACCGAGGAGGACTGCCAACAAACATGTCCATCTGCAAGCAGACATGCATGCATCATGTACGAGCTCCTCCTCAGGGACTCTCAAGGCGCATACTCAAAAAAGTCCAGAGTCTGAGCATTGGGTCGCCAGTAGTTGTGCTCGGTCGTGAGGACGTCCGAACCGTTGCACTGTGCCCCAGTCACGCAACTCCTACAATCGATATCCCCCGCCAAATAGAACTGCTTCTGGCCACAGGGGTAGGCTGCAATGGCCACAGAGGTCACATTCTGAATCCACGGGTATTGGTCCACAACGAAATTCAAGTGGTACTCTCGCCCACGTTCGGCCACAATGCGGATGTCTTGGAATTGAATGGTGCCCTGCGGAGGACGTAGTCGGGCGGGCGGGGGAGGGGGGGCGTTTAGCCTGGGCATGCGGATGTTAAAGCGTCCCAAAGCAAGCCCAGAAACGCTCACAACTACGCCAGCCGAGGCATGTGCAAAAGAGGAACAGTAATCGGTCGAAAAATTAAGAGCTGCACGAGAGCGACAAGCCGAGTCCAATGGCGTTTGCACGTGACCCTGGAGCCAGGGACGCTCTGCGTTTCCCCCGAGGATTCTTCTGTCGGACCCGAGGATGGGATTGGGTGGGAGCGTGTCCACAACCAGTCTTGAAGCGCCTTCCCCAAAGGTACTTCGGCAGACCCATCAGGGTGACTCAGGCGAGCTGCCGTTGCACGCTGTGGGGGTGGCTGGAGGGCGTCCCCAGGGGGGGGCTGCCTCGTGACTTCGTGAGCGGCGCTTGGGGTTAGGCGCTCACCCTCCCCCGGCCGCGCGTCCTTTGGGTGTGCGGCCGGGGCCTGCTGCCCACTGACTGTGGGTGCGGCGTGTCCCCCCGCGCTGGACTCGGGGATTACAGGCCACCGCTGACCCTGGGCAACGCAGACGCAGTGAAGCCCGACACATGCACATGTACCTGACACATGCTTCCTCGCACTCTCTCACACATGCAGCCGTGCCAATGCATGGCCCTGACGGGGCACTGAGGCCCTACGCACGTCCCACAACGCGCCACGGTGCCAAAGGCACATGGGCGGTGGTGCACAGTCCGAGACATGATGCACGAGGTCGGGGCCGAGCCCCAGACCACAGGACCAGGTCTGCAGATCTTTATTGCGACTGGTGAGGCTTGCCAGAGGACATCACAGTCACCGCAGCTCCAGCGTGTCGGACCCAGGGGAGGGGAAGGCTGGATCCCGGGAGGCGGGGGAGCTGGGGGGGGGGGGGGGGGGTCCTGCAGAAAACCTTCTTTTCATCTTGGAGCATCACTGCCCGCAGCCCGAGAGTGTTTGGCCCATGCCTCCAGAGATGGCTGGTGTCAGATGGGGCTATCACATTGTATCGCGTTGCCGCATTTGCAAGTCATCGACACTTGTTGCAACGGCGGTATCAACGAATCAAGACGCACGCAGGATCCCACACACAAATCACACACATCACAGTGCACACCTCTGAGAAGGTTGCCCAAAAGGAGGTGACGTCCTGATGCTTCGAGTTCTCAGGAACAATCTGCGCCCGCACCGTGACGGATCCGAGGGCGGGCTTCTGCACTGTGTTACCGGCAGCGTCATGCAGCAGCAGCCGCGGCTGAGTCTTCAGCGGGCCAACGTTATCGGTGACCTGATCAGAATGAGGAATGCAATGAGCTGCGCAGCGGAGGCTTTGCACATGAGAAGGGCGGGGGGGGGGGGGCGAGGATGGTGCAGGGCAAAGCAGGGGAGAGCAGTACTCAGGGGGCGGGGGCGGCCTGCCCAGACCCCGTCATACTGTCCTTCTGTCTGCCTGGCACGGTTTGCCGGTTGGTGGTTCCAACTCAACGCACTTGGTTGTGTTTCGTAGAGGCATGAGCACGAAGGGCGGCTGTCCCACTCTTACCGACCAACAACACGCCCCCCCAGTGGCTTGCAACAACCCGTTTAGACACTTTCCTGCTACAAACTCAACGCAGTGCGTACACCCGACCAACTGGCACAATCACTCAGCCTTTAGCCCCCCCCCTGTGTGACATTCCGTCTGGTTGTTGCTCCTTTACGGGGCCCTGGACGGTCACCCGTTCTTCCCTTTGCATGTTGCGTCGGGTCGCTGCTTTCTGTCGGCCGCTGCGGCCGGTGCTCTTGCTGGTGTCGTTTCCGCGTTCGCGGAGCCCAGTATTTGGTGTGTTGGGGCTGTGCTGAATGTGGCATGGTGTGCCGTTTGCGTGTCAGCGGCCCCCCCGTCGCCCGCGCACAGCGAGTAGCGGAAATGCTGCACCGCCGAGCATCGGCCGAACACAGTCCCGTGTAAATACCATTTGGTGATGGTGCCACACGCGTACGCGCAGCGTGGGCCACGAAAAGAGGAACCCGGCGACACAGCAAAAGTATTGTGCGACAATTTGCGCTGTACCAGCGGCTCCAGCTACGGCCAGGCGGACCTGTATGAACTACAGGTGCTGCTTCTGCCCCGCGGTGTGCCTCCCATACCCCTCGCCAGACGCCCCCAGGGCCCCAACATTCAGAAAAGCGACACTTATGGCGTTGGAAGCAACACGACGAGGGACGACGGCCCCTCCTCTGGGCCCTGCCGGGAAGGAGGTCAAAATTGCTGCCGGAGTTGCTGCTGCACGCTGTTTGCACCCGACGTGCAATGGAAAGTCCCACTTCCAGTGCCTGCGGCATGAAATGGGCGCTACGTGGCCAAGGCTCCAGCGGGAGGGGGTCTGGAGGGCAGGGAAGCGCGCTTGGGCGGCACTCTGTCGCGGGGCGGCCCGAACGACCGCCCGGACGGTGCTGGATCATTGCAGGAACGCGGCGAGGAATGGCACACGGCACCTCCGAAGGTTCGGCGCTGATGAACAAAGCCGCAGGCTCTCCCTCCGTCACGTACACCGTCACATTGAAGCCTCTCAAATGCGCAGAGTCCAGCGCCAGTCTGTAGAGCCCAACCTGCGCAGAGACGCAGGGGTGCGGGGGCACGCGCGCGGGTCATGGAAAGTGAAGTGGAGCTTTGACGGGAAGATGCCGGAGCACATACGAAACGATGTGGGAGTGGCACAGGGCAGGGGCGGTCATTCGGGGGAACGGCAGTGATCACCGGCGCGCTGCAGTCCTGGGCAGTGTGCTCGTGCTGTCGCTGGTGTCGTGTGCTCCTTGTGCCATAGGCCACGCGGCCCCTGGCCGTTTTCACTCGGTCTGTCCCTGGGGCCCGAGTGCGGAGGGGGGCTTTGGGCTTTGGGCTTACCTTCCCGAATCCGAAGAGGGCCTTAGGGGCCCACGGAGTGCCGCATTGGGGAAGCTCGGCTCCGGCGCACCACACTCACCCTTTGGCCATGCAGCCAGCGGGCGGGGCACACGCCTCCTCCTCTAGTATTGTCGCACGTGCATTGAGTGCGGCCGTATCCCTGGCGTGTTCGCGTTGTGCTTTGTACTGGGGCAGGGGTAGGGGGGAGGGAGGTCCACCTGTGCGGGGCACCGTCGGGGCTCCCGCTCCCCTGGTTCTGTGAGTTGAAGCACCTGCAGATGTGCTGCGGGGGGCAGGAGGGGAGGGGTCACGAAGATACAGTACTGGCCATACAGTATACATTATTGCACTGGTAGGTAGGTAGGTAGGTAATACTAGCAGGCAAATACAGTTACGTGTAGTACGGCCACCTATACTGTATTTCCTGTGTGTGGCTGTGCCTGGGGGTAGGGGCAGGGGCAGGGGCAGGGGGGAGGGAGGTCCACCTGTGCGGGGCACCGTCGGGGCTCCCGCTC
The DNA here is from genome assembly GCA_964036045.1 of Eutreptiella sp. 'Long Island Sound 2002'. Lineage (NCBI taxonomy): Eukaryota > Euglenozoa > Euglenophyceae > Eutreptiales > Eutreptiaceae > Eutreptiella > Eutreptiella sp. 'Long Island Sound 2002'. Next base: position 49,810,027 of record OZ038389.1, on the reverse strand, counting down.
CCCTGGTTCTGTGAGTGGAAGTACCTGCAGATGTGCAGCGGGGGTAGAAGGGGAGGGGTCACGGAGATACAGTACTGGCAATACAATATACACTTTTGCACTGGTTGGTAGGTAGGTAATACTAGCAGGCAAATACAGTTACGTGTAGTACGGCCACCTATACTGTATTTCCTGTGTGTGGCTGTGCCTGGGGGTAGGGGCAGGGGCAGGGGCAGGGGGGAGGGAGGTCCACCTGTGCGGGGCACCGTCGGGGCTCCCGCTCCCCTGGTTCTGTGAGTGGAAGTACCTGCAGATGTGCAGCGGGGGTAGAAGGGGAGGGGTCACGGAGATACAGTACTGGCAATACTATATACACTTTTGCACTGGTTGGTAGGTAGGTAATACTAGCAGGCAAATACAGTTACGTGTAGTACAGCTACCTATACTGTATTACCTGTGTTGGGGGCACGAGGGGAAGGAAGGGATTGGAACCCGCGACTGCCACTCAGCAGCTCATGGGGTTGACCGCTCGACCACTCGGCCGGCGGTGTAATGGGGCGGGTTGGGGGGGGGGAGGGGGGGAGTGCAGCCGTGGGATCGCCCACCGGCGCTGCAGGGGAAGAGAGGGGGAAGGAGTGCAGCCGTGGGATCGCCCACAGGCGCCGCAGGAGAGGGGGGAAGGTGGAGCGCAGCCGTGGGATCGCCCACTGGCGCTCCCGGGGGAGGGTGGAGGGTAGGAGGGCAGCCGTGGGACGGCCCACTGGCGCTGCCAAGGAAGGGAGGTGTGTGAGGGGCAGGGGCAGGGGGCAGGGGGCAGAGGGGAGGACCACCTGTGCGGGGCACCTTTAGGGTTCCCGCTCCCTTTGACACATGAAGTGACGCACCTGCAGACGTGCAGCAGACGGTGGGAGGGGAGGGGACACGGGGATACAGTACTGGCTATGCAATACACACCATTGTGTAGGTAGACAGGTAGGTAATACTAGCAGGCAAATAATAAAAAGTCAGTAGTCCCTTGGTTCAGGGGGGTGAGTGAGGGCCCCGCCAGATCGCTGGCTGCCTAGCCCGGGGTGAGTGAGGGCTCCGCCAGACTGCTAGCTGTCGAGCCTGGGGGTAGGGGCAGGGGCAGGGGCAGGGGGGAGGGAGGTCCACCTGTGCGGGGCACCGTCGGGGCTCCCGCTCCCCTGGTTCTGTGAGTGGAAGTACCTGCAGATGTGCAGCGGGGGTAGAAGGGGAGGGGTCACGGAGATACAGCACTGGCAATACTATATACACTATTGCACTGGTTGGTAGGTCGGTAATACTAGCAGGCAAATACAGTTACGTGTAGTACAGCTACCTATACTGTATTACCTGTGTTGGGGGCACGAGGGGAAGGAAGGGATTGGAACCCGCGACTGCCACTCAGCAGCTCATGGGGTTGACCGCTCGACCACTCAGCCGGCGGTGTAATGGGGCGGGTTGTGGGGGCGAGGGGGGGATTGCAGCCATGGGATCGCCCACCGGCGCTGCAGGGGAAGAGAGGGGGAAGGAGTGCAGCCGTGGGATCGCCCACAGGCGCCGCAGGAGAGGGGGGAAGGTGGAGCGCAGCCGTGGGATCGCCCACTGGCGCTCCCGGGGGAGGGTGGAGGGTAGGAGGGCAGCCGTGGGACGGCCCACTGGCGCTGCCAAGGAAGGGAGGTGTGTGAGGGGCAGGGGCAGGGGGGCAGGGGGCAGGGGGGAGGACAACCTGTGCGGGTCACCTTTAGGGTTCCCGCTCCTCTTGTCACGTGAGGTGACGCACCTGCAGACGTGCAGCAGACGGTGGGAGGGGAGGGGACACGGGGATACAGTACTGGCTATGCAATACACACCATTGTGCAGGTAGACAGGTAGGTAATACTAGCCGGCAAATAATAAAAAGTCAGTAGTCCCTTGGTTCAGGGGGGTGAGTGAGGGCCCCGCCAGATCGCTGGCTGCCTAGCCCGGGGTGAGTGAGGGCTCCGCCAGACTGCTAGCTGCCGAGCCTGGGGGTAGGGGCAGGGGCAGGGGCAGGGGGGAGGGAGGTCCACCTGTGCGGGGCACCGTCGGGGCTCCCGCTCCCCTGGTTCTTTGAGTGGAAGTACCTGCAGATGTGCAGCGGGGGTAGGAGGGGAGGGGTCACGGAGATACAGTACTGGCAATACTATATACACTATTGCACTGGTAGGCAGGTAGGTAATACTAGCAGGCAAAATACAGTTACGTGTAGTACAGCTACCTATACTGTATTTCCTGTGTTGGGGGCACGAGGGGAAGGAAGGGATTGGAACCCGCGACTGCCACTCAGCAGCTCATGGGGTTGACCGCTCGACCACTCGGCCGGCGGTGTAATGGGGCGGGTTGTGGGGGAGGGGGGGGAGCGCAGCCGCGGGATCGCCCAGCGGCGCTGCAGGGGAAGAGAGGGGGAAGGAGTGCAGCCGTGGGATCGCCCACAGGCGCTGCTTGGGAAGAGAGGGGGGGGTCTGGATTGCAGCCGTGGGATCGCCCACAGGCGCCGCAGGAGAGGGGGGAAGGTGGAGCGCAGCCGTGGGATCGCCCACTGGCGCTCCCGGGGGAGGGTGGAGGGTAGGAGGGCAGCCGTGGGACGGCCCACTGGCGCTGCCAAGGAAGGGAGGTGTGTGAGGGGCAGGGGCAGGGGGCAGGGGGCAGAGGGGAGGACCACCTGTGCGGGGCACCTTTAGGGTTCCCGCTCCCTTTGACACATGAAGTGACGCACCTGCAGACGTGCAGCAGACGGTGGGAGGGGAGGGGACACGGGGATACAGTACTGGCTATGCAATACACACCATTGTGCAGGTAGACAGGTAGGTAATACTAGCAGGCAAATAATAAAAAGTCAGTAGTCCCTTGGTTCAGGGGGGGTGAGTGAGGGCCCCGCCAGATCGCTGGCTGCCCAGCCTAGGGTGAGTGAGGGCTCCGCCAGACCGCTAGCTGCCGAGCCTGGGGGAGAGTGCGGGCTTCGCCAGATCGCTGGCTGTCGAGCATGAGAGAGCGGGAGACCTCTGGCTGCAGCGCCTGTAAGGGTGCATCGCGCAGAGTGGGGGGGGGGGGGGAGGGCGGCCACAGCGGCCGTGGCTTGTGTTTGTACACCCCTTCCACCCAGGATCGCCTGAGCTTGCCACGCCATCTCAGAGGCGACAGGGCACTGCCGAGCGGGACAAGCTTCCGCAGACAGGAGTGCGGAGGGGGGGGGGGGTCCGCAATGGCATCAGGAGGAGCCGGTGCGAACACCTGGTACAGCTACAAGCACAATTTTGAAGGCAGGGGAGAGGCATGGCCGTCCGGCAGACACGCAGTGTGGGCGGGACGTCCGGAAGACCGACCTTTTGTGTTGAGGGGGGGAAAGGGGGGGGGGGGGTTATGATGCAACAACCCCCGAAACTGAAAGTGGCCGAAGACCCCTTTGGGCGAGGGGGGGGGGGGGGCAACCCACAGGGCGGGGGGGTGGGGGGGGGGGGGGGGGCGTTGGCCGTCTCAAGGGCGGGTTGGGGGTTGGGGGGGGCAAGGGGTTCAGGCGGTTAGAAGAGGAAGGAGATGGGGGGGAGGGGGGGGGGGGGGGCAATGTTGGCTTAGGTGAGGGCCCAAATTCACAGAATCCCCACAACATGTGATGGACATGCATCATGGGACCTTTTGTGGTGCGCCGCCATAGACACAACTTTTCTTCTGGCGCCAAGGGCCAACAAAAAACTTGGCCCATGGACACGGGAGCCCATTACACCAACCCGCACCCCTCCTGTCGGAGCTCCCATGACCCCCCCCCCCCCAGAGCAAATGTCTGGTGGGCCCCAACGAACAAAACCCCCAATCAAAACACATCCACAAAACAGGAACCGGTCGACTCAGAGGCACGTGACTGTGCGGGGGGGGGGGGGGGGTCCAGGAGCCTTGGGGGCTCTCGCTCTGCCCCTGCCACTGCCCCTGCCCCTGCCCCAGCCCCTGCCCCATCCCGGGCCAAACCTTCGGGGAGTGCAGGATCAATGTGGTGAACAGCACGTGGCCCTCGTGTGTGGTATTGGTGACCGACGCCAGGTCCGCCCCGTCGTCCGACAAGAGGCGCGCCACGACAACGCGGTGCTCCCGATCGAAGGCCTTCATGTGCCGCTTGTTGCCGTCCACGACGTAGACTTCGGTGATGTCAAGGACGGACTTTTGGGTCGCCTGGACCTGAACGGGAAGCGGCGCGGCGGCGTGTGTACCTGAGGCCCGTCGGGCGTGGCACACGGAGTAGTTGCGGACACTTGACACGGTTTGGGACCACTGTCGGGCCGGTTTGGGGCGAAAGCTTTCGGGCGAAAACAGGCCGATTTATGGTCCCTTGGCATTGGCTGGTGTGCCATGTTCGAGCCCTGAATGGCCGTGCGGTGGAGACCTTCTCCTGGCGCTGCCCGAAGGGTGTTTCACCCCCCGAGGGTCGTACCTCCTGTTGGGACCTGTGAGTACTGAGGCAACCCATCGGCGGTTGCAGGATGGGCCCGGGCGCGCATCCTATTTCCAAGCCCCCGATTCGGGAGGGGGGGGGGGGGGCGAATCCATTGATTTGGGTTGAATGATTCGGGCAGGGGGTAAATGGGTATAAACCAGGGCAGGGGTGTGGGGTTTGCTGTCCCACACTGTGCGAAGGCCCAAAAACACCTTCCTTTTGGTTGTTGTGCACTCAGAGTCATTTGGAAACACAAATATCTTAGAATTTTTGAAAAACAGGACTCCTTGGTCTGTATGCCATCCTTGGGTAGCGGTGTGTCAAAGACTGCACTGCAAACCAGGTCCGAGCAGAACTGTGTGCTGAACAACTGATGACAGACCAGAAAGAGTCCACATAGGGTGAGCAACACAAAGGCAGAGCTGATGTTTGTAACTACAGTGCCCAACGGGGAATACACCTGTCAACACGTTGATGGCCTGTCACATGTTTCGCAACACGCTGCCTGTCACCGGGCTGCTTGGGCACTTCAGGTTTGGTCTTCTTGGCAGGAGGCATTAGATTGCTTCCTTTGGTCCCTGGTGCTGACGAGGTTGCTGTCTTCTTTGCAAAAATTGGTGCTGGTTGAAGGCACCGCACACACAATGAACACAGCAGAGACGCTGTTGCAATGTCTGGACGTTTTTGTCCGACCCAGGCCTGCCAAGATGCGTCAAGGTCATTGGTTGAAATCAATGTTGACCCCTTGCTGCCACAAACAGAACACTTTTCCATGAGAAGCGTCTGTTCACAAAAATTGAACGCAGTTGCACAGAGGCATGTCCACCCACAACACAGGAACCTTCATTAAATGGTCTTTTTGCTGCTGCTGCCAGAAATCTACTGATTTGGGCTCAGGATTCGGGCGGATTCGGGGAAAGCGGGTCCTCCAGACCGGGGGGGGGGGGGTATATTTCCGAGGACTGCTCGCCGACCTCGTCACCAAAATGATTTTCTACCCGTCTGTGCGGCCTGACGAGATTCATTCAGCAGCCAGCGCCTGCATGGTTGGGGGTCAGTCGGTTGCTTTGCCTCCATCGTGTGTGTCGGGGGGGGGGGGGGGGAGGGGGGGGTTCACCATTTTTACCAGGTCTCCCGGTTGAGCCTGTATGGCCACACTGGCGTCCTCGGGTCGGGTCGCTCCCCATTATAGCAGGCCCACGGTGCAGGCCAGGGGTGCATCCCTGTATTGCCCCTCGACCAGTGCGATGTGCACTTAGGCCAGAACCTGGCTCGCTGCCCCAGGACCACCCTGGAAGTGGGGCGGTAGCTCCGCCGGGCCAGCTCCACGGTATTAGTTCAGCGAGCCCGTCATCGCCATGTTGCCCCGTGTGTTGTGTGTGTATTGGGGATTTTCTACCCGTCTGTGTGGCCTGACGAGATTCATTCAGCAGCCAGCGCCTGCCTGGTTGGGGGTCAGTCGGTTGCTTTGCCTCCATCGTGTTTGTGTGTGGGTGGGTGGGTGGGTGGGTGGCGGTGTGTGTCCGTGCGTGCGTGCGTGTGTGTGTGTGTGTGTGTGTGTGTGTGTGTGACGCCCAATTCTTTCAAATCATGCTCAAACTGCGAGTGTATGTGTGTGTGTGTGTATATGTGTATGTGTGTGTGTGTGTGTGTGTGTGTGTCCCGATGCCTGCCCCCAGTCAGCCTTTCCCACCACCGGTGTCAGACCCCGGGTTTGCACCCTCGACCTTGGTGGCTTTAGAAGGGTTCGGAGGCCACGGGTTTATCCCGGCGCCGACCGAAGAACCCCAAATCATCGGGTTTGAACTTGGGGGCATGGCCACAGAGGGCATGTGCTCCAACCTCAAAACCTCGAAACCGGGGCTGGTAAGCGACAGCGGGTGGCGGGTGATGGACGGTGGTCCGACGATACCTGCGATTGTGCTTCAGGTCTCTCCCTCCCGAATATGCACGTTTCCTTAGAGACAGCCCGGCACAGGACCCTGACCCAAAGCAACACCTGGAGGGACTTGGGGTAGGCCTCCAGCCCCACCGCGTCGCCCACAATGGCATAGGACACGAGGTTGTGGCTGTACTTCTCCCCATCAAGAGACAGGCTGATGTAGCTCGGGTCGGGCCAGGGCGCATCCAAGACCGGACAGCGGCAGTGCACCTCCGTCGAGCTATGGAAGCGCACGTCGTCCCCGGTGACCACCACTTCTGTAGGCAGGCGGGACACAGATGTGAGCACTGCTGCATGGCATACAAACCGGCCCTTGCCCAGTCCGGCCTGGATGGACAGCGCCCATGCAAAAGACCCTTTGGCCTTGGTCAACACAGTACAGCTCCGCAACCACAGGCACATCCGCAAACCGCCCCCCAAAATGTATACCCTGGGGTTTAGATCTCGGCAATACGCTCATTGAGGCCAGGGGGGTATAGATTTTAGGGGGTTCTAATTTTTGGGCAGGAAGGTACTGCATGCTCTTTTTCGCTTGTCATTCAGTTTTGATTTGTGTTGGTTGCATGGAACATTCAGGTTCTGGCCCATGCCTCTACTACTGTTTCCAATGTCAAGAAGCAAACCACAATTACTTCGTTCTTCAAGTGAGTGACCTTTGCAGTGGTGGTTAGACTGTACCCTGGGTTTGTTCGTGTTCTGTTAGTTTGTACGTGGCTGAAGGGGGGTACAGAACAAAACGCCCATTAAGCCGAGGGGGGTTATGACACTTGGGGGGCTATAAATTTTGGGGGGGGTATACATTTCTTGGGGAGGTTACCTCAAGACTTGCCAGAACAGTGAGAGGTCTTGGACGTCAATAAGAAATACGAAAATGAAAACTCCAGCTTCCACGCCGCTGCTACAACCATCGCCAGTCGACGACGGCACTCCACAGCCTCGCCTCAAGGTGTTGTCGGCTATCCCCCAACGGCCGTCGGTTCTCGGTCGGCCAAACCCCACCCCTGTCGGTTACGCTCCGGCTGCCCCTCAAAAAGCTTCCTTGACAAAATCAAAACAGTGACATGGGTCCTCAAAGATTGCGTCTGTTTCACATCAGAGGCAAGGCAATAGCGCACCATGGCCGGGCGCCTCAATTCACTGCACCCAATACTTGAGGACGTCATACAGACCCCAACGATCAGCAAACGTGAGGTATTTTTGGCATCGGTCTGGCGAGGCATGTGAAAGGGATGGTAAACATGGAGAGATAGAGTGTGGGGGGGGGGGGGGGAAGGGGGCGGGAGAATCATCTTGTGCCTTGTCTTCGATGCAAAAAATTTCAACCATCAAAGTGGATGATACGCGGTGTGGTCCATCGAAGCACCAGGTCGGACCCCCTCGTGCACAACACGGCGTCTCTGCCTCGGTGGACGGCGTCCCCGATCGACATCCGTCCTTCTGCCCGGGCTCCGCTTGACCGTTGCTGGTCCGATCGCTGCTCCGTTAGCGCTGCTTCTTCTCCCGATCCGCCGGCTCTGCTGCATCTCCTGCAGTCGCCTCTGTCTCACCTCTGACCACGCCCTCCCCATCGCGTGGCTGTCCCCTGCATTCGCTCGGACAAGCGATGGCCAAGGGTTACGGGTCCCCGATCGTCCCCCGTCGGTGACGCACTGCAAGTTTCAAGCGTTTTGCATCATTTCGGGCGGTGTCGCATCCTCCCACTGGGTCTCTGCTGCTTGCTCTCGCCTGCTGTTCCGGTCCGCTGCCTGCAGCCCCCCACCCCCCACCCACCCCCCCACCCACGCGAGTGACAGCCTGACTTCCCAAGTGCGTCGCTGCCACCGCGCACATGCACAGGTCAGCAAACAGATCGCCTACACACACATGAGCGCGCAGGCCAATGGCCTTCCAGAGGCATACATCCGTCCAGAGGCACGCTCAGCCGGCCCCCTACCAGATGCATGAAGTAGCGTGCTGGGGGCACGGCGCTGCGGAGCGTAGTGTACAGGGGCCACGGTGGTCGGTAGGCACAGTGTTCCGGGGCCAAAGTGTTCCGGGGGTGTAGTGCTCGGGGGGCATGGGGTACGGGGGCACAGGGGTCCGGGTCCAGTGTTCAGGTGGCAAAATTCTCAGGGCCCTCAATGTTCACGGGGCAGCGCACATGCACTTGCTCGCTTATTAGCTCAATCAATCAATCGCGCGCGCGCGCGCACGCACGCACGCACGCACGCGCACTCGCTTGCCTACGCATTCCCGCGTGCTCTGCCTCACCGACTCATACCAACCCCCACTCACGACCTGCACCCTCCGCAAAGAATTTGCATCGCAGCTGCTTGGAGGCCAGAAAGCCATAGCCCGTGATCCGGACCCACTGCGGTTGCCGCCAATAGCCTTGATTGGGCTCCACCTCCAACACCGAAGGGGTGGCCACCCTCTGCAGGCCGGCCCGATTGCGTGTCATGGCCTCGGGGGTCAGCGCAAGCTCCACTGCCTCTCCGCCATTGCACTCCTCCGATGCCCTGGTGACTACGGGCGTGCGGCATGTCACTTCCGTAGAGGACACGTACGAGGCCGGCACCTGATGGCAGAGCGGTGGAGCGGCTGAGACGCGTACCAACTCACCTTCGCCTTCGCCCGGGCCTACGTCTGACCCCAGCACGAGGTCCAGTCTGATGGGGCGGTTTGGGTTTCCCCCCCCCCTTTGTCTTGACAGACGAACAACGCCGAGTGCAGTTTGGACAAGGGTGTTGTGGGTGGGGACGGACCAGCCAATACACGGAACACTATCCTAAACAACCGTGGGGCAATACGTGCTACGCCATCAATGCCCCGACCTTCAATCCCAAGCACGGGCCATCTTGCAGCCGAATGCCAAGGCACGCGCGCGCGCCACAGTAGTCGAAATCTGTTGTTGCCGAAAAAAAAGGAGCCGCCGAAGTCTATGACACAAAGCCAACGATCCAAATACTTTCCATGACCCGCTGATCCGCATCGGAGTCGAAAGACCTCTTAGGCCGCCGCGTCTGGCGAACTGGTCTGCCTGAAACGACCGGTGCAGCCATCTCTCGTTTGATGGATGACGTCCCGGTAGAATCGGGTGCCGATGTGGTCTTTGCGGTGGGGATCCGTGAATAACGTGTCGCAGTTGTAAAGGGCTGGTGACTTCGGGATCGTTCGGTTCAGACGTGGAGGTTTGTTTGGACGACGGGGAGGTTCGGGTCGGGCTGGGACCATCGGTTGTGAGGACCCCAGCAGTCAAATAGCCTTGCAGGCCCAACACGATTGCGGTCCACCTGCGTCTCCTGGAGGACTCAGTAGGACCCACCCACGACGTGCTCACGCCGATGGGCCAGGGGTGCGGACACCAAAAACCGCAATTGGAACCACCTTCGAGGGCTCAACTGTGCGGCTTGACACTGGAATCGACCCGCAGTAGATGCGCGTGGTACTTGGACCCCCCCCCCTCCTGCTCCACCTCCTCCGGCACCAGGACGCCCAAAGTCAGTGCACCCCGTCAGGCCTCAGGATCGCGTCCTGAACCTCACCCCTCATGATCCCTCCCCAATTGGTTCCCCAGATTGGTGGGGATTCCAGACGCCCAAATGATGCCCCCCCCCAGGCAATTGAAGCAGACACTGGCAGGACAGGCAACTGCGATTGGAGGGTGGCCATCAGAATGGTGTCCTGCACTCTCCTGCAGCCAGACCAAGCCGTCTCCAAGGCACAGAAGGTCATGCTCTGACAATCAGTCATCAGAAGGGGACACACCACCAGGCACCTCATCATCATTGTGCAACACACCGGGTCGGCCAATATTCGTTGTACGTCTGGAGGTCACAAGCACAGAAGCACAAAAAGAGCCAAATCCCCTCCTCGAAAATCCCCCCGTTTGGCCAGCCCACCAACCTCAATTGGATTATTGCCCCGGGGCACTCTTTTGTTTCGGGGGGGCGGGGGGGTCTACAAGGCCGGCTTTCCCACCAGCAAGCGGTTGTGGGGGGTTCGGGCCCCATTACAGCAGCGCGTGGCTGTACATCACCTCAAAACACACCGACGTCGGTGGCGGTCTCAAGCAGAGTGATGTGCTGGGCAGAGCCGGCTCTCCGACGCATGCCTCCGGAAGGCTTGCCCAGGCCATTGCTTCAGGACCTCCGGGCAGGTTGTAAGATGGATGGGGGGGGGGGGGGGCAAGTCCCCCCGGAGGAAGCCTGTGCTATTGCACGTGCGCACAAGAGGCGATCAGCACAAAAAGTGCACGAAGAAAATGGCTCGTCGGTGGCCTAAAAGACCATAGGTACCTTTCTGTCACAAAGAGTGCAACACGAAGACAACCTGTGGGTGGGACACCGACAAGTAGGCAGGGGCTATGCAGCGGTATGCACCTGATGCTCTCGCTAAGCACTGGCCCTTGGATCTGCCATATATCATCAAGAGTTCATGTATGGACTGACAGTAACGGAAATGCAGACGCCCCCTCCCCCCGGGCCAGTGGCCCCACTGGAATGGGTTGTGAAGGATCTCTGCGGGGCGTATGTGCCGATAGTATAGGAAAATCATAGCACCAATCGGCGCATGTCTCGCTGCAGGGTCCTGCGTGTGGTACGAGCCATGATGCATAGGCAGAATTAGACCATAAACTGTGACCCTGTAGCCACTTACGTAGCCGATAAAAAATAGTATCACGTGTGGATGGGAGAGAGTATAAAATATGCACTGTCCAAGCCTGCGTGGCTTCAACGTCCCATGGTGTACGGCTGACAATGCGGGGCACGGCGGAGTGCAGCGCGCGCAGAACGGCCGACCGCGGGTAGCCTGATAGTAGTGATATGTGGCACCAAGCTGTGATGCTGATTAGAACTCCCAACCAAGAGTGCAAAAAGGGCTGGACATTGAGCACGGCGCTGACGATGATGCTGGCAACGTGTTTATAGTCTCGGGCCCATGGGCTTTGCATTGTGACTGAGTACTTGAGGCACCAGGTGTTCGTGAGACCAGATGGCTGGGTGTATATGAGTGGTGGGTGTGCTTGGTGTAAGTGGACAGTGATGCCCATAGCAGTGACGCTGGTGGTCATGCATTCTTTGGTGTAGGTGTGTACGGTGTCAGTAATGCATGGGCATAGGACTGGTAGGTCCCAGATTTCAGTGAGTGTGTTTGTAACGCTTTTCATGGTGGATTTGGTTGTGGGTCCGCGTGCAGCCACCATCACGTTGTCTCGCCCCCCCCCGCCCCCAGTGGTGCTGAGTTTTTGGAGGCGCCGAAGAAAATTTCTAGTCAAAACAAATTGGCGCCAGAGAAAATCATTGATCGGCCAAAGGCCCGAAAGAAAATTTAGCCCAATCTTTTAGCGGAGGGGGGGATCAAGGTCAGGGTTAGGGTTACACCCCCCCCCCCTGTGTGACATTCCGTCTGGTTGTTGCTTCTTTACGGGGCCCTGGACGGTCACCCGTTCTTCCCTTCGCATGCTGCGTCGGGTCGCTGCTTTCTGTCGGCCGCTGCGGCCGGTGCTCCTGCTGGTGTCGTTTCCGCGTTCGCGGAGCCCAGTATTTGGTGTGTTGGGACTGTGCTGGATGTGGCATGCTGTGCCGTTTGTGCGCCAGCGGCGCCCAGTAGTTGGCGTATTGGGGTTGGTTGGGGTACCCCCCACCCCGGTGGTGCCGAGTTGTTAAAAGGAGCCCTGCCCCCGGGGAGGGAGGGGGGGGGGGGGGGGCATCTGGGATCTTGGCAAACCCCAGCCGGCCCCGGGGGCCACAGTGGACAGCTGACGATGACCCATGCCAAGTTGCAGAGAAAAGTGAAGGGGTGAAGGGGACAATTGGAAACCAGCGGATCGAGTGGAGCCGGTCACATGGCGCACAGACGGCACACGCACCAGAGGGGGGGAGGGGGGGGGGGGGGGGGCACACCATGACGTCGCCAGCGAAGACGCAGCTCATGTTTTCGAAGGGCATGAAGCCTTCCCCGTACAAATGCAGCAACGTGTCCCCCTGGACGTCCGCCATCAGGGGCTCCACCTGAGCACAGGAATGCAGCAGCCTGGGCCCGTCTGTTCACAAATCAAAGGCCCGTGGCTCTCCGGTAAAACAGGGGGACCCTCAGGGACAGTCTGCAAAGTGCGGGCCAAACGGTCATTGCGGCTCGAGCTGTGCGACGGCGGTTGGCGAGTGAGCAACGGCGGTGGACGCTTCACCGATGGCGAATGGCACTTCACCAACGGCAGTTGATGGTCCACCGACGGCGGTTGACGCCAAATCGTTTGGCCAGTGGCAACCGCTGGGGCTTGAGCACCGACCGCCAGCGGGAGGGCAACAGCGTGTTCAAGCACCGGCGAGCCCCTGAGCAGCCGTCCTGGTCTGGGCTGAGGATTGGGCGTCAATGGCAGGATTTTGCCATTGACGGGGGTTGTGGCCGGGGGGGGGGGGGGGCTTGTGTCTGAGACCTGCCAGGGGTGGGCGGGCGTTCGACTTCGGGGGAGGGGGGTCGATACAGCCCTCTGGCTAGACCCCCACCCCCAAAAAAAGGCTCAATTGACAGGCCCTCCAAAATCCTACCAAGACTGACCCACGGGCACTAGACGTGACCCGGACAAAAAATTCAGCAAAACTAAAAGGGGGTTTTGGAATCAGCGCGTCGAGGGGGTTCAGAAAAGTCATCATTTGCCATGTATTTGGTGAAAAAAAAATTGACCGTTTTTAACGCTCGAAAAAAATTTCCGCACCTTTGGCGCCAGAATTCATAATAACTAATTAATGGTCCTTGGATTGAGACCTTTTACCAACCCCCCCATTGAGGCTCTATTGACCCCCCAAGCCCATTGAAAACCCGACTTCCCCAGAAGTGGGCCGAGGGCCCCTTGGGGGGGGGGGACTTGGCGAGAGCTCTCTTCTCACCGCATATGGCGCGTTTGTGCAATGCGCGGGCGACACGCATGTGTCGTCATCGCAGTATTCACACGTTGAGGCGCTGGAGTTCCACTGGCGTTTACATTCCGCAGGGGCTGCTACTCGGCGGCCCGTTCTTCAACAGTTCCCGATCACATCTCTGGACAGCACGCCTGCTTCGGCCTTGGCCGAGGATGACAGGGGAGGGTCTGAGGTGGCCCTGGCAGGGGGGGCCACGTAGTGCCACGATGGCGCATCCCCGAAGTTCGATACAGCGACACCACTGCGCCCCTGACCGGCCACAACACACCCCTGCCCCCAACCGCGCCTGCCTTCACATGGTCTTCAGGCCCCCATCGCGGGCAGGCCAATGCATGAGACAATGCTGGTGTCCGTTGTGTGTGGCGGTTGTGGGGGGGGAGGGGGCCGGAGGTACCTGGTTCCCCGCCTGTCCCCTGGGGCATGTGGACAAGCTTGCACTTGAAGAGGAGGGCGGGGAGCAAACCCCATCCTTTCCTCTTGGGGGTGCCGTTCCGCCCTGGCGGCCAATTCTCTCCGCCCCGCGCCACACGCGCCAGAAACTGCCTCCCGACCGTTATTCCAACCAACGGTAATCACTTCTGCAGCCACTCTCGAAACCCCCCTTCAGCGGCTCTCCCTCTCAGGCGCATCCCTGGCCTTCCAGTCCCCCTCGATGCATGGCCCATACCCGAACCACGGCATACACCAGGAGGCTGACGATCATAATGTTGCCGTCGATTTCGGTGAGGGCGTAGAGATGCCGCTTGGACTCGTCCAGTGCAAGGCTCTTGACCCGCTCCTGTGTTCCTGCCGCGAACGATGACAGCCACATCGGGACATGAAGGGTTGCCCCCTCACTTTGACCAAAAGGGCGGTGTGACCACCCTTTCCCAAAAGCCGTCCCTCACAGGCATCCATCTTTCGTGGTCGCTGTGTCTAATGGGCGGCGGGTCGTGGCATCCGAAACACAACGTCATCAATGGGACTGTTCCGTACGCTGCGGTGCCTTATCAGGCCAGACCGCTTTCCAGGGAGCTCCACTGACGCCTCGCCAGGGGCGACAGTACTGGACCCCACAAGGGGCATGAGGGGAAGCCGTTGTACACATCCGGTGCAACTACAAGCACGTGTGTCACGGGAGGCCACACAAAGGTCATTCCGGCGCTCCACACATGCACGTCCTTGTATGCGTGTGCAGCAATGTTCGGCGGTTCTTTGCTTCTTGCTCCCATCCGGGCAGACTGGTTAGTGGGTCAAGGGTTCGCTCCCTTGTTCCCTGTAGCCTGTCCCCAGTGCGCTGCCTTGCTTTAGTTACCTCATGTCGGTTGAACGTCTTTTGTCAACCAGCGCATCTAGTCCGAGAGCTGTCAAAGATGGGATTTTAAAACACGTAATACCAATACACCGCCCGACGCGTAATAGCTTTATTGCGCATATACCCTCCGGAGGATTTGGTGACGTGCACATATTATGGACACTCCGCAGGTGTTGTAGATGCAAAGAGACAGTGTTCAGGAAGGAGCGCAAAGCGCACGCCTAAAAAAAATTTGCATATGTGCGTTTACCCAGGTATAGCCTGTAGACTGTGCATACATGTAGACACTGTGCTCATTTTGTAGATGCGGTGCGCAGTTTGTGGATACCATGCACAGATACATTTATCTGAAAATAGTGTGCACACACTGTGCATAGTTGGTGTACAATGTGCACATGTTGCAGACACTGTGCACTTGTCGTAGACGCGAAGAGACAATATTCAGGAGGAGGTGCAAAGCACCCCCGTCAAAAACGGTTGCACACGTCCGTTTACCCGTGTATAGTCTGTAGACACTGTGCACACATCTAAACACTGTGCACAGATGCGCAGTTGTTCATGTGGTACACATGGGCTGTTTAGGCAAACCCATCAATTAGTCAAATAGACAGATTATGATGCATCGGGAATTTTATTACGACTCGGGGATTTTAGTAGGCATCGGGGATTTATTGCGCATCGGAGATTGTATTATGCATCGGAGATTTTATTGGGCGTCGGGGATTTTATTACGCGCCAGGGATTTCAATACACAACCCGACGCGTAATTACGCTTAATATTATTACGCCTTCCCTGACGCCCCAACGCGTAAGACTGTGCTTGTTTGACATCCCTCTCTAGTTCATAACACATACACAGGCATAACTTCAAAAGGATTGGGAAGGAGGAGCGATGCAGATTGACTCATGTGTGAAAAATGCACTTTCGAAAACGCAACGTCAGGAAGGAGGGTTGAAAGGGGGGAAGGGGGGGGCGCATGTCATATTGAGAAGGTCAGCATCGATCTACAGGACAATACATCGAACAGGAGCATCACACAGTACGACGACTGCCCCGCCCTGACCAGGAAGCAGGACGGCGTCCTGACACTGGCCCTCTCATTGACCACAACCTCCCTGCTGATGTGACGAAACCGAGCAAAAGCCAAGGGGATTCAGCTCTCGGAAGGGCAAGGAAGCCAAAAGGCCGGAGCCCACCTCTCAGGAAGCAAAGCAGGCAGCAAAGAAGGGCAAGGGTTTCTCGGGCCGCAGAGACTCTCATTTGCCCGCCACCCCACCTGCCTTCTCCCTGGCCTTGGACTGTCGTGCAAGGGGCGCCGTCATGCTGAACGTGCCTCCTACTACCCCACTTCCGCAGCAGGGCTGTCCTTGAGCAGGAAAACAAAACCTCATTGAATTACACTTGACTCAACAAACACGCACACCGACATGAAGAGGGCACCCCAGCACAACACAAGGCAAAGTTTCAAATCATCCCGGAACACATCCATGTGAAGTTTATCACTCGTAAAAAGAAGGCATCCGAATTCAGTCGCAGTCGTTGCCCAGCGAACAACAATTTGGCCATTAAGCGCCGGCGGTTGGCGGTTCACCAACGGCCTTGAGGACAACCCTCAAGGGCTGTCCTCAAGGACGAGAACAAAAAAATCGTTGGCTGGGGACAGCCCTGTTCCGCAGCGAAAGCACACCTCCGCGGGACAGCAGCTGGATCTCCCCGTAGGGGGTCAAAGTGTCGAAGGCAATCTTGTAAAACACCGACGGCTGGTCAGAGCTCTGCAGCGCTAAGAACACGGCCTGCACCAGGGGATCCAGGACCATCCCTGCGGTCCGGACCCCAACGCCAACCCAGTCAAATCGCGCCGTCTGCAGCACCTGCGGTGTCCCATGCCAATGGGCAGAGTGACTAGCAGTGGCAAGGGTTGAAGATTCGGAGCAGGAGTTTGCAGGGGGAATGGGGGATTAGCGTTGCTGTCTGAGGCTGGCGGTGCCTGTTGGCCTCTCGCCACTTGCCCTTGCCCTCTCCTGGAACCCTTTCCCTCCGTAGGCGGCGGTGCCCATCGGCCTCTCACCAACTTGTCCTTTCTCTCCCTGCCTGGTCTATCCTCACCTCCCTACTTACCTTCCTTTCCCTTGGTAGGTTGTGCCAACGTAGCCCCCGGACTATCCCTGTTTCACTGCTCTGTGTCGGGTCCACACAGAGGAGGGGCAACAGCCCTCGCCATTGGCCAGGGGGGGGGAGGGCTGGGGGGTGATGCGCACGCCACAAGGAGGACTGAGCGTGGGAAAGGGCTGGTTGAAGGATGTCATGTGCCCCCATCAAGTGACCCGGCAAGTGGACATGCTGGGGCCCAAACGTTGGGGAGGGCTCCCCCACCACCATTATGGGGTGTCCGATTGGACGCATGGGTCCGTAGTGTGTGTATCGTGTGTCCATTGGGTGGCATGGGCGCCACCCGCGGTGATGAGTGGGGATTGGTGTGGAAGTAGGAGGGGGGGGGGGGATAGTGCAGACGCAATGGATGTCTGAGCAGCCCATACTCCATAGCTGTTCGCCAGCAGTCATGGGACGCTACAATCTTGTGCCGGCAGCACAAAGGCATATTCACACCACCGGTTTTGCAGGACACTGCAACTCTGCAATTAAATGACACAGGAAAGCAGTGCGAGGTGAGTACCCCAGAGCACAGCAGCGGTACTCTTAGCGGCACCGCACCGGCCATGGTCGTTTAAATGCCTTCTGCGACGTCCATTTTTCGCAGACCGAACAGCAGGCCACTCAATTCAGATGTGAACTGTCGCCCATGCAGGAACACCCCACCCCGCGGGGTGGGGGGGGGGGGGTGCAAGGCAAGTTCTGCAGCGGCTTTGCCCAAAAAATGAGGCCATGCGTGGCTGCCCACTTGGCTGCTTTGGTGAACGCTGGGATGGGCACATTTAGAAGAAACCCCAGGGGGGGGGGGGGGGCGACCCCTCGGTTTTGGACGCCAACTACCCCCCCAACTAACTGTCGGCCGGAGGCCCCTGGGGGGGGGGGGGGGGGGTGGAGGGGAGGGGGAAAGCGTGGATTGTGAGTCCCTAACCCCAACTCAAGGGGCCACGCAACAAAGCGTGGATTGCGAGTCCCTAACCCCAACTCGAGGGGCCACGCAACAAAGCGTGGATTCAGAGATTGTCCCGGTTTCCTCAATAGCACCGGAAGGTTGGGGCCCAAAAGAGGGCAGAAATGCTACGTCACCCCTGCATTCTCGGGGGTCCCCAAAAAAGGGGACGAAATCAGAAGTCAAAACCTACGCTACGGGTCACCATGATGCTCCTAGTATCTCAAAGTATGGGTCTCTAGTACAGCCAAACGCCCAAATAGCTGCGGGAAATGCGCCCCCTTAGTGCACCCCCTAAAAGGCCACCGGTGGGGCACAGGTCAAAAAAGATGCCCGGCGCGCTAACGTTCCCCCATTGGGCGCCTTTGGCGCCGGGGCGCCTACAGCACCCATTGGCTCCTTGGGTTCATACCTTTGACAACTAACTGTTGGCCGGAGGCCCCTTGGGGGGGGGGGGGGGGGTAGTTGGCGTCCTAGGACCTGCGGAGTTGCCCCCCCCCCCCCCGGGGGAAGAAACACATCGCCAAGATTGCTGATACATACACACCCGGGACACAAGTCCCGCCATCACCAAGGCGAAATGGTAGCAGTCTCTTGGATGACAACAGAGGGCTCACTTAGGCACAGAAGCAAACTTCACATAGGCTCAGAAGGTCGTGTGGCCTCTGTGTCCACTGCCTTCACATTGGGTTGGGTATGTCAGCCATCCTCTCCACAAGAAAGGGTTGCGTGACGACAGAGACCTCAGAACGATGCTACATGATACATTACCAGGGGGCACGGGTTGGGGGGCAGGGGGTCGATTCCTCTGTCTTTCACACGGAACGCCCCCCCCCCCAAAATCAAAGTTGCCGAGGGCCTGCCTTAGGAAATACAGAGCAGGGGGGGGGGGGGGGCTCCCAAGAAAAGGGGGGGTGGGGGCAGATAGGGGTGGGAGGAGGGGGTCAAGGGAGTTGGAAGACGATGGGGAATGCCAAGTCCGGTGACCTTTGGTAACTAAGTGTGGGCGAAGGCCAAGCAAGGGGGTGGGGGGAGGGGGGGTCAAGGCCAACGTGGTCCATCTGCCTTGTGGCCACTTTGCTGTCTCACAGCGTGGCACACTGATTCACTGGTCCATGACGGCGTGAAGTGATCCGGTCTCCACAGCCGCGTAAGACATAGCCTTGTGCTTCGCAGAAACTCGAGGGATGGGGGTGGCATGATGGCGTGACATACAACACAATGTTTGGAACTCATGCGAACTCTCATGTAAAGGCAGTCCTCTCACTCGCCCATACTGTGGTCGTCGTTGATGCGGTTCCAGGGCATCCATTATCAAAATGTATTTGCCATGGATGAAAATGAACGCCGCCACATTCATGACACCGGATCGTCAACGTACCCACCGCTGCGAATTCGGCCACAGATGAATTTGCCATGTCAACTTCCGCTGCACTGCCACCCCCCGCCCCCCTTTTCTCACTTGCACTGCACTGCCCACCCCATTCTACGGAACGCAATCAAAGAACCTGAACGGCACTGATGTTTGATAGGTCCTGCACATCCAATTTGGCCAGCAACAGCCCCGACGATTGCTCCAACGCAACCAGCAAAACGGAGTGCTGCATGACAATAGCGCTGGTGGCCAGACACGTCGCGGCTGCTGTCCCACAGGGCTCGATACTCAGCTCGCCGGCAAATGGGTGCAGGCGCGCGTCAGGCGGCACTTTCACAACGAGAACCTGCAGGACAAAGCAGAAAATAGTTGGGCGCAGCACAGCTGAGCATTTGGTGCACTGCGACCATCGTTGTTGTCGTCTGCATGTGTGCAGTGAGTGTGGTCTGCATAGCATGTGTGGCGTGTGCATCCGTTGTGGTTGACACAGCATGTGTGGCGTGTGTAGTTTTGTGTGTGGTCTGCATGACATGCGCAGTTGGAGTCAAGGAGGAGGGCATCGCGTGGCAATAGGAGGTGAAGGGCACTGGGGGAGGGCGGCACCAACGCAACGGGGAGGGTACGTGGGGACTGGGAGGGGGGCGCCAGAGGGGAATCACAGAGGGTATGTGGGAAAAGGGGCTTGGGGAGGAGGGCAGGACCGGAACGGTTGGGGGAGAATCCCCCCCCCCCCCCCCCCCACACACACACACGACGCTGCAGCACACCTGCCAGGTCTCATGCCAGCTGCCCACCAGCACCAGCAACACCCCAAGCGTCGGGTGGTCCCAGACCCCCGCGCTACGCACCACATCCAGCGCCGCCTCTTCCACCGGCCACTGCTCCTCATGCAGCACCGTGAGGTCCGTGCCGTACACCCCGCACCCACAGTTCCTGCGATGTCAGCAAAACTTCATATGACAGAATCCCGTGCCCCAGCAGCTCCGAGTACCGGACTGCAGCCGGCAGCACCTCCTGAGAGAGAGAGAGAGAGAGAGAGAGAGAGAGAGAGAGAGAGAGAGAGAGAGAGAGAGAGAGAAGGAAGACGGAGGGAGGGCAGGAGGGAGGGAAGGGGGGGAGGGAAGGGGGGGGGAGGGAGGGAGGGAGAGAGGGGGAGGGGAGGGGGGGGAGGGGGGGAAGGGGAGGAGGGAGGGAGGGAGGAGGGGGGGAGGGGGGGGGGATTGGAGGGGCCATATCAGCATATCAGCCACACTGGCACCCGCACAAGCGCTGTTGGCACACCCACTCCGCAGGGGCAGGTAATACCCCCTCCCTCGTACGTGCCTCAACGTGCCTTCTACTCGCCCCTTGACCCGGCCCTCTTACGTGGGATGGGGTTCCATTGTCAAGGCTCATCCGTGGCCGCATCCCCACACACATCCCCCGACAACTAGCCCTAACAAACGGTGGGCAGGCCCACTGCTTGAGGAGTCCATCTTCCAACCCTGTTCCGGACCCCCCGCCCCCGTAGAAGGAGGGGCTGCAAGGGTAGATCGCATATTCGCGGCCACAGACTGCGATGTGCCGAACTTTTGTGCGTTGATGCAGCCTGCAGCAGTGCTCCCCCTTTGGGTCCCACGGTCCCCACCACCGAATTCCACACAAACAGGAGAAGTAAGTCACTGGCCCTTGGTGCCCCTTCTCCAACCCCCCCCCCCCCCCCCCCTGTGGATTTCAGGGGGGCTCCACCCTCCCCCCCCACGCGCCCCGCCCCCGCTCTGACAAACTCCCGATGTGTGCGGCGCTCCTGCAGGTCCTGCACACGGCCCCAAAGTCTACCCCGAAGTCTCGGTTTCGCTCCCACTGTCCAACACCAACACGCCTCTTTGTGCGCGTTGTGTGTCTTAGCGAGGGGTCTTCCGACATAGACAATAGACAAGGCGTGCACCGTCAGACCGCGAGGGGGTAGAGTGGGAGATGGGTCGGCGAAGGGGGTGAGGGGGTGAAAGTGAGAGGGGAAGGAGGAAGGGAAAGGGCCAGCCCGGGAGAGACCTGAGGAACTGCATAGCGCCAGGCAGAGGCCGCGCGGAGTGGCTTCGGCGACAAGAGCTCCGGTGTCTGGCCATCCGGGGGCTCACCACGCTTGACGCGGACGAGCCTTCGCTCGCCAGTCTCGGCGTCCTCGACCACAAGGGCCACGAAGAGCTCATTGACGTAGCCGCCGCGGACCATACCCCCAAGCGACAGCTGAGCGGCGGGGGAGCCGTCCCCCGTGCGGAACACCAGCAGCGGCAGGCCTCCCGTGTACCCCAACGCATAAGCCCGGTCGACAACAACGACGCTGTGGAAAGAGGGAGGGCTTACGGTGCACAGAGGATGGGCAGTGAGCAGGCGAAATGTCAGAAAGGTCCCCGAGGGAAATTTGATGCGCTGTCGCTCTCATGTCCAATGGTTTGGTGCTGAGGCATGCTGCAGCCGTCGGTGCTCGGCAATGAGGGGGTACCCCGCCAAGGCCCCACCGCACACACACACACACACACACACACACACACACACACACACACGATTGCAAGACAAACGGGCACAACGCGGTTTCCGAGTGTCAGAATCCTCGTCACACACACACACACACACACACACACACTGCTCAGGTATTTGCAGAAAAAGGGCTGTGGAGGGTTTTCATGGGCAATTGGCAGTTGTGGAGGGTTGTGGAGGGTTGTGGAAGATTTTCAAAGACGGCTAGCAGTAGGAGGGTCATGGAGGTCATATGGGTTTCGAGTTACCCGGTTATTCGAGGGACGCAGCGCACGTAGGAAATGGGCATAGGACGTAGGAAGGGAAACAGGGGGCAGGAGGCAGAGGCGGGCTCGGGGATCCGGAGGCAGGCGTACAGAGTAGGGCACCGCGGTGAACAGGAGGGCGCAGAGGAGGGCGTAGGAGGCTGTCTACAGTGGGCTAGGTCGGTGCTCCCATTGCAGAAGAGAAGTGCCTGTCACGGGATGCCGCAAAGGGCCCGGCACAACGATAGAGACCTGTCTGCGTCCTTGCGCTGGTCGGTGCTGACGGCAGAGATGTCGAGGCCGCGGGAAATGCGGATGTTCGGGGCCGTGCACAGCGGCGCGAGGTACCCGTCCGCGCAAATGTTGCAGGCGTCGCCGCCCCAGTGCCCAAAGGTGTCGTCGGTGAAGCAGTCGCACACGCCGTCCAGCCACCCCGCACGCGCCGTGCCCCGAGCACTTGCAGCGCAGATCGCATTTCTTGCCCCAGAAACCACCTGCGGGCGGATGGGCGAGTGCAGACGAGTCTCGATTGGGTGGCCCAACCCTACCAATTGACCACCAAATTCGGTTGGTCAATCATTTCACTGATGCAGGGCTGAGGAGATGCAGCAGTCCGAGCCTTTCGCCCCATGATTGTTTCAGAGGGCGCAATTTCCAAAAGTGGGAAAAATGAACAGCTTAATTTGTCTCAAGGCTTTCACAGAGAAACAGACACGCAGACGCCGAAAGAAGCAGAGGCACAGGCACAGACAGACACGCAAACAGTCCCTGAAAGCCCAGCCAGTCGGTTTGCCCGTTGGCGTTTGCCCTCCTGCATTGACGGCGTCCAGACCCTTTGGACACCAGCTATTAAACCGAACTTCGACCCCCCCCCCCCCCCGGAAGTGCGGTTACACTAGCCTTATGGACCCATCTCCACATTGCCAATGTGGTCCAGTAAGCCTCTGCACGGCCGTTATACCGCATTCTGCGATGACACTGCCACTGTCATAGAAACATGCCGGACTGACAGCCGTTGATGCTGCATCATGTTAGGAGCTTGTCCCGGCATTGGTGGGAGGGCTATGCCCCACTGCCGGTATGTGTGCTACGCCAGCAGTGGGGCTCCAACAGCACTGCACCGCAACAGGGGCATACTTGTTACAGAATGGTCCACCCCAGTGTTCCTGGTCGTTGTCCACGCATTCACATGCGCCAGTGCGGGCGTTGCACTGCGCGCGCGGCACAGGGAACAACGTCGGGCTGAAGCACAGGTCCGGCACGCAGAACACGGAGCAGTCCGCCGTGAAGTACCCGGGGTCGCACGCGCACGTGCCGTCACGAAGGTGCCCGTCCTGGCATTGACCATGGCCCCAGCAGCGGTTGTCGGGGGGGCCGGGGCACGCACGGCTGCAGTTGGGCAGGCCGTAGTGCGCGTCGCACATGCACGTGGTGCCGCGCGTGCGCCCGTGCAGGCACCGCGCGGTGCACGCCGGCCCGAACCAGCCCTCGACGCACGCAGCGCAGTCGGCCCCCGTCCAGAGGCCGCTCTCGGACTCGCACGCGCACTCTGCGGTCAGCAGGTCGCAAGCGCCGTGGCCGGAGCAGACGGTCCCATTGCCCTGCGGGTCGAACCCGGGGCACTGGACGCCGCAGGACAGCGTCGCGTACCCCACGTTGCACGTGCACGTGCCGTCGCGGCGGTGCCCGTCCTGGCACTGCCCGTGCCCCCCGCACGGGAGGCCGGCGGCGAAGGGGCACTGCGCGCTGCAGTCCCCAAGGCCGTACGTTGGGTGGCACTCGCATTCGGCGGTGCGCTGGAGGCACCGGCCGTGCCCCGTGCACGGGGCCGCGACGCCCCCGGGGCACTCGGCCCCGCAGCCGACGCCCGCGTACCCGCGCACGCACTCGCACACGCCGGTGCCGTACATCAGCGCGGCGCAGTGGCCGTGGCCGCTGCAGGTGCCGGCCCCCGGGCACTGCTGCAGGCACCCGACGCCCCACCACCCGGGCACGCACGTGAAGTCGTTGCACACGGCGCCGCTGGACGTGCAGACGGGCCCGCACGTCCCGCCGTCGCACATGCACAGGCCGCGGTAGCACCGGTAGCCGGAGCACGGCACGCCCCCGGCCCCAGCCGGGCACGGGATGTCGCAGTCGTCCCCGGACCAGCCCTCGAGGCACGCGCCGCACTCCGCACCGGCCCAGTATCCGGTGGCGTTGGAGCGGTCGCATGTGCACCGCCCCGTCGCGCTGCTGCACCGGCCGTGCCCAGAGCACGGGTTGAGCCACCCGCCCTCGCACTCGCGCTCGCATGCCGAGCCCGCGAACCCGGCCATGCAGTCGCACTGCGCCTGCTCTGCTGCTGCTGCACACAGGCCGTGCCCGTTGCAGGGGACGCCGAGTCTGGCGGTGCCTGGACAGCGCAGATCGCACCGGGGCCCCACCCATCCCAGCGTGCACCGTGCGCACGCGTCGCCCTCCCAGCGCCCGCGCGGCGCCGCGAGGCAGTCGCACATGCCGGTGCCCAGGACCCCGTCGTCGCATATCCCGACGCCATTGCACACAGCGCCGTTGGCCATGGGGCAGGCCGTGGCGCAGACGGGACCGGCGTAGGCAGGGGCGCATGTGCAGTGCCCGGCCCCACTCAGCCCGTCACTGCAGCGCCCGTGCCCGCCGCAGACCCGGTGGTTGCTATCCACGGGGCAAGAGGAGCGGCAGTCCGGTCCGTAATGCCCCGCGAGGCAGTCTGCGCAGGTGGCGCCGCCCCAAAAGCCAATGCTGGGGGAGCCGGTGCAGAGGCACTCGCCCGCCCCGGAGACGCCATCGACACAGACGCCACGTCCGCTGCAGACCGTGAGCTCGCCCTGTGGGTGGAAGCAATCGGGATTTGGTGCGGACATGGTGTCGTTTCAGCGCAACTTATTTCCATGAAAGCAAAGCAGCGCAACAACACCACACCAAAAGGCGAGAACACGCCACACCAAGAGGGGGTAAGACCACAGAAAGAGGGTGTGGGGGGTGGGGCACACGAAGAGGGGAGAAGACCAGTTATCGTTATTGTCACAGTGATGATAAGGGCGAGAATGATGATGATGATGTGATGGTGCTCGTGCTGATGCTGGTGCTGGTGGTGGGTGCTGAGGTGGTGGTGGTGGTGGTGGTGGTGGTGGTGGTGGCGGCGGCGGCGGTGGTGGTGGTGGTGGTGGTGGTGGTGGTGGTGGTGGTGGTGGTGTCAGCGCCAGTGTCGTCGTCGTCGTCGCCATCGTCATGGTCATCGTCGTCATCATCATTATTTTTATCACGCCTTGCGTGGCGCTCATTTTACTATCTTCATGACTTCATTATTAATGGAGCCTTCGCACGCACGACACAGTTCATTCCCTGCGAATACAAGTACGCACCTTGACTGAATCATATCCCATCGGGCACGACGACTCGCACAGCAGACCAAACAGGCCGGCTTCGCAGCGCCCGCAGTCCGGCCCGGTCCACTGCGCATTGCAGGTGCACTTCCCAGAGCCAGACACTCCCCAGTCACACACCCCATGACCGTTGCACGCGTTGCATGCACCGCCGGGGCAGGGCGCATCGCACCGCGCGCCGTAGTACCCGGGAAGGCACTCGGTGCAGTTCGATGCGTCCTCCCAGAATCCCAGATCCGGTGAGGCATGGCACGTGCAGCCCTCCGTCGCCAAGTCACACACGCCGTGGCCACTGCACAGCCCAGTGCCATTGCCACCCACAGGGCACCGGCGTTCGCAGCGGGGCCCCACCCAGCCCTCCGCACATGCCTCGCAGGCGGCCCCGACCCAATGCCCAGTGGCCCGCGAACGGAAGCACTCGCACGCCGCGTCTGGCGTGCAAACTCCGTGGCCGGAGCAGGCGCGGCCCCGAGCGACCCCGGGGCACGCCAGCGAGCACAAGGGCCCGAGCCAGCCTGCGTCGCACGCGCAGGAGCCGTTGCCGGCGCGCCCGTCCGCGCAAGTGCCGTGCCCGGAGCAGGGGGTGTGCACGCCGCCGTCGCACGGCCTTGAGCAGTCCGGCAGCGCCCAGTACGGGCTGCACACGCACAAGCGACCTACCGTCTGCCCTTCCACGCAGACCCGGGCGCAGTCTTCGCCGAAGCGGCCCGGGGCGCACGCGGCGCACGTGGGCCCGGCAAACGGCGAAGCGCAGTGGCAGGTCCCGTCGTCTGCGGAGCACTGCCCGTGGCCGCTGCAGGGGACTGCCGCCGTGTAGCACGGGGGCCAGCACGCATTGCCATGTTGGCACGCACAGTCGGCGCCCGTCCAGCCCTCGACACATTCGTCGCAGGCCGCGCTGCCCCACCGCGGCGCGCACTCGCACTCCGCGCTCGGCTGGCAAACACCATGCCCGCCGCACGGCAGCCCCGACGCGGACACTGGGCACGGCGTGGCGCACGCCGGGCCGGTGTATCCCGCGTCGCACGCGCACGCCCCGCCCCCGGTGCGCCCAGCATCGCACACACCGTGGCCAGCGCACACCACCCCGGCAGTCGCAGTCGGGCACTGAGCAGCGCAGGCATGCCCGTAGAAGTCCGCCTGGCACGCGTCACACGCCGGCGCGGTCCAGTAGCCGGACGTGCGGTTCGCGTCGCACGCGCACTTGCCGGTGCCGCTCACGCCGTCGTCGCAGCGGCCGTGTCCACCGCAGACGGCGCCGCTGGCGGTGGGGCAGGTGGAGTTGCACTGACGCCCGTACCATCCCGGCTGGCACTGATCGCAGAGAGTGCCCGTCCAGTGTCCCGTCCCGTCATCGCAGGCGGTGAAGGAGATGGTGAACCGCGAGGGCATGGGCGTTGCCAGGCCTGGGCCCACGGTCACACTGCGGAAGGCAGACGGTGTGCGGGGCAGCGACGTGGGCACGGGGGGAGCGGATGGTGCCCACACGAGGCAAAGAAGGGAGGGTCGTGTGGAACGATCGGCGATGCTACAGAGTGCAAGGCATGCCACGCAGCTCTGGCTGTGCGCACAAATGGCACCAGTCATGCCCCCACGAAACATAGATATGAAGTTCCATGAGAGCTCACGACATGGATGACATGGATGGGCCACCAGGACGCGCTGCGCACGCGCGCGTATGTGCGTACGCACGTGCGGTGTGGAGAATATCTTCGTGCGTATGTTGTGCAACCTGCACGTTACTTGAGGGCAGCTGTCAGGGGGAGTAGAGGGGAACTGGGGGAGCAAAACAGTGCGGCTTGGTGGGTGTGAGTGGAATGTTTTTTCCCCTGCTCATGACTGCAGCTGACTGCTCGCTGGGGGGCGGGGGGGGCCGGGGTGGGAGGGGCCGGGGCCGGGGGGGGGGGAAGGGCCGAGTTCCTTTGGGGCGGGGGGGGGGGGGAGTGTCCTACACCGCGCCTAACAACAACCGAGTTGCAGTTGGTGGTCAAATGAATGTGATGGTACGTCCACAACCAGAACGTTCGGGGAACATCGTCCAAGAAGTGCCGCAGGGTGCTGTTGGGTGCCCGAGCGGCAGTAATAGAGACTGTTGAGGTACGATCGCGCTGCCTCACGATTCTGGAGGTAGGCAGGGCCCATGCACCCCTACCCCCAGCTCCCGGGATGCGCAGCGAGGGGCCCAAGTGGCAGCCAGTCCCCGTGCAGGGGGTGCCCATTGGACACACGACGCAGACACGGTCGGCATTCCGCCTTTCCACCACACCACAGCAAACGCGACTGAGGCTGCACACGGCCGCGCCGGTCCGTCCCACCACCTCGAAGTAGACAGGAGTTCGCAATGCACACACACACGCATGCGCGGATGAACAGCGCGTGTCCGTATTGAAGTTCTGGAGGCGGACCAGACGTGCAGGCCCTGCCACAAGAGAGAGGGGGTCAGGGAGCGGCGGAAACAGAACCGTGTGCATGGAGCCTCCGGCAGGGGACCACGCCGCACGGAGCCGTCCACCACCACCACCAGCCGCAGACTGGAATCGACCCACTGGAGTTCGACAACCCTCAGCCCTTGTCCAACACGTCGACCCAACACCCCGGCGCCCTGCGTCCCCACGCGTGGTCTTGTGTTGCAGTGCGTCCCCAAGTGTTCGGAACACAACGACCTTTTGCCATCGAGCTCCACGTCGTGCCTATCGCAGTGTGTTCCAAATCGCGACCACCATCCCACCCACCCTGGCATTGAACCGTCATATGAGGCGTATGCACCCACATGCACGCGCGTGCACGGCATAGGCACTGCATACAACTTTGCCCCTTCCGGCCGGTTCCTTTGCTTTGCCCTCCCCCCCAAGCCACACACAACACAAAAACTATTGCTGAGGCTGAGGGGCTCTCAAGGTGGGTGGGTGGGTGGGGGGGGGGGGGGGCACCTGTCTGCAGCTGACGGCGCCTATTGGCCTCTCGCCACTTACCACTGCTCTTCCTTTGGACCCTTTCCCTCTGTAGGCGGCGCTGCCCATTGGCCTCTCACCACCTTGTGCCCTTGCTCTTCCTGCCTGGCCTCTCCTTACCTCCCTTCGGACCCTTCCTTTCCCTTGGTCGGTTGGGGCATTGCACACGGCACAGATTAGACCTGATCGGGTTGGATCCCAGGCCTTCAATGTCATGGCATTCCAGGTATGTGTTGTTCCTTAGGACCACCAGAGGGCACACGTACGGGCCCGCTGTCACCTCCGGCACCCCGTAGCCCACGAAGCCGGTCCCATAGACACCAAAGCTGGCTCCAAACTGACGAAATGTATGGGAGAGGGGGGGTTTGGTTTGGTTTGGTTTGGGTCAACGCCCCCCCCGGACGCCCAGACCCACGGTCATTGCAACCGTCCCTGCACAACTTGACTGGGTTGGGCGCTCCTAGCTGTCACGGTCTCAAGGCGTGCCGGACTGCTGACAGCCCCCGAACCCCGCGGTAGCACACGCGGGAGTGAGATACCACCGTGCCTGTGTGTGTGTGGCGTGCGCGCTGCTGGGGTGCCTTTGGGTCTGGCAGGGGGGGGGGGGGTGCGTGTGGGGTGGTTTGTCGCCTGGTGCTCCAGGCCCTGGCAGGGAGGCAGTGGGCGCCTGACGCTAAGCTTGCGGGGGAGTAGTCGGCCTGGACACGCCTCCTCCAGGTCAACTGACATGCCGCTGGCCACCCCACAACTGCATGGGGCACGGGGGCGGCTAAGCCTTGCAATCGACTGGGGGCCGCTGGCACCCCTCGATTGCATTGGCACAGGTGGTGCTGCTCACGGCTGGGTGGCGTCCCACAGTGGATTGGCTGCGCGGTTGGAGGGGCCCCGGAGCACACTAAGCACTGCCCTGCCCCAGGGCCTGCCCGGGTTGTTCACCTCAGTGGCAGTGCTACTGTCCCCATAAGCAGGGGGGGGGGGGGGGAGAGGGCACACCACCCAAGTGACCGCTCCCTTTGGGAGAGGGGGAGGAGGGGTTGGCATGACGCCATGGTGGGTTTCTCTGTCTGCAGCTGGCGGCACCATTTGGCCGATCGCCACTTACACTACCCTTCCCTTCCCTTCCCTTTCGTTGAATGAAGGTCCACCACGCCGCTATCTTGGTCCACAGTTTCTGTTTCGCCATGATGGCGGTTCGCGCTGACCAAAAGATTAAGGACCCCTACAGCCTAACCCTTCACCTCAAAGAGTATGCGGCATTGGTCATGGCGGAGTGCTTCCATCGCGCGGGTGGGTGAGCGGCGTGAACTCACCACAGCTGCACCTCACCATCACACTTTCACGGCTCAACAGAAGCGTCAATGGTGGTGCCCAGTACAAGCCGCCAAACCATCCTAGGACATCACTAGCACATGCTCAACTGTCCACTGCACGCCATACCCCCGGTTAGAACAGAGTCGTGGCGGGCACTCTCGCTACACCAAATCTTTGTGTCTGGGAGCGCCGCGTGACCCGTGGGGTAATTCATGCACCTTCTCTTGCGCACGCTTAGCGCCTTCCACGCCCAATAGCCCTGGTGTGGGGGCAGTCCATGTCATGCATGGGATGTGGGGGTTTGGCATGACGCCATGGTTGGTTACTCTACAGCCTTACCCTTCACTTCAAAGAGTACGTGGCAATGCTCATGGCGGAGGGGGAGGGGGGGGGGGATGGTAGGCGCGGGCGAAGGTGTCAGCGCCACGTGAGAGTGTGACGCTGCGGGCAGACAGATCAGGGACCAATAGGAGTACGGGAGGCGGCGGCGGAGGGGGACCTGCCCCCTTGGCGTCCACTCCCTCTGCCAGTGCCTCACATGCACTCATTCCCAGACCATGAGGTCTGGAGGGTGCTCTCCACCACTTGTAACACTGGGCCAAAGGGTTCCGGATACCCAAGTGTTGCTGCATACCCGGGCATTGTGGCTGTGGCTTGACCAAACTTGCATTTGCATGCATGGTATTTAGTGGTGTATGAGCTGCCCCTCGCCCCCCCCCCCCCCCCTGGGAGATATTTCGTCGGGGTGCGGTTTCTTTACAGGGCCCTGGACAGTCACCCGTCCTTCCCTTCGCATGCTGCGTCGGGTCAATGCTTTCTGACGGCCGCTGCGGCCAGTGTTCCTTGTGGTGTTGTTTCCGCGCTAGCCGGGCCCAGTAGTTGGCGCACTGGGATTGTATTGGCAGGGTTGTTTTACGGTTTTTGCTGCCCACTCTCGTTCATGACCATGTTATCCACTCCATGTCTCGTGTTTCGGTGTGCCTGAGGCCCAATTGCTCCACCTCTCTGCGTGTTGTCCAGTTCCACCACCTGCCCTGCTGACCCTGTTCCTTTGATGCCCCTGAGGTAGTCCCAAAAAAGACACATGGGTGGGGGTGGGGACGAGGGAGTTGCCCCCCTATTTTTCCCTCTCTTTGCTGTGCCAATGCCCTGTGATGGCAGAAAAGGCGGGGCGGGGGGGGGGGGGGGGGCGGATAGGACCCAATTAGGATGAGCTAAGCGAAAATGTAGGTGGAACCTTTGGTAGACAAACCCTGTCGGACACAGCCACCTCCCAAGAGCTACTGGATTGCAACCACTCAAAGGCACATAACTTCAAAGGCGGAGGGCGGGGGGGAGGGGGGGGCAGTGTATCCGTTTTAACGTCCGATTGTTTAAAGGTTGGGTTTCCGCCGGCCTTAACGTATGAACCAGCGACACCCTGCAGATTGAGGGCCGATTTGGTGGCGATGTGAGGGCCACGAGGAGGGGGGGTGGGTCCGAGGAGGGGGGGCCGGGGTTGGCCCACCCCCACACCCCCACACACCCTGACTGGTCATGATCAGGAACTGGTCAGCCACCCCCGCTACCCGCGAACCGTCAATCGCCCGTTTATCCGCCGGGTTCACGTGTCATTTGACAACTTCGACCGCCGACCGCCGTCGGGGAAGGTGACACCATCACACTGGTCCTCGGCGGGAAAAAAAGAAGGGAATCTGCTTCTTCAATACGGCCGTGCCCCCCCCCCCAACCGAACCTGATCTCAAATTCCAGCAACGGACCTGAGGGCAATGCACCAGAGCGTCGGGACCGGCAGACTCGCACCATCGGCCTCTGCGTCGCTCTGTGCGTCTTCTCTGGCCCAGTGGGACAAGGGCCGTGATCTCTGGCGCAGGGACGAAAAGGACACCGCGGAGTGCAGTGCCTTGCAGCCCGGCACTGGTCATGACCACCACGTCTGCCCAAAGAGCGCTGGTGAGCGGAGGGCCTGGAGAACGATAGCGGCAGGGGCAGACATGAAACATCGTCCTGTGCAATCCGCATGAAAAAGGTGACTCCTCCTTAAGGCTCGGCCAGTGTCTGATCCAACCACAATATACCAGTGGCTGTCTGACCAGCCGGATGCTTAGGAAACGGTTTTGGGGAATGGGGGGGTGGCCTGGGGGTTTAGGCACCCACCCACCCACATTTTGAGAAAACTGAACGACCTCAAAATATCCCGACCACACAGAGGGGGACGGGGGCACCCTCCCGCGGTGAAAGCTTTTATGCGTTCACAGTAAATGTGGGTCCGCAGACACGAGCATTGGACCAGGTACCAAAGGTTTCCAGCCACAGGCCATGGGGAGGGACCATCTCCCCACCCGTATGCAGTTGCATGCCACGGCACATGTTCACACCCGTGATCATTGACTGGGTAAAGCAGAGGCTGCGGCTGATCAGCAACAACGCGCTCCGTTGCGGTCGGCAGCTCTTCCACAACGCCAGCACGTTCCACAAACGTGGCATCGTGGCCCTGCCGTTTTGCGCTTTGCTGACAGCCACAGCAACATCCATTCCATCCGCAATCATATGCAAACCCTTGATATCGTACAACATCGTTTGAATCAGCGCCCGTCATCGAAGAGTTCCTTCACTGCTCTTGGGTTACACTACCATTACCCTGACCCGACGAGGAGGGGAGGGGGTGTTGAGACACCCACCCACACAGAATTGCAGGGACAAGCCCCCCCCCGTTGCATCTTCACCCCCATTGCGCAACCAACTTCTGGTTCTGCGCCTTCTCCCCACGTCTGCGTCTTCCTTTCCGTCCCTGCTCCCTCCCTCTCCCTCTACTATTCCCTGTCTCCTGCCTCCGGTCCTCTTCCTCTGCTTTTCCCTTCATCCCTGCCCTTCTCCTCTCTCTCCCCGTCACTCTCTTGCTCCGCCCCGCTCTTGCTCCCTCCCCCTTACCAACACACACCTGCAACCAGTTTTAGGCCACTGCAAATCAAGCCTGTGTCTTCAGACCCCTGTACATGCTCCACCTGACCACATTCCCAGCGCCGCAAGGCATCTTCGCCGTGCATCTGCAGTGTGGCTGCTGCGGCTCCGAAATGCACTCCCGTGAAGCGCAGCGACGCGGTTGCCGATTCCGAGGGGCAATGCATGGCTGTAGGGCCGACATCGTGGGCGCATCCTTTGGCCTTTGACACAGCCACAACGGGCAGCACAGTAAAAGTGGTGAGGTGACTTGTGTGGCACTGCACGACGCCGGACTGGCTCTGCAGAGATGAGGGAGGTCGCGACGTGGGAACGGGACCCAGGGTACGCTAGAAAATTGAGGGGTGGTAAGCTCCACAAGACTCTGCAAGACGCCGCAGAAATTCTCTCTGGTTTTCGCTGTGTCTTCATGCCTTAGGTCGTAATTTGATATGGTCTAGCAAAGCCTCGGAACAACACAAACTTGGGCAAGGGATGAAAACAGAAAAAGCACACCCACTTGTCAAGTGCTTGCTCCCATGGTAAAGCACCAGGCTGGAAAATGGAGGGTGGACGGTTGTGGAGTTTTCTATGTGAAGGGTCAAGAAGTATTGCAGAGGTAAATGGTGGCTGGGCTTGGGTTGATGAGTGTTACACCAAGTTGACAGAGGTTGTGGATTGTTGTGCTGGAGTTGTGGAAGCTATGCAGGGGCTGTGGAGGGTTGCAAGCGCCACAGTGAGGGTGCACGAAGGCCAGGGCTTGCTGCAACTCAGGTCCACATCCCGGTCCATCAGCACCTTGGTGTGACCTCACACTGACATCACCACATCCCCAGGGGTAAGCCACTGACATCACCACGGTCCAAACACTCTCGCAAGGGTGCACTGCGCTCCCATCGCCTTCGGGTCAGTGCAACTCAAACACACGTGCTGTGGGGCCAGCTGCATAAGAGGGCCTCAGTCTCTCCCACTAGCATGAAAAGCCACCACTGCCTCCAAACCACTGCACAGAGACAACCTGCAGCCAGACGCCTTCTGTGTCCCATCGGCCATCAGCCTCGTATACGCACCGGTACAAATTCGCGGCCGGCGTGGCGAACGGCACCGTCAGTGGCTTGAAGATGATGGAGATAGGCTCTACCAACTCCGAGATGGGAACCTCTACTCCCGTCAACGGGTCTCTGAAATCACAGAAATGAAAACAGGAGATCAGGGGGCTCTTTGATGAAAAAAAAAAAGTCGTTGATGTACGCATCATCCGCACACTGCGATGGAAAACACAAGCAGGCACTACACACGCAGCAAAGCTTCAAAGCAGTTAGTAACACATCCATCTCAGGTTTGCGATTGTTAAAGAGAAGACTTCCGAAGCTTCACCCGCCGTTGGTACCTGATGAACAAAAACTGCCCATTAAGCGCGACCGGTTGGCAGTCAACTACTGGCGGTCGGCGCTTATCCTGCGGCCCAGAGGGCGGTCCTTTGGAAATAAAACACAAATCTCATTGATCCAGGGATCCCCCGAAAACAAGAACTTGGGTGGGCGTGGGGATGGGGAGGTTGCCGGCGGAGTGTGCCGCTCGGGCCGCGAGGGGTGGGGGAGGCGGCTAAGGTCCATAGCAGGCTATTGCTTAGTGACCCCGGGGGGGGGGGGGTTAGTTTGGGCCTCGGCCAGGTCTCAGCCACCCACCCACCCACCCATCCACCCAACCCTACCCCACCCCGGGGGGGGGGGGTCTATGCCCTCCACCCGCAGTCACATACAAGCACTTGAAAATCTGTGGAACAACAGAGCAAAACTGACCAGCAATAAATTGCCCTCACTGGGATTGGAACCCAGGATCTCAAAGTTAGAGGTAAGCACCACAACCAACTTAAGAACAACCAATTCCGACAAATATGTGCAACAAAGGGCTCAGAGCTTTGACACGGTATGAAAAAAAATGTGAAAAATGTGTGAAATATGCAGACAGGTCTCAAAGCCCTGCACAACCCAAATCCCAAAAAAAGCGCACCCGCACCCCGGGGGGGGGGGGTGCCTGGTGGCCCAAAATGCTGAAATTTGCGGCTAACCCACCCACCCATCTCTACACCCACCCACCCACCCACCCCCCCCGGGGGGGGGGGGGTATTTCGCCCACTAAGCAATAGCCTGGTCCATAGACCGTGGGACCGGGGCTGGAAAGGTTGCGGAAGTCCGACCTTTGCGCAACAGAAAGATGCAAAGGTGATCATTCTGTGCCTTGCGGCAGAGAGGCAACCTTGCACTGTGCAAACATATCACGATTGCGCTCACCCCTGCGTTGCTTTGATTGGCTTGGGCGTGGCAGGGGACGCAAACAAGGGGGATTGTGATAAAGGCTCAGTAAGTGTGCTGGTTGGTGCTTCGGGTGTACGCACTGGTTTGAGAGTGGGACAGTTGTCCTTCTGCTCACAAGTGCTGCTCCTGCCCCTTGGCGTCCCTCCCATGCCTGAGCCACCGTGCTTCACACAAAGTATTCCGAAGACAGTGACATTGGTCATGTTCCACGCCTAGACCGAGGTCCGACAAAGGGCCCAAAGCGGTGCTCCGGGGCCAGCATTTCAGGGGCACACCGGAAAGCCAGAGTCACGGCAGCAGCAGGAAGACCCTCAACGCCGACGACGGCGTATTGGACGACATCCACGGTATCTCCCGGGACGTGCGCGCCGATCGCCTCCGCAACGGCAGGCGGCAGCACGACGGACCCCCTCTGGTCCTCCTGCGCCCCGGGCTGCACCAGCACCGCCGGGATTTCGCCTTTGGGGACGCGCTGCACATGCAATCCCAAATGCGGCGTCCCGTACTCAAAGCCCTGGAACGTACAATTGTCCTGGCGGGCAATCGCGTGCGCCTCCAGCAATCTCAGAAGCCGCACCACTGCAGCGACATCCGCCGGTCGCACGCGCGACGCCTGCGCCAAGAGCGCAGTGTCCAGCAGCGTAAGTAAGGCCCGGTCGGTCGCATCGGTGGCGGCTGGACATTTGGCGGCCACGACTACGCCCTCCAGCAGCTGGTGGCTGGCCTGGGCTGTGGGGTCCAAGGGGCCCGCGGCGAGGAGCTGCGTGGCGCTGTGAAGGAGGGCGAGAAGCTGCCATTGGGTGGCCCTGTGGCATGTGTGGATGGCCGGCAGGACATGGGAAGTCAGATATGTGGTGGCAGGTATGGCGGCTCCGCTGGTGCATTGTAGACACGTGAGGTGACGAACCGGGTCTTCCCAGATGCTCACTGCAAGACAGGGACAGGGACAGGGCATAGCAGAGTGGAAGGGCTCGGCACATTTGTCTACGACTCGTCAAACCCCACCAACTCTCATCACCACTGCACAAGCCTCATCGACCTTCTTCACCGTTGTGGGGCATCAGTGTTGTCCAAAGGATGGCTGCTGTGTACCCCTGGGGGCAGAGCATGGCAGGGGACGGATCCAAACCCAAACGCCGGGGACACTCTCTGGGTGCTGTTGACGAGGAAAAGTGTGGGGAAACAAAAAAGGACAACAGAAGAGAGCAGGAGTGTGACCGTCCAAAAGAGCCAGGGCCCTGTACAAGTGTACCAGAAGGTTGGTGGAAGTTGGTGGAGGTTGCGGCGGAGGGTGCAGTGGAGGTTGGTGAAGGCTACGGCGGGGGTTGGCGGAGGTCGGTGGAGGTTGCTGGGTTTACTTGTGCTGTTGTTTGTCATATCAGTTCTGTGGTTTCATTCTGGTGAGCCCTGGAGTTCACCAGCCGTGGTATTGCTGCCTAGCTCCATCGCTGCTCCTGGTGGCCATCGCGGCCCATTGGTCATCGCGGGGTCTTCAGAGATCGCCCTACATCGCCATGTTTTCAACTACATCTTTGATTTGCCAGATGTGTGTCGATCCAAACCCAGGGTCCGGTTATTTTCCTTCTACATAGCCCTTTGAATGATACTGAGTCAGGCCATATCTCGAGGTACTAGGCTTGCCCTTGAAGACTTGGAGGTGGCTGGGTGGCAAGGGGTGGGAGGAGGAGGAGGAGGAGGAGGAGCCTCACTTATGCATGACGCTCACCATGGTAGCTGGGCCTGTCACCAATGTGAGCGGCTCCCCTGTGATTGATTGTTCTGTACAAGGACAGAACAATCGTGCTTTGTCGCTCCACCTCGCCTGGGTCTAGGCTAAATAGTCTTGAATGTGAAGAACCCAAGGACCATACACAGACAAGTACCAGGGATGGGCACCTGGGTCCTTGCCAGTACCGCCCCGCAGGGTAGATATCATATAGGGTGCGCCCGTGGTAGCCACATGCCAACAGCATAAGCAAGCCAATAAAGCGAACAGCAACCGATTGAGCCCATGCTAAACGCTGATCAAAGTCCGACTCCATCATTCACACCGTAATGTCATTGTACAAAGACCAAATGACATATCAAACGAGGCAAAAGACATTGATAAAGCCAAATGCCCGTGCCGAACCCAGGTTCCCTCAATCCATACCATGACTACCCGCTGAGGGAATCTTCCAGTACGATCGCCCTCAGCAATATTACGACTCATCGTACAGAAGGACGTGCACGAAACTCCCGTCTGTAGTCTTGAAGCTGAACTCACCAAGCGACTACGGCGGGGGGGGGGGTTCCAAAAAGGCTGGACAGCAGGCCGGTGGGACCTGAAGGGGGGCAGGGGGCTTGGACCCAGGGATGGCCCTCGTACATTCAAATTTTCCGAAGCACAGGTTTCCTGATTGCTCCTCCTCTGAGTCCCACTAATAAGGCGTCGCTTTTTCTCGCGGACATGTTGTTGTACCCTTGGGCAAATGGCCGCAAAACATCGTATAAGGCTCCATGCAGCTGGGAGGTCTTAGCAGGCCCTATGTGGGTCCACAAGGGAGTGCATGTACTCATTTTGTCACAAACGATCACCCACATCCATCACATGGCGTTCAGGGGGTGTTTGGGGGTCGCAGAACCATAATTTTCCAGCAAACAACAATTTCCCGTCAGCTGGGTACACACAACATGGTGCTGCCATCAAAACTGAGTCCTACAACATAGTGCTGCTATCAGCCCCACTGGGTACTCCCCAGTGGGGCTGCCATCAACCTTGCTTACTACCCGTCAGCACCTGGTTGTAGTACCCAAGTCAGGGCTTGCAAACTTCGATATTGAGACTAGTAAACTGGAGAGTAATGGCCCTGTGAGGCCCCATCTTCCGAAAAAAAACCCGCACTGACCCGCCCCCCCTCCCTCCGCCTGTTGGATGTGCGCACCAGAAGGGGGTGGGGGGGACGGTTCCTCGACCATCCGTGTGTACGTCATATCTTGAGAACACGGAGCATTTCTGGTCACGCACACGCACACGCAGACGCATTCGCATTTGAACGGGCCAGAGGTGCACATGGGCGTTGTGGTTGAATTGATGGACGGAGGCCAATCGCCCCCCGTGCCCAGCAACGCACACACCTCCGCAGGCGGCGGTGCACGGGCCCCGCAGGACGTGGAGCCTCTGCTCCGCAAAGAACGGGCCAGCCCGCGCCCCGTGGCCATCCTCCACGTGCACCCCCACGCGTACCTCCGCCGCCGCCGCGCCGGGCGGCGTCCAAACCCACGGCACAGGCCCCCTCCACTCCGCCAGCCCCTCCGCAAAGCCCCCCCCATCGGCCAGTCGCAGCGGCCACTCCGCCGCCCCCGACTCCAGGACGTAGACCCAGCGGAAGCGCAGCGGCAGTACGGCCTCGGGCAAGGCCCCCCAGGGGCGCAGATCGACAGCGACGCTGACGTCGGCAAGGCCCGGCCGCGGCGGGGCGGTGGTGGTGGCAGTGACCGGGAGCGGCGCGGCGGGCGGGCGGTGCACGCGGAAGCGGACAATGAGGGTCTGACCCCACTGGCCGGGCCAGGGACGGCGGGCGGCAGACAGCGTCAGGGTGTAGCCGGTGTCGGAGAGGGTGTTGGCGGGGATCACGGCCACGAGGGTGCCGGTGCCGAAGCCGCGGGGCGGGTCGGCGATCCCGCTGGGGGCGTGGGAGGCGTTGGCGGCTGGAACCAGGGACCAGAGGAACCGCCACTCGGGCGGCCCAAGGGAGGTGGCGGTGCAGGGGTACGACAGGATGCCGGTGTTGAGGATAGAGGCCTGCAGAGAGGCAGTGCAGCGTTAGGGAGTGATGTGGATGTCACGGGGGGCCGCCCTCCGTGGGGTGATACCTAACCCCATGCAGCCCGGAGGAGGAGGGGGAGGAGGACCTGCGACCCAGCCATTGCCGGCCCCCTGGCTAGCGAATACAGTAGGTTTTCGCTCTGACAATGCGTTTCGTTTCAAACACCCATTTGCATCGTCATTCATTCCCACTCCCTTTTGCAGTTTTATCGGCTGGGAGAGACTCCTGGGGGGTGAGACCTTACTAAGGTGAGCTGAGCAAACGTGTAGATAGGCCCTGAGTGGATGGGGGGGACGAAAACCCAAGCAAACTTGAATACGCAAACACCCCCATAAAGACGCACAGCACACACCCGAAGAAGCAACGGCTGGTCTGCATTGTGCACTTCCGGCGGGTCCACCATCATGAGATGCGTGTGCTCGAGCGTATGAGTGCTAGTGAGAGATGCTGTGCCCGAGACTGTGTCGGAATGCATGGGTGTCATGGCGAGGGTGGGTGTGGCTGTAGCAACAGGAGAAGAAGTGGCTGCTGTGGTTGACGTGGCTGCAAGAGTCGTTGTCGCAGTGCGTGTCTGGGTTGGGGTAACAGAATGCCCGACCGTGGCTGCAAGAGTCGTCGTCGCAGTGTGTGTCTCGGTTGGGGTAATAGAATGCCCGGCCGTAGCTGTAGGCGTCATGGTCGCGGATGTCCTGGTTGAAGTGGCAGTCGTTGTGGCAGTTGGAGAGCACGTCTGTTGGACTGTCGCTGGAATGGTGACAGTGACGGCAGGTGTAGTTGTGACTGTGTGGCTTGTTGCGGCGGTGGCTGTAGCACTTTGAGAGCTTGTGCATGTGGATGTGGCTGCAGGAGAAGGAGTAATTGTTGTGCCGACTGTGGCTGTGGCTGTGGTGGTGGATGTGTGGGTCACTGAATTCGTCGCAGACCTTGTGGCTGTCGATGTGCCCGTGGCCGTGACTGTGTGTTGGCCGCTGAGGGTGCCAGGTGCCGTAGCCGTGGTCGTGCGTGTGGTGGTTTGCGTGGGCGTAGGAACCAGCGTGGGCTCCCTTGTAGCAGTGAGAGTACGTGTGGCTGTGGCTGTAGCTGTGGCAGCAGGGGTGCTGGTAACTGCTGAAGTGCCTGTCGTGGTGCATGTTGACGTCAAACTCGGCGTGATTGCACCTGTCACAGTGGATGCTGCCGTGGCTGTGTCTGGGTGTGTGGCTGTGGCTGTGGCTGTCGGACTACGCGTTGCAGCAGCTGTTGTAGAAGGAGTCTTTGTCGCCATGGGGGTCGCCGTGAGGGTGGGCACGACCGTGTCTGCAGGTGTCGAGGTATGAGAGGCCGTGAGCGTAACTTCGGCCGTGGGCGTGACGGACGGGGTCGGCGGGAGCGTTTCTTGCGCTGTTGCTGTGGGCGTCGACGTCCGCGTGCATGTGCCGAGATTAGTTTTGGTAAAGGTCCGCGAGGCGGTGGGGGTGGTGGTGGGGGTCATGGGCAGAGAGACAGTGAGTGGCAATGTGGCGGAAGGCGTGCCCGAATCAGTTGAGGGCCTTGTCAAGATGGACGTGGCACTGCCAGAAGCACTCTGGGACGCAGAAACCAGAGCCGTTGGGCTGACGGAAGGAGATGGGGTGCACATCAGTGTCACAGTCCTGAGACGAAGAAGCACACGGCATGAAATGGAACAGGACCTGTACAAACCTTCACACCTATGATCATCCCTGTAGGAGCCCCAAAGCAACACAACACACAGACAAAAAACAACAACACAACACACAGACAAAAAACAACACCACAACACAACACAACACAACACAACACAACACAACACAACACAACACAACACAACGCAACGCAACGCACCGCAACGCAACGCAACGCAACACAACACAACACAACACAACACACCACAGCACAGCACAGCACAACACAACACAACACAACACAACACAACACAACACAACACAACACAACACAACACAACACAACACAACACAACATACCACACCACAACACTGAGTACTCCCCAGCTCTACCCACGGGCTGGGTGCCGGGTGCGAAGCCCCGGACGACAGGGCCCGGGCACTGCCAATAGGCGGTGTACTAACAGTGTCGGGCGCGCGCACGTCCCAGTGCCAAGCGCCATCCCCGGGGACCCCGCGGCCCCTAGTACCGGCCGCCTCGGCCCTGGGAACGGTCAGCGACCCCCAGTAGAGGACGGCTGACCTAGCCTCCCCCTCCTCTCCTCCCCTACACGCCCGCCCACGCACCAGGCCCACACTGGAACCCAGACACGCGCCCCCCCCCGCGCTCCTGCCTCAGCCCCCCCAGCTGCCGCCCCTGCGCGCGCCCCGGTGACCCTCCCCATGCGCTGCCCCCAATGACCGCTCCCTGCTGCCTCCCCTGCCCCACAACCCTCCCTGACCCTGCCCATCTCACAGGCTGGCAGCGCCCGTGCGGCGCGCCTCCAGGGCCCCGCATCGGCGGCCGGCCGCAAGAGCACCGGACCAGAGGAGGCCCCCGGGCAGGGGCTTCGGCGAGACGGCGGGACCGGGACGGGTGTGCCGAGTGTGTGCGTGAGTGAGAGAGGACTGAGAGACTGGGGCCCCAGTGAAACGGTCTGCGCCGGGGCCGGGTCTTTCCTGTTCTGGTTTTATTGTTCCAGTTTTTCATCTCTGTTTTTGCGCGACTGCCTGTAGGGGTGCAAGCCTCATGCAGGAGCCTTCGGGCCTGTTAGCGCCTTCCCTTCGGGTTTTTTCTTTCTTTGTTGTAGGCCGAGTGAGAAGAGCGGCACCACAGCGCCAGGAAGGCCTGTGGCCCAGACATGCGCGGGGGGCCTTAACCACGACCCCCCGCGCCGCAGGAACAGCCCTACAACGTCTGCCGCCGAGGAGCGGCTGCCGAGGCAGTGCCAGAAGGGCGGCGTGGCCCCGCTGGTGGAGCGGTTCGAGGCCACGCTGCCCATACAAGCTCTTGACCCGGTGACTTATGTAATGAAGTGGGGAA
The DNA here is from genome assembly GCA_964036045.1 of Eutreptiella sp. 'Long Island Sound 2002'. NCBI lineage: Eukaryota > Euglenozoa > Euglenophyceae > Eutreptiales > Eutreptiaceae > Eutreptiella > Eutreptiella sp. 'Long Island Sound 2002'. Next base: position 49,768,513 of record OZ038389.1, on the reverse strand, counting down.
ATGTGGATTGAAAAGGAACGTTGATTGCAGGATTTGCCTATACCAGAATTCTGAATGCCCCCCCTGGGCACCCGTCCGGCTGGACGCCCCGGTATGGGTATCCAACATCCTTTGAGGTAAGGTATAAGGCCCCCCGGCCACCACCCCGGCGCCAACACCAGGGAGGGCGTCCGGGAGGGGTAACAGCCCCCGATCCCCCAAAGGCAGCCCCAAAGGTGAGCGCACCACTTGAAGGGGCATGTCTGCGGGGTAAACAAATGCGCTGAGTAAAAACCTAACGTAATAAATAGTGCCTACTGCCGTAACTAATGCTTAACGGGTAAATGCCCCCCCCCCGGGGCCAGTTTAGTGCGCCACCCCCAGAGCCGGACTCGACCAGCCGTACTGAGGCGAGCCCAGCAATGGGTATGACAGGCCAGACTTTAAGTGCTGGTAGCCACGCCTCAGTACACTCCGTGGGCTCATAAGGCCCACGGGGGCCCCAAATACCGTTTCGTTCGGGAGTTAAGCCCCGGCGGAATTTGGGGTTGTTTATGGTTAAGAGGACTCACGTTGAGTCCCTGATACTGCTACCCCGGGGTTATGACCCCCGCGACTGCCTGCCTACTGCCTTGCTGCATAGCATAGTAGGACTAGGGGTGGGGGGCCGCCCTATCACAGGACTCGCTGAGGCGGGGAGTTAGTACGGCCTACGGCCGGAGGACCCAGCCCGGGGCCCTGCTGGTGGGGCGGCCCGACACCGCAACGGGGCCAGGTAGCCCTCGGGGAACACAGCAGCGGCCGCCGACAGGGAGCGGTCTAGGGACCCCCCAACTGGCGCGCGCGCACCGCTGGACATGCCCCCCCTGAGAGCGCCCCCCTGTTACTGCCCGCCCCCGAGCGGGCCCCCCCCCCCCCCCCCCCCCCAGGCAGGTGGGCCGACACCAACGAGACGGCTGCCTCCCCACCGGCCCCACAGGGCGCGCCGCCCACCCCTGAGGAGTTGCTCGGGCCGCCCCCCGGGATAAACTCCCCGTCCCCCCCCGGGCCAGTGCGCCCGGCTCTTGAAGGATGATGGCTCCCCACGGGCCTTGCAGGAGGCTCCGACCACCCCCTGGGCTGGACGCCCCGTCCCTCTCAAGCCGATGCGCCCGGTTCCCCGAAGATAATGGCCCCCCATTGGCCTTGCAGGAGGCTCCGAACACCCCCTGGGCTGGACCCCTGTCCCCCCCGGGCCGGTGCGCCCGGTTCTCCGAAGATAAAGGCCCCCCATTGGCCTGGCAGGAGGCTCCGAACACCCCCTGGGCTGGACTCCCCGTCCCCCCCAGGCCGGTGCGCCCGGTTCTCCGAAGCAGATGGCCCCCCATTGGCCTTGAAGGATGCCCCGACCACCCCCTGGGCTGGACTCCCCGTCCCCCCCGGGCCGGTGCGCCCGGTTTTTGAAGGATGATGGCCCCCCACGGGCCTTGCAGGAGGCTCCGAACACCCCCCTGGGCTGCACTCCCCGTCCCCCCCAGGCCGGTGCGCCCGGTTCTCCGAAGATGATGGCCCCCCATTGGCCTTGCAGGAGGCTCCGACCACCCCCTGGGCTGGACTCCCCGTCCCCCCCAGGCCGGTGCGCCCGGTCTTTGAAGGATGATGGCTCCCCACGGGCCCTGCAGGAGGCTCCGAACACCCCCTGGGCTGGACTCCCCGTCCCCCCCAGGCCGGTGCGCCCGGTTCTCCGACGATGATAGCCCCCCATTGGCCTTGCAGGAGGCTCCGAACACCCCCTGGGCTGGACTCCCCGTCCCCCCCAGGCCGGTGCGCCCGGTTCTCCAACGCAGATGGCCCCCCATGGGCCTTGAAGGATGCCCCGACCAGCTATGTGTATAAGGTCTGATGTCTGATGTCTGATAAGGGATGTTGTGTGTGCGGTCTGTCCACGAAGATGTCTGATATTCTTATGTACTGGAGGTGGGTCTAGGGGTCCAATGCCTAGAGGAAATTGGGAGAAACTATGCCTAAATCAATCCCCCCCCCGCCGTTGTCCACACCAAATTCTTCACGGGAAACCCCCCCCACCCATCCCCCCCCCACTATCGGGTGCTTTCCAGCCCCCCCCCCCCCCCCCTCAAGGAGAAAAGGCGCCACAGAAAACACAGACCCCCCTGTTTGGAAAACAATTGCACACCTGTTGTTGACAGTAGTGTATGTGACAACTTCAATTTGATTCTGATTTTGGTTGTTTGAGCCGACAATTTGTTTGTGTACTTCGGGAAAGGGGAAAGGGGAAAGGGGAAAGGGGAAAGGGGAAAGGGGAAAGGGGAAAGGGGAAAGGGGAAAGGGGGAAATGTGGGACCAGGAAAAGTTGGGAAATTGAATGACCACCACACAAAAAAGCCATATGTAGCACTGAAAACCAAATGGGAAACGTGGGGGAAATGTGCCAAACAGGGAAAACCGGAAACATCTCAAGGGATAGCATCATGACCATTGCAATCGGCATCAGTTAAATTCAGATCCACAAATAAAATGGTCGTGGTGACGCCACAGAACATCAAATGTGCCAACAGGGAAAATGGGAAAAATCTTCAAAGACAGCACACAACAACAAAAGGGCACATGCAAATACGTGGGCATCCTCTCATTCATCGATGAGTCCATCCATGTCATCCACTGGCTGCGAGCAACTGGGCTGGGAGCTGCTTGGTGGTGCCGCAGAACGGGTGACACGGTCCGTGTCCGGCACAAAGGCATCCCATTCTTCCAATAATGGCAACGCTTGCTGCGCAGCAAGGTCCCGCAGTTCCCGCCGATTGCTGTTACCTGCCACCTTCACACCAAGCACATCCAGACAATTCAACAGCGCCCCCTTTGACCAATCACGCAGCCTGCCATTCTGCGCTGCCATCACCAATTTCGCCTGCATCCTGGCCATACCACGCCCCTTATTTGGCTTCCGTGGTGTGGCCAATTCGTCTGCACTATTGTTCTCCCCCTCATCACAGACGTCATCTACAACATTCACCACCACGTTCCCACAAGGACGCGGACTTGCGCAAAAGCATGCATGGCACACCAGACATGTATTGCACCAGATGCGAACCTCCTTCTTGCATGTGGCACACTCCATACCTCTGCGAAAAGTGATGAAGTCATGGTTGCCAGCATGCGAGTCAGGGGTCCCATCGGGTGCAACAATGCTGACCACATCTGCCTGGTGCCGTTCTGTACCCTTTCCTGGGGTGCCGTTGAGCTCAGTGGTGTACCCGGCCCTCCAAAGAAGGGCAGGTTGTCACCATCATCAGCCACTGCTTCATTACCTTGCAGACATTGAAGCATTGCAGCCTCCACAGATTCTCTGTCCCCTACCTTCTTTGAAACCCTCTGTCTTGGGCGCAGATCGAAGCGTGCATGGGCAGCCAGGTGGCGTGCCACTGCAACGCCTTGTCCCTTTGCCCATTGCTGTAAAGGGGGCAAGTTGGAATGCAATGCCATGCACATGCTCAGGACATGTGTCTCCACAGTGTCATGCATACTACTGCAGAACCTCCCACGCAAAGAGATGGCACGCTCTACTGCAGCTTCAGCGGGGCAATATGTTCGCAATAATGCGAGAACGCGCCACACATTCACCCACTGTGCATGTGCCCTTTAAGGTGCCAATGCCTCCCACATCTTGGACATTTGCACAGTTGCAAAGTGCTGCACCATGTGCTCCTTAAGGCCTTCCCACTCTACCAAGGCACGGTCACAGTTCACATGTGCTGCGCCCAACTCTTCTTGGTGTGAAGTCATGAACTGACGCAACTGCTCCACCCCATATGCAGCACGCTCATTGACCGGGAGGGCAACGAAACGGCCATGGTCCAACAATACTGCGCACTCCAACACCCCCCTGGGGTCAATGGTTGCCTGCCCCTCCTTGATGCCTGCAAGCAACACATCAGTCACTGCACGCGCCTGAACGCCTGGAAAAGGAGGGGTTGTTGCACACTTCTGCCCACCTGAATCAAACTGGACCAACTACACACCACGCCACGCACCGGTCACAGTCTGCTCCTTGAATTGCAACCACCCTGGACCCTCCTCGCGAGCCACCCTCTGCAACCGGGCTTCTAGCATACCTGTTGCAGTGGCTAAGTGTGCACCAGTGGGCGCACGTAGTTGTGCCACACTGTTAAAACACCGCATGCCATGCAGGATGTCCCCATAAACCACCCCCCATGCAAGCAAACTGGCATCATGGCAGTCCTCCCACACATCCTCCTCCTTGGTAGAATGCTGCACCTTGGAATCCAAGTGTTGTGCCACCCAAGGGACATTGGCCAAAAAAGCAGTGTTGCGCCGTGCATGCGCCTGTGACCACCTGATGCGATGACTTGTGGGGATGAGCTGCAAGCCACTACGTTTATCTTGCACATGCTTTTGCACACACTTTTGCAACTCCTTCCACTGTCGTGCCCCATTGTACGAGCCTCGTTGCCGATTGACGGCTGCCAAGTAATCAACATGGGTTGGGCCAGCAGCCTCCAATGCAAGACCCAACTTGTGCTGCAACACGTGGCACGGCTCACCCAAGGGTGTCATCAACACTAACCACTTCCCAATCAAGGCAAACACATTGCTCTCAATGATAGAGACATCAACAACCTGCCGCGCACTGGCACCTCGCACACCAAGGTTAGAAGCCCCGTCCACTGCAAAGGTCACTACCCTCTTTGCCCACCAATCACGGTCAGGAATCCAGGACAGCAGGACGCATTCTAGCTGCGTTGCAACCTCATGCGCATCACCACAGGCCACATCCACCACACCAAGGAACACCTTACACATGCCCCCAGGGCCAGTCCCCGGGAAAATAAGCAGAATGGCGTACTCATTGATGCGATGCCTCTGCCTATCCGAGCCGTCAAGCAACACTGCAATGAACGTTGCCAGGAATAGGGCGTGTGTTACCTCATCCTGCATGGCATCATGCATTGCTACAATAGCCTTCTCAACTATCCACCGCCGTGATGCATGGTGCCCAGGGGCGGATGTCAGAGAACAGTGCAGAAGGATGCGCTCACTAGCACGGATGGAAGTGCACATGCGTAACCCTATATACACCTCAACCAACCGTGACAGAATGGCTGCCTCAGCATCCGACACTGCCACACCAATGTCAATGGCTTCCCCCCTTGATGAACACAACGTTCCCTCCCACCACGTCAGCTGTGGCACCAACAGTGGGGCACAATGCGCGATATCGCTCTGCACAATGCAGCTTGAAACTGTCCTCAGCCAGTCAGTGGTGGTGCCCTGGCCTATGCAGATTCTTTCGCGTTGATGTTGTGCCACGTGATAACCCCAAGTGGCTTTCCAACACCTCCTTCCGCCACGTTTTTGGGCTAGAGGTCTTCATGCGCATCCCTACAGCATATGTTCCCAATACCAAGGCTTCACTTTTCTTAGGGGGACGCGCCACCCCAGGAATGCCACACACATTTGCCCACACACAACACACACACTCAATACCCCCACTTGTCGTGAACTGATACTGCCAATGAGCGGCTACAAACATTTGTAGTGTCTTTGGACCACTGTCCAGTTGCATGGGAGTGGCCTGCATCAACACGCACAATGCATCCTTCCCTGATGCGGCCAATGCAACAGACCTCAACCTGTCCTGCTCGACTGACTGTGCCACTGACGATTGTGACATGCGATGCTCTGCATGCCGCGCATCCCACTCTTTTGCATGCCGTGCTCTAAGTTGCATCTGTTGTGCTTCAACACGCACTCTCAGATGCCTTGCCACTCGCACCTTGCGCTTCTGCAGCAACTGTGCCACTGCCTCAACAAATTCTAAGGACGTCCGTAGCGGCGCCGAGGCAGCCACACACATCTCATTAGGCATGCTCTGGGCATGCGTACTCATGTTCCGGTCCCCTACCCTTGATGCACTCTGTGTTGTAGTTGGGGAAGGGGGGGGTGCACCTTGTGCCAGCGCCGTGGCTGGCACAGAGGCGTCCATAGGCACGCTCTGGGCATGCATAGGCCTGTTCCTGATGTACCCAACCCTTGATGCACCCTGTGTTGAAGGAGGGGTGGGGGGGGACGCACCTGGTGCCAGCGCCATGGCTGGCACCGAGGTGTCAGTAGGTACGCTCTGGGCATCCCGTGTCTGACCAAGGGCCGGTGGTCCTGTCCGTTGGGAGGCACGCTGCGACATGTCTGGTACAACCAAATCTGTTTGTTTCCGCTTGTATAGCAGAAACGTCGCTTTTCGCGGGTCGGGGGGGGGGGGGTATATCGCCTTCACCGTGGTGTCATTACAAAGCCACCACCTGTCGTTGAAAACGACATACACCACAAAGTGACCCTCCTCCCTCGTCGATCCAATGTGCAACACCATCGCATGCAAGGACCATTGCCACCCCAGGCAATCGAGAAACTCATGGTCCACAACCAACTTGTACTCCTGCTAGTTGTGGACATGTAACCCCACGACCTCATTGTACACCAACGATGTATACATTGGTGCCTCCCTCCCGTCACCCCCACACGGACACGGGGGGGGGGGGGGTTATCAGGTAACCCAACCGGTCGCCCCTTCATTCCCTCCTTCACGCGATGTCGCACACTCTGCCCCTGATTCGTCACATGCAATATCTGCGCTGGCATGGCTGTCTCCCCCCCCTCCCGCAGAACCTTCACCCCACAGACACCACAGTATTGCCAGAACTGCTCGTACGACAAACAACATGACAAAGCAACCACCCCAGCGGCCGTGGGCTTGGGCACCATGTACTTCCAACACTCGGGCATCTCTGCCTGCCGCATCCATTGGAATTTTGGTGCAGGGGCTTTGCACTTGCATCGCCCGCTGCATCGGCACACCGTCTCACACATGGCATCCTCCATGGCCAGCCTCTCAGCAATGTCCTGTGGATTGTATGCACCACCTCCTCCATGTGCCACAACACCCTGCCACAATGGTCCCCAGAAACCCTCCTGGTCCAGGCATCCTGCGTGCTGTCCTTCATGTCCACCCGACGCCACCAACAGACACTGCAGCGTGGTACCCAACCAACACCAGTTGTACCCATGTGGATTCTCCATTCCCCATGGTCGCCGCGGTGCTCCACCAAGTGGCCCACTATGCACCTGCATGTAAGCGGAATGCGGTCTCATTGAGGAATGCACGGTCCCGCGGCGGGAGTGTCCGCCAGTCACCACGGGAGTACAACACCACCAACCTCCTCTCCCCGTGCCAAGAACAAGTGCCATGCCATGCACCCGTACGTACGAGAACCGGTTGCTGGCATACATCGTACGTGGCGCCATCCCGTGTAACACCATCCAAGCATTGCATACTACATCTCCGTCCACCCGGTCCATTAGATACACCCACCTCCACCCATAAGTGTCCCCGTGTGTGCTGGCCGGTGGAAAACACTGCCGACCAAGGGGACGCGTCATGCACATGCTGATGCGGTTTTGTGAGGACATTGCAAGACAATTGCACGGTGGTCCATGTGAACCAATCAGGCAACATCTGCCTTGCCATCTTGTTCACCAGGGTCACCAGTGGCTTGTAGTTGCGTGTCTGTTGCACTAGACGAGTGCGGCGGCAGTCTGTTGCATTGGTGTGGCCCTTCATACCGCCAACCCCTAGTTGCAAATGCCACGCTCTAACCCCCCCAAGCGGCCCACGCTTGTATGCCAAGATGCCCATCATCCCGTGCAACGTGCAAAAGGGGGCTACTTGCAGCAAATGGTCAAAGACTGCACCCCGGAAATGACCTCCTGCTTTGACACCATCTCGTTCCGCCTCGGCAATAACCACCACCGTCGCCCGGTGGCACTGCTCCTCCATATCCCCACAGTCATGGAAGTGCAGCGGATCCTCCCGTCCAGGCACCCAAACAGCAGCGGATGTCAACGCGCTGTCGATCCCAAACCCTGACGTCACAATGCTGAACCTGTTTGATCGCAGCAACACCACACTACCATCCACATGCTTCGCCAAGGCAGCAAAGTGGTTAGGCGTTCCCCCTTGGGGCCGGCCACACCATGTGTCCTTCTCAAGATCCCGGTTCACAGATAGTGCAGACTCTTGAATTGAAAGCCCACACATGTCGCGAAACACGGCGATGGCCTTTGCCCACAGCGATGCGCCGTCCAACGGGGTGTTGCTGCTGATAGCATGCAGGCTTTGGGCCACGGCATAGTAGAAACATGCCCCGGCAACGTACTGTTCCGGAAGAATGCGAAGCTTCAAGGACCTTGCGGTTGGTAGGACTCTGCCAACCTCCGCCTTGTTGGGCTGTTTGTCCACGTCGTCCAATGCCATAGCATCTGGATCTATCGGAGCTGTCTTTGTGCCTTGCTCTTTCTTGCCACGTTTCACGGCAGCCCCATTACTTGGTGGGGTAACCCCTGGGCGCTTCTTGCTCCGTGGGCTCTGTTCCAAAGAACTGGGGTGTTCAACCGGGGTGGTCCCTGAATCGGTACTAGACTGACTGCAAGCCCTCACTGTCGCCAATGAACTAGGGTGTTCAACCGGGGTGTACCCCGAATCCGCACTAGACTGACTGCAGGCCTTCACTGTCGCCACAATGCCTGTGCTAGAAGGACTACAGTCCACGGCAGCTGGCTCCTTGGGTTTCTGTGCAAGTGGTATAGGAGACTCCTCCAAGGAACTCGCCACCCCTCCATCACTAGCCGCCGGTGTCAGACACGCAGGGTGGGGGGCTGGGGAGTGTGGCGTGAGAACCCCTGTAGGGTCCATTATGGATGCAATGGAAGGTGACTCATCGGCGGGGCAGACCGGGGACCTGGAGTCTGGTGTTCCATGTCCAACACATGCCGCGGAGTCGGTCGCACCACCTGGGGGGGGGGGGGGGGGGCAGGTGGACTGAACACCTCACCAGGGCTATCCACCCTTTGTGCACCTGCCGGGGGACCACGCCCTTGTGCCAAGGAGGACGAAGTGGGAGTCACAGACTCATCGCCTGAGGGGTCTCTTGCCATGAGCACCGCCGCTCCAACCCCCTGCGCTACGGCAGAGGACGTGGAGTCACTTGGGTCACCTCGAGGGTGCCCTTCTGGACTTAATCGTTGGGTGTATGCTGGCTGTACACCGGCCGCCTCCATCTCCTCCATGAGCACCGCCGCTCCAACCCCCTGCGCTACGGCAGAGGACGTGGAGTCACTTGGGTCACCTCGAGGGTGCCCTTCTAGACTTAATCGTTGGGTGTATGCTGGCTGTACACCGGCCGCCTCCATCTCCTCCACTAGTACCTGCAACATCTCAAGACCTCCATCATCCCTCCACGCGTTGTCCACAACCCGTACGGCCGCATGCAGACGGCCGGGGTGACTGTCTGGCACCTCTGGGCTAAAGGGGCTGCAATGCAGCAGCAGCTCGTTGCAGTCTTGCATAGGCACCCGCATGGTGTTCGCGAAGTGGCGGCCCAGCGTGTATGCTGCCACCAGGCTGTCCTCGGTCAATGGTTCCCGGCGCTGCTCTTGCAGCCCCTGGCATGCAATCGTGAGGCAGCGGGCTGCCCCCTGGGCGGCTTGCAGCAACGCTTGGTCAAAGCGCTCTTGCCGTGTCTGGGTGACAGTGACACACGCACGTGGGACCGCAGCCTCAGGCAGCAACGAGTTGCGCCGACTGCTAGCACGCGCCTTGGGGCCTGGCAACAGGTCGCTCACCAGTGGTTTGGGCCCACTTGTAGCTTGGGGCCACAGATATGGGCCAGGCGTAACGTGGCGAATAGCCTTGTCATAGAAGTAACCCATGGTAGGGGTGGGATACGCCACGTCCCCAGTCCAGAACGGCCACTCGTCGACCAGAGGTAGGGCACGCACCAGTTCAAACCAAACGTCCCTTTGCTCTGTTGTCTTCACACTTGACGGCCACCCGGTAATAGCACCGGCCTTACGACTGCCTGGCCGGCCACTGTTTCGTTTTGCAAGTCGTTCCCACAGTTCTGTGGCAACCTCCCGGTAGTGCACGCGGCTACCCCCATCATGCATGGTGGGCTTGGCAAACCCATGCTCGGTGTACATGAACCGGCACAATGCCCTGCAACCATGCGGATTCACCACGTCAAGGTCACACGAGGCCATGCGGTCCTTCAACCGTCGCCATAGGCGCCCGGCCACCTCCGGCGTGGCCTGCCACCCCAATTGTCCTGTGGCCAGCATTAGGCCATACTTCATTCTTGCTGGCTCCAGCAAGTGCTCCGGTGGCCATTCAGCAGGCTAGTCCATTGCTTGGCTCGTGCACCACGACTGTTAGTGGTTTGGATGACCTTCGAGGCTTGCAGGGTCCACAACCGTGACCACTATGGGGCTCCCACAACTCGGGGGGGCAATCAAGGGCAGGTCCTTGGTACTCAAAGTGCCAGCCGGGCTTGTCCTCAGGCTCACCGGCTGGTCCAGGAGACGCCGTTGCGGGTGGGTTTGTTGTCCAGAGCGCTAGGGCTATGACAACAAACGAAGTGCTGCGGCTCAATGGCACGCAGTGGTTACGTCAAGGCTTAGTCGCGAAGCGCAATGGCTTGGACCGAAACCGAAAGGTGTGGCTCAAAGGCGCACAGTAGGCAACCACGGTTCAGTCGCGAAGCGCAGTGGCTCAGACCGAAACCGAAAGCTGTGGCTCAAAGACGCACAGTAGGCGATCAAGGTTCAGTCGCGAAGCGCAATGGCTCGGACCGAGCCCGAAAGCTGTGGCTCAAAGGCGCACAGTAGGTGAACTGGCAGAACGCGAACTCACACAGGAAAAGGTGTAATGAGGCAAAAACAAACTACAAGGAAAAAAGGTACAGATGAGACCACAGAACCTGGACGCACCATATCCCCCAAACGTTTTGGGGGTGATATTTTTGGGGGTGATATTTGACGGACGTACATCCGTCAAATATTTGGGGGCTGTAGACCCTCAAAATATTTGACGGATGTGGTTCCGTGAAATATTTGGGGGTTGTAGACCCTCAAAATATTTGACGGATGTGGTTCCGTCAAATATTTGGGGGCTGTAGACCCCCAAAATATTTGACGGATGTGGTTCCGTCAAATATTTGCGGCCTGTAGACCCTCAAAATATTTGACGGATGTGCGTCCGTCAAATGTTTGGGGGCTGTAGACCCTCAAAATATTTGACGGATGTGCGTCCGTCAAATATTTGGGGCCTGTAGACCCTCCAAACATTTGACGGATGTGGTTCCGTCAAATATTTGGGGGCTGTAGACCCTCAAAATATTTGACGGATGTGCGTCCGTCAAATATTTGGGGGCTGTAGACCCTCAAAATATTTGACGGATGTGCGTCCGTCAAATATTTGCGGCCTGTAGACCCTCAAAATATTTGACGGATGTGCGTCCGTCAAATGTTTGGGGGCTGCAGACCCTCAAAATATTTGACGGATGTGCGTCCGTCAAATATTTGGGGGCTGTAGACCCCCAAAATATTTGACGGATGTGGTTCCGTCAAATATTTGCGGCCTGTAGACCCTCAAAATATTTGACGGATGTGCGTCCGTCAAATGTTTGGGGGCTGTAGACCCTCAAAATATTTGACGGATGTGCGTCCGTCAAATATTTGGGGCCTGTAGACCCTCCAAACATTTGACGGATGTGGTTCCGTCAAATATTTGGGGGCTGTAGACCCTCAAATATTTGACGGATGTGCGTCCGTCAAATATTTGGGGGCTGTAGACCCTCAAAATATTTGACGGATGTGCGTCCGTCAAATATTTGCGGCCTGTAGACCCTCAAAACATTTGACGGATGTGCGTCCGTAAAATATATTGGGGGCTGTAGACCCTCAAAATATTTGACGGATGTGCGTCCGTGCAAAATTTTGGGGGCTGTAGACCCCCAAAATATTTGACGGATGTGCGTCTGTCAAATAGTGCGGGGCTGTAGACCCTCAAAACATTTGACGGATGTGGTTGCGTCAGATATTTGTGGGCTGTACACCCCCAAAATATTTGACGGATGTGCGTCCGTCAAATATTTGTGGCCTGTAGACCCTCAAAACATTTGATGGATGTGGTTCCGTCAAATATTTGCGGCCTGTAGACCCTCAAAATATTTGACGGATGTGCGTCCGTCAAATGTTTGGGGGCTGTAGACCCTCAAAATATTTGACGGATGTGCGTCCGTCAAATATTTGGGGGCTGTAGACCCCCAAAATATTTGACGGATGTGCGTCCGTCAAATATTTGCGGCCTGTAGACCCTCAAAACATTTGACGGGTGTGGTTCCGTCAAACATTTGGGGGCCGTAGACCCTCAGAATATTTGACCGATGTGCGTCCGTCGAATATTTGGGGGCTGTAGACCCTCAAAATATTTGACGGATGTGGTTCCGTCAAATATTTGGGGGGTCTACACCCCCAAAAACATTTGACGGATGTGGTTCCGTCAAATGTTTGGGGGCTGTACACCCCCAAACTATTTGACGGATGTGCGTCCGTCAAATATTTGGGGCCTGTAGACCCTCAAAAAATTTGACGGATGTGCGTCTCTCAAATATTTGGGGAGGTAGACCCCCAAAATATTTGACGGATGTGGTTCCGTCAAATATTTGGGGGCTGTAGACCCCCAAAATATTTGACGGATGTGCGTCCGTCCAATATTTGGGGGCTGTAGACCCTCAAAATATTTGACGGATGTGGTTCCATCAAATATTTGGGGGCTGTACACCCCCAAAATATTTGACGGATGTGCGTCCCTCAAATATTTGGGGCCTGTAGACGCTCAAAACATGTGACAGATGTGGCTCCGTCAAATATTTGGGGGCTGTAGACCCTCAAAATATTTGACGGGCGTGCGTCCGTCAAATATTTGGGGGCTATAGACCCTCAAAATATTTGACGGATGTGCATCCGTCAAATATTTTGGGGCTGTAGACCCCCAAAATATTTGACGGATGTGCGTCCGTAAAATATTTTGGGGGCTGTACATCCCCAAAAAATTTGACGGATGTGTGTCCGTCAAATATTTGGGGGCTGTAGACCCCCAAAATATTTGACGGATTCGCGTGCGTCAAATATTTTGGGGCTGTAGACCCCCAAAATATTTGACGGATGTGCGTCCATCAAATATTTGGGGCCTGTAGACCCTCAAAATATTTGACGGATGTGGTTCCGTCAAATATTTGGGGGTTGTACACCCCCAAGATATTTGATGGATGTGCGTCCGTCAAATATTTGGGGCCTGTAGACCCTCAAAACATGTGACGGATGTGGTTCCGTCAAATATTTGGGGGCTGTAGACCCTCCGAATATTTGACGGATGTGCGTCCGTCAAATATTTGGGGGCTGTACAACCTCAAAATATTTGATGGATGTGGTTCCGTCAAAAATTTGGGGGCTGTAGACCCCCAAAACATTTGACAGATGTGCGTCCGTCAAATGTTTGGGGGCTGTAGACCCCCCAAATATTTGACGGAACCACATCCGTCAAATATTCTGGGGCTGTAGACCCCCCAAATATTTGACGGAACCACAGCCGTCAAACATTTTGGGGGTGTAGACCCCCCAAATATTTGACGGAACCACATCCGTCAAATATTTTGGGGCTGTAGACCCCCCAAATATTTGACAGAACCACATCCGTCAAATATTCTGGGGGTGTAGACCCCCCAAATATTTGACGGAACCACATCCGTCAAATATTTTGGGGGTGTAGACCCCCAAAAAATTGACGGAACCACAGCCGTCAAATATTCTGGGGGTGCAGAACCCAAAATATTTGATGCAACCATATCCGTCAAATACTCTGGGGGTCTACAGCCCCCAAATATTTGACGGAACCACATCCGTCAAATATTTTGAGGGTCTACAGCCCCCAAACATTTGACGGAACCACATCCGTCAAATGTTTTAGGGGTGTAGGCCCCCCAAATATTTGACGGAACCACATCCGTCAAATATTTTGGGGGTGTAGAACCCCCAAATATTTGGCCGAACCACATCCGTCAAATGTTTTGGGGGTGTAGACCCCCAAAATATTTGACGGAACCACATCCGTCAAATATTGTGCGGCTGTAGACCCCCCCAATATTTGACGGAACCACATCCGTCAAGTATATTGGGGCTGTAGACCCCCCAAATATTTCACGGAACCACATCCGTCAAATATTCTGGGGCTGTAGACCTCCCAAATATTTGACGGAATCACATCCGTCAAATATTCTAGGGGTCTACGGCCCCCAAATATTTGACGGAACCACATCCGTCAAATGTTTTGGGGGTGTAGACCCCCCAAATATTTGACGGAACCACATCCGTCAAATATTCTAGGGGTCTACATCGCCCAAATATTTGACGGAACCACATCCGTCAAATATTTTGGGGGTGTAGACCCCCCAAATATTCGACGGAACCACATCCGTCAAATGTTTCGGGGCTGTAGACCCCCCAAATATTTGACGGAACCGGAACGTCAAATATTTTGAGGGTCTACAGCCCCCAAATCTTTGACGGAACCACATCCGTCAAATGTTTTGGGGGTGTAGACCCCCCAAATATTTGACGGAACCACATCCGTGAAATATGTTGGGGCCGTAGACCCCCAAATATTTGACAGAACCACATCCGTCAAATATTCAGGGGCTGTAGACCCCCCAAAATATTTGACGCAACCACATCCGTCAAATATTTTGGGGGTGTAGACGCCCCAAATATTTGACGGAACCACATCCGTCAAATATTTTGGGGGTGTAAACCCCCCAAATATTGGATGGAACCACATCCCTCAAATATTCTGGGGCTGTAGACCCCCCAAAGTTCTGACGGAACCACATCCGTCAAATATTTTGGGGGTGTAGACCGCCGAAATATTTGACGGAACCACATCCGTCAAATATTTTCTGGGGGTGTAGACCCCCCAAATATTTGACGGAACCACATCCGTCAAATATTCTCGGGCTGTAGACCCCCCAAAGATTTGACGGAACCACATCCGTCAAATATTTTGGGGGTGTAGACCCCCCGAAATATTTGACGGAACCACATCCGTCAAATATTCTGGGGGTGTAGACCCCCCAAAATATTTGACGCAACCATATCCGTCAAATACTTTGGGGGTCTACAGCCCCAAAATATTTGACGGAACCACATCCTTCAAACAGTCTGGGGGTCTGCAGCCCCCAAATATTTGACGGAACCACATCCGTCAAATATTTTGGGGGTGTAGACCCCCAAAATATTTGACGGAACCACATCCGTCAAATATTCTAGGGGTCTACAGCCCCCAAATATTTGACGGAACCACATCCGTGAAATATTTTGGGGGTGTAGACCCCCCAAATATTTGACGGGCGCACTGACATTGTCATGTATCATTGTCGAATGGCAATTATCGTTGGCGTGTCTTCAACCTCCTTTTTGGGCATCCCCACCCTGAAGACCTTGGAGACCTCCTTCAATCTTGGGCAGGCAGGCAAGGGTACACTCGTACCATTGCAGGCAAACATAGTCAACGCACAGTGCAGCAAACCTGGTGGTGATCACATGTGTGTACTCTTTCCCGCTGGTGCTGTGGCTGGTACTGTTGTGATGTGCCAGGGATGGTCAGAGGCCATGGGTCAATGCATGTTCTTCTACACACAGGGTTAGTGGCGACCCGGAATGTAATCTTTCACCCCGTGGGGCAGCTTGCGCCACCCACATTGGGGGGCTTCCTCCTCGTGCACCAGAATTGGTGCACACACCCCGAGGGCCCCAGGGCAGCGGTGCACACCATGGAGCAGGGACGCCACGTACACACCAATAGGAGTGCGGAGTTCCGCACACAAGAACGGCAGGGAATCCAGGCAGGTGTACGCGTCCTGCCACAAGGGCAGGTGGATCGTGCGGTACGTCCCTACTGTGTCCTTGTTGTGGTACTTTTGCTTGTGGAAGAGGGGCTTTCCCACCAGGTGCTGGACGAGTCGCTGCTCCCAGAGGTCAAGCTTGGATGTTTGGGTTACCCTCACTAGCCCCCCCCAGTCCCCCAAATACTGTCCATTGTCCTCAACCAAGACGTACGGGAGCGCCCATTCGGTGAAGTCAGGCAGGATGACCCCCAGAAGGCGGGGTTTCACAATGTTCCCCCATGCATCCTTGACAGAAACAGACACCTCATCCTTCCGAGTGTTTGCCATGATGCGCTCAAAGTCAAGCAACTGATCCGCACTGCCTGGTGAATACCCCCATGGGTCCCGTGCCCTCTTGTGCCTCCTCCATGGCTTCCACAGCCAGTGCCCCACCACCCCCCCGGCCAACCGGTAGATTGTGCCATGCACAATCTTGTCAACAGTTGCGGCCTCCCTCAGAACCCCTGCCAGCTCAAGAGTGTCGCTCGGAGTCCCGGAGCCTGCTTCCCACTGCACCGCGTGCAGTGCATCCAGCCATACACCAAGAGTGGGGTGGGTGGTCCACCCTGTAAACCGCCCGAAGAGGTGCAGCTCCGACTGCGCCCTGCTGGTCAGGGTGTTTGACCGCCAGATGTCGTGCATGATACCTGGTGTCGGGGACACCAGGGAGGCCAGGATCACTGGGGCTTGCAGCCCCTGGAACCTATCGAGGGTCCCAGCCGTTCTGAGAAAGTTTACATGATGGGTGCCACTTGCGACCAACAAACGCCACGCAGTGTTGGAGCCACACCATCTGCGCATAGTGAGTCGTCACTACCACTACCGACTGTGCTGGCTAGGTCCCTCTCCTGGCAGCATACTCCAAAAAATGGCACACCAGCAAACCCTCCTCCATGCTCAGACCCCCCTTGCTCAGCAACACCGGATCCATTCGCACGTTGGCCCATGCTTCCTCTACATGATGGTACATTCTACCTAGGTCCTCTGACTCCAAAGTCTGCTCCAACTCCCCCCACCAGGTGGACCCAGCGAGGTCCACAATGCGGATGGGGTTGTTCAGGATGGGGTCGGGGAGGGGGTTCTCAGATGAGTGGTAGTGGCCAACAGCCCCCGCCGTAAACAAGGCACGCATGAGCGTGGCCAACGGCTTGGTCATCCGGTACTGTTGTACCAGGATACTGGCCCGGCAGCGCGTGCGGTACAGAAAGAATTGCAAGGTGCTGGTGGTGCAAAACCGTTGCGAATCATGCCAATGCACTTGCGGGCCAGGACAGTCCCTTACAACCCCGTTGAACTTGAAGGTGTCATCCCGTGGCCATGCCACTGCTTCGGGGACTACCTAAGCCTTCTCAGCCTGACACGCACTTGCCAAAAGCTGGACGTGGCTGTAGGGCCGCAACTGCCCCGGGTCACCACACAACAGACATTGGCTGCCCATGGCGGCCAAGTCCAGGCCCACAGGGATGCTGTGCCTCGACGCCTCATCCACAAAGCTGAACGCAAACCTGGTTTTTTCCTGCCCTTTCCCAAGCAACATCTTGTGCCGGTTAGCAACCATCCCAGCCGTGGCAAACAGCACACAGCAGGAGTTGAGGGCACATTTGAGGGTGGCCTTGCAACCTGGGGTGCGCCCCAAGGTCTTCTGCACCGCCTCGTGGTCGAAGGGTGCCAGGCCTGGTGGGGCAGTAGCCCGTTGGGCTCCGAGGCGCAACCAGGGGGCTGGGTGGTCGCCAAGCACCTTCTCACGAAACACACTGTCCTTGTAACACTCCTCATGCACGCGTGCCAACAACATGTCGGCTTGTGCGTTCGTGGGTGCAGTCACCAACACGCATGCGCGGAGTAGGGTATCTGTCTCAGGTCCCCCCACCTTCCTGCCCATGTTCAACGTTCCCAGGTCAGCACGATCAGGGTTCTGGGCGACCAGGAGGCCTTGCTGCCATAGCACGGCCTTGATGCATGCCACCAAGGTCTCTGACTTCCCTGTGCCAGCACCTCCAGTCAATGCTGTGATGCATGACTCATCCACCACCTGCCGCACAGCCAACGCCTGTGAGGGATTCGGCACGTGCTGTTTGACAAGGTGTTTCAGGATGTCCTGGTCCTCGGTCGACAGGGGAGGCGTGTCCCTTGGTTCGGCCCGCATGTTTGCCAGCAGTTTGGGCCACGCTGCTCCCTTCTGGATCTCCCTACGCAAGGTGAGAAAGGCACCTGTGTCGGGGACAACCTTACACCCATAGTTGCCAATGAGATTGGTGCATGGCTTATTAGCACAGCTGATCCAAACACGCTGTCCTGAGATGCCATCTCCATGCACCCTCGCCTCGAAGTCCGGCTTGTGTTTATCCCAGTTGGGGTTGCCAGAGATCCAGCCACGCACCATGTCACCATCGGACAGCTCATAGTTGCCCCAGACCTCAATTTCGGAGGCTCATTGTGGCGGTGGGGGAGCATTCCCATCCCCATCGCCATCACCGTGGGGCCACCATCGCTCAAAGGCCAGGTCCCGCTTGGTGCCGTTCTTGTCTGCCCACACCTCAGCGGCCTCCATCTCATGGACGGTGTACACCTCTGATGCTTTGGTCACAAACCTGTCGCGGTCAAGCCACCGTTGCGTAAACCCTTCGACAAGGTTGTCATCGGGCCCGTAGTCCATGTTGTTCAATGTGGCCGTAGTGGGCAACAGTGTTGGCTGCTGTGGCGGAGCGGCACATGGTGGTTGTGAAGAGGGTTGAGCTCCTTGTGGTGCACCCGAGTCGAACGGCGCCATGGCCGGCACAGGGGTGGAGTGCTGTGGCTCTGCGGCACAAAGTGGTTGTGCTGAGGGTTCACCACCTTGTGGCGCACCCGAGGCAGCAGTCGGCGGTGCCTTGATGGGGATGGAGTGCTGCGGTGGAGCAGAGGGTTGAGCACCCTGTCGCGCGCCCGAGTCAGCCGGCGCCATGGCCGGGACAGGGGCGGATTGCTGCGGCTCTTGGGCACGCATTTGCGGGGCAGAGGGTTGGGCACCCTGTGGCGCGCCCCTGTCAGCCGGCGCCTTGGCCGGGACAGGGGCGGATTCCTGCGGCTCGGGGGCACGCACTGCTGGTGCAGAGGGTTGGGCACCCTGTGGCGCGCCCAAGTCCACCGGCGCCATGGCCGGGACAGGGGCGGATTGCTGCGGCTCTGGGGCGCGCAATGATGGTGGTTGTAACGAGGGTTGCGGTGGGATCATGACGAAATCCACACCCCCGGGTGGTGGCTGGGGCGTTGCCTGTGGGGGGGCAGAGGGTGGCGCGCCCCTGTCAGCCGGCGCCAGGGCCGGGACAGGGGCGGGGTGCGGCACCTCTGGGGCGCGCGATGGTGGTGATGGTGGTGGTGCCGTTGCCTTTGGTGGGGCACAGGGCGGCGCGCCCCTGTCAGCCGGCGCCAGGGCCGGGACAGGGGCGGGGTGCGGCACCTCTGGGGCGCGCGATGGTGGTGATGGTGGTGGTGCCGTTGCCTTTGGTGGGGCACAGGGCGGCGCGCCCCTGTCAGCCGGCGCCAGGGCCGGGACAGGGGCGGGGTGCGGCGCCTCTAGGGCGCGCGATGCTGGTGATGGTGGTGGTGCTTTTGCCTTTGGCTTCGGCTTTGCACCATACTTGGTCTTGGCGAGCCATTTTGGAGCCATTTGGAAGAGTGCCCTATGAGTAAGAGACGCTCGGTGCACACTGCCCGAAGAGCTGGAAATTCGAACGTCTCGCCGAAGTCTGGGGTCGCTGCAGGGGGGCTTGCGCAGGGAGCAATGACCCCAATTGCGGCCTCACCGGTGGGGGGGCGGTCTGAGACGCACGCCGCTGGAGCAATGAACCGTATTGCGGGGTGGGGCATGGCCGCTTTGGTGCGGGAGCCAGTGGGAGGAGTGAGGTGCGGCGGTGCCTGCTATACTAGGTCAGCGTCGCCTGATCACTTGGTGGAGGGGGCAGCGGCCGACGAGGCACAGGTGGCGGGGCTGGCTTGGGGATACGGGGGGGTTTTGGGGTGGCACACAGGATTTCAAGCACCACTGCTGCATGCTCCTCATCCCTGCTGAGGAAATGCGAACGGCTAATTCGCATGCCCTCCTGCCACACCCGCAGGGGGTTTTTCTTGGGCTGCTGCACAGCAAACCGGTACATCGCTCGGCGGTTCAGCACCCCGTCTACGAAGTACTGAACCCCACCCCCGTGATTCTCCCGGATGAGCTGCAGTGTTTTGGCACTGTAGGGCCCGTGTACAGTGGGTTTTGGGGGGCTGGGGGGGTCCTTGGGTACGTACTTGGGGGGTTGCGGGGGGGATGGCGGTGGCACGGCAGTGCACATCAGGGCCTCCTCCACGGCTTCCAGGGCTACCTGGTATGGGGTTGGGTTAACGTGGGGTCTGCGCGGAGGACTTACGGGCGTTGGAGAGGTTGTTGGTGCACGGTGGGGTGAAGGGGGAGAGGGAGGCGGTGTTAGCCCTGAAGGCTGGGGTGAGGCCAGTTCGCTGAGACACTTCTCAGCATCAGAGTCCCACGGTGGCGATGGGGGTTGGTCTCCAAACCGCAAGAGCTCCGGCAGATCCCCCCAACCGCATTCCGGGAACGAAGGGCTGGAGGGGGCGGAAGAGGCCACGCTAAGGGGGCTAGACGACATGGCAAATTGCGGCCCGCAGTGGGTGGGGGATGAACGCGTGGGTGCTGGGGCAGACCCAACTCAAATGTCTGGGTCAGAGACGCAACGGTCTAGACCCTAGACGCGCTTCCTCGCCTCAAGGGGGAGGTCGATAACAAAAGAGTGCCCTATGTGTAGAAGAGGCTCAGCGCACACTTGTCTCCTATGCAATACACGCATTTCCCTTTGTGTCGAGAGAGACATGCACAACAAGGAACAGATAAGCGTTGAAGGGACATAGGTACCAGGAGAATGTGACATGGGACCCCTTCTCAGTAGTTGGCAGCATGTTCATCATTGAAGGGGTCTATGGTCATAGGCGCCATGGCCTAGACCACGGACGTACTAAACACCTCAAGGGTGTTTTGCATGATCCGCCAAATAAAATAAAATCAAATGCGATAAAACCAAAACATACCAAGAAATCACGACCACATTAAATCAAAACGAAATACCTCCAAGTTGTGGACCACCAGCACCCACATAGCACAGCCCCTTCTCAGTTTTTTTTTTGGCTGACAGTGGGAATTCTGCATCACCCAACTCAAATGCAGTCCGCCACATTGGACAGTACTGCGCCCAGCAAGGCACAATGAAAAAGAAACCTTGGGGCCAGAATCTGCGCAATGACCCAGACAAGCTGTCAAGGTAGAGGCTGGCATATGTCGTGCAGCACTAGGGTGCAGGAGGGCTGAGTGCACTGGTGTTCGGCAAGTTTGGCAAACATGCAGATCCGTTGGAGTATGGGGAGATGCCTGGCTCCATCCAACAAAATAGGGCCTAGAACAGTAGGCCTTGGACAGATTGTTCCCACATGGCTGACGCATCATCGAAGGGGTTGCATACATACAAGGCACAACTGGGGTACGCATATGCATGCAATTACCAACAAATCGGGACCCCTTCTCAGTGGCTGGCAGCATGTTCATCATCGAAGCGGGCATTAGTGACTTTGCATGCTCCATCTAATAAAATAAAATCCATCGAATCCATCAAATCAAACAGAACCAAAACACAAAAGTATTAGCAACGCACACCTCTGAGAATGGTAACCGAAACAGCCAAAGCAGAGCCCCTTCTCATAACATTGTTTTTGGTGGAAGCGTCAGCCTCCGGGCGCCATACGACTGTGGGGATGTTTGAAATACGTCTGCTTCGGCTTTGGGGCACGCATTTGCGGGGCAGAGGGTTGGGCGCCCTGTCGCGCGCACGAGTCCAGCAGCGCCATGGCCGGGACAGGGGCTCGAGGGCTCTTTATGGATGCTGCTGCTGCGAAGCTGGATCCCTTCCCGGTGGGATGTGGAGTTGGATGGTACTGATTTTCCCATGCTTAGGCAAATGGTCTTTCACGCCCCGATTTCTCAACAGCTCTGCCGACCCAAACAGGGCCTAAGAAAAAAGGTCCCTGCGGGGGTCTGTGCCTCTGCTGTGGGGGAAGCACAGACCCCACGTCGGCAAAGCATCCCCCTGCGTTTGCGCCCTTGGAAACAAAAAATCATTGAAGGGGATGTGTAACACCCGTAACACACACTTGGCAACACAACATCAGAGAAGAGCCCCTTCTCAACTATCCCACTGCATGTGCACAAAGGACCTTGCATTGGATTCATGGTTTTTTGGGGAGAGGTGTACCACAGCGTTATACCACAGGGTTACATGCTAAGCGTGTCAACTGTTTGCTTCGGGACCCACCTCAGGTGCAGTATTGGCTGGATTTGGGCATTGGCAGTGGCATTTCAAAAAATCCGTGGAACACAAAACAGGGCCTAAGAAAAAGGTCCCTGCAGGGGTCTGCGCATGGCTCCCTGCTGCAGCCCAGACCCAAGTTCCACGGAGCAGGCCCGTGCACACACAACGTCGCCATCATCGAAGGGGTTGAAAATGGTTGGAAACTGCACAACCCACAACTACTAACAACCAATCGGGACGGGGTTGCAATATGTGGCTAGGTGTCAAATAGCAAACATGGAAGCAAATACCAGGAAATCAGAACCCCTTCTCGGTTGTCGTCAACACATTCCTCATCGAAGGGGTCTGTGGTCGTAGGCGCCACGGCCTAGACCATGGACATACCAAACACCTCGATGGGTGTTTTTCAGGAAAAAACAGCACACATTCAAATACACATTCAAAAGAAATGCCATGCGACACGTGGCACCAAAGTTGCAAATGTTCACGAATTGCACCATAGCACACCTCTGAGAATTGTAGTCTGTGGGTAATCTGTAGTCTGTGATTTTTTCCATGTTTTTCCACTACACACAGAACCCACAGAACATCGAACAACACAGACACACACCATGTGATGCTGACACTAAAAGAGTCAAGGCAGGCTTTTCCACACCATTGCGCATGGGGTTGCGTGGGGGGTGTTTTCCCTACACTATGGATTTCTCTGGATGGTTTTCCAAACTTCCTCAAGAAACACCACGGCAAGACGGAGCACGACAAGACAGAGCACAGGGTTTTTAATGGTCGTCACCAGATCTTGCAATAAACAACAAAGCGTGAGCAGGGCGAAGTGCAGCACATTGCAATGAGCCTTGAGGGCTGGGACAGAGGGGCGGTTTAAAACAAGGAGGTCAAATTCGAATTCACTGCAGCCCCTTCTCAGATGTATGTTGCTTGCACATGACATTGACAAATAAGGGTTTTCAAAATGGTTGCTGGCCATTGGAGGACATGGTGCACATTCTGTTGGACATGGTACACTGACTGCTGGGGGCAGTCCCATTCCTCGGCCGCAAATCCGCAAAGCTCCGTCCGCACAAAACAGGTCGTAAGAAAAAGGTCCCTGCAGGGGTCGACACTGAAGACCCACGCGTGACGGAGCAGCACATGTAAATTGTCATGCATCGTCATTGAAGGGGCTCACAGTCAGCAAATTGTAATTGGTTGTAGAAGCAAACATGCCAGATCCCCTTCTCAGTTGTGATCAACGCGTTCATCATTGAAGGGGTCTCTGGTCTAAGGCGCAAAGGCCTAGACCACAAACAATCAAAAACACCTCAAGGGTGTTGTACACAAACAAATTGTCTGCTCAAACAACCAAAATCAGAATCAAATTGAAGTTGTCACATACACTGTCAACAACAGGTGTGCAATTGGTTTCCAAACGGGGGGGTTTGTTTTTTCCGTGGCGCCTTTTTTCCTTGGGGGGGGGGGGGCTGGAAAGCACCCGACAGTGGGGGGGGGGGGTCACGGGGGGGGGGTTCCTACGAAGAATTTGGTGTGGACAAGGGCGGGGGGGGGGGGGTTGATGTAGTGCATAATCAAGGGGTTTGGGGGAGGGGGTTCATGGTTTGGTAATGATGGTCCATAAAAGTCTGATGTCTGATGTCTGATAGCCGACTAGGTCGCTATACACATAGCTGGCCCCCGACCAACCCCTGGGCTGGACTCCCCGTCCCCCCCGGGCCGGTGCGCCCGGTTTTTGAAGGATGATGGCTCCCCACGGGCCTTGCAGGAGGCTCCGAACACCCCCTGGGCTGGACTCCCCGTCCCCCCCAGGCCGGTGCGCCCGGTTCTCCGAAAATGATGGCCCCCCATGGGCCTTGGAGGATGCCCCGACCACCCCTTGGGCTGGACTCCCCGTCCCCCCCAGGACGGTGGCCCGGTTCTTGCAGGATAATGACCCCCGTGGGCCTTGCAGGATGCCCCGACCACCCCACTGGGCTACGCCCCCTTTCTCCCCCCCAGCCACGTGTACCCAGTAGTTGGAGAGGTGCGGCCCCCCCTGATGCCCCCCCCCCCCCCCCCCGGACCGAAGTGCCCAAGTGTGAAAAGGTGGAGCCCCCATGGGCCCTGACGGTGGTTCTAGCGCCCCCAAGGGTGGGAGGCGCCCCGAAAGAGCCGCCCCTCCCCCCCCAAGCCCCCCCCCCCCCCTCAAGGGAGCGGGCATCGCCCCCGCATAGCACGCGCAGCCCCCCCCCCCCCCCCCCCTACAGGCCCCCGGGCGGAACGGGCAACCGAAGGGCAAGGGCTAGGCGCGGAAAATCCATGGCGGCAAATGAAACAAACACACCGGTGGGCATACCGCCGTAGCCGAGGGGGGCGGATGCGCCGGGCTTTACCCGGAGGCACCCCTGAACGCCTTGAGGAGGTCAACGGGGGCCGACGGTTGAGCAGTCGGTACAGGATCACAGGGGCGACCTACGTGCAGCGCGCAGGGACGCGGTGCCGGCTAGATGCTAGTGTACGGGCCCGTAAGGCCAGCCGCCGAAGGCCACCAAAGCGCGAGCGAGAGTAGGTGCCGGCGCCTCAGCACTGGGCGACCCGGAGGAAGGGAAGCGCAGTGCCCATGCATGGGCTTCCGGCCGCAACTCCCTGCTCTCGCTCTGCAGCCCAGTGACACAACATGTTCCCATCGACGCCTGCAACCCCTTACGTGCAGCGCCCTCCTATCCCCGGGGGCCCGCCTGCACCGCACCCCGCGGGGTCCCCGGCGTATACCGCCCCCCCCCCTCCCCCACTATACCCACGCCCCCTACACACCCCACCAGCCGCTCATAGAGGTCCACTCCCAGCCGACGTACCCCGCCTACTACCTGCGGGAGCCGCGGTATGGGTTGCCCCCGCCCCCCCCGCCAGACTCGCCGCTCCTGGCTGTGCCGCCCCCGGACCACGGCGACCTGGAGTTGGCCTACCTGCGGGGCCACGTGGCGGGCCTAGACCGCCGCACCGAGAAACCCCCGCCCCCTAAGGAGGCAGTGCAGAGGGCGCCCCCGGCGCCGCACGGCCTTGCCCCCGACGTGGTCGGCGAGGCAACGCCGACACTGCTGGTAGCACCGGTGCGGGAGACGATGCCCCGGGAGGACCGTCGTCCCCCGGCGCCTACACAGGCGCCACGCCGGCCCAAGGGGACAACCAACCGCCGGTCCCGCTCCCCCCGACGGGACCTACGCAACGATCACCGAGGCCACAGCCGTACAAGCCCCAGCAGAGATGGCCGCACGGCGTACCGCCGGCCCTACCGCTCCCCGGAGCGGTACTACGAGCGCCGGTCCGAGGAGCGTTCGTCCGGACACTGAGCCCCCGCCACTAGGGGCAGAGACCACACCCCCGCCCGCCGGGATGACCGCTCCCGTCCTGACCCGCCCGGCTCAGCCCCCGGGGCGGGCCGGGAGCGGCGGGGCCCCAATGACCGGCGCCGGCGCCGCTCCCCCAGCCCGGATACCGCTAGGCGCCTGCGATATGACGCGCCAGACACGGGGCGCCGGGCGCGGTGGGAGCCCTGTACGGCTCCCGACGCCCAGCCCCCGCATGTCCCGAAGGACAAACCCCCGCGCGAGCGTCAACGCAACAATGAGGAGGGCCGGCAGCCTGCGGCGCAGTTGCCTGCGGGCACCCCGCACAGGCTGCCGGCACACGCTCTAGCGGGGACCCAAACGACACCAGGCCTCTTGGCCCCCCGTGTATAGCAGGCACGGCCACCGCAGGACGGCGTTCCCCGCACACCCCAGAAACACCGTGCCGGTGTCACACAGACCACCCCGAGCCTCCGGGGCCCGGGCTACGCCCCCCCGCACGGGGCAACGCAAGCTCCTCAGCAGCCCCGCACCGCGGACCCGCCGACCGTCCTGCACACCCTCCCCTCCTGGCCCAGTATGCCAAGAGGACCCGCGAGCTGCTCCAGCTCGTGGGCTTTACCCTGGGGGTCCCCTCCTTCTCCCTCTCCAGCTGGGAGGGAGATGCCATCCCGGCCCCTCACCCACCGGGACTTGGGATCACGGTATATTACGTGTTCGAGGGGAGGGTGCAGCTCCGCCTCCCCACCCCCGAGGGCGGCACGCGCCCCGGATGGTGGCTCCAGGCCATGGCATATGCCAATGCCTGGTTTACCCCACCCCCGCCCCGGGCGGTGCCCCCGGATACCAGGGCCCTGGATATGCCAGTGCCCGGTACATGTCCCCCGGGGCACACCGGCGACCGCCCCCCCCCCCCCCCCCCCCGGTCCAAATTTGCATCAAGCATGGGGACCGGTACACCCCAGTCGACACAGCGGGCATGGACCTCGGGGATCAGAGGGCCACCCTCACCCCGCCCGGGGGCAACCCCCTGGCCATCACTACGCCCATGGTGGCAAGGGCCACCTACGACACGGCTTGGGGAGGACTCGTCGTCGTCCCCTCAACCCTGGGGGCCCCGCAGCTCCGCGACGCCGACTGGAAGGGGTGGAGCGCCTCGTGGGTCAGCTACGCCCGGGCCCTCCAGCCGGCCAAGCCAAGCGGCTTCAAGGTCCTGGGGGCGCAGGCCCCGGCCTTGCGTGACTGGGTGCTCCCCAGGCTCACAGGCAAGCGGCCGGCGGGCACTCCTTCCCTGACCACGGTATTTGGCCTCATCGGGCGTGACCTGCGGACAGCCCAGGAGGCGGCTAGCGGCTCGGCCAGAAACGCCGACCCCCCGGGCGGACCCGCTCCCTCAGAGCCGGACCCGGAGCCGGAGCACCCCGGCCCCTCGCAGTCCCAGAATTGAGGGCACCCCGGAGGACGTGCACGCCGTGGGATACCTGTGGCTCAACGTCCGGGGCCGGTACCTGCGGCAACGCCTCCTGGCGCAGGCCCTGCACATGGCAGCGCGCCGCCCCACCGTCCTCATCCTGGCCGAGGCCAAGTCCCGGGCAGGCCCTGAGGACCCCCCCTTCCAGGACTACGCCCGGCACGTCCTGCTCCCCGCCCATGGAAAAACGGGGGCGGGGCTGGAGGTGTATGTCCGTGCCGAAACGACTACCGGGGCGTCCCTCCTGTGGGGCAAGGAGGATGCCAACGCCCTCCTCATGGAGGTACTGACCCCGTGGGGTCGGCACCATGTCTTAGCGGCCCATGCCCCCCAGATCAATATTGGTGTAGAACCATATGTGAGATGGTGGGCGGACATCTGACGGGAGGTCACCTGTTTGGTGGACCCGGCGACCGTCCTGGTAGTCACCGACACCAACTCGGCGGCGCGGCCGGCGGATAGGGGCACTCCGCGCCCCCAGGACAGGGGCTACCGCACGTTCCTGAGGGCCTTCAACCTCACGGACTTGGTGGACCTCCACCCGGTCCCGCAAGGTACGTACTCCTGCTTCCCGGGCGCCGCACTCTCCCGCATCGACACGGTCGCTTGCCATAGCGAGGCGAATTTCACCATCGCCTCATACCACTACTGGGAGAGTACCCTACACTCGGACCACCACGTGCCACTCCTCTTCACTGCCGCGTTCCCCGTGGCACGGCTGGACAAGCCCAGCCCCCATACGGTATCCCGCACACCGGAATACCACCTGAGCCCAGTGGCCCTTTCCCCGGCGGAGACTGCCGACTTCCACGACTCAATGCTCCACCGGAAGGCCTTCAACCCCCAGGCCGTCCCGGACAGGTGGCTGAAATGCCCACAGCGGGCCATCTATGACTGGGCCCACGCTGCGGGTAGGGTCCGGGCTCTCCGTTCCTGGCAATACCGCCTCCGGGCGCGCCCGGCGGAGCGGGCCCCTCCCTCAAAGGCTCCTCAGCACCCCTTCCCGGCACGAAGTATGCTCCCGTCTGTGGGGCGCTTCACGCGGATGGCCCAGGACATGCTGGGCACCTCGGTCACGGCGGGTCATGCCCTAAAAAGGAGCCTTGTGGCCCTGGGGGAGGCCCAACGCCAACAAAGCCTCCAGGAGATTAAGCGCAGAGCCCTCTGGCGATCGCAGGACACCGGAAACCTCAAGCGCACCCCTGAGCAGTGGAGGGAGGTCCAGCGGCGCAGCCGCGGCCGCCCACGGGATGTCTCCGAGATCCCGCTGGATAGCAAAGCGCTCCTCGACCCCAGGGAGATGCTGTCCGCCCTGTACCTCAGCCGCCAACGGCTCGAGGGCCATAGCTACCGGATACGGGACGATCCGGACCGGTGGGCCCATTTCCAGCGGTATCTGGGGCTCTTGCCGCGGCATGGCCCGCTGGCCCGCGGCGAATACGTCCAGCCCCGCCACCTGTGGGAGGTGCAGTGCGGCAAGGCCCGAGGTGCCAACCTCTGCCTGCCCGAAGCGGACGTCTGCATCGACATCACATGGTACCGGCACTTGCCAGAGGCGGACCAGAGGACCCTCTGCGCCGTGGTGCGTAGCCCCCCGGTCAGCCGCACAGTGGGCCGGCGGGGACGGGTCACCCTGCTCCTCAAAAACCCGGACCAACCAGTCCGGGAGGCAAACCTCCGGGGGATAACTATATCCTCCCACGTGTCGAAGCTGGAGCCCACGGCTTTCTACGCCGTGGCGACGGCCATCTATGAGCGGGCCCTGGGGGGCCCCTGCCTCGTAGGGGGCATGCGGGGGGTGTCCCTCCAGGAGGTGGTGCGCACAGTGCACATGAAACTGGACCAGGCCAGGCTCCAGCACCGGGTGGTGGACGTCCTGATCACGGATCTCGCGAAATATTTCGACGTGATCGCTCAGGACATCCACCCGATAGTGGGGGCCTGGGTAGGCCTGGGGGAGGCTGATCACCTCGCCACCCACACCGAGGGTTTCTCGTACACCCTTCCCTTGGGCCCATGGCAGTCCAGCACCCTGGCACAACTCCTGGGAACCCCCCAGGGGACGATCCAGGGGGTCCATGCAGGAGCTACGGCGGCGCTCCCCTTCATGCGCTTCATGGACATCGCGTACAGGACTAATGTGGTGGAGCCGTTCCGTTTCCCAGGGCCGATGTGGGTAGATGACACTATAGTCATCCTGGAGCGGGGCGACTCACGCCCCATACAAGGGGTCTTGCTGGACCAGCGGACCTACTATCAGGGAATCCTACGGTTGGATGTCCCAGACCGCAAAATCCAACATGGATCGACGTCCGACCCGCAGCCCCTGCTTTCCCCCATGCCGGCTGCGGTAGCCCGCCATCTGGGCCGCACGTGGACAACGGACACCCCGGACCAGCGCCAGGAGGCGCTAGCCGGGGCCCCGGAGATACAGCCCTCCAGCGTCCTGCGATACATGGGGACTGACATATATCTCCAGGGAACGCCCATAGCGCCCCGCAACCTGCCGGAGATCCGGGCGGCCGTCTGGAGGCAGCTCCGCCCCCAGCGGCTCTCCCCGGACGCGGCCATGATGGTCCTCATGGCCAAACTCCCGAGCAAATTGCTCTCCCTGGCCAGCGTGTACCGCCCCACGGCCCGAGTGCACGCGGCCAATGACGCCCTCATGGTCAGGGCGTAAAAACATATGACGGGCATCTCCCGCCACGCCCATACGGACCCGCTCTGGGGGCCGTGGGAACACGGCTGTCACGGCCTGACCCGGTCGGAACACTCGTGGCAGATCGCACTGGTCCGAGAGTGGGTCCGACAGGGGGCCTGGGCCAAAACGGAGTTCCGGGACTCCCAAGCCCACTTCCTACAGACGCACCAGGCGCTCCGGGGGGGGTGCCCGGCGGTGCTTACCCCGGGGCAGTACACCAAGCATCCGAAATGCCCGCACCTCATCGCCACGCTGCGGAAAGTCGTGGACAAGGTGGCTATGCCCATGTGGATGCCGGGCCCCTGCTCAGGAACAACCCCGATCTTGATACGGGGCCCCGAGGGCGGCGGCGGCCCCTGCCCCCCAGGTAGAGGTGTACCCGACCCCGTATGGCAACGTCGTACAGGTGGTCGTCCCCCCGGTCATCTACGAGACCGTACATGCCCTCGGCTACCACCATCTGGGCGACCTCTACACAGCGGACCACCGCGTGCAGCGGGAACGCACCCTGAAGGAGCGGGCGCCGGCCCGCAAGGGAATCCCGGGACTGCGGGCGTGGCTGGCCCGTCATGCGGCCGTCCTGGTCCCCCTACTGCAGGAGCCCCCGCCCAAGGACTGGATCCCGGCCGCCGGGCCCGTCTACCGGGCAGACGTGGTCGTTGGCGGCCGGGCGGCCAGAACCACCCGCCAGGCGACAGTGTACCACAGGGGGGAGCCCCTCCGGGTTACCGCGGCCATGCAGGACACCATGGAAGTGGAACAGTGGATCCCGGAGCTCAGGGTGTGCCGCCAGCCCCCGGGCACGCTGCCCAGCGATACAAGGCTGCACCGCCTCTTAGTAGCCCTCCTGGGAATCCAGGTGCAGGTAGACGCGCCCCTGCATGCTGAGCTGTGGAGCGACCACCACCACCAGTTCCTGGCCCAGCTACAGCTCAGCGGGGTCAGGGCACCCACCATCGTGTGGCTGGCTGCCCCCCCCTACGGACGCCTACTGGCAATGGGTCAAGGCGTCGCAAGCCCCTCTCGTGACGGTCACTACGGCGCTGCCGCCTATCCCCTGGATAGCCATCGCCCCAGCGGCAGTGGCTCTTTTCAAATACCCGGTGGAATTTGTGGCGCACAAATGCCCGGGGCACCCGAATAAGGGGCCCCTCTATTACTCCCTCGACACGGTGGGCACGGTGTCAGCGGAGCTCCGCCACGCCCTGTGTACCCACCTCAGGGAACACCACGGAGACCTGGCCCTCCTGGCGCCACATGGCCGGGCTGCCGACCCCCCCAATGTACTAGTCCCCAAGGCCCAGCCGGGAATCTGGTTCCATGACCTACCGGCATTGGCTACCCTCCGCGGCACTGTCGTGGCGGTGGACGCAAGGACTACGCGCGGGGGTATGGCGATGGCCGGAGTGGCCCAAAACGGGCCCGCGAACTACCAGGCCCAGGTGGCCTCGGCAGTGGGCACCTCCCAAGAAGGAGAGGCAATGATCCTCCTCTCCTATGTCCGCAGGCTAGCGCAACAGCCGGGGGTCTACTGGCTAGTACCGGACTCGGAAGCAGCGGTGGGGGCCCTCCGCACGTACCATGAGGGGGGCCACTGCGGGGATGGTATACACCACCTCTACGCGACTATCCTGAGAGGGCAGCGCCTCTCCCCGGAGTCCGCGATCAATGTCGTGACCACGCCGTCACATTGGATCACGGACCTCAACGTCCGTGTGGATGCGGCGACGCAAGAGCCACCGGAGGTAGACCTGACATGGCTCCTCAGGCGCCCGTACTCTTTCCTCCCCCCGGTACCCTACCGTGACCAGTGTCAGCTCTCCCCATCGGCGCTGAGCGACTGGTTGCAGGATCGGGCCGCGATCCCGGCACAGGCCGGCTATGAGGCCCGATGGGGGGTGAACTATATGCTGGGCGGAGGGCTCCCCCTGGACTGGTTCGACAAGGACCAACAGCGCCACATCACAGCGCACCGTATGGACAACATCCCTACGATGACTGTCCTAGCCCACCGGTCCTCCCACCGCAACACGTTGCTGGACACAACCT
Source organism: Eutreptiella sp. 'Long Island Sound 2002' (assembly GCA_964036045.1). Classification (NCBI taxonomy): domain Eukaryota; phylum Euglenozoa; class Euglenophyceae; order Eutreptiales; family Eutreptiaceae; genus Eutreptiella; species Eutreptiella sp. 'Long Island Sound 2002'. The sequence continues at coordinate 49,736,792 of OZ038389.1, read as the reverse complement.
GCCTCCTCTGTGGGGCGCAGCCGGAAACGGCGCCTCACCTGTGGGCCTGCTCGGCCCAGGCCCATGCGTGGGGGCCAGCCCGCCAACGGCTCGCGGAGTGGCTCGACCGGAGGCTGGGCAGGCGGGCGGCCCCAGTGCGCCACCAGCTGTGGGTGCCGGCGGCCCTAGAGCAGTGGGCGGCGGCCCTGCGGACCCCCTCCATGCAGCGGGCCCACCTGGAGTGCGCGGGGCCCAACGCGCTGGGCACCGAGTTTATCCGCAACGTTGTAGAGGAGTCCATCAGGGTCCGGTACCATCACGCTCACGCTCACGCTCACGCGAAGGCGCGCGCCACACTGCTAAAGGCCCGCTTGGGCCAGGGAAGCACAATGGCGTGGGCGTTGCAGGAGCTGCGCCTGCACCAACAAGCGGAAAGAGAGGGGGTGCAACGGGAGCTCCTAGGATAACAATGGCCGCCACGGCGGTGCCCGCCAGGTTCTTCCAGCCTCCCCCAACCTCCGCCCAAGTGCCACATACCTACACACAACGCGCACACAACACACACAGCCCAGCCCGTTTACCTTTGCCCTTGGGTAGACATCCCGGCCTTTTGCCATTTGGTAACAGCGCCTTCGGCACACCACACCACAACACAACACGACAACTGGGGGTGGCGGGGGCAGTCCAATGGCAGTTGTTGTTTGTGGGCTGCTCCGTTCGTTCCTGCCACTTCCCGTCAGTCCGGCCCAATAAGGCTCACGGCGCCGGTGGGGCAGCCCTCCTCGTTCAATGGCCGGGCGTGTGCGGAAAAACGGTCGAGCCCAGGTAACGGTACTCGTAATCGTACTACAGCACACTATTCACAGCAAAGTTATGAGTTCCCTCACGCATTCTCCTCACCCGATATCCATGCTCCCAAAGGAAGCCAAAGTGAAATATGCATTCCAACAGCAATAAGACATCATCCGCAGAGCACCCGTCTCAAAAGCGGCCCTGGAAACAACCCCCCTCCTAGAAATCTCATTCCTTCTCGTTCCAATCTGTCGGCCGAAGCGATCATCCTACTCACCCAAGTCTATACCTTACCCGTGCATCGCAATATGTCCGTATATCTGTTCTCCTTATCATCAGTGTGTCTTGCCAAAGGGTCACAACGATTCCCAGAGAACCGGGATAATATCGGCTCTAAGAAGAATCTTGGTGTCCCTCTTAATTTGTGTGTGTCCAAGCATCAACCCATCGAACCAACTCGTCAAAACCAAGGTAAGCACAGCGAACAACGAAATGACACAAAGGCAGCAATGTACATCTCCTCCAAAAACCCACATAAGTCAAACCATCGCGCAAACCCGAAAGATCCAGAGCATGACACAAATCTTCCACTCACACCACACAATACATCCAACACCCAATCCTCCACACACACCAAAGAAAACGGAATCGCTTCACCGGTGTAAAGGCATCACATGGTGCTGGGACGCACAGCATAGAAGGTAAAAAATGGCAGGAAAATGCTGAGCATATTGCTCAGGATATTTGGGGATGCTCAGCATTCATGCTCAGCAAATGGGACTCATATTGCAGGGTTGATCTCGGAAGTCCCAGCCAAAATTTCTTCCGAGCTCCCCCGGCACGGTCGGCTGGGAAGCCCATGGAACATTCCTACCAATATCGGTTGCGTTTTGGGGGGCCGATCTGGCTGCCAAAACTTCCGAGCATCTTTCCCAGGGATTTCAAAAACTTCCAGGCGTTTTTCCATCGGTTTTTTGTACAATGAACTACACCGTTCTTGGTTCCCAAATCCCACACCTCAGCAAAGAAACACACAAAAAGGCAAGCATGACGGTTCACTTAACACCTCTACTGCTACCGGAATCCACTGAGATTAGACACCCTGCCCCATTGTTAGAGGGTGGGGGAGGTGGGGGAGGGTTGGGAGAGGGTTGGGAGAGAGTGGGAGAGGGTTGGGAGAGGGTGGGAGAGGGTTGGGAGACGGTTGAGAGAGGGTTGGGAGAAGGTGGGAGACGGTTGGGAGAGGGTTGGGAGAGGGTGGGAGAGGGTTGAGAGAGGGTGGGAGAGGGTTGGGAGAGGGTGGGAGAGGGTTGGGAGAGGGTGGGAGAGGGTTGGGAGAGGGTGGGAGAGGGTTGGGAGAGGGTGGGAGAGGGTTGGGAGAGGGTGGGAGAGAGTGGGGGAGGGTTGGGAGAGGGTTGGGAGAGGGTTGGGAGAGGGTGGGAGAGGGTTGGGAGAGGGTGGGAGAGGGTTGGGAGAGGGTGGGAGAGGGTTGGGAGAGGGTGGGAGAGGGTTGGGAGAGGGTGGGAGAGGGTTGGGAGAGGGTGGGAGAGGGTTGGGAGAGGGTGGGAGAGAGTGGGGGAGGGTTGGGAGAGGGTTGGGAGAGAGTGGGAGAGGGTTGGGAGAGGGTGGGAGAGGGTTGGGAGACGGTTGAGAGGTTCCAGTGGTGCGCTCACCTTTGGGGCTGCCGTTGGGGGGTCCGGGGCTTTTACCCGGACCTCCGGCCCTCCCTGGCTGTTGGCCGGAGGCGTACATTATACAATACTGTGGTTCTTTCAGTAACGTACGTACATTACTTGATACATACACATCTGGGGCCTGAGGGGGATGGCGCCCCCCCTTGGTTCCAAACAAATTCGTCTCCGGGCGGCCTCCCCTTGATTCACTATCGTTTCGGGACCGTTCCGAGGTCGCCCTGCATGGCAGAGGCAGGGACGGGGGGGCCACCCCTTATTTCAGAACTGTATCGGTGCATCAATGTCTTTCCACCCTGCCTGGGCGGAAGACCAGGGACCGGGGGGCCACCCCTTATTTCAAAACTGCATCGGCATATCAAGGTCGTTCCACCCTGCATGGGCGGAGGACCCGGGACCGGGGGGCCGCCCCTTATTTCATTCCCGCTCTGGCAGATCAAAATTCCTCCGCCCCTGAAAAGCCTGATGGGGGGTTTCGGGTTGAGCGTTGGGGTGGCCCACCAGCAAAACTGACCCTGTTGTTATTCACATACCTAGTTCATGCCTACGGCCATGGTCAAGGAAGCAAGGTGCAGAATTGGGCAAGAGAAAAGGGGGGGGGGGGCAAGTCTGATATGGGGGGCAAAGCGCATGTCTGATATTTTTTGGGGGGGGGCAAAGGCCTATCATGGGGGGCTTGGGGGGTTGGGGGTTGGGGGTGATGGTCCATAAAAGTCTGAAGTCTGAAGTCTGATAGCCTATTGGGTTACTATACCCATAGCTGGGCACCAAGGATCAAACTGCAATTGCACATGTCAAAACCAAAAGTGCAAATTCACAAAGGAGCTCAAAGGGGAAGCAGTCATGAGCTTGAGCACAGTGTTCTCCATGCAATTTTGTAGGCAAAGCAAACAAAGGGTAGACAAACATTAGCTTCAACGTACTGTTCTCCATGGCATCTTGCAGGCAAGGTAGGCACCAAGCATGCAACCAAAGTTCCACTACGTTCAGGCTAAAAAATTTCTTCCGAGCTCCCCCGGCACGGTCGGCTGGGAAGCCCATGGAACATTCCTACCGATATCGGTTGCGTTTTGGGGGGCCAATCTGGCTGCCAAAACTTCCGAGCATCTTTCCAAGGGTTTTCGAAAACTTCCAAGCGACGGACCGAAGCATATCGCATGCACGTCGGTACAGATTTCCTAAAATTGCCACCGGTAACCGGACAATATTGGTCTCTCTTTCAATGTTCTGTGCTGGGCACCGGTGGTACATGTGTCTAAGAAGCACGTACAGAATGAAACTATTCCCTTCCAATCAATACCAGACAATCCAACCCCATAGGACTCCACTCATAACCCACAACCTGCCGACATGATATCACCAGTGGTCCCACAATGTCCGACGAATCAAAGCACCAGTCCACGCCCCCACCTGTCCCACCGGCCTTGCTCGACCCCTGCATGCGCCCCGAAGAAGCAAAGCACCACTTCCAAGAGTGGGCAAGTGCCCAGGCACAATCCCCAGACATAGCTGAATCCATTGAAGAACACAGAATGAAAGAATCCGATGACTCCGAAGATCCGCCATCCCCAAACTATTCGCCACCTCCGTATACCCCGACGCATGCCTCAATCAAGACGCAGCAGGAATATGGCGAAGGAGATTATTACTCTGCAGACCGGGATGAGGAATGGTATGAAGAATGGAATGAGGAATGGAATGAGGAAGAGAATGAAGAATGAAGAATGGGACGACGACTGGTACGACGAGAGCTAGAGGATGGAACGGGCAACCCCGCTTGCGGCGAGAGAGAAGGACAAAGGCAAAGACAAAGAGCTATCCCCGCATGCCCAGCGCATCCAGCAGAGCAGCCGGGCTCCGCATCACCACCAATCCTTCCGGATCGCGTTCTTTCTTTGTGCAGGGGACCGGGGATCATCTTCTTGGTGCGCAAAACGATGGTGACTGGTGGAGTATGGCGAGCGGTGATACGGATCCGGGCTGCTTTGCTCGGTACGCTGGGCTTGTGGGGATCGCTCTTCATGGTGCGGGGACCAATGGTGACTAGAGGAGTACGGCGAGCCCTCCTGCCTCCCGATCATGCCCTATCAACCCACACAAAAAAAATCAAGCAGAACCCCAGCAAAATCTAAAGAATCAAAGCGGGCAAGCCACGGGGCGGCTACCAAAAGGAGCCAGTCCGAGGTACGGTGGCCGGCGGTGGGTGTGCAAAGTCCTCATGAGGGCGTGACAAATATATCGTCATGCCGCCACACATGAGGTGACTGCTATACTCCCTGGGGAAACACCCCCCCGAATATACACCGCCCAGCCAATACCAACACCAATACCACAACATGACACAATACAATACAACACACCACACAACACCACATCACACCACACTACAACACAACACAAAACAACACAGCACGGCACAGCACAGCACAGCACAGCATAGCACAACACAGCACAGCACAGCATAGCACAACAACACAGCACAGCACAGCATAGCACAACACAGCACAGCACAGCACAGCACAGCACAGCACAGCACAGCACAGCACAGCACAGCACAGCACAGCACAACAACACAGCACAGCACAGCACAGCACAGCACAGCACAGCACAGCACAGCACAGCACAGCACAGCACAGCACAGCACAACACAACACAACACAACACAACACAACACAACACAACACAACACAACACAGCACAACACAAGACAACACAGCACAGCACAGCACAACACAACACAGCACAACAGAACACAATCTACACCATCAACAATGATGGTGCAGGACATCCATAGCTTTTGTGGGTTGACCAGGTTGATGTTTACCCCACTTGGATTTGGCTGTGTTTGCAAACGGTTGACCGGTCAACCGGCAGCCCGTGGACACCATCCAAACAAGAGCAAACCCTGTGATGCACAAGCGTCCTGCCCATCTGTCCCACAGCGACACACCTGGTCTCAGGACCAGTGAGCGTCGAAGAACACGTGGGCCCACGTGACCCAGTGGCGGTCGCGGTGGGAAGCGACGTGGCAGTCAAAGTGGCAGTGAAGGGGCTGCCGGTGGGCTCCACCGTCCCGCCCTGGGTCGCGATCGGCGTCTGCGAGGCACTTCCGGAGACTGAGACCGTCTGAGTCGCCTGCGCTGTCTGTGTCCGGGTGCGGGTGGCCGTGCGTGTGAGCGCAGGCGTGCCTGTGGCCGTGGCACTGCAAACGTGGGACACGGTGCTGGAGGTCGTGGGGCTTGGGGTGGCTGCACGGGAGCCCGTGGGGCTTGGCGTTCTGGTCGCGGTGGCTTGGCTGCTGCTGGACGTGGACACCGACGGCGACAATGTGGCCGAGCCTTCCGTTGTGCTGGTGGCCGTCGGAGTGAAGGACGTGGTGCGGGATATCGTGAAGACACCGGTGGCTGTGGCCTTGGGGGTCCTACTCGGGGCTAGTGATGGGGATCTGCTATTGCTTGGGCTGAGCGTCTGCGTCCCGGACAGGCTCGGCGATACAGAGATCCGGCGGGTGTGGGATGGGGACGAGGTGGGGGTGATGGAGCCAGGGGCCGTGCGAGAGGCCGCAGCACTGCAGGTTGGCGTCGGGGTGCCAGCGACGGTGGGTGAGATACTGGCGGTTGGGGTGGGGGTCGCACTGACACAGGGAGACGGCGTGTGGGAGGACGTTGGTGTGGGGACGGCGGAAGGCGGGAGAGTTGGGGTGGCGGGCGGCGTGCGGGTGGTCGAGGGTGTCGGGGTTTGTGTCGGCGGGAATGTGCTCGTGCCGGTGGCGGTTGCCGAACGGCTGAGGGTCGCGCGCATGGTCACAGAGGGCGAGGCCGTGCGTGTGGGGGACAGCGTGCGGGTCCTCGTGCTCGTGGCCGACGCCTGGCCAGAGGCCGTGGCGGTGGAAGTGGGGCCGGGGGTGGCAGTCCGGGAAGGAGTCAAGGTTAACGTCACAGACAGGGTGATGCTTGCCGTGGGGACCGGGGGGCGCGTGGTGCTGAGGGTCATAGTGGGCGGCCTGGATGCCGTTGGGGTCCCGGTCAGGGACAATGTAGGGGTGGAAGTGCGGGTGCGGGTCTGTTTCGCGGACGGGGTCCCGGTGGGGGTGCGGGTGGGGGTGCACGAGGCACTCACAGAGGGAGAGGCAGAGGACAGGCATGTGGGGGTCGTAGCGGAAGTGGGTGTGGCAGGAAACGAGGCTGTTGCAGTTTGGATGGAAGTGGGCAGCCCCGAGGTCGGCGTCGATGTTGGGGTTGCAGTGCGCGTTATCGGCACGTACTCGTAACAGATCTTCTTCTCAGGCTCGGGGGATGAGAGTTGGCTGGTGGGCTGGGGCTTGACGCTGTTCCACCAGTCCCACCATCGCGTGACAAAGCTGCTCCTCGGCACAGGAGTGGGAGTGGGGGTGGCCGTTGCTGTTTTTGATGGACACGGCACTTGCCTTCTGTAGTAGCCTGTGACGGAGAAGAGGGGCATGGTGCTAAACCAATGGGTCGAGGCCGCGTGTTGAGGGGGGGAAGGGGGGGCTGCTGTCACGCTTGGGGGGCAGGGCAACGTTGGAGGGGAGAGGGCGGAGGATCTTATGCTGGCCAGTTCCCTAATTGGTGGTTTCTGTGCATGCGCAACGCTCATATCAGTGGAGATTTGTGATGGACAATGTAATGGACCCATGAACCATGTTGATGGTTTCTGCGTATGCATGCGTGTGTGCAAGGGTGCCTTTTGAGTATGAAATGCAATCTTACAAAGTTGGAGCAAACAACTCAACAGTGGTGGCTGAGAACGGGTTTGGTAAAGTCAGGTGGCGAGTTCAAAAACTGTCAAAAAATGGCCCATGTGCACAATGCCCCTGGCTGAAATTGTGTAAACTGAGTATTCTGCACAACACACAGCGAATACGTACAGAAACCCTGCAAGCTGGGCAGAACAGCCAGTGGAATACTCCCCCCAGCCAGCGGCGCCTGTGATCTTCCGAGGAACCTGACAGCACATCTATTTGCTCCTGTACTGCCCTGTTTTCATTGTGTCAGACTTCAGCAGGTAGACTTGCGCCGTCCTCAGCGCCAGTGACACGCAGGCATGCACCAGGAGCCTAGTACCAACCTGCAATGGGCGTTAGGCTTGGACTGGGACTTCCACTTCCACTTCGACTGGCGGTTGCACTTGCGGTGATAGCTGAAAATCACAGCAGGGATGAGCAGGGCGCACAGGGGCAAAACGGCAGGATGCGGCCAACTGCTGTATTCATCTGATACACTGAGAAATCGCACACATGCATGCCATGATGCAGCATGGACCATTGGGCTCTCGCATCGGGAATGTATCTCTCACGGGAGGGGGATTCCCAGCCCCGAAAGCCCCTCCCCCTCATCCACCCTCCCACAATGACGATTACGATTACCATTACGATACCGGTCTGCCGAAACACCGGAAGCCGGCAGCGACCACCATACTGTCCCCCAAACCCAGGTCAGGCGGTGCTCCCAAAGTTCCACTGCAGCGGTTTTTTTCGTCGTTTCATCATCTCACCCCCACCAAAATCATTAAGTCCATCCCATATCCTTCCCTGTCTCGCATACCACACGGTACAATCCAGTAAATGTTGTTATCCTGATTCGAAGTCCTCGGAGAGCATCCATCGGGAGCGCCAGACCCGTCGAGTGGTTTGAAAGAGACCATGCACCTGCACGAATCTCCATTGCTGTAGATGTAGCCACCGCACTGCGTGTTTGCCATCGCTTGCCTGCACAACGAAAAGATACCAGATTTGCCATTGGCACCGGCGGCACACAGTGCCGGGTTCTGCTGAGCTGTGCGTCGGATGCACTTGTTTTTTACTGAGTTCTGGGTGTGACAGGAGCGAGTATCACTGGGCGGCAAATAGCACAGGGCTGCTTCTTAGCAAAACTCAACAGCCGTACCGGACACCAGTAGCAAGTCTGAAAGGTACCGATGCTCCTTGGCTGTCTTGTCTGCTTTACAGATCCAAACGGTCAGTGCAATACTCACACATCCAATGGCACGCTCGGTGACTGAAGTGTGCGGTGCAGCGCGCAGAAGGCACCCTCAGTGGGCGATGAACCAGGCAAAGCCAAGGTTCTTCTTCAAGGAGCTTGGCACTTACAGACCGCCCTGGTGACACGGCAACCAATGCCCCACGCCCTGACCCTGCATACAGTGACATGGCACACTGCCCTTTGTAACCCCAAGGGCACTCCCTGTCCCCAGATAGCAATCATACTCGACGCACTCTTGGACGCTCCTGACAGGCTCCAAATTGATCCGGTTCGTGCAAAATGTATCGGCAGCCACCATCGCAAAGCAATCTGCAGAATTCGAAGTGCGAGCGTGCGCTTGCCACATGCCGTTCTGTCTCGAGCACGTCGAGCATCCCCTGTTGATGGTTCCTCCCGAGATGGCGCCTGGCCGAGGCGCAACATCCGCTCAAATTGAAAGCGTACACACCAATAATATCAATTGGAGCAAATTATCGCCCGTCACGCACATAATTTCTCTTTTTAAGGGCGAGCTCCCCGCGTGCTCGTAAACCATCAGAAAATAGAAAGTATTTCGGTGTAGACAACGGAATGTCAACAGCTCTTTAGCTTAATCAAAGATGAACTGGACAACTGCTTTGGTTGCCTTGGAGCTCAGAATAGCACATACCAGAATTTCAACCATGAGAGCATCGATGTGAGAACCCATGGCTTGCTGGCAGGAGTTCGTTGTGCCTGAGTGTGGTGACGAGGATTCCTGCACCGTGTGCCACAGTGCGCACGGTGGGGCATGATTCTCCAAGGGCCCATAGGCAGAGGCAAAATGCAATGGGCTGTTGTGAAAAATTGATGAAATATTCCCCTGCAGTAGGTGCGCCAGGGCCCATACAAGTACAGTTGGGTCCCAACAGGACAGAATTCGTCGTTTTCGGGCCAACATGGGTCGGCTGCAAAATCGTGCACCATTTGGGTGACCCATGCCAACCCCTGGGCAGCCCTGGGCCACGCGTGGGTCATCCATCACTTGGTGACAAACAAGCACATGCCAACCCGTGGGGAGCCATGCAGTACCAGTTGGTCCCCGTTGTGGTGCCCACGGGTCTTTCCATCGCCCCTTCGCTTTGAAATGGTCTTCTGGCCTACGTTTAGCTCCAATCGGGACATTGTGCTGCGAAGGTACGCACGATGCAAAATCCCAGGGGTGCGCGCACGATGCGTGGGACTCCCCCACCGCGTGCGGGTAACCCTTGTACGTCATTAAATGCCAACCTCTACCCCGAATGATTCGCTCCAAGGAGGAAGGGGTGGTGGCATGAAAGAGGCAAGAGCACACCGCATTGGACCCCTGTGAAGGTTGAGAGGGGAAAATGTGCCGTTCCCGACGCCGGATTAGATTGCAGACCATCCCACATTTCTGGTCTACGCACCCACTCGTCCTCGTCGTAGGTTGGGGATGGCAATGACTTGTCCACTCGATAGGCGAACCCCTCCTTGTAGACCCAGGAGCTCCCACTTTTTTTGCCGTACGCGTCCACGACAGTGCCATCTGACATCAATTGGATGTACATCTCCCCATGCTTCAGGTCTAGATTGGAGGCTGCGAAATGGTGATTGATGTGCGCCTGCAGCCCAAAGAACTGCCCAAAGCCGTTCGCTTCGTCCTTGTGCCAAATGGTCGCGTGCAGGTAGGTGCCGGCCTGGACATCGCCTCCCTGGCGGAAGTGAAAGACAGAAGAATGGCTTCGATGTCACTGATGGGTTTTTCAGTGTTAGTGGCTGTCAGGAACCTACCTGTTGATCGTGTCCCCGGACCCGAAGCACCTTGACCTAGACGAGCACGTAAATCGAACCGCCAAAAGCGGTCTGTCGGCAATCACAATGCACCGCTCTGGCCATTCCACATGCACGTGGCTGCGCAAGGCGGTCCGTGCCCGTTGTCCAATGCTGAAAGTATTAGGCCGGCTGGCCATCTGCATTAAGCTGCATGATCTATGCAAAAGGGTGGACAATCGATGCTGTCCGTGATGGACACATCCTGAAAAGTAAAAATCCTTAAAAGTGACGGGAAAATTGAGCCACACTTTCTATGGTGAAGGGCAAGGCCCAAGGTCGGCTCTCCTTACTGAGGGGGACACCAGTTGAGGGAAAGGTGTGATGAGGGTCTAATTTGCTCAGGTCCACACAGCACCCCGCACTGCAAGGTACATCCAAATTATTGATTGCGCCCAGCGACCTAAACTACTGGAGTCCAGTGCATCTACAACTGAGCTACCACCACGTTCTATCATTACTGTTTAGCAGAGGGTACAAAGCTTGAACTTGATGTCCAGAAAAAGTATGGGAAAAATTGCGCCACAATCCTTAAAAGTGATGGGGAAAATTGTGCCACAATTGGGCGTACTAAAGATGTCCAGACGGTATTTTCCCCATACTAAACCCCCCCCCCCCTGCAGGACATGGTTCCAAAAGTTGCGGAAACAACAGGAGATTCACCAAACGTGGATCTGTTGATCAAGTGAACCCTGGACAGAACCCTGACCTGGAAAGATACACAAATCGACAAACGGAAGCAGCCCATCAGCAAATTACAATGCACTCACTGGATGAAAACCGTGCCAAAACATAGGTGAAAAATGTAAGTCGTGTACAAAAAAACCGTATAGTCGTGTAATTTTTTTTTTATGCTGTAAATGCGTGTAATTTTTTTTTTTTGCTGTAAGTCGTGTGAATTATAAAAAAAAATTGAATTTTTTAATTTTTGCGGTAAGTCGTGTAATTTTTTTTTTTTTGCTGTAAGTCGTGTAAATTATAAAAAAAATTGAAAAATTGAAAGAAATCCAACCTTTGCAATACATGCGCAATATGTACAGCTGCCGGTTCCGTACGGCACCCCATAGCGACCTTAACGATGGGACGCCGAGTCCACAAAGCACATAGTACTCTGCGTGGCCACCAATTAGTTGGGACTCGGCCAATATAACATAGTTTCACATGTTGTCATTGGCACTAGACTCAAAATCAGGCCCAAGAGAAGAGTCCTGACAGGGCCATGGCCAACATCCAGTGTGCCTGCACTGGGAACAAAATCAGGCTCAAGAAAAAGAGTCCCGACAGGGCCATGGCCAACGCTACTGCCACCATTATAGGCCACCAAGGCACTGGCATGGGGCCAATATTATAGCAATCTTATACGCTCCACCATTGGTACACCAAACGGCGGAGGAAAATACAGCCCACAAAACATGCACCCGCTACAAGTAGTTGCAGAATGCACGCTTGTAGATCAAGTCCGTTTTTGTGTCACCGGACTTGGGCTTTGCACCAGGATTGGCGTTAAGCTGACAAGCGGCGCGCAACTCTGGAACTACCTGCTTGCACAGGTCATCAATGAAAAGCTGGTCACGCTCCAGCTGGCCAGATGCATCTGCTGGGTAGCCATCCGGCACCTTGCGCCACTCTCCACGGATGAGGACCTTGGGACGGGTGTCCTCCTCCTCGGTGGGAGTGTCCACGGAAGGTTGCGGCCTGGCCTCCGGGCTTTCCACGCTCTGCTCGGCGGAGGCCTCCTTGCCTTCGAGTGGGGTGGGGGTGGCCTGAACACTGTCCTCCTTAGCCGAAAGTGCACCTTCAACTTGGGTGCTGGGGGGGAAACCAGGAGGGCCAGCAAGCTCGATCACGCCCTCCACATCATCACCGGGCGCTTGAGCGACCCGCACAGCACGATCAGCGTTAACAATGCTGAGCACATAGTCCACAAAACCGGCACCCATTGGGACAAGGGGCACATTGGAAAAAGTACCCCGGTGCTCCACCACCTGCTTTGCGATGTTCAAGCTTTGAAAACCACAAGACCAACCGTCCGTTTGGAATCCCAAGGCGCGGTGCTTGGTGGTTCGCGAAAGCTTCTTCAAGGCCGACAAGAAAGGACGGATCAAATGAGTGGAGCTTAGGGGTTCCCAAACCCAAATAGTGAAAAGCTCCAACCAGACGCGACAATCGAAGGCACACACAAACCAGTGCAACCCTTCCTTGTCATTGGAATTAACCACAAAAATGTGGCGGCGGCACCACCTCACCCCTGCCGTATCGGGGATCCCCACCGCTGCAGAGCGGGGGGCAAAATCAGAAGTGGCCCACAAGTGGGCAAATTGGCTACCTCACCCCTGCCGTATCGGGGAGCCCAACCGCTGCAGAGCGGGGGGCAGAATCAGAAGTGGCCCACAAGTGGGCAAATTGGCTACCTCACCCCTGCCGTATCGGGGAGCCCCACCGCTGCAGAGCGGGGGGCAGAATCAGAAGTGGCCCACAAGTGGGCAAGGTGGCTACATAACCCCTGACGCTTTTTTTTTCTGCTGTAAATGCGTGTAACAAAAAACCGTCAGGTCGTGTAATTTTTTTTTTTTTGCTGTAAGTCGTGTAATTTTTTTTTTTCGCTGTAAATGCGTGTAACAAAAAAACCGTCAGGTCGTGTAATTTTTTTTTTTTTGCTGTAAGTCGTGTAATTTTTTTTTTTTCGCTGTAAATGCGTGTAACAAAAAAACCGTCAGGTGGTGTAATTTTTTTTTTTTCGCTGTAAGTCGTGTAAGCCGGCTTACACGACTTACAGCGAAAAAAAAAAAATTACACGACTATACGGTTTTTTTGTTACGCGCATTTACAGCGAAAAAAAAAAATTACACGAATTACAACATACACTCCTATGTTTAGGATCGATGGAGAGATCCACCATGTTGATACAGTGTAGGAAGGGACTGCAACCAGCCTCGGTTGTGGGGCCTTTTGCATGGGTCATGCAGCTTGATGCATTTTTTATGCTCCCGTCTTGCCCCTGTTTTCACAACACTAATCATCTCATCCCTGACCATGATGCTGACAGCCCAGCAGCCACCTGCTTCTGCAACACAGTCGGATGGGCTGCAAGCCAAGCACCTGCAGTACGCCTTTCACGGAGACATGGCAATGCCTACGGCTTTTTCGCTGCTTATGAAGCCTAGGCGCGATTCTCTGGGCCCTACTCTCAAGGCATGGCTGTCTTCTGATGCCCACGGGGCGAGGTGGCAGCAGGCAAGGGATTCGAGAATGGTGAGGGAGAGAAGAAAAAGAACCCTGTACTCGTCGAGAGTCACATGCAGCGTGTCTTGTGGTTTGTTAGGGTTGTACTTCTTCCCCTTCTCAATCCACAGGATGGTGTATTTCGCCAAACCCCCAACGGGAATTGTCCGCCGAGCGAACAGCTCAACCGCGCTGAACGAGGCCTTCGAGGTGCTGTCCAATTCCTTGTAACTCGCGACGCCCGAGATCACAAGCGACGGGCACACGAGATCGCTCACCCCTGAGGACACGGAAAAGCGACTTGCTGAGTTACAAATTGTTTGTGTGTCAAAAATGATGTGTGTGATACAACTTCTGCCTGGGTTGCAATACCTTGTTCAGAGGTTCCTCAGAGGGTAGCGTCTCTTGAACAAGGTGCGCGGGCGGTACTCTGAAGTGGTGGGTTGGCACCTTCTTGGGTTCTAATCGCTGACTACACCCGGGGTTGTCCAAAAATCTGTCAACATTATGCTTTTCTCTTGCAACCGGCCGACGGCTCAGGTGTACATAGGTATCATTGCCGAGACATCCATGCCCATAGCCTTTAGTATTTGATGAGGAGCTGTGGGTCAGGAAGGCGTTGGTGTGGCTAAAGCTTCAAAGGGCCCTGAAGCTTGGTCACACTCTGCGATGTGCCCTGCACAGCCAACAGGCCATGCAGCCAAGTACATCCGCAGGAAATGGCAATGCGAGTGTCAGACGTGTTAAAACCCGATTAGAAAGCTGGTTCCAAGGGACAAAACTACTGTGTCTAATGGTGCAGGGGGCAGAGGTGAGGGCATCGCTGGCAGTAGGTCGACGCACACAAGAAGGTCTACAATGTTATGGGGGACTCTGTCAATTGTACAAAATTGTATCATGGGAGGTGTGTGTCGGGGAACCTATAAGCTGGACAAACTCCGCAGGGGCAGGGTCTTTGGTCTCTCACATTGGACCTTTTTTCAGGGGGCGGCGGGGGTAGTCCTTCGTGTTGTCCAAGAACCTCCTCACATTTGATGATGCCATAAAAAAAGCAAGCACAGCACAACCAAACAATATGGCGTAGCTTCTTTTGTGCTCATTTCAGTGATCAGTGCTGCGTTTGCCAATGGACCAGTCTCCAACATGGGAAATGCACCCTGTGGATCCAGTCCCCGTGACACCAGTGACATGAAGGAGGTCAACTTCCAGTGTGGCCACAAGATCTTTGCGGAGAACCGGTATTCCTCGTGCCTTTTACCTCTGAACCTCTAAAAAAGGCTACCCGCTGTTTGCGACACCAGAGTTATGTTGATTAAACATCATGGTGGAGACATGAGCTCACTTCTAAACGACCTCAAACTTTCTTTTGGTATGTTTCAGCGCCAGCTGTGTGCTAAGTGCCATAACTCCCTTCCTGCTGCCCCACAGCCCCCCCATAAATGGCTGGTGAATAGGCCCTCAGCACGCAGACCCGGAGGCAGGCACACCGAGGGCCGCCACAACGGCTAATGGAGGGCCGTCAAGGGCCCCATGCTTTACAGAGAAGCGTAAACACAAATCTATTGAGAAGGGCTGTGTTGACATGAGCGGCGGACTCTTCTATGCCTCACACTGACCCATCAACACACTGTTGTCCAGGAGGGGTGATAGTGGTGGTGATCAAAAAAATTGGGAAGGGGCCAGGGGGAACTTATGGGCCTCACTGATCAGTGATACCCTGCAACTGCAACTGCACAGGCAGTGAAACCTATGATGACACATGAATTCGAGGTTCCACTTACAGTGTGGCAGTGAAGTGCAATGGTAGTGTCTTCTGTGGAGATACTGCCGCAAAACCCCCCTCCAACCACCTACATGACGTGGCGCACCTTATGGGGTTGCGCTTCAATAAGACAAGACTGAGATGTGCCATGGAGCAAACATTATGTTGCTGAAACCTTGATTTGGCAGCACCAGGATCTTCCTGTCTGCCCCCCCTGTGGTGACTTACCTTGGCCATGTGCTGGCCCACCCCTCATACGAGGAGACTGCCTGGGAGATGGTGACCATACAGTTGCAGCACGACTTGGCTGCATACAAAACGCTGCCGCTCAACGGCTATGAAAAGGTGACCATTATGAACCCGTCCCCATACCACGCTGGACCTATAGGGGCCTCTTCCTGGGTAGTAGACACTGCATGGCCCAGTGGGTGTTCAAACTGGCCTTCCGTGCGAATGTCACTTTGGCCAAGTGTGATCCATCTGGTGACATAGGACGACCACAGTTGCCGCAAGCCCAGGCCCCCCTCGTGGAGGTCGGTGGTGAGGCAATGGCGGTTCATGCATTTCTCAATACCTGGTGTATCCTTCAGGTACTGCAGGAGTATGTCAACCGACTCACATTTACCCAGTAAAAATACAGCGACGCCGTCCGCGCATTAAGCGGAACGGTGGGCCAGCGAATAACCCAGCCATGGAGGCAGCACCCTCCCCACAGGCTTAGACAACTCAGAGAGTTCCGAGGAAGACCCGGAACTGCAAGCTGGAAGGACACAGGTGGCCCTGAGTCGATTAGATAACAGTAGCCTGAACCCCCCAGACGAGCCCACACACAACCAAACGGCGCAGGTAGCCCGCAAACTACCGCACACAACACAAATACAAGGCGTCACCATATACCACACAGGAGAGCCCACCACCACACGGTGGTACGCTGATGGCTCCAAACGATGGCTTCAAAACGGCAAAGGCATACCTGCACAAATCATGCACATGAATAGAAGCCAAACGTGTAATATCGGCATCATGTTCCAAAATCATCATCATCGAATGGGGCTTGCATAACAAGAAAAATAATATCTGTGTGGGAGAGGGATTGAGGTGACCGGTTCTCCCTAAAAACTCATTGCAAAGTGCACCCTGTACCAAGATAGAATTTCTGAAAATGCTGTAAATCAGCAACATGGGATGACATGCCAAAACAGTTGAATGGCTAACCTCCTTGGCAAACGCTCTGAAACGTCCTCGAAGAAACTGGGACCAATGTTGGCCACTATTTTCTCCTATGAACCCTATTGTGGTCCAGAGAAGATTTCCAAATTGGACCTCCCAAGCCTATATGGGTAACTCATGTTGCTTTAAATTCCAGATATATTTGAACATTCATCAAATGCTGACTGCAGCTGAAACCAGGCCTGGCTTAGACAATAGGTTCCGTACACCCCAAGCCAGTGGGCTGCCCATGATAAGTCACTCCCCACACGGGTGATCCGCACTGCCCATCTGCGGTACAGGGGACCATGTATCCAAGTTTGATCACGCAGTTTACAGTTCAGATTGCGCATATAGCAGGATAGTCTTGTGCTGATCACAGGCATTCAGACATGATTGTTTGCCGCCATCTTGGTGTTGATGGTATATTAAAATTGGGTGCATTGTCTGGAACGCTCTCTGTAGATGGTAGGTCCATTGCCACGGGAGACTATGGTCAAGAGGTTGCAGACTCTTCTGGTATTTGATGCATGGTAGTGCGGCATTAGCTACCACACCAAAACAACAGCAGGGCAACCGCTGCGCAGAATCTCAAAATGTCACATGTGTTTGCACTGGATTATCGTAGATTCATGTTCATGAAACAGCAGACCAATGTCAGTCCATCTTTTTGTTTGGATCAAAAGGGCTCAGCGTGTTCATCAGCCTACTGCTCAGCAGTGCCATCAGCCTACTTGGGGCAAGCAAAAATCTAACAGTGATTGATTTTGCATGACTATGCAAATCAGGGTAAGCCAATGGAACACAGCTCCCGGCTGGTTCCCCTTGGTTTCCCAAGATGTGGGACTTCCCTCGGTGGTAAGCACTTCCCATTCAACAGGGTCCCACTGTATTTTGTGGTGTTTGGGTAGAGGTCGGAGTGGTGGTGTTCCATTCTTCCATTGGATCTTTGCGGTGGAAGAATAGCTATTGGCATACATGTCCTGTAACCTGTCGGCATGGGTTTGTCTTCCCTTGGCTCTTGGTCCTAGCTATTGGCATAATCGCTAGGACATAGCTAGGATATATTATATGTCCTATGGGTTCGTCTAGTGTTGTAGTATCTCGGAGAACAAAAGTGGTTTTTCTTGCAACCTGGTTGCCTTTTTTTTTTCAACACGCATGGTCAGTCTTCAATTTTTCCAATTCTTTGCAAATATGGGCAACCTCGACCAAAGCCCCAATCATGCAAGTTGCCAATGCAATGTTGCAGAAGTGGTTTGGAATGGACATGTTACCGACATTGGGTGCCATGACAAGGGAAGCACCTTGCGTGCTGACACTTCTCTGCGTTGTTGTGTTCAGTTGAGTTGCACTACAATGTGTCTGCCTCCAAATGATAAGTCACTACCCCGGTCTTTCCCTCATCGCATTGTTGCTGTAGTTTCTTCTGTGTGTCCAGGAATGCCTACCGAAGTACTTGCAACGCATGGCGGTACTTTTGTTTGGCGGCTATGGCCCCATAGCATATTGGCAGCACAAAGGAATTCAAAACATATTTATATATGCTTTTGCGCTTTGGCAATAACTGGCAAGCATTGTGTACTGAGAGGGCCATGACGCAGGTTTCGGAAAAACCAACATGATCCTAACCTCATGCAAAACTCAATCACTTCGACTTCAACCAGTACCGAATGTTGCCTTGAATTCGCCACTCGTCCGTGGTTGTTGAATGCTTCTTGGGCAGGTTGAGGTCAGCTCAAGGATAGGGCACGCCAAAAATCAGTAGGCCCGACCCATCTTCAGCCCCAATAGTCGGAACACCCCTCTCTTTGACGTTCCCGTGAAATTGTTGTGTCCGCCCCTCGAAGCTCGTGTCACGATAAAGGGGGGGGGGCAGACATGGAATCTACCATCCCCACTGTGTAAAAGGATGCATGTCTTCTTATTTATTTGCGTCTTCTTATTTGGTGTGTCTTCTTATTTTGAAACCCCTCCCCTTTGACACCCAAGTCTACTTTGTTTCTGGGCTGTGTCAGGGGTGTGCGCCCGCCAGCAACAGACGGCAGCTCCCCACAAAGCGACTGGAATTATGGGAATTATGGGGACTTATGGGGAATGCGGGTGGAATTATGGGGAATTATGGCAAAATATGGGGAATGCCGGTGGAATTATGGGGAATTGTGGGGAAATATGGGGAATTATGGGGGAATTATGGGGAATTATGGGGGAATTATGGGGAATTGTAGCGGAATTGTGGGGAATTATGGCGGAATTATGGGTAATTATGGTGGAATTATGGGGAATTATGGGGAATTATGGGGAATTATGGGAAAATATGGGGAAATATGGGGAATTATGGGGGGTTGATTGCCTTGATGCTAAACTTCTTCATTTGCTTCGCCACCTGCCTCTGGGAAATGTATTCTCTATTTCTCGGGTATAGGTAGGAGAGTCGCACATAAAGAATATTGTCGTGAGGATGAAAATCTCACACGTCTATAGAAACAAGGGGCCACACAACAAGAACAAACAATAACCAGCAACAGAGGAAATGACACCATAATTCCACCATAATTTCCTAGAATTACCCCATAATTCCCCATCATTCCACCATAATTCCCCATAATCCCCATCATTCCCCCATAATCCCCCATAATCCCCCTATAATTTCCCATAATTCCACCATAAGTCCCCATACTCCTCCCAGAGTTCCCCATAGTTCCCCATCATTCCACCACAATTCCTCACAATTCCACCATAATTACCCATAATTCCACCATAATTCCCCATAATTCCACCAATATGCTGTAGCCTTTAGGAATTATGGGAAATTTCCCCGCCACTGCCAAACGAACTTGTACCGCCAGTGCCACCAGGAATTTGGCGGGCGCACGTTTGAATCCCTTTTGTACCAGTGCCACCTGAGACACATCATGGAAACATACACATGTGATGCTTATGTTGTTGATATGAACAAAGGCAACATGATGAACTTGTTGTGGACGACATGTGGGAACCAAACACAGATGGGGATGAGGAGGACATGAGTGTCACTGAGGTCCCCCGGTCCCGGTGCTAAGTTTGATGAGGAGGATGACGGAACAACCCCGACCAGAAAAACCAATTGTTTAACCGTTGGCAAAAGCAACCGGTACATGCCACCTTTGCACATCAAACGACGCATCGTGACCATGCACAACAATGGGCGTGATTTTGACAGACATGGAGCGCATGACCCGTGTAAACAAATGCTACTGCTCTCCATATGTGCAACCCAAAATTGTGAAGATTTGGGTGAACCTAGATGAGATACCAGCATCTTTAGCTAGCATCATGGGCAGTCCAGTCACTCTGGAGCATAAGAATGCACAAACCGGGCTGAATAAAAAATCAATGTGGTTGACCTATTCAAGGCTTTGGGGTATATGAACCAAAAGGATGCCAAATTGAGGGTTCCCTACCAATTTGTTGCTCGTGTACAGCCCCAGGCTCTTGTTGCTATGCTTCAAAACCCAAGCCAAAAGCACGGCCCAAGCAGCTGTCCATGACCACCTTTTTGCGCAAGTAAACAAAAGATGGTCAAGAGAAATAGTCAATGTGTCGTGTTGTTGTCGGTTTCCAAGGAAAGGATGGTGTTGGGGCTTTGTCTGTCTTCTTATTTGGGACAACAAAATCAGAAGATGTGTACACTTCTTATTTTGATCGTGTCTTCTTATGGGAGGGGTTGTGGTTGCTATGTGAGCATGGGCCCACATCTTGTTGAAGCAGAAAAATTGTGCACACTCTGCTGCGTTGTGAAAGTGTGGCCTCGATCACTGTGTTGGCCGCGGTGTAGTTCTGGGCGCGTACTATTGTGGGACGTTTTGGGGCTTTTGGAGAGTAATGGACTTGTTCCCGAAAGACTTTTGGAGTAGGATTGGGATGCACTTTCCGGGATACAGATGGCAATCACATTTTTTTCTGCCACTGCTACCGTCAAACCTACTCACAACAAGTGTTGGTTGTGTTACGCTCCCACAACTCCACACTTTTGCACACATTGTGGCCTGCAAGTTTTGGTTGAAGCCCCCCAAAGTAGGCCGTGCTGGTTTGTGGCAACCTTGGAACCATTGCTTTGTGTTTACGCCTTGATTGTTGGTGCCCCATGAACACCTCTTTGCTCTATCTTGCAAATAATTTTCCATCGCCTCAATGCAGTTGTCACCATTGTCACTTGTCATCTCAGTGGAGTCTACTTGAGCGCAGGTATGCAAAGAAGCACATGTGATGTGCATTAGCACATGACAATATGCCTAGCAAACCTTGCAGCAGTACCTAGTGCACTTTTTTGTGTGCTTCGCACTAACAGCTTGAGTCCCATCCCCTGCTAGTTTAAGCAGCGTTTTGGCATCGCCCCAGACTGGAGTGGTCGTGCATAATGGCCACTGTGAAGTACGAAAGACTCACTCCATTTGTGTATAGGGGTGCCTAGATCATCTGGATATGGCTCACATGCAACAACCCTATGTGCACAAGGGCCCGAACCGCACAGTTACCTCGCAGCAAACTGCACTATACCTTTTCAACTACAAGACTGATCATAGCAACTATGGGGGCACCCTTGCACCGCGCGCTACTTTTACACTAGATTCCCCTGTGAAGAACCCCCATACCGACTCCTTCCAAACACCCTCAAAATTAGGCCACCCTGGCTACCCCAATGCCCCTAAAATTTAGGTCACCCAAACTACCCTAGCTCAACACAAATGCAAGCTACCTTGCCTTTATATAAGACATCATGCCAAATGCAGAAAGCCACACACATATCCTCTTTTCGTTGAAAGCTCACTCACCCTACCAGCTAGTCCCAAGCCGTGTATGTGTCCACCCCATCCTCAATTGGACCGGGGGGCAAAATTTCTTGCAGGAGGGAATCCACGTCAACCTCTGTTTTCAACTTGTGGTACAACCACGCTTCCTCATCAGCAGGGATGCGGCCTCGCATAGGGCATTCGACTGTGGTTAGGCAAAAACCGGGCAGTCCGTCACGTCAACTCGAGGGGCCACGCCAAAGCATGGGAGTCCATCACCCCATCTCAAGGGCCCACACCAATGTGTGGGAGTCCATGGTGAAGATGAGCCAAAAAAAATGTGAAAAGGGGTGGAAAATGGGTGAAAGGTGAAAATCCAAAAATGCCATATCCCCCACGTGGAAGAAGCATCAAAACCTATGCTAGGGGCAACAATGATGTCCCTAGTATCACAAAGTATGGGTCTCCCGTACGGCTAGACGCCCAAATAGTTACACTGCGCCCGCACTGCATGCGCATGTGCATTGCGCTAAGGGCGCCCCCTATAGGCAACTGTCTGTAAGAGTCAAGTCTGTGAGAGTCAGAGAGTGAAAATGCTGGAGCAAAATCTGTCCAAATGCAAAACGGGTTCTGGAATACAACATACATATTTTTTGGGGTGGGTAGGTCGGGGGGCTTTGAAATCTAATCGGCCACCAGTGCTGCTTAGTGTAGACCATTTCTTCCTAGACGACATTCTAGACCATTTCCATGGCAAGTTGTTTTGTGAATCTTATGTTGGAACCACAAGCTGCCTTGTTCCAATCATTCCTATTGCAAAGAAGGATCCATGTCCATCAGTCGAGAATGCAACAGAAAAGGAATGGCATGCTCCAACCAAGTTTTTTGGTGTCTTCCATCTTCGATAATGCACGGCTGCGGGGACTCACTTGTATCTACTCTCATGGGCAGCACACTCCTGTGCCTCAAAGTGGTTGTAGCCCAAAGGTGTTGCTGCGTTTGGTGTGCGGCTGGCACTTCCTCTGCCATTTGCTCCCCTGCATTCTTCCAGGGGGTTTCTGCCAAGTGTGTGCCTATCACACTCAGCAGTAGTAGTTCAGGCTCCGCCGCTGATTGGTCACCAAAATCAAGAATTCAGCACCACAAATTGGCAACTTCAAATTGAGAAATGCACTCAGTCGGTTATTAGTGCACAATTACACTGCACATTTGATCATGACTGTGAGGCGCATGCCGGGCACACACCCTCTCGTCCTCCAGTTGTACTATTGTTGCCATACTCTCCTTGGGGTGCACTTCAGGTGGTACAATCACCAACAATCTCAAAACAATTACATGTATTGTGTGGTTGACTCAGTTTGGGCCCTGAAACCCCACGGGTATCCAAATATGCAGTGTTTTTGCTGTGTCACGGAGGCTGCATTGGACCCAAAGCCCATGTGATGAAAGTTGTTGAGATTGTTGGCAGAAAGCACCACAGTACATGATGAACTGTGCTCCACCCAAACTGGTCTCCATCAACAATGCACGCCCCACTATGGCGTACTGCTCAAGGTGGACCAATGGGCAACCCAAGATAGTTAACCTTGCTGCAATTGTGTTCTTGAACCCCTCAGTGCAGTTACCTCCAACCCACATCTGAGCAGTAGGATTGTCAGGTGTGCGGAACCCTGACCAGCTTTAATGTGCTTGACATGCAACATCCTCGGAATTACATAAGTGCAATTATTAGGGGGAATCCTTGCACTGCGCGCTACTTTTAGACTATGTTCCCCCCCCGAGCCCCCAGACACACCCCTTGGAACACCCTCAGAATGAGGTGACCCAAACTGCCCCAGCTCAAGAAAGTTGCAAACTACCTTCCCTTCACATAACACACATCATGCACAACTGTATGGGTTTCTACTACGGCCAGACGCCCAAATAGTTGCACTGCGCTTAAGGCGCCCCCTTAGTGTCGCAGCACCTGCTTGCCATCTACTGCTCAACCACTACCACCCGCACACCCACGACTGCAGTTGAAACCCCCCGCTCAATTTTTGGGATGCCTTATTGGAAGGGAAACAGCAACAGGTGTAATTGACACCAGGGCTGGGGTAATGTTTGTTTGGGCAGTCTGGGTTTCAACTTTTTGGGGGATCCACTGCAGCCGGCATTTAACGCAAAATCAGATGGAGAAATTGAATCTTCAATTTTTGCTTGCAATGCCATTTTGATTTCATTTTTCGGGTTGCAACATGACATAAAACCTCCAAAAGCCTACAACACTCCCATAAGCCTACAACACTCCCAAAAACCTCACACCGACGGGTCAGCTGCCTTTCACATGGCAATGCGTCACGCTTTTTCTTAATCCAGGCAGCAGCAGAATGTTCAGCGTCAGCTGTCTCAATGGGAATGATGTAACGAGTGGGACGTTGCTCGAGTGAACACAATGTCCAATGGCTCCAACGCAGCAGCACCCCAATCATTCGGAAACCGTACCAGCCTACAGCAAGCATGGTGCAATGGGACCCAGGTCTCACACAGCTTGTCGATGAGCTTACCCAGCAACAAGCACCAGCCATGTTAGCATGTTAGCAAGGCCACCCTCACGCAACAAGCACCGTCACGTTACACAGCTAGAATGTACAGTGTGGTTATCCCTCGAATTTCGGCGGTATGACAGTTGCACCGACGCCCACAACAGTGGAGGCATGCAATCCTCAGTGGATGCGCCACAAACACTGGCCCATCCGAATTCCGTGGCCTCTAGTAACTGGGCCAAAATTCCACGAGTGCAAAAAGCAGGAGAATATATAATTTGCAGAGCCTTCTGAGCCTCTATGCAAATTGCATCACCCAGCCAAAACAGTTAACCCAAACGGAGATACCTCCATCTGCACCGCTTGAAGACTCGGACTCTGCCGGAAACAGATGTTGTTTTACATTTTACGTTCTCTGACAGGCAAATGCATGCGCTGAATGTTTAGGGCAGCAAACGAACTTGGGGTCTACAGAAGACCCAAGGAAAGTTTGTAGAAAACTGCAATGAAACGCGCATCCTGGCACTTGCAGGACTTTGGATGAAGACTTTCAACTTTCGCACCTGCTCTGCGGAATGCTGCATGCGCGCAACATGCAGTGAGAGCTTTAGGGGCTTTTGGTAACCTATGTAATACTCTGGCATAGCACTTGACAACCTCTTGGCCACCAACCTACACAAGCTTTCAAAATTGCCCTCTGAGCGGCAAGACCATTAGTGGCGCTTGTCGGTGCATGTGTCCTGGAAATCTGCAGGGCACTTCAGCCTCTGCGAGTGTGCTAAGTGTGTCTGTCTGGCACATGGCGGACAGCAATCAGGATTAGTCACAACCTCTTTACGGAATCGGGGCTCGACAGGTTTCACACCATCTCGGCCACAAAGTCACAATTGCCTGACGGTTCATTCGGCCGAAACAGACGAGGTACCTGGTTGGGGTCAGAGCAAGTGCTTCAGCGAGCAGGCATTCCATTAAGCAGCTGTAGGCCCCAAGCCTACAGGCAAGTAGTAGACGCGCTGCAGTCTTTGCAAGCAGCAGCCGCTGCATGCAATATTTAAGAAAATCAAAAGGCGGATCTCGGTTGATGAGTGCAACAATTCGGTGTAGGAGGGCTTTGAAACATGCGTGGCAAGGGGTCGTGAGTTGGAGGATGTGTTGTATTGTCATGCATCGGCGCTGTGCCGTGTGCGGTGTGCCGCGCGCATAAGTGCCGCTGATGTTCACTAAGCGTTGCCTCCCAAAGCGAAGATGATCTCGTTCAGATGCGACCGCAGCTGCAGCGCCGCATGAAACCCCATGTCACGCGGCACACCCACGCGGTCCCGCAAATACTTCAGACACGTGATCAGATCGGTAGCATCCCTCGACAACGCTCCTTCGACCAGAACAGGAGGGCCATGGCGAAACGTGTCGATGGCGTTGTCATCCACAAGCGTTTGCACAAGCTTCCGCAGCAAGGCGTCAACCTCTGGCACGTACTTTTCGTTCGGCGTTGCATACGGATCAGCCAAAGGCGCTTGGAACCTCTTTTTGCCTGGTTCCCCACAGCCACGCGCCGCAAACTCGGCCACAGCTAGGTGGTTGTTGACCAGCTTGAATGCAGCTTCGAGGCGGGCCGCTTCCTCTCCGGCATTGAAGGGGGCCGTAAGGGGCTCCAAGCTATCCTCGTCCACAGACAATGGCAACCGCCAGCATCCGCCTTCGATAGTTTCACGGGCCATGGTCACTTCGGGACCCACGTCGAAGTAACCATCGCCGTATTGCGGGGGAATGTCGCGGACATGCGTGTAGTAATCAGACTTTGTGGCTTGGTAACTTGGACGCAGCTCGAAGGCATCCAACCACCGGTCGATATTCGGGAACTCCCCACTGTTGCGGATGCGCAAGCCTTTCCAATAGAGAGCAGAAGCGAGCATGCGCTCGACATGGGAGATATATTGGAGATCCACCAAGGAAGGATCGTCTCCTCCCAAGAACCAAGGTCCCGGTCTGCTCCCCAACTCTTGGTCAACGGTTGTCAACGTCTTCACGAAGGACTTCTTGCTACTATCCCCCATGCCAAAAAGACCGGAGGGGCGAAATACAAGGCCGCACCAGTCGCTGAATAATTTGCGTTCCAATTTGAGGTGTTGAACAGCGAGCTCCCTTTCGGGGCCTTCTATGGGCACCATCTGGGGCCCGTGGTCAACGTACATCTTGTCCAAGATTTGCATGATGTCCAAGGACTCTGTGATGATTTGACCATCAATCTCAACTACCGGAAGCAACCCGGAAGGAATCTTCTTTAGAAACCAGTCGGGTTTGTCCCCGTAACTACGCATGTTGATCTTCGCGATCTTGTACGGAATTTTCTTCTCTTCGAACAACATCCACACCTTTTGGCAGTAGGGGCACCATGCCGCAGAGTCCCGGTACAGTGTGACGCGAATCTCGGACTCTGGTCGACCGAACAACCGCAAAGTACAATCCGTATGAGGTGGGCCCTCTCCCACCTCGCGCAACTCGTTCTCCTTCTTAAGCTTGGATCCCGTTGCAGTGGCAAGGACACGGTCGCGGAGTGCTTCCCATGACATCACCCCTGTGGTGCTAATCAATGTAGACGCCGTTTCAACCTCCTTTTCACTCGTGGTTGCGCACAAAGCCCAAGCTTCGCACTCATTGTCTTTGGCATACAAATGCTTATTGTTCCGGATCCGTACTGCTAAGAGCAGAGCGGTCAAACCCGCCATAGCGCCAATGCATAGGCCTACTCCGTCGTAAGCCGAAGGTCGCATGACCGCTACGTCGGATGACATTTTGGTGACAAGCTGAAGATTGGAGTCTCGCATGGGCGGCACTTGGTCGTATGACTGTAACATTTGAGCGCCATTGGTCATGCGGTTGAATGCCATATTGTAGGGAGAGGTACTTGTGCCCTTTGTTAAATATGCAGGAGACCCCAAGGGTCTCGTCAAGGCATTCGACAACCAGAGGGAAGTGGATCGAGGGCCCGAGTAGAAATAGCCCACCACCAATCCCATGGCACCTGCGAGCACGAGAGTACCACTTGCAGCGATTGCAAGCCACCGCGTCGTGCACCCATCACGTATGGGTAGGACGGGCTCCACGTCAATGGATTGGTATTCGGGGCGGTTTGATGCTTTGCAATTCAGTATTGCCGACATTTTCTAGAAAAAGAACGAGAAGTGAGTGAGGACGGGATTTTAGAGTCGAACAAACCGGCCCACTATAGGATGTGTAGCTTAGAAAGCAGCAAGTGACTACATGGAAGTGAGAAGTGTATTTTTCTCACGTAGTATTTTGACCAAAGAACGCTTACGATCGGGGGGAAGGTATGCGGTCATAGGTTCGAGAGGCTTCGACATGTTGAAGTCGTTAAGAGGAGGAGTTCTGCACTAACAAGAATATTCGAGATGGGCGACCGTGTGCGAAGGTAGCGTGCCCAAATGGGTGACGATTGTTGCTTACTCCTCCTCCTTTGCCAACCTTGCTCGCAAAGGGCGAAATTCCATGCCTGCTCGTGAACTCTTCATTTTGCCATCGACTCGCATGGACTCTCATTGAGGTACGCGGGCTTGATTCACCGAACGCCCATGTATTGCATATGAATCCACGTGGAGTACGCGATTCCACGGCGGCTTTTCTGACGGCAAAACTCCTTCGCCCTTGAGGTGTGCCTCCTTAATTGTTTATTGGGGTCTCTTCTCGTTCCACCGTTGAAATGGTGGTGACTTGTTGACCAATAGCAATGTACCTTGGTTCAACCCAATCCATTTCGATGTTCATTTTTCAACCCGCAAAAACGTATTTTGGAAACACGACAACAAAACGCAATCATGGAATGAAGCACCTTGGAAACCCGAGGGGTTGGGGTGAAGGAGCTAATTCATGCTTTTACATCATGGGCACGGGAATGCCGAGGGCACGGCTTCTTGTCCTTGTGGCCCGGGATTGACGCAGTCTTATGGTAAAATTCTTTTTGTGTGGCCATTGACGAAATATCTAGGACAATGCCATCAACAATCCTCACCATCCACGCTTCCTTAAGTGTCCCAAAAGAGTAGTTTGTGGGATTGACGGAGCCGACACTTCCTCATGCATTTTTTGGGGCTTCGCGAATTGTGCTCCATCCGACGCGAAAAATTTCCCATGCAAAGTACGGCCAAAGCTTTAGAGAAAAAAATGCTCCGGGGCTTATAGGGCGAAGTTGTGGTTGGGATATTGGTCTGACTTCCTATGCTGCCCCGCCTCCATCCTCGTCATCCAATTTCGATCGGTGACAGGCGGTTTTCCCGTGGGATTTTCAAAATGATTTCCGTTGGAAATACCGAGGAAAATTTTGATTAGCATGGTTTGGCCATAGTTGGAATTGCAACAGTACCCTTCCCATGTTGCTATCCCAAGAGCTATGGCGCCCTCGTGCCATACCACAACAATTAAAATCCTAAATTGAGAAGCTTATCGAAGGACCGATCGGCCAAGAATGTTGCAGACCGAGGAGGTGCTTTTTTCGTGCCAAATCCTTCTTTCTCAAGAAACATTTTGACAACCAGCACCACCTAGGTCGACTCGCCGCGACTGCAGAGACCGCGTGAACCGCAGCCAGTTAGAAAGTATCAGTTTCGAAATTCAGAATTACAGGGGTCAAGGCGTAACACGCTCAAGATCACTGTACTCTTGCCTAAGGTCCTTCTGTGAATCAAATTCTTCTCACAGGGAAAAAACCTGAGGAGTTGAAGTTCATCCACGGAAAATGCGTTTCTACTTCTTACTTGCCTGCTGTTTGGCCATCAGCTCGGCGTTCTATTTACCTGGGGTTGCGCCTCGCGAGTGGCTCGAAGGGGAGCCTGTACAAATTAAGGTGAACTCCATCAAGTCTACGAAAACAGCCATTCCATATGACTTCTACTCCATTATGGTCTGTCGGCCGGAGGGAATCGGCAAAAGCAACAAGGTGAAAGCGGAAGCAGAAAACATGGGTGAGATTTTGTGGGGTGACTCCATCAAACCTTCTCGGTACAACGTGGCTATGAGAAGAGATGTCACTTGCCAGAAAGTTTGCACCACGAAGCCAAAACCCGATAACGTGGAGAAGAAGACAGGCATCTCCAAGCCAATGAAAAAGCTGAAGCGGCGCATCGACGACGAGTACCGTGGCAACATGATTCTTGACAACTTGCCTATCTCTGAAGTTTACATCTGGGAAGGTGGCGAACGTGGTTTGTACTACCGCCGCGGCTACCCCCTAGGGCAACCTGGTAACAAGACGCACCCTACTTTGGTACACAACCATTTGGGACTCACCGTGAAGTATCACAAACCTGAAGGGTTGCCTGGATACCGTGTTGTTGGTTTCGAAGTCATGGCCTACTCCGTAGCATCCGACAAGATTGATGCCGACTGCGACCCGACTCGCGATTTTGACGCCGAGAGTTACCCTGCACAACCGATTGTTCTCACACCTGCGGAGACTGCCACCAAGTTCTTGTCGTGGTCCTACAGCATTCACTGGGTGGAAGACAAAGAGGTCGCCTGGAGTTCACGTTGGGACCACTACTTGCGGTCCTCGGATGCCAGCGCCTCAAACATTCACTGGTTCGCGATTGTTAACTCACTTATGATTGTTCTGTGCCTCACAGGTCAGTGTGTGCGTTCACCTCAACCTTCCTCTGGACTTTCTCTTGTACGCTGTGAAACTCTCTGGCCCACTCTTCTGCAGGTATGGTGGCTATGATCTTGCTCCGGGCCTTGCACAAGGACTTCAACCGCTACAACAACCCCGACAACGAAGAAGAAGCGCAAGAGGAAACTGGTTGGAAGGTCGTGCACTCAGAGGTGTTCAGGGAGCCAGCCTATTCCGGAATTCTCGCCGTCTACGTGGGAACAGGCAGTCAACTGCTTGGCATGGCCATGGTCACGTTATTTTTTGCACTGCTGGGTTTCCTTTCTCCAGCCCGCCGCGGAGGCCTGATGACTGCTCTGCTCGTCCTTTTTGCACTGATGGGTTTGCTGGGTGGTTTCGTTACAGCTATTATGGCCAAAATGTTCCACAAGCAGTCTTGGCAAACGATCTTTATGACTGGCCTCTGGTATCTCTCTCCCCTGTTGTACCTGTTGTGATCTGCGTCTGCGAACGCTTCTCGTCGCAGCTGCTTTTTGCCCGTTTCCTTTCAGGTTCCCTGGCCAAGTGTTCGTGGTTTTCTTCCTCTTGGACTTGATGCTTTGGGCTAAGCAGGCTGCCAATGCCGTCCCGTTTATTATGCTACTGGGGCTCATCGCGTTGTGGTTCTTTGTTTCTGTCCCTCTCGTATGCTTCGGCGGAGCGTTGGGCTACAAACGTCCTGCCATCGCCCATCCCCAGGCTGTTAGCCAGATTCCACGTTTCATTCCTGAACAGAAGTGGCACATGAGGGCACCAGTTATGGTTCTGTGCGCTGGATCTGTCCCTTTTGGTGCAGCCTTCATCGAGCTGTATTTCATCCTGTCCTCGCTGTGGCTCAACAAGTTTTACTACGTGTTCGGTTTTTTCGCAATTGTGTTTGCAATTTTGCTGGTGACCTGTGCTGAGATCTCAATCGTGCTGGTTTACTTCCAGCTGTGCTATGAAGACTACCGCTGGTGGTGGAGGTCGTTCTTCTGCTCTGGCAGTTCTGGGCTCTATCTGTTCTTGTATGGTATTTATTACCTGGCCACTAACCTCAACATGGGCAATATCTCTTCGTTGATTCTTTACTTTGGGTACATGGGACTGCTTTCTTACACTCTATTTGTGATGACAGGAACTGTGGGGTTCCTCGCCACCTGGATCTTTGTGCGGTACATCTATGCTGCACTGAAGGTGGATTAGAAGCCGAGGAATGTGTGGTTGAACGAAAAGAACATGGCCGAAACATCGGGGTGGGTTAGGGGGTGTGCAGCTGTCGGTGCGAGGAGTCTGGGATACGTGGGAAAACGTTGAAATGCGATCGTTGCTCCCAGTTGCGTGGGTTTAAACAATATATTATTTGTACACAATTAGCCATGCGTTGGTCCCACAGCAGCGTACGGCCAGGGAAGCGATGATCACATGAATATTCATGTACCTATTGAGTATTCCACTGGTTACCAATGAGGGGGGCTCAGACAGATTGTCACCCATTTGGTATCAGCATCTGATTGTTGTGGTCTGTTGGTCAGGTTTGTCAAAGGTGGGGCCTGTTCTGTTCTGATTGAAAGACAGCACCGTGGTTTGCAGGCGACAATACTTTCCCTGAATGCTGGCCTTGGAGTCTGGCATTTGAGTTTGGCAATGAGCAGAGAGCAGTTTTGCAGTTGTAAATCATTTAGTACAAATTTCACCTCAGATTCGATTGCAGATCATTGTCAACATGTATTGTACAAACGTCAACCCGGACTTGGTTGCAAATCCTTGTCAACGTGTATTGCCTGCTGATGAATTGATCCACTTCAGATCACAGAGCTGAAACCAGTAAGGTTTTGTTTCCCTTTAAGGTCTATTGTCTACCCTTTTCCAAGTGAGCAAGCAAGCAAGCATATGCAAAATGGGCAAAAATCAGAAGTCCGTTGTGGCGGTTGGGGTTTGGCTGAAATTTTGGTGGATGATATATGCAGGAGTCTGAAATACAGGTGCGCAAAGAGCGAGGAAATCTACATACAGTGCTGCAAGCAGCGGTTTCAGGTTTCAAAATCTGTCGAATATTCACTGTGAGGGTAGTCAAGGGTGTCTGTGATGCAAATGGTGACCACATGCTGTGGGGTACCGCGGAACTGCAGTGTAGTGTCCGTAGATCCTAAGTGGGCTCAAACAACTCTTTTGGAGGTCAAAATGCCATCATCAGCGTTGAATAGAGCCTTCTTGCATGGTTGAAAAGCCACTGTTTTGCATCATTTTTCAGTTTCCACTGTGCCTCTAAGGTGTTTGACTGCCATGTATGGCATTGGGCATTAGTTTAGTGACAAGTAATGACGAATGGGAATATTTTGCAAGCTATTTGCATACTAGGAATGGTCATTTCTGGGCCACTGTTTTTTGAAGGTATTTTGGGTGTTCATGGAGATAGCATTTTCCAGTGCACTGCCCAACGCACACATCGCAACACCGTTTGACGGAATTTGCACACAAGTAGTTGGATTTGGGTATTTTTGGGGATGGGGTCTAATTAGGACATTGGGAAAGTGTATTATGGTAGATATTTTGAAATATCAATGTTTTGCTTCCTTTTTTGGTCTCAAAATGGCCCTTTTCAAGGCTATTTGGGTACTGGGCGGTATTTGTATGGAGTAACATTAGCTAAAAATGGCCCCAAAGAATGTCACATGGATTGTTGGGGCACCCAATGTGGTGAGATATTTGGGAAAACATTATCTAGGACCACTTTTTGATCCATGTGAAACCCACTAACTCCAGCACTTACCTTAGCGCATGCGCTGCACATCAATCATGGGTACCAATGAAACATCGAGGGAAAACGTTTTGTCATTATTATCGGCATTATTGATAACCACAATGGTCCCACATGGTAGCCACATAGCAAAAGGAAACATAACATGAAAAATTGTGCATAGACATTATGACGGTATGTGGTATAGTAGGATGCGTACGTGGTTGCATAAGATGGAAAAGGCGTACCAAAATTGGCTTCATCAGGTGGACGTATCGTATCACATCCTGGGACTACGGCTTGCACTTATCCAAAAGGGTTTTGCAACAGTGCGCGGAAGCACCACACAACACAGCCTGCTGCCCGCCACCAGCCAAACGGACATGTACACCTAGGAAAATAATAGGGCGAACTAGAGCATCACTAGATTCACCCATGCACATGCGCGTTACAAAAAAACATGTGAGAAGATGAGGGCCAAACGGAGTCGTGGCGACCCCGGGTCGCTCCGTAGGTATTCTCAAGGTAGGAATATACATAGCTCCTTCTTTGTCAACCTTGACCCTTGTCCTAGATAAGGCAAAAAGCTATGGCATGTCTGAGAGTGTACTTAGATCCCAAGATTGACTCGTCCTCTTGCAGAACTATCTTGGTAGTGCAAAACTGTGCGGAGCGGTGGGGGGCGTTGAATGCGCGAACATGGCATTTTACATAAGGGTGCAAAAACCTTGAAAAACACCCCACAGAGCCATTTTCTCGACTGGAAGTATTATTCTTACGCCAAAAAATGCCTACTGTCCGGGTCCTCTGCACTTGGAGGCGGGCAAAGAAACATGTTCGTGAAATGTATTTTCACCGCAGGCGACCCATGTCGCCGAGTTCAAAAAGTACCCTCTCCAGTGTTTACAATATGCAAACCGCACAGTGGCGCGGATTATTCGGTAAGTCAGAGATTCCGGACCCATGCTCCGACGAGGCAAGTCATTAAAAATCGGCAGCTGTATGCTGAGACCGGCGAACACAAGATGGATCATAGTGTATTCTGCCAAAAGCGTCCGGCTGCCAAAATATGCATTTGCCACCGATCCTCAGATCTGTCACGGTGAATTCATAACAAATAATCGTGACCCGTATGCCAAAAACGGCCTAAGCCGGGTTGCCAAAATATATCAAACAGGTGACAGCAGTGCAGGTGCACCTGTCCCCGAAGAATTACCTCCCCTCAAACATACCTGATGTGCTTCCGTCTCCCTCCTCGAGACCTAGTCCCCCACCGCCACCACATTCCTAAGGTTGGCAAAAAGCGTCCAGCAGCCCTCTCTACACCCAAGACTAAGGCTAACAACTTGTCTAAAAATGGCAGCACGACGAAAGCCAAGAAGAGGAAGTTGACCTGGATGTCCAAGGCGCTATTGATGGCTAGTGTTGAAGTAACCTTTCTCGATGAGGGATACGAGGGCGGGTCCGACGGGCGGGACTTTGTTTTCTGGATAGTTGTAAAAGTAGTGTTAACAGTGACAAGGAAAGAGTACCAAGCCGTTTTGGACACACGTGCCATGCTTTCGACCGTGGTTAAACAACTCCTAGCCTCCGAGCACATCCAAAAAACTAAAACGGTGACTATACGCATAGGTCATGACAGAACTATACACTTTTTAGGGAGCGTGAATGTTGAAGTGTACATAGGTGACCATTCCCTAACTCAACACCGCAGAGTATTGAAGATGGTGTGCAAATGGACAGCTTTGAGATTGTCATTGGCACGGTTTTTTTGTGCCGTTACCCCCAGGTGCTATCCCTGCAACAACCCTATGTGTTACACTGCGGCTTTAGCAGTGGCCTCGTTTCAGTCCTTTTGGAGCTGGCACGAAAAAAAGAGTGCGGTTTGCGGTATGCCACCCGGAGCTACAAAACTGAGAACTATCAGTTGGCACACCGCGTTCTTGATAACGATGGCGTCTCTTCAGATCTCACCACATGAGATCGATGTTGAACTCTTTGTGGGTAGCGAGGAGCATTTCATGCAACCCTATTGCTCTTTCAACTTGAACAATGCCTTCCGTTTCTTTTGTAAGTACATAGGTTTGGGCCATGCCAACCTTCCCTCCTCGCTCTTGGAGAAGATTCTCACCAAGATTGTCTACGAAGGTGTCCGTATGATTCTATGTATCCCCGACAGGGGCACGTATGGTGAGCACACCCACTGGTGGCGGATGCTTGACTGAATGACTGTGAAAAGAGTCGAACTTCTCCCTCGTCCTATCTACTTTCCTAGTGACTCCGAAGACACCATGAAAGCTGCCGAGTGGAGCAATTTCTAACCATCGTCGATGGATCACTCAACCCTGTACCTCTATGTGACCTTGACCAAGGGCTACTCAAGGCATAGGAACATTGAAGAATAATGTCATCGTTTTTGAAAATTTTTTTAAGAAAATGATTGTGCCCAAGTACAGTAATCAGATTGCACCCCACGCATGCATCTCCGGAGCCTTATGACATTGTTCCCATGATGTTGTGCTTGTGACACCAACCTTGCTTGCAGCCATGGGGTAATATGTTACATCTCCATTTGCAACAGGTTCACACAAGGTCAGTTTCGTACTTCCTACAGACCTGTGTTGAGGCCATTCCTGCTGTCCGTTAATGAGTGCGCAGCTTGCATTCATCTTGCCTCTCACAATATTGCGTTCAACACATTAACGTTTTGGTTTGTGTTGTTCGGCCCCGGCCCGGCTCGAAATCAAACACCACCCGCAGGATTTCTTTACAGTTACCGTACCGGTCTGTTACAAATTGACATTCGTGGTTTGCACAGGGGCTGAGTAGCCCAACCGAGGTGTGAACTTTTCAAGGTTGGGCTTTTTTTGTCTCCGTCAATTAGAGCCAATATTTCGTGATTTCTTGTTACAGCAATGGCAGATACCCCTTCAGCAGTCGATAGAGATACTTTAGCAGCGTTTTACAAGTCAGGGGCTTCGAATTTTGCAGCTTTCAAGGAAGCTAAAGCAAAGAGAGAAACAGGTGCCTTGTAATGTTCCAGCTGATTGCATCTAAATGGAAGGCTGACCGGTATTTCACTGCCACTTCACGTTTTGGCAGGAGCCAAGAGAGATCGCCCTCGAACACCACCCACAACTGGTGTGAATGCCATCAAGGATTTAGGTGTGAACTTCTCCTGAGAACAATCATGCAATTCGTGTCGGGGAAATAGAGAACTTTGGATCGCAAATCCCCCTCTGAAAAATGTTGGTCCGGGGCATCTCAGCAACATGAGCACCAGTGCAGGCAAATAGCCACCTAGAGGTGTGAACAAACGTTTACTTGGGAGCACGCAGTTGTCACCTCGGATTGTAACTGCTGTCTTCCACAGCAGCCAGCAAATCTTCGGTGGAAACACCTCCGGCAGACCAAAGAACCACGGGATATGCCGCTGCAACTCCTGCCCCAAGTGCGGATACCACGCTGAACAAGTCAGCGACGATCAACAAGTCGAACAAGTCGCTGAAAACCACCGCAGCAGGTATCTGCTGTGCAACTGTTGAAAACTTGGAACGCACACATTTGGCAGCATAAATTCGAACCAACGCCGTGTTTGTGCTAATCAACTTCCTTTCTCAGATGCCGACGTCTCAGTCTCAGGCTCAGAGGCGCCTCAGGCCAGTCCGTCTCCGAGCGCTTCGAAAATTGACTTCAGCAATGGTCTGTGCGATTCGTGGAAAATGATACCAGTTTTCGTAGCCCCCCGTGAAATTTGCTCACGTTATATCGTGCACATGTGTCACCACTTTTCTAGGGGCGGAAGCTGCCTCGACGGAATACATTGCATTTCTGAAGCAGCAGCAAGATTTGCAAACCTGTCACAAAAAGTTGGAGGATACCATCGGTGTGTTTTCGGCATTCACAGACTCACTCGGCTGCGGGAAACCTTTTCAGAGGGATTCATTCGTTGACCTTTCGTTGACCTTGCAGGCGAGTTCGAGAGGGAGCGGCGAAACCATCAAGCAGAACTCAACAAAGTTCGAGGCCAGGCATCAGAGATTCTGGCTGCGTTGGAAGAGGGTGTGTTTTCCTCGGCTCCTCGTTGACTTCAATAACACAGGCAGAATAGCAGTGTAGTCAACCGTGTTGGCATTTTTCACAAGTTCTTTGAGCAGCTCCTCTGCAGACGAAAGACTCAGCCGTCCTGATACTGTGTTGCTGCAGGAACCAACTGGAATCTAGCATCGAAATACAACGTCCAGCAATTGATTAAGGATGCACAGCTGAAGCTGCAACCCCGCGAGTTGTTCCGCCAAGACATTCAACCGAAGTATTTGGACATTGTTCAGCAGTCGGCTAATCTTCAGAAGCTGAGGCAAGGTACGATGGGCTGGTCGTGCTGCTCAACGTTTCAGTGCGAAATGCGTTGACGTTCGTTTCATATTTATTTGATTCACACTGCAGATCACTCAAACAAGGAACTCTACAACGTGTTTAAAGCAGTCATCGACAATGGTGGCCGGCGGCTGGAGAGAACAGAAAAGGTACATGTACGTGTATCGCCGAGCTGAGGCTCCCAGAGTCGCTGCCGAACATCCGTGCAAGGACAGGAATGAGGGTTGCATGCTGCTAAAGTGTCAGCAAGAGTGTGATAAGCGTAGTGGTGCTGATTCCAACGTGGCCTTTTTTTTTGATGCGATCGCATTTCAAAGACACCATTCAACACCGTTTCAACTTGGCCAGCTGTGATAGCCGCACCCGAAAATCAACCCAATATTTCTTTTTTTTTCAGAGGATCAGTGTGAGGCGTTGCAATGCCTGAGAGTATTGGACTTTGACGGAGGACTGTGTGAAGCCTGTTGGTCGGGTAGGGTAGGGTATGGTTCCAGTGACCGAAAATAGGTTTCACATAAATTTTCAAAAGTGCAAAGTTGAAAAGACATTTTCGGGCAGTTTTTTGGGTTTGGTGGGGGGTTGGCCTGTAGCCGCCACTGTGCGTCGATTCAGACCAGGTCCCATTCAATTTTTTCTCTCTCTGGACCCCCTAACCAATGACGGGGTCCCGGGTGCTATAGGCCAAACACCAAGTTTTGCCAACTATGGTGCAAACAGGCCCAAAAAGGCGCTTATGGGGGCCATTAGGCTCCACTAGGAGGGCATAGTTGGTGCTATTTGGCTCCCCATGGGTTTATTTGGAGGGGACCCTTTGCATTGAGTGTTTCCCAATTGAAAATTGCAGAAAAAAAAAGGAAGAAAAAGGCAGCAGCTGGCGCCAGCAGGTGTGCAACAGGGCATGCTCTGCTGGGCAACCATGACCCCGAAACGAGAGTGGCCTCACAGCTTTGCATCTGATTTTCGGGATTCAGGTGTTCAGGCCAAATGTCGAGGAAAGCCGACCATTCAATCCACCATACGTTTCAATCCACCACGTGTTGGGAACCTCCCAGACGGCAGGGGTTGTGTAGCCAATCCACCCACTTGTGGGCCGTTTCTGATTTTGTCCCCCGCTCTGAAGCGCCAGACAGCCGCCCCAGAAGAAGTAATGCGCGGATCCCAAAAAGCAAACTGGGGAAAGCACGAGCGAAAGGGTCGAGCTGAGCATAGATGAACCGGGCGACTGTTCAGGACTGGAAACCAACGAGCAAGCAAAATGCCGTCATGCAGGGGTGCAGTTGGGGGGATGGGTGGAATGGGAAGCCACAGCTTTGTTCATGTGTGGCGCACGCGTGGTGCGCGAGATACTTTTTTTTGGATCCACCGCCCCCAGAGAAACGAAATGAGTAAACAGCGCAGTTTTGCAGACCCTCGCATTGTGCCTTGTGTTGCGCCTGTGGTGCATTTCAAGAAACGGCATGGGGAAGGAGGCACGATAACAGAAGAGGGGGTTGCAGGCCTGTTGATTTGTCAATCTGATGCACAGTGTCGCTTTTTTTGGGAGCCCACAGCATACGACAGGTCTCAGAGCTGGGTGATGCATCCGGGAGCTCAGGGGAACAGGCGATGTGAGTGGAAGCAGTACACACAAGTCCAGAGATCACAAGGTGGCCGTCTGCGTGCCCATATGTACCCAACAGATGCAATGCTGCGGGAGTGAGTGGGATGGGAAGGCAGAATGCCCGCGTGTCGTGGAAGGCTTTGGAGGGTCGCAGAGCTGTGGAAAGAAGGATCCCATGGATCGCGAAGGATCTTAAGGGATGTTATGATTGTTGAGTGTGGTAACGTTGATAATGCAGCATAATTTGGTGATTGTGCTGTTTCACAGGAGATCAAAGGCTCTCAGTTGGATGCAACAGACATGGCTCGGCTCCCAGACACGCTGTTCATTCAGCTGGATCACGTGCTTGCAGCTCCCACCATCCAGATGGGTGTGTTTGCTTCATCATTGGTCAGGTGGGTCGTTTGCCTGTGTGCAGCATCAAACCCCTGACAGACGGAATGGACAATGTTTTGAGCACCACATGTTTGAGCATTGTCATGCTTCATAGTGTGCAACCAAGTTTTTCACGGAGGTCCTGGACCTCTGTAGGAGTATCTGACCTGGCGATGGGGTTTCAAAGTGGTGCCAAGCCAGCCCAAGACCATCCACCGCTCATACCATTCATCCACAGGGGTGGGGTACGCGGTTTCGTTGGCTATGTCAGGGCTTCCCCCAGTTACATGTAATGGCACTCGTCTGTTGCAGAATTGATGGATACTGAGGAAAAGTTGGAGCATTTGCTGTTCAAGCTTGACGAGACAAAGGATGCTCGGGCGCAAGCCTTAGATGATGGTGAAATGCAGGTATTCAATTTTCTAGCCTGATTGCTACGCAGACATGGTGTGCTGTCAGTGCATCTGTATATTCTGCAATATGCCACTCTACCATGAGTTGAGGCAGCAGGTGCAGGTACTGAAGAGCAGTGTTGACTCAGTGGAATATGCAACCCGCTGAAAACCGAAACTTTTTTCAAAAGTGTGCAGAGGGCGATTCGCATTTCAGGTGTTCATTGTTAATATTAGATGTTTTGGAACACATGGATATTTTGGGAACCCATGGAATGAATTGGTTGTCATTCGGATATCCAGCTGAAATCAACACTGATCCCAAAATGAAGATTCTGCCTAGCAGCGCCTGAATATGCACCCCCAAAAAGGAATGATTCTGCAAGTATTTTTTTTTTTCCGGATACACGGCACCACTTTTGGGGGGTGGGGGGCGTTGCAAAGGTTAGTGTTTCTGGTACAGTTTCTGGTAGTGTTTCTGTTAATGTTACTGGTAGCGTTTCTGGTACTGTTTCTGGTACTGGTAAGTTTCTGGTCCTGTTCCAGTTACAGCACCAGAATTTTGCCCCCCCCCCCCCCCCCAGGTGGTGCCATGTATCGGCAAAAGAAAAAAAAGTTGCAGAGGGGGGGCTGCAGATTCAGGCGCTGCTAGGGAGAGTCGTCATTTTTGCAGCAGTGTTGATTTCAGCTGGATTTCAAGCAACACATATTTCACTAAAGAGGAATGTCGTGTAGAGGTACAAGTGTACTGTCGAGCACCTTCGTTTCCGTGTTGCAATATTCATCTCCATTGCACCCAGCTGGCCGAGAAGAAGTACTACAATGTTGTGGAAATCTACGAGGAGGTGCTGGAACATGTATTGGAAAAGCTTGGAACAATTGAAAAGGCTAAGAAAGAAAATGAAGTCTTTGACAAGGTACACGCAGAGATGTGCGGATTCAGGGTAGCGGGTTGGGTTGCATTCCTCAAGTGCAAGTCAGTGATACGATGCAAAGGTTCAAGCTCCCAGATGTCGATCGTGCGGGGCTTTTAATTTCCCCCCTTTTCTCCTTTCCAAGGACGGCCCAGGAGGGGCAACTGCAGCAGTTGGTGGACGATGCTGTCCACCTGACGCAACCGTTGGGGGCGCACAGTACGCAGTTTGCGGTTGAACCAACGCCAGCCAGTCAAGCGACGGCAACGGATTACTCACAGCTGTAGCTCGTCGACCGAAAATTTCCTCGGGCGCCACGGATTGCAGCAGTTTTGGCACCATTTTTCTCTCCCAATGGCAGCCGTGATAATGTGTTTCATGCGCTTGCAAACCTGTACAGGTCAGGGACCAGTACCAGAACAAGTCTTCTGAAGAGTCCAATAAGTTGAAGGAAGCAAAGGAGAAGTTAAAACAGAGGTGTTTTGGATGTTTGCCATTCGACTGTGCAAGACCAATGCCTAGCCGGTGGCTGGTTGCTTTGTCTGGGTGTCAGCTTTGTACTCCAGATCTTTCACCCTCTGCATTGGAGTTCGAACCTCCAAAATTTCTTTACGTTGAATTTTTTTGTCTGTAAATGCAGATGTGAAGCTGACCTGAAGAAGATCTTCTCGTTGAAAGAACGAGTGGACGCTGTTGAGCAGCAAACAGTAGAGAAACTGGCAGAAGAACGCAGGAGATCGGACAAATTGTTAGCGGTGTGCATGCTGTTGTGCTGTACTGTTCTCAGTGGGGTATGGGTGCAGCGTAAATTGCCTGTTTCACAAAAGACACTGTCTGCATTACCTCGAAGAGAGGATTACGTCATCGGCAGACGTAAGAAACGCAGGGTCAGGGGGTCGGAGTCTCGGAAGTATGTAGGGGCTCCCGTCCCTTCGTTCATGCCCCTCCCCCTTTTCCTGCCCCCCCCCCCCCACCACCCGACCCCCCTACTGATTTCACGGCGCCACAACTGGACCAGAGTTCCCCAATTTGAATCGCACGTCTGGGGGCACCTTGGGGTACATGGCGAACCCCCCTCCACGCCCTCCCCTAGACCCTGGGGCCCATGACCTTGGCGCACTGTGGGGGCCCGATGGGCACGGAAAGGGGCGGGTGGAGTATGCATGGTCACCTGGTTGGAGGTTGAACAGAACCATCGGAGACGCAGCAAAGGGCCGAGCCCCCTGGACCAATAGAGACAATCTGTGCAGAATGTGGGGAGGCCTTGGTGATGGCAGTCCTATACTGATTGAAGCCACCAGAGGCACATATGGTTCAGGCGGCCTACAGCCTCCAGTACTGGCGCATTTGATACGAGAGAGAAGTTGTGAGATCAACCCGGCCATGAACAGCACCCTATTCGGCCCCCATCCGCACAACTGAAATTGGAAATTGGGGCTTATTTCCCTTCTAGACCTTGGATCCAGTCTCTGGGTCCGATGGAGAACTGTTTGACCTCGAACTCCTTTGTGTGGAATGGTTCGATATTGAGCTGAAAAGTGGGAAAGCCCCAACAGGGCGTTTAGGCAGTCTGTTTTTTGGCAATCTCAGGGTCGAAAAACCTTCTGAGGGGGATAGGTTGGTGGTATTCTGTTAGTCAAATTTTGCAGCAAAGGCTTCAAAATACCACAATTTGTGCCCTCTCAACCCTGCCCAGGGCTTGCTGTGGCACAGTACGCCTCGATCTTCCTGTTAGCACTCACGAGACCTGTCCCAACAGGCCAAAGTTTTTGGCAAACTGTTTGACCCATGTGCACCCCTCCATATGATTTCATGGCCTTTGCTGGGTATCAGGCATCGTTTATAAGGAATTAATACGCAGGGGAGGGCAGGGGTTCTGGGTGGGTGCCCCAGCCTGGGTGGGTGGGTCCAAAATCTGCCCCCCCCCCCCTTATAATTATCTTAGGTGGGTCTGCATGCAACAATCCCCCTTGTACTGTTTATCTC
Source organism: Eutreptiella sp. 'Long Island Sound 2002' (assembly GCA_964036045.1). Taxonomy (NCBI): domain Eukaryota; phylum Euglenozoa; class Euglenophyceae; order Eutreptiales; family Eutreptiaceae; genus Eutreptiella; species Eutreptiella sp. 'Long Island Sound 2002'. Next base: position 49,695,007 of record OZ038389.1, on the reverse strand, counting down.
TTGGGTCTGTGGCTCAGCGTCTTTCAGTGGGAGATGAATGATGATGAGATTTGTTTTGCAACGCTTTTTTTGATGGTGTCCGTCTTCTGCAGACCTCATTTTTGGGTTTCTGTTGCTGTGCACTGGGGCCAGTGCCACTGTGGGTGTTGGGTACTCATTTCAAATGTGGGCAAGGCTGAACGTGAGCACTGCAAAAGTGAACAACTCAAAACATGGTTGAAGAGTCAGTGCAGCACAAAGACACTGTCAGGTTAGGGTTAGGGTCACCGAGCTGGTGGAACCAGTCTTGGTTTTATAACCCTTTTTAGGGTCTAGGGTGGACCTACCAGGTTTAGCAGCAGCAGCAAGCAGCAGCAGCAAGCATCAAGCAGCAAGCATCAAGCAGCACGCGCGAAATGGGGAAAAATCAGAACTCCGTCGTGGTGCTTCGGATTCCGTTGAAATTTTGGTGGGTGATACCTATGGGTGTGAGGGACAACCACACAAAGTTTGAGCCAGAAACTCAACGGTGGCGGCCGGGAACGGGTGTCGCAAGTGGCGGACCTCAGTTTCAAAAACTGCAGTTAAGGGCCAAAAACAGCCATTTTTGGGCCAAAACAGCTCTAGAACCCATTCAAAACGGCCAAACAAAGGGAAACGGTGGGTACACTCCATGTGCGGCTTGACTTTCCTGTGTCAACGAGCCCTTTGTAGCCCTCTAACTCCACCATATGTCCCGGAAACGGCCCAAAAAGGCCCCCAGGAGCCCCAAATTTTGTGCAGATTGGCTGGCAACAGCCACAAACCAAGAACAGGCCATATCTTTGGCTACATGGCTCAAAACGCGATTCCGAGGGCACCTACCTAATAGTCCACCCGCAACCCCCCACGTTTTGTGGTTTCCATCCCTCAGAATTGCCCAAACGGACGCCTAGACCCCCGTACCCACTTTTCTCAAAAATGATCCTAGACCATGTGCGACGCTAAAAGAGGTGTTTTTGGCTTGTTTTCAGCTTGTGGTGGCCCATTTTGGTCCTCCGAAAATCCCAAAATGCCTTGAAGATGCGCTGTTTTGGGACCAAAAATGGGTCAACAATGGGTCAAAAACACATTTTTCCAAAACTCGTCGTAGACCATTTGGGGTGCACCACCGGGTGAAATGAGCCCATTTTGGGGCATTTTGGGGCATTTTGGCCCCTCACAAGTCCACAAAAGCCTTGAAAGTGGGCCTTGTGGTGAAGGGGATCACTTGCAAGCTGATTCCACCCTTTCAACCGCCTTCAACGTGTGACTCATTGGTGTCCCTCACCATTCATATCTAATGTTCCCTCCCCCACCAGCTCGGTCCCAATATTCAGTCTTGATTAGGCTTAGGGTTATGAAGGAGGAGATGCTGGCAGCAGCTGTAGCAGCAGGAGCAGCAGCCGCGGCAGCAGTAGTAACAGCAGTAACAGTAGCAGCAGCAGTAGCAACCCCACCCGCCACCATTGCACCATCATCATAGCCCACAGTATTGCTACCACCACACAACACCGGAGAAGTCGCAGAGTAGCAGTAGCTGTAGTAGCTCTGAATGTTCAGAGACCAACAACCCCAAGCACTTTCCCCAAAGCCCAAGCCCATGGAGCAGCACTCCAACACAACAACCCAAGTGGCGTAAGCAGCAACCATAAAAGACCCCGGTAACAGCAAAACAGAAAAAGCACAAAACACAGCACCAAAAACAGAAAAGTACAAAACCTTCAAAAGGTGGGACCGTGTGCTTTGCCGGCTGTGGTTGCATTACCTCAGGGGAAGGTGGGGCTGGGGTGCCGTTCAATAATCTCGGGAGAGCCCCCCCCCCCCCCCCAGGGACTTGCTTTAATTTTCATTCCGGCACGGGGGGGGGGGCTCCCCCCTGGACCCCCTCCCCCCCTCCCCTGGACCCCCTCCCCCCTCAGCTCAAGTGCACCCGAAAACCTGGGTTTTGGGAACATTTTTTAGTCATGGGAAAATTTTTTTTCGGCGCTTTCGGCGTATGCCATACACTGTGTACATATTGCTTCATGTGTGCTCCATATACCTTGTTCTCCAGACTACCATGCCCCAACGCTCGTTGTCAGTGTATTTCAGCTCCCCGGTCCCACTGTTGCTACGCGCAAAACATGAAGATGTAATTGACGCGCAACTCTATTTTAGGTTTAAAGATAGGATCACCGGTCATAAAAGGAAAAAAGCCTACAACGAGGCACAAAAGGCATGTGCCACACTTTTTTTTAAGCGTACCAATGGCCACACTGTGCGAGTTTGTCGCTGTGGCACAAAAAATGGCCACATGCGACCGGCTCAGGCAAGTCTAATTCTGACTGACAAGAAAGATCACTGTCATTTGGCATGAGATGGTGAATGTCCCGCTTTGTTGTAGTTGTTGTGTATTGGTGACATGTGGGAACCCTAAATTGACATTCAATGATGAATTTCCTTTGTTTACGGCTAACAACATGACATTTCCGTGTGCTGAGTTGTTCATTATCCAATAATTTTTCTGTTCCCTGTGGATTGGGTATGTTCCGGCGGGGGGCGGGGGGGCTCCCCCCTGGACCCCCTCCCCCCCCTTCCCTGGACCCCCTCCCAAGGGGAGGGGAACCTGTCCCTCCGCCCTGTGCTATGGTGCACGGGGGAGGAGACCCTGTCCCTCCGCCATGTGCTATGGTGCACAGGGGAGGGGAACCTGTCCCTCCGTCCCGTGCTGTGGTGCACAGGGGTGGGCAGCCTGTCCCTCCGTCCTATGCTGTGGTGCACAGGGGAGGAGAACCTACCCCTCCGTCCTGTGCAATGGTGCACACGGGAGGAGATCCTGGCCCTCCGCCCTGTGCCATGGAGCACAGGGGAGAGGAACCCGTCCCCCCGCCCTGCGCTACGGTGCACACGGGAGGGGAACCTGTCCCTCCGTCCCGTGCTGTGGTGCACAGGGGTGGGCAGCCTGTCCCTCCGCCCAACAGTCAGGGTACAGAGGAACCAGAGGGCATAGCAGCGAAGCACGCACCCAGTGAAACAGTGAGAGAGGAGATGGGCGAGCAGGGAGAGGGGAAGAGGGAGCCCTGCGGAGAGGACAAGACGTCAGCAGACACAGCAGACTCCACATATAAGGAGACAACAGACTCCTCAGATCAGGAGACAACAAACTCCACAGGGCAGGGGATAGCAAACACCACAGATAAGGAGACGGACACATGTTCGGCAGGGACGGCCACAACCCTGGGACCAGAGCACTGGTCCCAGAAAAAGAAAGGGAAGGCAGGATGGGCAGGGCCCAAGCACGCGTGTGGCCTGTGCAACAGACCAGTGAGGAGGGGCCAAGGGGCAGTGAAGTGTGGCCACGAACACTGGATGCATCTGCAGTGTGCAGGGTACACAGCAGCCCAAGCTTGGAAGGTGCTCAGGGGGAAGCAGGAGTTCCAATGTAAGTGCAAGAAAGCATGGGTGCAAAAATGGTCAGAGGAGACAGACAAGCAACGACAACGGTGCCGGTAGAAGAAGACCACAACGAAGCGAGTAAAAGAGGGGAAGGAACGACAAAAAGACAAGAACATTGCCCCCGGGGAAGAAGAGGCGGATTTGTCCACCACCCAGCGCGGGATCACAGGGGCACGGCAGGAGAAGAGCGGCGGATTTGGGAAGAGTGTAGAGGAATCCCACATCAGAGTAAGGAAAAGACCACCAAAGCAAGAGGGGCATCAGAGGGAAGGGAACGGGACAACGAAAAGCAGCTAAGGAAGGTAGGCGGAGCAGCAAGGGAAACCACGGCGGGGGCGGGATCACAGGACACAGTGGGGGACCCAGAGGTGGGCCAAGGAGTGCAATTGGTCGGAATGAACCACGGGGATTTGGTCGGGTGTAGGGGAATAATTGAAGAAGTGGAGGATGGAAAGGCCCAAGTGCTGCTGGTGGGAGGAGAGAGGCGAGTATGGGTGAACAAACAAAAGCTGAGAACTGACGTGGAGGTGGAGCCGGTCGAAGTCTTGACGCCGGATTTTGCAGAGGTCGGTCTGCGGGCCGAGTTAGGGGTCTCAACCGGGGCAACCAAGGAGGAAGTCGAGGCGGCCTACAAGAAAATGGTACTCAAACTCCACCTAGACAAAAACAAGAACAACCAGGAGAAAGCAACAGAGTTATTCAAGCAGTTGAACTCAGCTTATGAAAACTAGAGGAGTGACGGGACACCAGTAGGGCAGGGAGGGAACAACCAATTAGCCCCACAGCCACACCACACAAACTTTCAGCTCAACCCAACATACTTCAGTTCGAATTTCTGCGGACAAAATGAGCCGCACAGGGAGACCCCACAGCAAGCCCAGCAACAGAGCCGAGAAGAAGACAGAAAAGACCAAGGGGCAGAATACACGTGGAGCTCATGGCTATGGGGAGCAAGAAAAAGTTGACGGGCGGAGCCACAGCCGACAGGTGCGCCGCCACCATAGGAGTACAACACAAACACGACTAGACCACTGTTGTTTGGAGAGAAATTCAGGTGGTACACAGCAGACCTACTCAGGCTATAGGGGGACCGCATCCTGAGGGAAAAGAGGAGACGGGGGTGGACAGGAGACTACCCGAATGGAGGCACACAAATGTACCTCCTGGGGCCAGATGGAGTCTACATGGTGCAGGTAGTGGCAGGTTGTGCGTGGGTACCGGAGGAAAGGACATGGGCACCGGAAGTGTTTATCGTGGGAGAAGGGATACACTTCACATTGGACGACTCAGTGAGACTCATGGCCCAACTAAACCACGCTAACATCCTAGCAGCAGAACTGGGGTTGAAAACATATGAACACTAACTCTCACAACAACACAGAAGACCACACACCACAACATACACACAGGGGCACAGAGTTGTGGGGGAGACAAGAGAGTGGCAGGGCACTGATGTTGACGGCGACCGAATCACAGGTGATCCGGCAAATGAGGGTTATGGGTCACCGATGGCAGACGCAGCCCCGTTAGGACTTGGATATTGAGACTGATTTGGTTGCCAGTGCCATACTACACACCACAACAACCACTCAGGGGCAAGGAGCAAGGAGAGGTGGGTGAAGCCAAAGAGTGGGAGGGCACGGATGTTGGCGGCGACCGAACCACAGGTGATCCAGCAATGGAGGGAAAGGGTCACCAATGGCGGACGCATCCCCGTCAGGACTCAATGATTGAGACTGATTTGGTTGCCAGTGCCACCGGAAGCCACATCACCCGGCGGCAACACTAACACCGAGATTAGACCCCCCCCCCCCCCCCGCACCACGCCTCAGCGACTACCCCTGCAGCTCCGCCAACGCCGCACCAACACCGACACCAACAATGGTGGAACGCGCTCACCCATGCAACAACAATAGAGGGCAGCCCAGGACAGCAAAGGGCAGCCCAGAAAAGACGCCCAGGGAAAGGGAGGAACCAAGGAGGGTAACAGGACAAGGCAGACCGCGCTCGCCAAAAACGGTGCAGCGCACAGAAGAACAAGGAAAGGAAAAACGGGAAAGAATCATTGTGGTTGTTAGAAGCAGAAGAACAAGGAAAGGAAAAACGGGAAAGAATCATTGTGGTTGTTAGAAGCCCCTGTCAGGAAAATTATCTTGCAGATGCACACCCCAGCGCTCAAGTCAGTGCTGGAGTCGGCAAACCCAGCATGGACTCAGAGTGTGCATCTGGATGCACTTGGTCAACGGCACGGGCAACAGCCCGTCTCCGGGACAGCCGACCCTGGAGTAGTCAAACAGGACAAGTCATCTAGGGGCTCCGTTGACACAACCAAAACAAGTTCGGGCCCACAGAGGGTCAAAATGAGCAGTGGCGAGAGGCCAATAGGCGCCGCCAAAGGCAAACAATCGATACCGAGGCCTTGTGCCAACCCCCCCCCCCCCTCCTGCAATCCCCCTCTCCTTGGGGGGGGGGGGGATGGCCCAAGAAGCAGAGGAAATCCCTGGCCCTGAAGAAAAATCACCTCGAAGAGAGGTTGTTAGATCAAGCAAGGGACTCTTGTATTTCCGTGGCACGGAAAATCACAGAATTCACGGAAATAGGACAGAAATGAAAATCACGGAAAATCACGGAAATCACGGGAAATCAGTGAATTGGAAATGAGTGTTCCTATTGCTTTTTATTGTTGTTGCTAGTTGCTAAGTGTCGGAGTGTGTGTTTCTTTGTGTCTTTTCAGTTGTGACATGTCTTCCTCGAATGAGAATTCCACTCCCTTTGCAAAGAACCAAAAGGTTTGGCAGCGGGGGTTAGAGATGACAGCACGTGCTAGGGCGCAGCAATTTCTTGGTGTTATGGAAGCCTGTGGTGAAGAGATGTGGTGTATCCCGTGTGGGCTACGTATTGACTACAAAGAGAAGTCAACAGCTACCAAACATGTGAAGTACAGCTCATAGCACAAGAGACAAGTGGAACAAATGAAAAAAGGTACTACTAAAACGGGGACGTCAGCGAATGTAGTGAGTTCTCTAGGAGTGAAGGATCACATATTTGTGGTACCCTTTTACAGCTGCTGCAATAGAACGTTCATTTAGTCTCAGGGCTGTCCTTAAGGGACGAGATTTTTTTTTTGTTTTTTTGTTAAGGACAGCCCTTAAGGACAGCCCCTAGAGGCCTTTTTCCCCCGGCCGAATGCGGGCCATGTCTACCCCCCCCCGCCGCCCTCTTTGGGGCACCACTTCTGATTTTGCCCCCCGCTCTGAGGCGGTGGGGCTCCCCGATACGGCAGGGGTGAGGTAGCCAATTTGCCCACTTGTGGGCCACTTCTGATTTTGCCCCCCGCTCTGAAGCGGTGGGGCTCCCCGATACGGCAGGGGTGAGGTAGCCAATTTGCCCACTTGTGGGCCACTTCTGATTTTGCCCCCCGCTCTGAAGCGGTGGGGCTCCCCGATACGGCAGGGGTGAGGTAGCCAATTTGCCCACTTGTGGGCCACTTCTGATTTTGCCCCCCGCTCTGAGGCGGTGGGGATCCCCGATACGGCAGGGGTGAGGTAGCCAATTTGCCCACTTGTGGGCCACTTCTGATTTTGCCCCCCGCTTTGAGGCGGTGGGGCTCCCCGATACGGCAGGGGTGAGGTAGCCAATTTGCCCACTTGTGGGCCACTTCTGATTTTGCCCCCCGCTTTGAGGCGGTGGGGCTCCCCGATACCGCAGGGGTGAGGTAGCCAATTTGCCCACTTGTGGGCCACTTCTGATTTTGCCCCCCGCTTTGAGGCGGTGGGGATCCCCGATACGGCAGGGGTGAGGTAGCCAATTTGCCCACTTGTGGGCCACTTCTGATTTTGCCCCCCGCTTTGAGGCGGTGGGGATCCCCGATACGGCAGGGGTGAGGTAGCCAATTTGGTAGCCAATTTGCCCACTTGTGGGCCACTTCTGATTTTGCCCCCCGCTCTGAGGCGGTGGGGCTCCCCGATACGGCAGGGGTGAGGTAGCCAATTTGCCCACTTGTGGGCCACTTCTGATTTTGCCCCCCGCTTTGAGGCGGTGGGGATCCCCGATACGGCAGGGGTGAGGTAGCCAATTTGGTAGCCAATTTGCCCACTTGTGGGCCACTTCTGATTTTGCCCCCCGCTCTGAAGCGGTGGGGCTCCCCGATACCGCAGGGGTGAGGTAGCCAATTTGCCCACTTGTGGGCCACTTCTGATTTTGCCCCCCGCTCTGAAGCGGTGGGGCTCCCCGATACGGCAGGGGTGAGGTAGCCAATTTGCCCACTTGTGGGCCACTTCTGATTTTGCCCCCCGCTTTGAGGCGGTGGGGATCCCCGATACGGCAGGGGTGAGGTAGCCAATTTGCCCACTTGTGGGCCACTTCTGATTTTGCCCCCCGCTCTGAGGCGGTGGGGATCCCCGATACGGCAGGGGTGAGGTAGCCAATTTGCCCACTTGTGGGCCACTTCTGATTTTGCCCCCCGCTTTGAGGCGGTGGGGCTCCCCGATACGGCAGGGGTGAGGTAGCCAATTTGCCCACTTGTGGGCCACTTCTGATTTTGCCCCCCGCTTTGAGGCGGTGGGGCTCCCCGATACGGCAGGGGTGAGGTAGCCAATTTGCCCACTTGTGGGCCACTTCTGATTTTGCCCCCCGCTTTGAGGCGGTGGGGATCCCCGATACGGCAGGGGTGAGGTAGCCAATTTGGTAGCCAATTTGCCCACTTGTGGGCCACTTCTGATTTTGCCCCCCGCTCTGAAGCGGTGGGGCTCCCCGATACCGCAGGGGTGAGGTAGCCAATTTGCCCACTTGTGGGCCACTTCTGATTTTGCCCCCCGCTCTGAAGCGGTGGGGCTCCCCGATACGGCAGGGGTGAGGTAGCCAATTTGCCCACTTGTGGGCCACTTCTGATTTTGCCCCCCGCTCTGAGGCGGTGCTTGCCCGAGTACATTAGTCATGAGGCTGATCTGGGGGGGAGGAGAAGGCCCAGGGCTTGTTCGATGCACTTTCACACCCCCTCTTCAAGTTGACGGCAGCCTTTTTTTGCGATGTTTTTGCTGTGGTTTGTGCCACAAGCAAGAAAGTTCAAGCGACCAGGGGGGCACGGGTCGCCGCCGTCCAGGGTTTGATGAACGTGATGTGCACACAAACGGAAGCAAGGGCATGCGGTTGAGGTGGAAGATGGTGGTTTGCTTGGGTTTGCGGCTTTCAAGGATTTGGCAGTTTCTTTGGAAGAGGATGATGAGGCGGAGGTTCCGTTGGACATTCGAGATTTGTGGGTTGTCCCCAAGAGGGCGACACGTGACGCCGACATTGGCGATGTGTATGGGGTTGAGTTGGAGGGTGAGGACGAAGACAGTGAGGACGAGGATATGGAGCAGGCAGATGCAGTTGCCAGTAGCTCCTCTTCTGACCTTCCTAACCCCTCAGCTGTCCCCTCCACCTCTTCTAACCCTGGCACGCAGTTGGTGTTTCGGTATGATGTGGATGAGGCGGTGTTGAGTGCAATGGAGAGGGGGAGGTTGCATGAGTGGACTAAGGTTGAGTTTCAGGCCATTTGTAGGAAGCATGGTTTGAGTGTGAGAGGGGGGAAGGGTGAGCTTATGGAGCGTGTCAGGGTGCACTTCCACAGGTTGTACCAGCAGTAGGGAGTTTGTTTCCAGCTGTGCCACCGGCGATGGAACATTCGGGTGGTCGAACGCTGCATCACTATATTTGATTCAAAAAAAGTATTGCTCTTCTTCATGTTGAATTGTGCAGGGTGTGAGGTAGGGTCATGCAACACATGTGGGGCAAGGATCATATGGTTATGTGCCGAGACCAATTTGGGGCTAGGGACTCATGGTTGAACAATTGGGAACACCGGGGTGAAGACATGTACTGTCCGCGGGCTCTTTTGAAATTACCCCGTACCGGACGGGATTTTTTTTTTTTTTTTTTTTTTTGCGTTAAGGACAGCCCTGTTTAGTCTGGCTAGACTAGTCAAAAACGTTAAAAATAGGTAGAACATGGGCAGGGACCTGCGGGAGACGTGCGGGAGGCCTGTGTGACCATGTTCTGCAACGGATATGTTGAAGAACGGTTCACCAAATGGCAATAGACCACCCCCGGATGTTTTGTGCTTTGTTTCGTGTCTTGCAGGTGTCCAGGAGAGGCAAAGGCTATGCATAAGGAAAAATTTTGAGCCACGGAAATACCATGGAAAATCACGGAAAATCACGGAAAGGTCATCCAAATCATGGAAATACCAGAAACCCTGATCAAATGCAGGCGCAGGCGTTGTATACCCCCCCCTTTTTGGGGGTCATTCGCGTAGCATACCCCAAGGCATGATATTTGATGTCCAACCCCTTGTAAAATCATTATTATTATTTTTTTTTGTCCAATGAGACAATCCCCCAATGGATTTTTTGATTCTGAGGCCTCTATCCCCTAAAATTGGATATCAATTTTTTGAGGGGGGGTCAAAAGTTTGTGCTCGGAAGGGTTCAAGCAGTGGGGAGACTTAATGCTGTCAAAACAAACGGCGGTCAAATGGCAAAGCCGACTGCAGAATTTTAGGTTGGCGATTCGACGCCTGTCCGGCCGACTGTTGTCGGCGACGCTGCTGCCATGGTTGGCCGGGGTTGGGACCGCCGACCTAAAAGTTTGCGGGCGGCTGCATTACCATTCGGCCACTGCTTGCTCTGATATTGGCCGTCCTCCCCACTGCTTGGAGCCGAGTCTGCCACTGACAAAAAACCCAAACTGTGTGTTTCTGTCTACCTGCCTGCTTGCCCGAATGGCTGTCTGACTGACTGCTGGCCTGCTGGCTTTGACTGGCTAACTGACTAATTGGCTGACTGTCAACCTCTCTTCGAGGTGCACTGCCAAAGGCGATAGAATTTTGGGTTATACTGGAACTGCTGTAGGGGGGGGGGGGGGTACTGTTGATAGTGACTCGTCCACATCCGCATTTGACTCCAACTCTGCCTTTGAATCCCACTCTCGCTTGGATTCCCACTCTAGCTCCAACTACAACTCCAACTCCGATTCCAACTTAGGGTCGAGCTTGACCTCATGCTCTGCGGACTCTTTGTGTTTAGAGCCCAACTACTCGCCCGGTGACGAGCAATCTTACACACAACAGAAACGCGCAACAAATCAAAATGTCTATGTCATAGGGGTGGGCACCTGATTGAAGCGTGCAACAAATTGAAATACTCGTGTCCTAGGAGTGGGCACCCTATATAGTAGAAGGGTGGGATTCCCTACCATGCTTTGCATGTTGAGCGGGGTTGTAGTCTCTCCTCAAAAGAGAGCAATTTTGTCAACAGACCACGTGCACGGAATTTCTTGGATAGTGTACATGAAAGCTGCACCCTTAACACGTCGCGCAGTAAGCACTCCCGATATATTTCAATGCATGATTTCTCTGTACGTATTCTGTGTTTCCGTGTACAATGCATGTTCTCTCGGCGATTGGTCGTATTTTGCATGATCGCTTCATGCCGTGTACTTGGATAGGACAATATTTTGAATCAGCCATCACCTTGAAGAGAGGTTGTTAGATCAAGTGCAGGCGCGGGCGTTGTATACCCCCCCTTTTTGGGGGTCATTCGCGTAGCATACCCCAAGGCATGATATTTGATGTCCAACCCCTTGTCAAATCATTATTATTATTTTTTTTTGTCCAATGAGACAATCCCCCAATGGATTTTTTGATTCTCAGGCCTCTATCCCGTGAAACCGGAGAACACTTTTTGGGGGGGGGGATGGTGGCTGGGGGGGGGGTCAACAGTTTTTAATCAGAAGGCTTCAAGCAGTGGGTAGAAGAGGGTGTGTCAGAACAAGCACCAGTCGAATGGTAATGCAGCCGGCCGCTGATGGAGAGATCGGCGGTTTCAATTCCCGGTCGGCATCTTTTCTGAGGGGGCCGGCAGTTGGCGACCAGGATTCGAACCACCGACTGTCCAGTCTGGGGCCGGGTGCTTTACCATTTGACTGTGGCTTGTCCTGACACCCTGTACCCTCCCCACTGCAGGAAGCCAAGCCTACCGCTGAAAAACAACTGAAACTGGTTGTTTCTGCCTGCCTGCCTGCTTGCCCGACTGACTGTCTGACTGACTGCTTGCCTGACTAACTGACTGATTGGCTGACTGTCAGCCTCCCTTCGAGGTGCACTGCCGAAGGCAATAGAATTTGAGCCTGTCTAGGCTCAGCATGGCCATGGTAGTAGTGTCATACTGATTTCGCAGCTGGCGGGCGCCAGTATTGAAGGTAGATAGATTTTTGGGCAGTCTATGGTTCTGCCCCTCGCCCAATGCCCAGGGTGATGCAGGTGGGATCCTCATTTCAGCCTACCTTTGGCGTGGTCCAAAATTGCCTGCAGAACATGTATCTGAGCCTTTGGATGTGTACTTCGCCTGGTTTGGTGGTTAGGAAGCCAAGGGTGAGCAAGGCCAAAGCTATTGAGGGGAACATCAAAGCAGGTTTACATGCAATCCCTCGAGGAAATTTGCTCATATTGCTTGGTCACAATATGGAAACAACAATCGTCTCAGAATATTCCGTCGTTCAGTCACCCCAAGGTGAAAATGGGCAAAAAAAATCCAGAGTGCTGTTGTTGTCCCACACAGCCTCAGCACCACGAAATGCAGCCACTGGGACTAAACTGCACATGGTGATTTTGAGGTGTTCAAATGTGGCAGCCCACTCTACGTAACTATACTGGCAACAAGTTGAGAAGATGGTGATGACAGCACCCACATTGCCGCGACATGATGGGGGGTCTTTACCATCATTGCAACGCCACGTTGTCTTGGGAGCTGCCCAGCAATTAGATTGAAGGCAGATGACGGCCGTGGTGGGCAGGATTGGCTGGAGCTTGTCCTTGGATTTAATCTCTCTTCTCACTGAATTATGTCTCCCATAAATCTGCGCAGGAGAATGCTGCACAGCAGGAGGTGACTTGGGCAAAGATTGAGGAGCTTGAACATGAGCTGGAAAGGCTCGAAACAGAGCGCTACAACGAATTCAAAAGACGTGTGCTGGACAAGGACAAGGACGAACATCGGCGGATGGTGTGTTTTTTTGCAGTACGAGGCGTGTTGCGTTCTAGACCACAGGACAGCAAAGGAGCGTGTTGGTTTTCTTCAATCATTTGCTCGTGCGTGGCTGTGGCATCAGTTTGGGCCAGCAAACAAACCCTCTCCGTGAAAAGCATTGATGCCATTTTGTGGTGAATCGACAGTATTGGCCAATCGACAACAGTTGTTGGTGTGTCTGTTTGTTGGCACAAATAACCCAGTGATTGTCTCGCGAAAACGTGGCATCGTGAAATCGCCACCATGTAACCACTTTATCAGGCTGGCCCAATGGCAAGGGAAAATTGTACATACTCTACGGCAAGCGAAGCAAGGAAAAATGTCAAGTCGGTGACTGCATATCTGCACAAGACTTCACTCCACCCCTCTTCCCATACATCTAGGGCAACAATGTTAGCAACGGACGAACAACACAAACAACAACAGCAAGCCGTTTTCTAAGGACTCCGCCCAGCCCATGGGTTCTCTAATCCAGTCATCTTTTGCACAGCCATGTGGGCTCGCTAAATCCAGAGTTTGAGCCCCGAAGCATAGCGGCCTGGGACGTTGGCGCCAAATCTGCGCAATTAAGGACCAAAAAAAGGCCTCTCCCCACCCCACCCCCTGGGGCCATATGCCGGGGCGGCCTTGCTGAGCCCGTGTCCAAGAAATCTTGTTCGGCCACTAACTTCACGATATGTCCGAGACACCCCCCCTAAAGCAGCTCAAATGACCCAAAAGCACAATTTGGTTCAAAACAGCCCAAAACCAAAATCGGTCCCTGTTTTGGGGGGTTGGCCACCGCAACAGCACCCACAGGGGCTTTGCCCCTTGCTCCTTGGGTTGCAGGATGGAGACAATTTTCGGCCCAAAATTAACAATGCCATCCCCTGGAAGTGGATCATGGACTGCGCACATGAAGCTTTTGTCTGGCTTTCTTTCGTACACAATGCCACAAAACAAGACACCCCAGAAGAGCAGTTTCTTGCCAGTTTGGGGTGGGCAAGCGGTGCATTGGTTTCTGGCAGTCTTGGGGCCCCTGTGGCGTCTGCATAGATGGGCTACGGTCAGACGGCCATGGTAGGTTGGATGTAGAATGACGAATCTTTTGGTCTCTAGTTCTGTCTATGGCTAGCTGTGGCCTGCCTGGTGATTTCGTGGCTTGCGACCATGTATGTTTACCAAACTGGTCAAAAAGTGGAGAAGTGCTTTCTGACTGTCATAAGGTTTGAGTGGTGTCTCTTTAAAGACGTTGGCTTTGGGGCCCATTTTCGGACGACGATCTTCAGGTGTGGTTTGTTTGACAGCCCCAAGAGCCCTGGTCGCATCCTATCCGCTGGTCCGGTGTCGCGGAAAGTCTTTTTATTGCAGGTCCCGAGAACCCCTCAATAGCACGGTAGGCGTCTGATCTAAGATCTAAGATCTGAGAATGATCATAATGCATGTTTATCAAGAATGTGGGAACCGCTTAGACTCCAAAATTATGTGGATATTTGAATATCAGATTTCCCTGGTGTGGACTTGCAGGTAGGTGGAGGGGGTCGTTTCACATAAAGTCTGATCATGATGACCATCATTGCGGTCGATCATTACGGTGATAATGATGTCGACGTAAGCAAATGGCAACGCAATGGCTTTCATCCACACTGTATGAATCCGCTGAAAATTTGAATCTCCTTTACAATTGATGCTTACTTCGAGCCTGTATTTTACAGCGCGGGCGTGGTTTTGCAATGCAAGGATTTGACGGCGAAACTTCGCGGATTTTACCTCTTTAAAGGCTTGGTCTCCCCACTGAAATAACATGGGTGAAAATCGAAATTGCCAGAGCTTTTTTTTTTTAATTTAATTTTTTTTTTACATTGTGGCCACTCTCAGTATAAATACCATTGTGCAATTTCCATTTTCTGTATGTTTTCTTTGGTCTTTTTGGCTATTGGGTGGTAGGGGGGTGATGGGGTAGTGGCCATCATGATGGTAGGTGATGACACGCCTGTTGATGGTGATATGACAGTTCATCGTGATGGCCATGTTGGTGGTCGAGAAGTCTCACATGGTGGCCACTGTGCCGTTTATCCTGATGGGCATTATGATAGCGATTGCCCAATGTTCTTGCCTTTGTGTGCTCCTCTCTCTTTTCTGTAGCCTCGCCCTGTTTTGTTCCAATGGTCTCTGCTGGGTTGTATCTTGTCAGGAGTATGAAAAGTTCTGTCAAGTGGTGGACAATCATGCACAGCTTTTGGATTTGACAATCCGCAACTGCGATACCGCTATTCATTGCATCACATTGATCGCAGGTGCTGCAGCTGCAATGCTCTTCTCGATTATGCGCTTCCCGAGGGCCGGTTTCGAAACAAGCATCGTGTTTATATTTAAAGTACTGGCCCAAGTTGCTGCTTCTTCGCATGACAGGAAGTTCCGGTTGCCCACTCGGAAACGTGCCCAGTGAATCTGCTCCCTCCGGTGGAGGATTGGCACTTGGCTTTGGGTACGGACATATGCGGCTGAGTGAATTCTATTTGGGGCGCCAAAGGGATCGTTCAGGGGGGGAGACCATGATTACACTTGCCCACCATAGCGCACTGGCCAAAGGGGTTTTATTTGATCACATTTTGCCGAGCTTTGGGCATGGGCGAGGGGACTCTGTAAATCGCACACTCACAGGACACGCCCTGGCGATTCGCCAAGCTAGACAAAGTGTATCCAGACAAATTGTGATCAAGCCCTCCAGAAGTGATCACCCTTTGCCCACCACAGCGCATCTGCCAGGGGGGGTGTTCGCTGTGATCACGCCTTGCCTACCATGGGGCATCGGACTCGGAAAAGGGGGGGCGGATTTGCCTTGCATGCCACTGGCGCGTGCTGGTTTCTCTATTTTAGATCGTGTGCACAACATCCATCCGGCAGTTGCTCACCCACTCCACAAGAAAGCGGAAACGGCATAGCCTAATTCTTGAAACGAAAGAACTTAGCATTTGGGAAGAACAAATGCTCTGTGCACGCATGATTCAAGGAACGTACTCCATAGTAAGTTTGTTCTTTGCCAACCAGTGAGCATTCATCGTTATGTGGTTTCAAAGTCTACAGGTCGGTATCACCAGTCGATTCTGCGCCAATCTAGCAAAGTTTGCAAGTCCGCAACCAAATTGTATGAGCTAGTGTGCAAACATACGTTGCTTGTTGAATGCACTGCAAGCAGGTGCGGCATACACATGTTGACGCTCCTCATGTTATCCGTTTGCTTCCGAGTGAAATCAAACCTGCAATCAATCAAAAGGCGCGGTGTGGTTGCCGTTTTCGCGAAAAGCTTAACAAATGTCAACACGCCCACGCACTAATTGGAGTCCCCTTGGAGCCCCCTTAGTGTCCCCTTGGTGCCCCCTTGGTGCCCCATTGGCCCTGCAGAATTTCCAAGAAAAACCCCCTTTTTGGCGCGATGCCTCTCCTGAAGTGTGTGCTCGAACGGTACGTCCGCTGCCATCTGCTGCATACTGTTTATGTTGGTTGCAGAGTTTGTCAACTCTGGTTTCACCACTTTGGCCAACCATCTGGGCAAGCAGGAGAGAGAGCACTCGGATTTGTTGCTGGATGTATGTTTGGGCGTTCCCTTCCCACGCCAGAATGCAATGCAACGCAAGTGTATTGGCGGGTTCTGACACCGAATCGCTTCATGTTCATTCCTTCAAATCGTCTGTGGCATTGGGCTCGCCGCCGAGTCAATACTGGTACACACAAGCGTTAAGCCACCGAGGCATCCCAAGGGCGTGCCCAGGAAGGGAATCATATCCATAATTTACTCAGTTCGGTCAGCAGTGAAAAAATTTTCAATCCTCACCTGCGGGCATAGTCCCCGAGATGTTCTGACGTGTCCGAAGATGGAGAGGCATGATGAACACACAGCAAAATATGTGAAGTGCGTGTTGTTAGCAATACGGAAGCCTTCTTTTCGCCTCTGGTTCCTGGTTTCTTCGGAGCTACTTCTTTGGCCGGGCATTTTCTCAGAGTGCACGTGTTTTCGAATTTACCATGAAATCCCGTGACCACTGCTACAACATGAATAATTGCCATCGGGCCATTGCTTAGTGGCAAAAAAACTCCCACCCCGGGGGATTGGGGTGGGTGGGTGGGTGGCAAAAACAGCTTGTGTACCTCAAATCGGCCTCCAATTTCGGGCCCCCCTTTAACAAATAATATATTTTTTCCCTGAGAAAAAATTTTGTGATGTGAGTGGGTGGGTGGGTCGGCTGCGGTTGGTTAGGCTCCCCGACCCCCCACCCCCTCTCACCGGGTCCTTAACCAATGGCTCGAATGCCATGCATCGGGCACATGGTTTAGCAACCACATTCTTCTGGCCGCACCGCCCCACGTTAGTTGGATGCAAAAGCTACATTGAGGCCTTCACGTTGCTGAAGCGGTCCCTCCCGGGCACGGAGCTCAGAGCAGCCACCCGTGACACAACCCAACAACCCAAAGCACGCAGATTTGCCAAGCGCTCACACCTGCACACTTGGGAATTGGCAGTAATGCGTACCTCCTGCTGGGTTGATTTCTAACTGTGCTGGTGTGCCCAGTGTGCCAAGTGTGCACTGCATTTTTTTTTTCGACACCAAAGTGGCCGGTCCCCGTTGGATGATGGTTTTTTCTGCACAGTAACATGCAACGGTTCTGTGGGAGAAGTCATCTCTCAATGTGCTCACTCGTTCGTTGAAAATTGTGCAATCGTACTGATGAGTCACCTCATCACGCGTTTCGTGCTGTGACCATCTCCTCTTCATCCTTTTAATGCAGAAGCCCACAGGGTTTCGGCATGGTGTATTTCAGCCTATCATTTTCGACGGTAACATCGATTTGAATTTCGCTTTGCATGACTGGTGTTTGACGCCTACATGATTGCCATGCTGTGTTTTTGCGGGCCATTGGAGTAAAGGCCCGCCTAAATGCCGTTCCACGATTTGTCATTTGGTTGCTCAGACGCACAAGCAGCACTTGGAGATGTTCCGTGGCCTCTATTTGTCTTTGGGAGAGCTGGCACACAAGAAAGACAAACGAATCGAAGAAATCGACCGCGCTATCCAACAAAGGTACATACGTGGCTGGATGTAGCATTTATTTTACGTATGGAATTTTCATTCTACATTTACCATCGCTGAAATTGACAGTGTTTGCAGATACAGACTGCAGGGAAAAGATTGTGCGCAAATAGTCCATCTTTCCGGAGATTTTTCTGTTTGTGAGAGCAGTGCAACCAGGCTTTGTTGCTATTTGGGGTGGAAAGGGTTGTGCGAACTACAATCTGGTTCGTCGTAACATATGCTGCACCTGAATATTATTTTCCACCAGTCATATTCAGCAAGAGCTTGCCGCTGAGACTTTGAATCCAAATGCCAAGAAGTATTCTGATGCAAAGAAGGTACCGTGTGCACCACGAAGTACAGTCAATTGTCGGATATTTGTATTGCTTTCGTTGGTTTAAGATGTTTGCAGTCATTTCAGTCAAGTGCATATCTCGACCAAGTTCACACGACATTTTCAAGACACCTTGTAGGCACCCAAAGGGGCTGATTATTTCAAATGCCGTTTCGTCTCACTATGATATCCGATGTCATTTGTTTTTACAGGAGCTCTTGCGCATTCGGGACGATGTTGAGGAGGATCTGAATGATCTGAAGGAGAAGGCACAAGTGGCATTGAACAATTTTGCGATTTCTGAAAAGGCGCTGCATGACTCTGGTCATCTCTCACCCTGCTTCCGTGTTCTTGCAGTGTGGGGTCAGCGATGGGGCTGTTCAGCACAGTGTGTCCAGGATTGATCCTCCCAAGCTTTTGCAGAATACTTCGCCAGTTTCGCCAACATGCCACCGGCAGAAAGGGCGTCTCTCAACATGCTCTTCTGTTACAGGCATTGATTTCGTGCATCCAACTGTTGAGCAACAGGAACAAGAGTTGGAATTGAAAGCCAAAATGGTAGAGTACAAAGCAATTGCCACTGGCCACGTGGACAATTTGCCCATCAAAGCGGTGTGTGCTTGCATTGTGCATTTCCCCTCACTTGTGAAGTTCATCCTAGGCAACAGCTGATCCGAATCATGATGCAGCAGTGTGAATCAGACAACAACAGAGCACAGTATTGGATATGTCATGAGAGTGTAGTCTTGACCACGGAAGTATCAAGTTCCTCATGTGCTTATAGGAACTTGAATCAATCAAGAATCAGATGATGGAGACGAAGAGGGTGGTTGAGAGCGTGAACCGTTCCACAATGAGTAGTTCGTTACCAATGATCCGTGCTGGGTCGCCGGCTTTCTCTCCATAGTGGGTACAAAGTGTCTCTGTGATCCATGCTGGGTCGCCTGCTGCTTTTTCTCCATAATGGGTACAAAGTGCAGACATTTCTATGTACAATTACTTTTCTTTTTGATTTAGATGAAAGCAAGGCAGTATCTGTATGTGTATCATGCTGTGTGTTCGTATCAATTTAGTCAGGGCCGACTCTGACAATATGATCCCCCCCCCCATTTTGTGTTTCACTTCCTGGTGGGGAGTGAGTTGAAACACTGCTCACCCGGGTGGCTATTTGTCCCCATCGGATCATCATGTGTCTACATAATATACATGCATCGGTGGTGGTGTATTCCTTGACAACCCCGACCACTGTGAAAACCAAATGATTTTTTCCCCTGATTTTCCCAGCCCCTTTTCATCCCACTCCTCTATTCCACTGCAGCTTTTCCCACATCCACTGAATATCTCTATCCCATTGGTTTACCTTGTTCCATCCCCTTACCTCACTTTGTGATAAAGCCAGCAAGATGCCATTGGTCCACATGGTCAGCTTGCACTCCAGTTGGTGTACAGACGTCAGACTGTGCGAGATAAAGTGCATTTCATGCTTGCCCGTGCATTTTTTCAATGATTCTTCTGTATCCAGCCAGATATCAGAGGTGTTTCTTCAAGGTGATGTTGCGTTCACGCAATTTCATTTCTCCATAACACCACTGGGAGCGCGCCATTCACGTTCTCCAGTACTCTCAAACCCAAACAGGAAATCACCTGGAAGAGAGGTTGTTAGATCAAGCGCAGGTGCGGGCGCAATATACCCCCTTTTTTGGGGTTATTTGCGGAAAATCATCATTTTGGGAGACAAGTGATTACCCAATGAGTTTTTTGACCTGACCTTTTCAGCTCCCTGTACCCGGGTGCCACTTTTTTTTGGTGGGGTGGTGGGGGGGGGTCATATTTTGTTTGCGTAATTGTAGCCGCTGTCCTTCGAGTTACACCCAGGTCCTGAACATCTTTTTTCTTGTATGTGGACCCCTAACCAATGGTGGGCGTATTGGGTCCAAACTCTGTGTACCCCTGGTAGGCCCCCTTATGGGCGATGCTGGTGAGGACTTGCCCGTTTTCGGGTTGGGATGCGTTGGCTGCAAATTTTCGAAAATCGCCTTGGAGTTTGAATTTTTCCAAAATCCTTCTGTGGCCTTTGGGATGGGTGATCATTTGGTGACAACATGGGTACCCTGGCACCCATGGGGACCCACATAGCCGAGTAGCCCCCCCCCCCCCAAATTTGCTGCTGTTTGGCTGGTTAGTGGCACATGAAAACTTTGGAAAATCACCTCGCAGAGGTTGTTAGATCAAAGCCAGGCAGGCGTATATATGGGGAAAACGCCACATACCCCCCCATTTTGGCCTTTTTGCGCCTATTCGCGTACCCTACCCCAAGGGGTTGAATTGTTAGTTTAACCCCTTGTAAAATCCTTATTTTGTCCAATAGACGCATCCCCCAATGAGTTTTTGGTCCGGAGCCCCCCAGACCCCCCCCACTTGAAACCCACTTTTTTCAGGTTTTCAGGGAGGGGGGGGGGGGGGTCAAAAATGTCAAAAAAAAGACCCCCCCTTTTTTTGGGTCGAAAATAATGAATCTTTTGGTTTTTTTCGATTTTGAGCCGAAAAAGTGTTTCCGGGTCCCGACTCCATAGGGTTTGTATGGGGCAGAGTGGGACGAGCGCTTGTGCAGTTTATGCACTTTTCAGCCATTTTTGCTATGTTGGCGGTTTTGGCAACCTCGGTGACCCCGTGCTACCCACTCGGAGGGGTGTGAGTGGGGATGTTGTGACAGTATATGCCTACTAGGATACGGAAGGACGTTTTTTGCAGTCTCTAGCCTTGCCTAGGGCCATTCACAACCCGTGCCAAAGACGTGAAATGACTGTTTCCACCAATAATGGCCTAGTGAATGGGCCAGCACATAATCTGCTTGCAGTTTTTCACCCCGGGCAGCTCAAAAATCGAAGTTTTCGAAACTTGTTTTTTTGATGTTGTGACCACCCAAAATGACCATCCAAGGTATGTAAAGCATGTTTTAGGCTGTATTTGCGTGTTTTTCATCCTATTTGGGTATTAGGCCCGGGGGGGGGGGCTCCCAAGGGATTGGTACACAACCTGCTAATGTAGTTTTTCACCCTGGGCAGCTCAAAACTCGAAGTTTTCAAAACTTGTTTTTTTGATATTGTGACCACCCAAAATGACCATCCAAGGTATGTAAAGCATGTTTTAGGCCGTATTTACATGTTTTTCACCCTATTTGGGTATTAGGTCCGGGGGGGAGGGGGGGGGGGGGGGGGGGCTCCCAAGGGATTGGTACACAACCTATTAATGCAGCTTTTCACCCTGGGCAGCTCAAAAATCGAAGTTTTCAAAACTGGTTTTTTTGATATTGTGATCACCTAAAATGACCATCCAAGGTATGTAAAGCATGTTTTAGGCCGTATTTACGTATATTTCACCCTATTTGGGTATTAGGTCCGGGGGGGGGGGGGGGGGGCTCCCAAGGGATTGGTACACAACCTGCTGATGTAGTTTTTTTTCACCCTGGGCAGCTCAAAAATCGAAGTTTTCAAAACTGGTTTTTATGATATTGTGATCACCTAAAATGACCATCCAAGGTATGTAAAGCATGTTTTAGGCTGTATTTGCGTGTTTTTCATCCTATTTGGGTATTAGGTCCGGGGGGGGGGGTGTCTCCCAAGGGATTGGTACACAACCTGCTTATGTAGTTTTTCACCCTGGGCAGCTCAAACATCGAAGTTTTCGAAACTTGTTTTTTTGATATTTTGACCACCCAAAATGACCATCCAAGGTATGTAAAGCATTTTTGAGGCCGTATTTATGTAGTTTTTACCCTATTTAGGGTGTGTGTGGCTTGGGGTAGAATCTCTGCGACGTGGACTTGCCGAAGGCAATAGAATTTTATTTTTTCCCGAAATTCTTCTGTTGCCTCTGCAATGGGTTTGGATGATCATTAGGTGGCAAATACGGGTGCTATAGCACCCATGGGATCCACGCAGGGGCTGCCAGGGCCATGGGCCCGCCAAAGCATCAAAATTGCTGGTGTATCAGGCTGTTTAGTGGCACCTGGAAATCACCTTGCACAGGTTGTTCGATCAAAACCATGCAGGCTTGCATATATGTGAAAATGCCACATACTTCCGGGGCCTATTCACATACCCTACCCCAAGGAGGTGACTTGTTGGTTTGACCTTTTGTAAAATCAATACTTTGTCCACTAAACACATCCCCCAATTGAGTTGTTGGTCAGGACCCCCCCAGACCCCCCCCCCCCAACAACCCACTTTTTTGAGGGGAGGCGAGGGCCAGGGATAAAAAAAAAGCCCTCCCCCCCTCTGGGTCAAAAATCATGCATCTTTCCATTTTTCTGGATCTGGAGCTGAAAAAGTGTTTTTGGGTCCCAACTCCATAGGGTTTGTGTGGGTGGAGTGGGTCGAGTACATATGCAGCTGATGCGGTTTTCAGCAATTTTTCTCGGCCGGCGTTTTTGGCGACCCTAATGGCCCCGTGGTGCCCACTCTGAGGAGTGCAACTGCGGATGTTGTAATAGTATACCATAGTGGGATACAGAAGGATGTTTTTGCAGTCTCTCGCCCTGCCTAGGGTTGGTCATGGCCGGTGTGGACGCTCAAAATGACCATTTCTATTTAAAGTGGTCTGCACATGTTGAGTGAAAAAATGGGTTTTTTTTGGCAACTTTGGACATATTCAGGGACACTTGAGCCATTTTTGGGTACTCATTTGGTGACAATGGGAGTGCATATCAACCCATGGGGAGCCATGTAGCACCTACTGTGCCCTCTTAGTCGGGCATATTGGTCCTGTAGAGTGCCATTTGGGGCTTGGCTGCACTACAGCAGGCAATTTTGGCTGTGTGGTATCAGCAATTATGCGCAGGCACATCAGACCTAGGTTTTATAGAATGATTTTGCACAGGTTGTTAGAACAAAACTACACAGGCCTGCACCTATGGAAACCGCCCAACCGTTTTGGGTTTTTTGGGGTACCCTGCTCCAAGGGTCTGAACTGTTGATGAAAGATTTTGGAAAACCGTTTCTTTTTGTCGAATCAATACATCGTTCAATGAGTTGTTGGTTGTGACTCTCTTGTTTTGTAACCATTTTTTCAGGTCGAGGGGTGGGTTGCAGCCCCCCTCCGTCCTATTTCGGGCCGGAAATCGCGCAATTTTTGGATTTTCTTCGTTTGATGGTGAAAAAGTGTTTTTGCGCGCGACTCTTTAGGGTTTGTGTGGGAGGAGCGGGAAGTACATTGAACATTGCGACTCACGGCTTTTTTAGCCATTTTTGACTATGTCGGCGTGTGTGGCGATCTTAGTGACTCGATGGTCCCAACTTCGATGGGTGTAGCTGGCAAGGATGTGATAGCATGCACCTATTAAGTTACAAAAGGACATTTTTTGCAACCTCTAGCGTTTTGTTGGATTTGTATCCGGGCCGTGTTTGGTGTGCTAAAAATTGGCCATTTCGGGGTGACCCATGACAACTTTTTGGGCGTTTGAGGTTTGCTGGCGTGAACATTCGTGGGCAATGGAGGTATGTGCAAGTCCATTAAAATACATTGCTATGTGCATAATTGGACCCGCCGAGGCGGGTATTTAAGCTACCACAAGATGAAAGAATGAAATGGGGTCAAATGGAATAGCATGGTTCATGTTGAATTCTTTCTCGACGGGGGTGGGGGAATGCAGACTCTGCATTTTTAGAAAAACTCTGTTTTGTACCATTGTAGACGGGTGGTGTGACGAAACAAAGCATACTTCAAAAAGTACCAAGACAACACCCAAAAATGAGTGCTTCGATGCGCTCATGTACGCGGTATACAGTGTAGACCGGTGCAGGCAAATGGTTTTTTTTCGGCACCACCGCTGAAAAGTGCACGTTGCTCCTGAGGAATTGGTGGCTGTACGGATTTCGTTCTAAGAAATCTTTGAAGATGCTTTGTTAAATTGATAGGGAAATGTGCTGCTCTTGTTGAGCACATTAGTAAGCAATTCTAGGCTGGATATGGAAGCCTATATTCCCAAAAGTTGCGTCAAATCTATAGGTTCTTCTTTTGATAAACTATGGTTGATTTTGAAACTGAGCCGTTTTACAAGTTTGACTTTTTGGCATTCAGCATCCATTAGTTGTACATAAGTTATAGATGCAATGTGAAGGTGCAATAGCAAAGTTTAGGTACCAAATTAACTTATATCTCAACCATAGGTCCGAAATTCAAAGAACACGTTCTTCAAAGTTTATGGTAACCAGACCAATAAGTATATCAGTGACCAATTTTTGTAGCATGTTACATGAGATGAGAAGTTTGACAAGGAAATGTTGTTTATTGACTACCCTTGTGCATTGAGAGCAGCCCCTAATGCCTACATTTTTTCCAATGTTTTTGTAAAGATGTTCTTACTCGTAAGGGGTACAAATTGGTTGATATGAGTGTACATAAACCAATCGTGATGTATTGCAAAGATAGAGGAATTTGAAAATATTATGCAGCATCGTCAATGCTTTGATATTTTAGGTACTTTCATTGCATCTGACCCATTTTGTACATTGTTGGTGCTGCGCAAAACATGCTTTCTTTAAAAGATGATGCAGAAAAATGTGTGAATAGCCAACACTTTGAAATTTGAAATTTGTTCATCATTTCCAAAAAACAGAATTGGTGGTATTGTGTAATAGACTTGTTCTTGCCGGACAATCTCTTTTGATGGACTGATCCTAGATCTTGTCTTCATCTTCTCCCCTAGATCTCAAACACGGCATTGTTTAAGTCAAACACAGACATGAAATTGAATGTGGTTCGGAACAAAGTAAAATTGAATAATAAAAATTATGTAAAGGCACAATTTTACAGCAAAAAGCTTCATTGTAAACTTTTTCATGACGGCCTATCAAACACAATGCGGCCTCTCTGTTTGTCCGCCCTGTACGGCGCAGCCTCAGCATGCTGGACCCTAGCTATGGGTCCGCTCGTTTTTTGCTTTTCTCATCAGAGCTAAGTATCGGAGAGCTCCGGGACGTCGTGACTTCCGAAGACGAAGGAATTGACGGGTGACCTCCGTGAAAGCCAACACAAAAAGAAAAAGGGATAAGAACATGAGCTGGTTGACCCTTGTTACATAATACATTCGCGGGTTCTTACCTTTGTGACATCTCCTCGTTCATGGATCTCTCTTGCTCACCCAAAATTTGATGAAAATCATTTTTCATGTTTGCAGATAAATTATTTTGTAGCTCAAGATGATGATGTAGGTTTCAAACTGATGCACCAAAATTAGGTTCAACGACCCTTTGCAAAGGCTTTGCACCAAACAAGTCATGTAGCTTTCGACCAGTTGGTGCATCGTGCTCGTAGTGGTCCTGAACTACCATCCTTCTAAAAGACAAATGCTGTTACCAATGTTAAAGCTTCCTAATACTGTTACCGGCGCCCCATCCCAGCGCATGCGCATGTAATTAGTATTGTAAATACATGGTTGGATGTGTATACGATACATTGATTTACTGTCATTTAGTGCAGATCTGTCGCAAATCATGATGTTTTGTTAGGTACCGCGTGTGTTCCTCGGATTCATGGTCCAAAGGCAACAATAAAAAATTCTTTTTGTCTGCTTATTACGAGTCCTTGGCCCACTGTGTACTTTGTGTACTCTACTGTCTGAGGCTAGCGGGATGGAGGGTTCGACCTACAATTATGCTCGGCAGCTGCATGGGAATCATCCTCATCAGCGAGGCGTGGTAGTGGGCGCCGTGTCAGTCCCGATGGGAGATATGTGGGTGTGGGATCAATTCTTCCGGGACGAACGAGAAGGGCGTAGAAGGATATATGAGTTGATGAAAGGGCAATTCCGTCACCACGTCCTCCGGGCCACCAGAAAGTCCTTGCCGGATGCCGTCCTATTTTTCTTTGCGCAAGGGATTTTTGGTTGCCTCGCGTTTTTCTTTTCGCACATTAGAGCGCGTCGTGGTGGCGAGCGCAAAGAATCACCGCTCGCTATAATCTTTCTACTGCAGCTTGCCGCTGAGGGAATCAAGGTATCTGATGTCGCAGTCGACCAAATCTCAGCGGCCAACTTCGTTGCCACAAGAATCTAGGCCGCCGGCGTCGCCAGCCCAGCCGCCAACGTTGCTGTCCACCAGACTCAGCCGCCAATGTCGCCGTCGACGGGATCTCAACCGCCAATGTGGTTGCCGCGGGAATTTGGGCCGCCGGCAGCGCCAGCCAAGCAGCCGACGTCACCGCCAACAGCATCCGGGCCGCCAACGTTGCAGCCGAAGGTATCCCAACCTCTAGTGTCGCCGCCGACAAAATCGAAGCCTCCAGCGTCGCCGCTGAGGGAATCCGCGTCTCCAGCGTCGCTGCCGGGAAGGCCTTGGCCCCAGGTTGCACCACTGGGCGACACAGTACGTGTGCCAGTTGCTAAGCGTTGTCGCAGTCCTAAGTATAAGTTAGCGCGACACGTGGTCACTCAATGATGGTGTTATTATTGTTTGCGCGGCATCCAGCGTCTCTGCTTTTTGAATCTTCGTGTTTTACAGGGGCAGTCAGGTGTTGGGAGCTCAGTTTTTCTGTTGATGTGTTCATTTTCTGGCGGATTGTGCACTTGTTCACTTTGCACTTGGGGTAGGTTGCACAGCTTGAGCTAGTTCACCACTAGGTTTGGGTACGTTGCACAGTGTGTGCCTGTTCACTCAAGCGTGTTTGTTGTACTTGATAGTTCACTGTTTGATGTTGGCACGTCGCACAACATTGCACTAGTTCACTCAGCATGTCAGGCACGTTGCACAGTCTGGTTGTTCACTCCGTGGTTGCTCGTAGATTGCACAGTGGGTGCTTGTTCGCTCTGCACCACTGGCACGTGCACATCACTTGCACTTCGCGCTCTTGCTCCCCATGGTCCACACCCGCTGTGTGGTGGTAGATTTTCATTTTTTTTTAAAAAGGAAAGTCCTTGGTGCAAGTTGTGCAGTTTGTGGCGGCACCGTGTGGCAGTGGGGCACACAGTTGTTAACACAAGTCAGTGCCACTACGGGGCTGAGTAGCCTTGCTCACGTGCCCCCTATGGCAGATCGAAGGATGTAGATCAAGGTCTTCAGCTGATGTCATTGCGTTGTGGGCTTGGGATGCCCATTGATCTCTTGTGGAGCATTGTACCAAAGTTGTTGCAAGCCCCGGCTTTTATTTGAGTGGGGGAGTGTAACTGGGGCCCCACCGCAGCACATGGGCATGCAATTAGTATTGAAAATACATGGTTGGATGTGTATACAATACACTAATTTAATGTTATTTGGTGTTGATTTGTCACAAAGCATGATGTTTTGTTATGTACCGCGTGTTTTCCTCGGATTTAAAAATACGGCAAGCTCCCTTACACAAAACAATCAAACACTTCAAAACTCTTAATTAATCTTAGTTGAACAAAAACACCAATTTGCATAAAATACAATGTAGTTTTTTTTTCAAAATATGTGACAAAACATGCTTTATAGCATTGGGAAAAAACTGATTTTATCCATTGTAAAACAATTGTAGCCTTATGAAATCCCTGACGGCATCATTGAGAAATACCGCATTTTCCGTATCTTTGTGTGGTATTTTTGGAATATTGTTGATTTTGGATCTCCGACTTTGTTTCGGACTAAGACCTATCCCACTGTGTAGGTCGCCGTGAAAGAACCACAACTTTGATATATCAATATGTGTTGATCCCAATATTTGTCCTAGTCGTTGCTTTTCAAAATCCGTCAGATGTAACACCAACCAGAAAATCTCTGCATCCAAAATCTTTCAAGGTACTCCAACCTTGCCATCGCCGTCATGCTTCACTTGTCCTCTATAGCCCACAATTGTACCCAAGGCGAACACAAGCAATGCAAAACACATCTGCGTGGCTTGTTCTCCGCGCCACTTCTTCGCTCGGCCTTAAAGGCCATCAATCTTGAGGATTGCAATGACGACAATCGCCATTGAGGCGCTCCGCGCCAGGCCCTTCACATATCTGTAGTGAAGCGGGCACATGCGGTAATTTACAACCTGTGCATCTCAAAGTGTAAAACAGATAGCAAGCTCCTCTACTCTATGGCGCCGATGAATGCGTGCGCCAAAAGTCAGTCGCGCTTAGTGCATCCACAAAAGAACTGACGTAAAGAGTAACAGAAAGAGATGCACAATTCACCTATTTTATCAGGCAAATTTTATTTGATGGATTTATTGATTATGAAATGTTGCAACTGTAAATACTTAAGTCTCGACAATGAGCTAAGTCCAGCATTCTATCATGGAAACCAATTTGAAAACATTGTTTATTGTGAAAAGATTTTATTGGTGCATTTTCCACAATTTCTCAATCATAAATTAATCAAACGGGAAGCCAACAGTCTCCGAAAATATTAGCAATTCAACACTTTGGATGGCGGCCGGCTGCGTGAATTCACCAGAAGTCTGACAGGTGAAAGTTTTTTTAGGGATTTGCGACTTGTCCCTGATGTAGAATGTCTCTTGCATGTTGTAGACGCTCGCTTAGTTTGCTCATCACGGCAATAGGAGCCGCTGACAAGGGTGCATCCCTTCACATGCGCGACGTCCACAAAGGCATTTGATAGTATGTGTTCGATTAGCTAGTCATGTCGAGTTGGGATGGAGACATGCTTCTGAAAATGACCGCAATGACGAAAAAGATTCTATGGGCAGCATCGTGTTTTTCTGGAGCAAAGCGCAAAAAACTATTTTTTGCTTGAAAAGTGCTATATACCGCGTAAAAGAGATGTGGCGTGCGATAAACCTCGGCTATATTGCAGATTACAAGGGGTAGGCAAACAAGGTCTACACTACATAGATGTTTCCGACCTAACCTCCGTTAGCACACTACCATTGGCGGCACTGAGTTAGAATGTTGAGAAAATGGTTATTAGGTCTCAGTATTACTCGTTGCTTGGTGAGGTTAGGTCCTTTGGGACTGCCGACGTCTGATATGGCGACACTCGATGCCGCTTGGTTAGATCTCATCAAGATGTCTCTGTTGATGAGGTTGGTTGGAGCAACGTTCAAATGCCCCTTTTTGATGGCAATGGAAATTGTAAGCAAACGGAATAAGTCAACACACACACTTGCTATCTGATCCTTTACACATGGTTCCTAAATAGTGGGCTCATACTTTTTTGAAATATTGGGACCTCCATCCTTTTAGACTTTCTATGTTTTGAGAAGCAGCATATATGCATTCGTATTTGCACCCCGAACAAAGTCGGCCGCGGTATCAAGTCGCCAGTTTTTTTTCCGATGGTGACAGAAAAGATGATATCAATGATGGAGATGTTGATGAATCTGTGCCCGAAACATTTGCAAATGCAGCACGGTCGCGGGGGCAAATTGCGAACACATATAAATTTGCAGTGTTGGATCACATTTGCGTAGTTTTGTGGGCTTCCTTCATTTGTATGCCACTTCAAGTAGTAGTTTCTCTTTGAGGTGATCAAGGGCAGGGTATGCCGCAACTTTGTGGTGATTAGAAAGGGGGGGGGCGGCATATGGTGGAACTTTGTTTTGATTGGGAGCGGAGAATGCCGGAAATTCAGGCATGGTTGGATGTACATGGCAACACACACCATCCAATGCACCTGTGGCTATTTTCCCCCATCGCAACAACCATGGCAACCTAGCTTGGTGCCATATCTGCTACAAACATGCTAACCGCGGAGATGGTTTACAACGTTGTGTGATAAGCTTGTGATTGCCGGAATTTTTCTCAAGCTTATCTTTCTTGTCAAATTTGATTGAAATATTTTGAAAATCAAATATCCGACCAAAATGGAACACAAGGCAACGGCGAAGTCGACCTCAATCTCCATCCAACGACGAGCACCGAGCATTGAGCGTATCGAATCTTCACTGAAGTGACATCAAACCACGAAGGCCCCGTACAGTGACTATGAGTGGTTTGCATTTTAGGCTTGGAGCCACCTAAACAAACACACACGGAAAACTTGACGTACAAACCGATTCACACCCAAAGACAGGATTAATACCCTCAATGCACTCTGCGAAGCACGGACACATACATTATTGGTGTGGGACACGACGTCCTGGAAAAAAAAAGTAAGCACAACTCAATTGCACAACCGTATTCGGTGTTTTTAGAGTTTAATGAGCTTAACATGCAATTTTTCAATGTGCATTGTAACACAAACCCAAACTGGTCCACTGTGCTGACCATGTCCTATTCGTATGCCGCTAGGTCCTATCCATGAGGAGGAACCTGGTTGAGAAAACTGTGCGGTCCTAACATAAGAGGTGATGTACCCCAGAGTAAAAGTACGAAGAATGTGGGTGGGAACCAAAAAATGAGCCCCACCACCACCCACCACCGCCACAACCAACACTCAGTAAATATTTCAGCAAACACATTTAACAAATATTCACTTACCTATACCATTCTCATTGGTTGCATAGCTATCAGCATTGCGATGTTTAGGTGCAACTGACCAAAGGGAGCAAGAGGAGCACAGAACGCTTGTGTAAAATTTTTACCCTGTACAATGCGACCTCCTGCTGGGGCCAAGCTTCGAGTTTGTGCTGAGCTTGCAAGGGGCAACGAACGACATTTCTTGCGCACTTTGTTTTGCACAATCCGGCGTGGATCGATGGTGCAACAAATGACATTTCTTACGGGCTTTATTTTGCACAACGTGGCGCAAATCCAACAATATTTGTCACGTGTTGCAGGGATGCAATGAACAACATTTCCATGTCTCGTTTTCCACAATCTCGCATGATTCATGTGAGCTGGGTCGAAAAGTGTTTTTTCCGTTACGTCTTAAAGATTCAGTGCAAGAAATACATGGCAAATATGGTGTGATGTTTCTTTTGCGACATTGGTGTTGGGCGCCGGGGTCCAATGGTTTGGTATCATTTGCCGAATCCGGGCCAAACCCTATTTTGATAATAGATTTTGGAATGTACTTGGCTATAGCTCCCCTACCATGTAAGGGCCTAGAACACTAAGATCGAGAAAAAAAAAACCAAAGTAAAAAGTAAGAAAAAAAACAAGCGCCATATAACACACACATTTCTGGTTTGCTTTTGTCCATCTAACCACGCACATTGTTTATTTTATTTTTGCATTGAGGTGTGTTCATTTGGTTTCCAATTTTAAGTTGTGTATTTTTTCCATGTCCGTTACATCGAGTGCTTTTTTTTTTTTTTGCTAAAATGTAAAAAAAAAGTTAATCGCATGAATGGCATAATAAAAAAATGTACTCATTTTAACATAAAAAAAGGTACACCGAATACTACATGGTGTACTCTATTTACAAGCATTTTTGCTTTTTTTTTTGTGGGTTAATGCAAGAAAAAAATGACCATGTTATCGACGCGAAAAATATTTGAGCGATTTACAATGCACATCCCTCAATTGTAGCGATAAACAGGTTGTGGGTTTACAGTGCATTCATTACATGCACAATGCATCAATATTGTGCACATGTTATTTCTCTAGCATCGAAGGCTATCTTGGTATGCAGCCCCCACCCACCTGTGGCACTGCAGTGCTGAACTTACTCAGCACCCTGCACAGCCCCTGCCCCCCCCCCTTTCTGTGCGGCAGAATTCTGTTGCCCTGCAGGGCTGAAATTCAGCTGCCCCCCCCCCCGTTGCGTTGAGTGGGTGTGTGTGTCTAGGTGAGTGGGACGCGCGTTGGTGCTGAGGTGTCCTTGGGTGTCAAAGAGGACAACCCCATACCCCCCCACCCGCTTGTATGTGCGGTCAGCCCTCCCACCCCGTGGTAGTGCACTTTTGAGTTCTTGGGTGCACTGTACGCCATCAACCCCGTACCCTCAAGGTTTCTGTGGTGCCGTGCACATCATCAGTCTCCCCCAAAGGTTTGCTTTTACCCTTGTACCGCGGGTGAGCATGAGAAGTCACATGCTTGGGGCTTTGGGGATGCCCCACCCATACCACCCGAACGATAGGACATCCGTGTGGCGATCATGTGCATACAATGGTTTCCTGCTCCATCCCCCCCCCCCCCCCCCGTACTTTTAGGCCGACATGTGTGTTGCTTGAGGGGAACATGGGTACACAAGATACGGGCACAGGTACCGGCTGAGGTTTGGAGTGTGCGCTCGGCAGTGTACCTAGGATTAGTGTAGTGGGCACGTGGGCCACGTTTCGGCTTGCACAACCCATTTCCTTTAGGCATGGTTTGTAGCCTAGGAAGGGGGTGTAACAGGCGTAGCCCCACGTGGCCATGGAGGACCAAACGCCCGAGAGTGGAGGTGATCATCTGGCGATTGCGGCTGAGACGCGCCGCAAATCGCGAAGTCCTGAATTTGGCAGTTTCGATTTCAGAATTTCTTCATGAATATTTGCACGATCGTCGATTTATGTCGTTTGTGACCTCCCAAAACGGAATGACGCTTTTGGTTTGGCGTGCGGCGACAGTTTTTTAATTGACATGAGTTAGGCGCCCAACCCAGGCAACAGTCATTGGTGTGCCCCTGGGCCATGGTGCAATCAAGGAATTTCAGGAGTACAGGCAAAGAAATCTGCGCCGTATGTTTACTTCTTCTGTCCCATGTGTGTCGCGGTAAGTAAAATAGAGGAAGATAAGGTTTTTGTAATCTTCAAGAGCAGGACTGGTCATATGGTCCCTCCCGATGTCTGCATTTCCAATTCCCCGTGGGATGGCCCAAAGCCATTGATGGGGACATTGTCCCCTAAAGTAGCGCAGATGCTGACCCTGACGGTTTCCTCGAAGGAGAATGTACTGTTCCCTGATTGGATCACTGAATATCACGCCGATTTGTATTGGTCAAGTGCAGCATTGCAGCAGGACGAGCCAATAATCGGATCTTTGGCTGCATGCATTCTATCCTATACAAGCGACAAACATATTTCAAGGGGAAATATGCGGTCATCCACCATTTCCATTACCATGAATCTTTGGCCAAATTTGCTCACCCACTGGTCACCATACGCCGGTGTCAGCAAGTTCAAACCTCCCAACATTTCTCCCCCAAGTTTGGAGGGAAATTGGTAAAAACGCCGTGCAACGAATACAGGGATGGGGGGGATGGTCTGGACTTTGGGTTGCTGATAAATAACGGTGTGAAATCAATGCGGTATGAGGTAAATGATGCAGGAGTTGGTTTGCTTTGCACAAACTCTGGAGTTGGGGGCGCTGCAACGGCGTGGTGGTCTGGGAGCGGGGGCATTCTGTACCCACATTCCAGTTCAGGCCATTTAGCCCTCAGGGGCAGGATTCATGGCTAATAAGGGTGCAACAGAGCCCTGAAGGTTCGCGCAAGATTGTTGGGGCATTCTGAGAGCAGCAGAGAATTGCGGAGGGTGATTGGCACGGATGAATGTTCTGGGCACACGATCAGCCAGTGTAGGGTCTCAGAAACCTGAAGAGCACATTGCAAGACATGGGCTGCAGATACAGACACAAAGTTGGAAGTGTCACTGTCGTTCGCAAGTACCGTCGCACAACACCCCCTGCCTATGCGCTGTTTATGCAAAACTCGCAGCGTAAAACCATCTGCTCAACCGTTCTTTTGGCATGCCACTTCAAGTGAAGGAGCACGGCACGTGTCTTGCTTTAAAAATTACCCACCAACTCATCCACCTTACGCCAAGATCTCTTGATGCGGGGCTTGACGCTCCCCCTGGGGTCCTGTGCCTACATTTGGTCCGCCAGCAGATTGTGCACATCCTCAACGGCCATCCGCATGGTGTTGCGGTAGCCCGCTACCGCCATCGGGCTACAAAGCGCTTGCATGCACTGCTCCACTCTCTCCTGGGGCACCCGCTGCTGCACCATCAGCCCTTTCAGTCTCTCCACTGCTTCAGCCCCACACAGCTGTACAATTGCGCGGTGCAGTTTTGCAACCGCCAGCAACAGGGCCCCAGCCTTGAGGTCAGTCATGTCCAATCGGGGCTGCCACACGACCTGAGAGGGATGGCATGTGTGGAGGCCTCCAGGCAATACCAAGGGGCACAAGGGGCAACAGGAAGGGGACCAAGCGTTGTCAAGCAGTACTTTGAGAGCACGGCAATCGGTTTCCGATACCCCCCCCCCCCCCCACTGGTGTCATGCGAGCTGAGGTGTACCATTTGCCGATAGTATCAAGGAACCTCCGCACGGCCATCCGGAACGGCAAAAGAAAAACCGCTTCTGGCGTCCGGTACACGCTGCAAGGCGGATGGAGGGCAGCCCACGGCGGTTGGAGGGTCACCGACGGCTGTTTCACGGCAACTAGGGCGGTGGTCCCTATCGCTTTTGAGCACCGCAAGCCCGGTGGAGGCTGAAGACAGCCGCGATGTCAACGGCACCCGACAACTGCTGGGAAAAGTGGCGAAGCGCGACCACTCCCCTCCAATCGATGGCAACTGTCCCCGCAGATTTGATGCTCTGTCTCGTGTGGCTCGTGTGCCCCCCCCGGCACCTCTAAAAGTCCCCCCCTCAGCGCTCTTTCAGCACAGGACACGGCACGCCGGTACACTCAAGCGGAAGCGGGACCTGTATTGAGGTGGGCAAAATGGAATCCATGGCGAAGGTACGGAACCCCTCGACGCCCTGCAGCGGCTGCGTTGCTTCAGCCAAGACCTCAAACGCAGTCTTGCTCAGAGCCTTGTCCAACACGCCCCAACACGCCGCCACCGTGTGGTAAAGCAGCGCCTTGAAATCCCCAGTCCCCAGGAGGCCCCCATACCCCCGCCCGATCACATGGAGCACCAACGTCAGGAACGCAGATTGCAGCAGCGCCTGCTGCCGGCCCCCCTCGCTGAGGACGGGCACGAGCCCTTTGGGAACTGCGTCCAGCCGGAGCTCTGTCCAGTCGCTCAACTGCAGTACACGCTCCATCAGCGGCCAGAAGGTGCTGCTGAGCACACTGCCAAGGCTCTGTGAGTGCAGACAGGACACAAACCCGAGGAAACATGGAGACGATTCGGCAGCAGTGAGCCCTTAAGCTCTTTGCAGCCCCACTATCCTGCCCTGGACCTCACGCAACGTCAGACAAACAAGGGCTTGGCGATGGTTGACTGGGAACCGAACACGATCGGCCGGCCGGTCGAGTGGTAAC
Organism: Eutreptiella sp. 'Long Island Sound 2002'; assembly: GCA_964036045.1. Taxonomy (NCBI): domain Eukaryota; phylum Euglenozoa; class Euglenophyceae; order Eutreptiales; family Eutreptiaceae; genus Eutreptiella; species Eutreptiella sp. 'Long Island Sound 2002'. Next base: position 49,660,080 of record OZ038389.1, on the reverse strand, counting down.
CGCTGGCAATTGGCCAATAGCCGATAGCTGCGGTGGTTGACTGGTAACCGACGCAGCAACGCTCTGGACTAAGAAACACAACCCCCAGCGCTCTGGTGCAACATTTCATCGCAACAGGTTAAAGACACCGGCGCGTGATCGACCGCCGGCGGACGTCAACCGCCGGCTGTCTGCAGGAGATAAGAGCTGCTGGTTAACCGACGATGGTTTGCGGTGAACTGTCGTTGGTGGACACGAAACTGCCGGCGGTTGGTGATCAACTGACGTGCCGCTGGTTGATCAGCGTCAGGTGGTGGGTGTCCCGTGGCGACTGAGGATTCCCGTAAAAACGGTCCTGAGGCGACAGCAGTTTACTGTCGGTTGGCAAAAAATTGACGGTCATTGGCATGCAATCCATCGGAAGCGTACCAGTGTTTTCTGAGAAGGAATGCGATCCGCAATTTCTGGTTGGAGTGTCACTTTGCTAGAAGACACGAATGAGAGAGTAGGGAAATCCAAGCAAAAGTGAGCACGTGTGCACGCGGTTGTGACCTCTGCTCCCCTCTGCGTCCCCGTCGCGACTGAAAGCTCCACGTGACATCACAACCCACCCCAAAAGAGTGCTCCTAATCACGGCTATTCGCTGTCCGGTACTGGGCACACGGCTCCGTGTGGTAACGGACACCCGCAAGTGTTCTTCAAAACGTGCTGAGAAGGAAGTGGCCAGGCACAGAGAGGCTCTTTGCGTTGACCCTGCATAAATTGACTGCACATCCACTTGTAAAGGCGCCTCACAACAATCCTTCATGGAGGATATCTGTAAGCGGGTTGTCCAGTGGATAAAGGCAGAGATCGGTGGACCGCCAGAAAGGAAGGGGGTGCGGAGTATAGAGCAAGCAGCGGCGGATGGTGTTGGATTGACGCGAGGGCGGTTGGCGGTTGACCAATGGCGGTTGACGCTTGATAGTGCCAGGCGGATGGCCGGCAACCAATAAGTCGGGGGGCCAAGAATTTCCCCAACGAAAGCCCCGGGGGCAGACCAGACACGCATTGGAGCGGAGGAGGGTGGGGGGGTTGGGGGGTTTGGAACGCGGGATTCAGGATTCAGGATTCAGGTTGGCCCGCCCGAGGCGACGGCAAAGCCGAAGGGGGGCTGCCAAAAAATCACAGCCCCCAACCGTCCATAGGACGGTTTACTCGGTCCCGCCAGGGTGGGCGGAAGCGGGCGGCGAGTGACAGCACAGCCCGCGCCACCGGGGGCTGTCACCGGTCGTAAAAGTTTCGTGTGTGGGGGGGGGGGGGGGGGGCTCCGCGTTGGTGTGGTGGTGCTGCATTTCTGGGGGGGGGGCTCCGCGTTGGTGTGGTGGTGCTGCGTTGTTTCTGGGGGGGGCACAGCTCACGGGCAGCGGGGGGTCACTCATGTGGCTGCACATGGGCACCGTGCGGGGCGGCGCTAGGGCGTAGCATGGGGTTGCCCAGGAGAGTAGCGCGGGGATGTGCAGGGGCACAGTGTGGGTCTGCGCAGGAGCGCAGCATGGGGCAGCATGAGACCGCGCGGGGGCACTGCCTGGGGCTGCGTAGGGGCGCAGCATGGGGCAGCGCTGGGGCGCAATGTGGGACAGCGCAGGGGCGCAGTGTTGGACTGCGGAGGGGTGCGGTGCGGGGCTGCGTTGGGGCGCAACGTGTGGCTGCGCAGGGACGTAGCGCGCAGGGCCGCAGAGGGATAGGGGCAGAGCTCCGGGCTGCATAGGGGCGCAGCGCATGGCTGCGCAGGGGCGCAGCATGGGGCTGCGCAGCGTGTGCCTGGGCAGGGACAAAGGCGTAGCGTCGGGCTGCACAGGGGAGCAGCACGGGGCGGTGCAGGGCCGCAGCGTGTGGCTGCGCGCGGTGCGGGGCTGCGCAAGGGCACCGTGTGGGGCTGTGCAAGGGCGCAGCGTGGGATTGTGCAGAGGCACAGCGTGGGGCTGTGCAGGGGCGCAGCGTGGGGCTGCGCTGTGCAGGGACAGGGGCCCAGCGTGGGGCTGCGCAGCGTGCGCAGCATGCTGCTACACAGGGGTACATCAGCCGGCTGCGCTGCGGCGCAGCGTGGGGCTGCGTAGGGGCACATCGTAAGACGATGCAGGGGGGGCACAGGGCTGCAAAGACACCTCACTGCAGGCTCTTGGCGTCCCTGTAACGCCACCAGCGCCTCACCAGGAGGTTGTTGGCGTCCGGTGCGTGCTTAGCGTGGGTGCAAGGTGAAGGGGAACACCTCAACACAGGCATTTGTCGACCCCCCGACGCCACTGGCGCCACACCAGGAGGATGCTGGCGCCCGGCTGCTGCGGGGGGGGGGGGGGTTCACAAGGGGGTGGCTGCGTAGGGGCGCAGCAGGCGGCTGCGCTGGGGCACAACGTGGGGCTGCGCAGGGGCGCAGCGTGTGGCTGCGCAGGGGCGCCGCAGGCAACTGCATTGGGGCGCAGTGTGGGGCTGTGCAGGGGCACAGCAGGCGGCTGTGCTGGGGCACAGTGTGGGGCTGCGCAGGGGTGCAGCGTGTGGCTGCGCAGGGGCGCAGTAGACGGCTGCGCTAGGGTGCATCGTGGGACTGTGCAGGGGCACAACGTGGGGCCGCGATGGGGCGCAGCGTGTGGCTGCGCAGGGGCGCCGCAGGCAACTGCATTGGGGCGCAGTGTGGGGCTGCGCAGGGGCACAGCAGGCAGCTGCGGTAGGGCGCAGCGTGCAGCTGCGCAAGGGCACAGCGTGGGGCTGTGTAGGGGTGCAGCAGGCAGCTGTGCTGGGGCGCAGCCCATGGCAGCAAATGTGTGTGACGTCCCTGCCGCGGCCTTCGGCAAGTGGGACGGTGTGGAAGCCATCTCCACCATTGTGCTGGTTGACAACGCCCAATCCTTGCCAGAGCGCCTCTTCGTGCCTTGAACCTCTCCAACGTCGCTCTGGAGCAGGCAGCTGCGCTGGGGCGCAGCAGGCAGCTGCGCAAGGGCACAGCGTGGGGCTGCGCAGGTGCGCAGCAGGCGGCTGCGCTAGGGCGCAGCGTGGGACTGTGCAGCGTGCGCAGCGTGGGGCCGCGATGGGGCACAGTGTGGGGCTGCGTAGGGGCGCAGTGTGAGACTACGCAAGGGGGGGGGCAGAGGGCTGCAAAGACACCTCACTACAGGCTCTTGGCGTCCCTGTTACGCCACCAGCGCCTCACCGGGAGGTTGTTGGCGTCCGGTGTGTGCTTAGCGTGGGGTACAAGGTGAAGGGGGACACCTCAACACAGGCATTTGGCGACCCCCCGACGCCACACCAGGAGGATGCTGGCGCCCAGCTGCTGGGGGGGGGGGGGGTTCTGCCTCACCATAGGCTTTTGGCCGGGAGTAGGGGTGGTCGCTCACTTGACCTAATGAGGCATTGTTTCCGGGGCCATGTCATTTCATGTCCCGGGGCGCACGGGGGAGGGTCCCGACTCTCGCCCCCGGAGGTTCTTTGGTGTCGTGTGCACTCTTTTGTTTGGGGGGGGGGGGCGGAGCTGTTTTTGTGGAACGTGTGGGTCGTTCCAAGGAAGGTGAGCCACCTTCCTTTGGCAAAACCCAGCACGCCTCTACGCTGGGGAACCACCGCTGAGTTTGGACCCGGGGGTGGGGGGGGTCTGGAGGAGGGGGGGGGTTGACCCTCCTTTGACCCTCCTCTTTGACAACTGCTTGAAAGGTTTAGGCACCGCAAAATTTTTTTGGCCTAGATTGCTGGTGGGCTGTGGATGGTTGCTGTTGATTCCTGGGGCTTCTGCGGCATCTGTAGAGAACAATGGGCAACATGACACAAAGCACTCTACAGATCCCTCAGACTCTTGACTGCCTCGCAAAGTTATGCCCCCAAGGAGCTTCAGCATTGAGAGATGCTACCACGAGGCACTTATTCATGCTCGAGTTGCACCTGAAACTGTCAACCTAAAAAATGTTCAACGACCCCGACTCAGGCTTCCACCGGCATTGGAAGAGGGGGAGGGGGGTGGGGGTCTGAGGGGGGGGGGTTTGGCCCCGGGGGGGGGGGGGGCTCCTCCTTCCATTTTTTTTGTTCGAATATGTGTCTGGGGCAGACCTGCGGCGGGGCCCGGTCCACCATATGCGCAACCATCGCGACGGCGGCGGCGGCTTCCGTGACGTCCGCCACCGGCATGACCGCCACTGCCAACTGCCCCGCAACCGGCCCCAGCTGCTCCGCCATGGGCACGTCCATCATGGCGTCAAGGAACGCGACCGCGGCCTCACGCACGGGCGCGCGGTGCCCGTGCGTCTGGCACGCCTCAAGCACGGCCTGCGCCGCCGTCGCGAACCCGGCCGCTGCGCTGTTTGGCAGGTCCCGTGACACCACCTTTTTGCCCTTTTTTGGGAGGCCGGTCATGCCACGCGCGAGGGCGGTGAGCAGGGCCATGGGGCGGTGCAGCGCTTGGGCGTCCGCTTCGGAGACGTCTGGGCCCCGGCGGGTCAGGGCGCGTATGGCCTCTGAAAGAGGGGTCACGATGCAGTGCAGCCAATGGTCCAGTCGGTCCTGAGGCACCGCCGGATCGCCGATGAGGGACCCCACGGTGTTCAAGAGGCTGACGTGTGCGTCTTCTGGGCAGGTCCTCTCCACCACCTGTACGGCGCAGGAGCACCCCATGGGGATTCTGCCAGGAACCCCAGCCCTAGTTCGCTGCCGGAATGCTGCTCGTATGAAATCCTGCACAGAGGTCTACTACGGCCAGTTTCCCGGCGAATGTGCAGCATGCAGCCCAATCGCCGCGGTTCCGGCGAATTATTGTGGTGTTGGTGAATTTAATTTCATTTTCATTTCACATCTGCTGTGCTATTGGGTCTACTTCAGCGCTGATGATGCCACTGTGCTGGTGTGGGACCTGGGCACTCATCTATTCAAATGACACTTCGATTTGGATTCAGTGACGAGTGCTTCGTTGTGTTGCCGCTTTGGAGTCTTTGAGAGGCTTTTTCTCTTGGACTTTGCAAGCAAGGGCCGTTGTCAACTTGTTTTCAAGGGTTTGCTTCTATTTCAATACAGCCAAGGGAAAAAACCAAGAAAAAACCAACAACTCCAATACCACACCTGCACCCAATGGTATGCACCCCTGCTAAATGCATTATACGTACGTAAGGCGGGCCTCTGCATCGTAGCAATCCCTGTAATGCAGTACATCCACACCGACCCTGCGCCCATGCCTACAGGTGTGAATGTGTGGGCACTGCGACAGTTTATGTGTCCCTTCATGACCAAATACGTAAACTGTCGCAGTGCCCACAAACTCACACCCACACCGCAGACACGCAAAGGGTTGGCATCCAGACCCCTGTTAGAAGGGAGCTAAGTGAAGGTGGGTACGGGTGGCGCGCAGGTCAGAGGCATGGGAACTGGACGTTCGACAGTGAAACACATGGCGCTGGCTGCCACACTCACAACCACAACCACAGCCACTGCCACAGCCACAACCACAACCAGAACAGCAGCAACTATTTGCCACAGGCTAAATTCACACCCGACAATCGCAACCAGTCACAACAACCAAACGCCACAACCCACAACAAAACAGCACCACAACCACCCCCTTGGGCGCTGTACATATTGTACAGTGGGACACGCGCCTTGGCCACTTTACATATTGTACAGCGCCCCCCCCCCCCCCCCCCTGGCCGCTGTACATATTACACACACCCCACACCCCACACCCCACACCCCACACCCCACACAGTACACGACACCAGGCATCACGCAACCTGCAGGATCAAGGTACAGATCTCGTCTAGATGCTGCACGAGCAGCTGGCGACCCTGATTTGCGAACTTCTGGAAGCAGCGACTGGGGTAACCTGCGTCGGAGGGATGTTGCGCGCCGCAGGGGCCGAGAAATCCTTCCACGGCCCGGTGCAAAAACTGTGCCCCGGCGCCGATGAAAAATGCTGCCAGCCGCCTCAGCAGCTTGAAGGCGAGGTGCGCGACATGGCGGTCCGCATGGGCCCAGGGTGCGGCCTCCATCATATGGGCCATGATGCGGGTAGGTACACTGTGTGGGTCCTCAAAGGCGCCGTGGGGCACGACCTTGGCCAACCCACAGACGGTGCTCAGCACCCCCACCAGCTCTGGCACTGGGGTACTGGGGTTCACAGCCTGGGCCACCTAAGTGTTGGGCCGGGAGTATGAAGGACATTTTTTTTCCGGTCAAACAAGCGGTAGTGATAGCTCAAAAGGCACAGCAAACTACCAGATTTACAAACGCAAAGCGACACCCAACATCTATACCTCTGGTTTTGTTTCGAACCCCCAACCTGCAAGCATGCAAAGCGCTCAATTGTATTCTCCGTCGGTCTGTCCTGTCCATCATGCCCCAATGAAAATCGATTGACAGGGGCCTAAAACTTGTGAGGGCATAGTCCACGTCACACTTGTGAGCATCTAGTGAACTTGGAAAAGGGATGCAGTAGAAACCAATTTGTGGCATCATTGTTGTTTGGTAGTAGGTTTTGATGCATTGGGGATATGATATTTTTGGATTTTCACCCTGTTTCACCCATTTCTACCTTTTTGCACACATTTTTTGCTCATTTCCACCATATCCACTCTTTTTCTAGGTTGATTTCTCCCCACTATGGGGACCCCGAGAAGGCAGGGGTGATGTAGCCAATCTGCCCAATTGTGGGCCTTCAACCGTCCGGTGCTATTGAGGAAACATGGAAAACATCATGGAGCAAATTGCCAAATGCAGGTATAAAACCAAGATGGACAAACACAATGGGTTCTGGTAGGTTGACCTAACCACGGCAGCCCATGTCGTGCGCACAAGTTGCGCATTCTCAGTTTGTCATCGGTTGACAATGGAACAAAAAGACGGTTGTGTGTTGTTGAGGGTGGCGACCATCGCCATTCATGGCTTTCCAGTTGTGCATGATGTGTGTTATGTGAAGGGGCAGTTTGGGTTCCCTAATTCTCAGGACGTTTCCAAGGGGCGCACTTGGGGGCTCTTCGGGGGGAACATAGTCTAAAAGTAGCACGCACTGCGCGCGTGGTGCAAGGATTCCCCCGAGGCCTAGGGCTGTGGCTAGATCTCAGCCGTGTGGAGTGGTCACCATGGGTATAAATGTATGGCATGTGTTAAGAAGTATACACACCAGGGTGCAGGGTCACCGGGTGGCTTTGGGAGGCAAGTAGGGAGAACCCAAGAAAAAATATGTTTTGAAAGGTATTTAGATAGATGAGGTTGCGTGTTGGGGCCCACAAAGGGTTAGGAAGGGCTAAAAAAAGGGGTTTGACATCAGTGCAACCAGGATTCTGAGAGAACCACCAAACATAGCTGATTTTTGCCATACACTAGATACTCACATTTGGCGTTGTAAGGGTGTATTTTGAGCTACAAATGGCTATTTTCTAGGCAAAATGGCCCTTTTTGTGGTAGGTTTGTCAGGACAGGATGCCATACCCGTTTTTTTGGCCCTTCCTACCCCTTGGTGGGCCCCAATACCCAACCCCACCCATCCTCACCCATCTGAATGCCTTCTAAACGTATACATACAAAACTGGGGAGCAATGTGGCGGTGGCAAGGCAATGGCGATCAAGCGCCCGTCTGACAGTGCTTTGACGGCACGCTTTGGTTGTGGCTTGGTTGTGGCTGCGCCGTGGCAGTAAACACAAGCCGCACACATAGCGCATGAGTGAGTTTCTCATGCTGCAGCTGCCATTTTTCAGGGCCGAAAGGGCTGTTCTCACGTTGAGGCCTTATTTGCCATGTGGGTTGCAGAGTTTGCTCAGTTCCCAGTTAGTGTTTCGCTTGGACGGCCCAAAGCAAGCCACATGTGCATCGAAAGCCAGGACTGTCCGCAAGGACGGTGGTTTAGCCACCAACCGCCGTCAGTTAACTGCCAACCATGGTCGGTTAACCGCCAACTGGCTCTGTGACCGTGAAGAAGAGAACGTCCCTGTGACCGTTCGTTTTTGTTGGCAGTATGAAGCCCAGAATTCTTTTTTGTAATCAAGGACAGTCCTCTCGAAAGCACCTTGCTGTGTGTTTGTTATCTGATAATTCATGCATGCGCACAGAACTTCTTCTTCCTGGAGGTGGCTTTTAAGAAAAGGCTAGATGTGGCTTGCATGTGTTTGACTGGTGCAGATTTCATGGATTGTTTGTTCACCGAAGACTTTGCATACTAGTGTTCACAGCTCCTGTTGATGCCTGAATTCCCACGTTCTACGGATTGGTCTGATGCAGCATGGTTTGCGTTTGGTTGCCAACTGCCGAAACCTTTGTTATGCTGTGCATACACTCGCTCCTGTGGCACCTCAGAAATGGACGGCGACAAAAATTGGTGGCAGTGGTCGGGATATACTTGTACGGGTGAAAATTGCAGCTGTAAAATGCCGTGCAAGCAGAGCAGTGCTCTCTGACTCCACCCTAGTGTCCCTAGAAGTTTGCGCACCATACACAATAAAGACCAACCACACATGTTTCTCTGCCAGACACAGGAAGCCAACATGTGCGGGTTTCACATGGTAGACGCTTCCGCTTTGTATTTGGTGGCAGACCAAATCAGGTGGTGGCCAAAATGCGGGCAATGGCAGTGTTTTTTTTTTGCGTGGGAGGGGGCGCTGCATACCCACTTGGATATCTGTGTGACCTTCTAGGGCAGGCCTCAGAAATACCCGGACGAGGTGGGTCGTAATATACCAGCAACGTACCCGAAGTGTACCCAGTATCAGGAAAAATGGTGGAAAATGGGGGAAAATGGGGGAAAATGGGGGGAAATGAGGGGGATATGGGAGGAAATGGGGGGAAATGAGGGGGATATGGGAGGAAATAGGGGGAAATGGGGTGTTATGGGGGGAGGTGGGAGCAAATAACAAAAAGTGTGGGGCTAGGGTGGACTGGTTTGGTTTCCCCATTTTCCCCCATTTCCCCCCATTGTTCCTTGGGAGCTTTCGCCAATGCACCCCCCCCCCCCCATAGCCTTGTTGCCAATCAAAACCATGTTTTTTGACCTTCTCAGCCCCCAAATTCCCCATTTTTCCATCGAGCATCCAAAAATTCCCACAGTTTACCCCATTTCCCCCCATTTCCCCCCCACTTTTCCCCACTTTTCCCCATTTCCCCCCATTTTCCCTTGGGAGCTTTCACCAATGCACCCCCACCATAGCCTTGGTGCCAATCAAAACCATGTTTTTTTTGGCCTTTTTAGCCCCAAAATTCCCCATTTTTCCATCGAGCATCCAAAATTTCCCACACTTTTCCCCATTTCCCCCCATTTTCCCTAAATCAGCCCATTTCGGATAAGTGCACGGTAACGTTCCGGAAACAGGTATTTCTGAGGCCTGCTAGGGTAGCAAATTCTGCACGTAGGGCTCGGCTTCCAGTTTGAACGCCCAAAATGATGCTGATTGTTATTACATTGGGAGGGAGGAAAATGTGATGGGGCCTAACAGGATTTGATTTGTTGCCCCGGCAGCACCAATAATCTCCCTCCCTTCGCAGACCCCTCAATGTCAGGAACCTATAACTTTGTCTGTCTTTGCCTGGAGCCATGTAGGTGCAGAGCCCAAAAGGGGACAAAACACCCACTCTCCCACGCCGCGTAGATGCGGCATTCTTCGTGAATCCCCCCCCCCCCCCCCGAAGGTCATAAGATGTGGTGCTTTCGGGGGCGTAATGGCGTGGTATTGGTACAGTGCAGACAATCAGACAGATTTATGGCCCAACCGTTGGTTTTGGCACATGGACGCGAGCTCGCTGTGGGGATGCCATGACTATGCAGCGTAGTGGGCGGCACCAGCACATCGATGCGACAACGTTTGGTTGAATGCACACAACAATGAGGGGGTTCTCGCGGGGGTAGACCATACCTCCTGCAGCAGGCGGCCCCCCGCGGACTCCGGCAAGTCCGTCAGCAGCGCGCTATACAATTGCCACAGCGCGTGCTGCTCGCTCTCGCACGTCCGGAGGTCCAGCCGCATCAGGCGGAAGACCCACGCAAAGCACGACTGCACGGCTGCCCCTGCGGGGGACTGCGCCCCCCCGTCTGCCCGGGCGAAGTCCAGGAGCCGTACGCAGACGACGGTGCCCAGACCCGCCACCTTCGCCCGGTAGTCCTCGCGCAGGTACGCGTCGTCGTCGCACGTCGCGCCGTCCGCACTGCCGATCCAGGGCCACGCGGCCGTCAGCAGCTGCGGCAGGCGATCCGGAAGCTCCAGCCGCGGCAGCACCGCGGCTGTTGTCGCGTCGATGCGGCCGAGCAACTGCAGCAGCACGGCACACGCCTCGCAGGCCAACGCGGGGACCGTGGCGCTGTCCCAGAGGACGGCGACGAGGGCAGGGCACGACGCAAAGGCGTCCAGGTCCGCCCAGTCGGCGTACCTCCGCAGGACCTCGAGGCATTGGACGCAGACGTCGGTGTGAGTGGCGGCGCAGCTCTGCAACACCGAGACGCACGTCTCGAGGGCGCGATGAACGGCCTGCAGCTCGTGCATGCGTTTGCGGATGAGGAGGTGGTGCTGCACGTTGCCGTTGACGGCGTCCCGGCTGCTCGCGGCGTAGTCATCGACCGCCTGCGCCAGCCGCAGAAACATGTCGAAAGTTGCAGGGCCGGGGGAGGCCTTGCAAAGTTGCAGCAGCGTAGGCCAGAAAGACGGCCATGACTCGGGCCAGAGCTTTTGGTACAAAACCCCCACGACCTGCGCAAACATACTGCGGATATATGGAACCAAGGTCCCGATGGAGCCATCCGCAAGAACCTTTTGCATCCAACCGAAAAGCAACTCCGTCACCTCCGACGTCTCCGGCGGCCCCAAGGGTTTGGTGGGAATCACCGATGACAGCGTTTTGCAACACCAAAAAGCCACTTCGGGCCTTTGAGTGTGCAATCCCTGTCGCAAGAGGTTCATGAGGTGCATCCATATGGCCGGTGCTGACTGGCACTGCTCCAGGTATTCTTCTGCACGACGTCTGAGCTGTGCATCGCTGCAGGCACCAAAGGCAATGTCAATGGCCTTGTCAAAATCCATTTCATTGCGGCGCCTGTCCAGCTTTTGGAAGGCGCTTCATGAGGTCACCTCAAGTTTCCTCAGAGACAGGGCAAGCAATCTGTATTTCAAATGCGAGGAATGCCACAAAGGAGGCCACGAACAATGCATCCAATCGCTCGAGTTCAACCAGAAAGTAGCATAGGTTGTCTGACTAAGCAATATCCGAGCCACTGTCCTCTAGTACCGAATGCGGAAAAGTGTGATCGGGGGTTCAATGGTCGAATCTCGTCGACGGAATGCCCCTACCAAAGCACTTCCAGCCACAGAGTAATGAAAACCATCAATGTTGGAGCCTTGGTAACAAGCGTCCTTGGGTCCTGTTCGCGATTGCAGGGCCACTGCAAGCTGACGCGGTCGTATAGGGGGGCGCAGAGAGGCACAACGGAAGTCAGTGGATTGTCCTACTCTACCAAAGGGATGTCTTCGTGCATGGCGCACAAAACAATGAAACAAATTCTTATGTGCTACGCGCTGTGCACATCGAAGATGAATCGCGTGGCACGATGCTTTGGTGAAATATGAGGGAGAGGGGTCACATTCCGATTGACAAAAGATTGTTTGCCCCATCACATAGTCCTTCAGCGCTTTGTAAAAACTTATGATGCAGTCATTTTTGACCTCGTTAGGTCTTAAAACAGGCCGTTCTCTGCGCTAATTGGGACATTTTTGACGGTCCATAAGGGATCAAAAATGGGTTCTTGTTGTCTGAAAACATCATTCCTGAGCTCCCAAATGCCCCCCAATCTCTTTCACAAAAAGGATTTTGCACCCCTTTTTGGCCCAGTAGTGACCCAATTTCGAGCTATTCCACCACAATGCGGTCCATTGGGGCAACAAGGACCTAACTGGTGGATTTGGCACCCTCATTATGCAAAAAAGTGGGTGAGAAGATCAAATTGGTGCTGGGAATCATTTTCGATTGACATCTGACAATGTTGGCGAAGTGCAGTACAGTTGTCAAACCGCTAGATTTGCAAGTCAAAGGTTGCGGATTTGAACCGGGGACCGGAGGTGTTGATAACCACAGCTCTGAGGGCCTAAATCATGGGTGAGGGATCCTCATGTATTTACTTATACTCAACCAAATGATGACTCGAGCTAGTACAGGAGGGCCTCAAGGGGTCAGGGTTGGAAACTGCAAACATTTTGAGAACTCTCAGGTGCCACTAAACAGCTGGTGTTTGGGACCTTTGGGGGCCCACAGCCCATGGGTCATCATATGGGGACAATACAAATCCTCTAGCATCCACAGGGACCCACACAGCACCAATTAGGCCTGTGTATCAAGTTGTTGAGGCATTCCCTGCGGACCAAATTGCATGCCCCAGCCCCCGTGTCTAGTCCCAGCCGAGGAAGACTGTTGCCCGAGTAACCCACGGCTCAGAGTTAGTTGGTGGAGAGGGGGGGGGGGGGGCACCATCAAAGAACCACATGCAAAAAAAAGAAAGGCAGCAATACAACCAAGCATGTGCCAGCTGCAGCACAATGATCCCATGGAAACCCATGGAAATAATAGTAATCATGGTCCAAATAGGGATTCCTAGGTTTTCAAGCAAAACCTTCTCTGGCTTAGTTTGGTACAAACTTGCGACCCCCCCTCCCCCCTGCCTGCTACTTTGCGGCACGCCAGCATTGGGGCACAAATTCCATGGGATTGGGGCTTTAAAGTATGGGGCTTTGTGGTGGAGGTTTCGCGCCACAAAAGGGGGGGGGGGGGGGTCCTGATGTGTGATAATATCCTTGGTTTGCATGAATTGTTAGCTGGTTTGTATGGGTGATGGGTGCAGAATCCGCGGAATCCGTAGAATCAAGGGGTGGGGTGGTGGGGGTCAAGACTAGAATTCGTGGAATCCACAGATCATGAAACCTCTAATGGAAGGTGGCTGCCAGCCAATGGTGAGCAGCCCATTTGGGGATAAATTCTGCTTTGTGTCACAACATTTGTTGGCACTTTTCAAAAACCCCACATCCATCATAAAAAAAAACTTCTAAAACATGTTCCTAACCCTATATACACTTATACCATACCTTTATTGGAGTATGGCCCTCACGTTCCTTGATTGTCATGGCTGAAAAGTCCATATTAAGGGAGAGCAATGCTTGTGTGAGGGTATTTGACCTAAAATTTACCCATTTTTAGGAGTACAAGTAGGAATCTAAGCAGCAGTGATCCAATACCCTTTTTCAAGGCCATTTTACCCCTTGATGCCCCCAAAACGCCCACCCCAACCGTCTACACTCCTTCTAAAACATGTTTTCCCATGTTTCCCCACCCCAAAATAGGGAGAGGGGTCCCTAACCCGACATCACAGTGCACCATTGGTGGGGGCAAGGGGGGATGGCCATACAGGCTGAATATTACTACCCCCCCCCCCCCCCGTGTCCAACGAGCAATTCGGTCCTAAATTAATACGGTCCGAACGGGAGTGTTCAGTGGACATACCGTTTGGTGCGCGCGACAATATTGTGAAACGGCGGTAACATGTCCTTAGGCACAAGATACCCAGCCCATTCAAAGCACAATGTGGTGGAGGCCTCCGATTAGCACTCTTCAGAGTAGAAGCCATTGTTGCGATCCCGCTTCATGTGGAAAAGCTGAACATGCTCCCCGGGCTTGGGGCCCTTCTTGTTCTTGGCACGGGCAGAAGTGGCAGCTGAATCTGGCTCAGGCACCTTTGGGACGGACAGATTTGATGGGACCCCACTATCCTCCATCAACTCACAAATTAGGTACAAGTTGTTCTCAAAAACATGGTACAAAACCCACACCCCACGTCCCGCCTTGGCCCAAATCACGTCACAGTGGTCATCGGTGTCACTATTGGAGTCATCCATACTACTACTTGTACGGCACCTCCCGGCCAAGTACCGCTACTTGCAACAAGAGAATCAGTCATGGTGGGCAATAGAGGTTCTGTAGTCGAGACACCATTCCCTCACAACCCGTTTACAAATTTGCCCACCAATATTGCAAGATACATCACAACAGCTCCTCATTTCCCCAAATCTTTCACCTCAAACCGCGGTTTTGGAGACCGGTACCCTCCCCCTTGCAAACTCCCGGGTTAGCGCGCGACGGTCTCCCAGGTGGGGGGGGGGGAGACGGTCGCCAAGTGACGGTCTCCCAGGGGGGGGGGATTGCAAGGGTATTTCAAGGCAAACTGTGTTACCCTCCATTGATGCAAGCAAAGAGAACATGTGTGAAGCGACTTTTGCGTTGATGCACTGCCAATGTGTTTCATCCAACACAAATGTTATTGAGGATCCAAAGGAACGGTGGAGAACTTTTGGGTACAAGAATAACACACTTTGAACTGTTGCACATGCTCAGTTTGCATGACCCGCACGGGGTGTGTTGCACTGGCCGATGAGGAGGAGGCAATGGCGCGCGGGGCTGGTTTGGCAGCCGCTTTAGCACCCGCTTGCAAAGCCAGACCAGTCTGTTTGGCTCTTGGCTTTGCTCTTGGCTGGGGGACAACCTTTGCTCTTGCCTTAGGGGCAGCCACCGACTTCTTTGGAGGCAATGTGGCAAATGTGGCAAAACTGTGGCCCATTTGGTGAAGGGCTCACAACCGTGGCCAACACATGTGCACCAAGTGTGTGTGAGTGGTACCGTACATGGTCACCGGGAGAAAACATCTTGGGTCTGAAGTAGCAACACAACACACCCATACAATGCCTTTGGAGACAAAATATCACAGAACACATACAGGTGCTTGATTTGAAGTAATGGGAAAGCAATGCAAGGCCATGCCTAAAGCAGATGGGCAACACAAACGAGCACAATACATGTTAACTAGAAAAACATGGAAGTGACGGTCTCCCAGGGGGTGGGGGGTGGGAGTTTGCAAGGGGTGGGAGTTTGCAAGGGGGGGGGGGGGTAATTGAGTACCCAATTACTTGGGGTGCACTACGCGCACCGATACAGCCGTAAACCCCCAAACCTAGGGCACCATAAAAAATACACACTTTTTGAAAACATGTGTGTGACAGGGCTCTAAGCCCCTCAATCACCAATGGGGAACCAACGGAAAATTTGCGGCGCCGGCGCCGTAAACATTGACGAATCGCGGTCAAATTTTCCATTTTCTCTACACTGAAATTCATCTGAAAAACACAGTTCCAGCAACATGTTGTACCAATATGTCCAACCCTTGTTCATACATGGTACCATGGTTCATTCGCAGCCCCAGAGGACTGTAGAAAAAGAAATGAAAAAGAGAAGGACAGGTGCAAGATGTAATTTGTGAACCAAAGGCAAGGCTTCTGTCTATTTGGACAACTGCAAGGAAGAAAATATTGATCTCTGCAGTTCAAACAGCCTGCAAGGAAGAAAATATTGATCTCTGCAGTTCAAACAGCCTGTCAAAATATCACCTCTTTGTAATTTTCGGTGTAGAGATTCTGCTTCTATTGAAGTATCTTTGCAAAAATGTTTACGGCGCTGGCGCCGTAAAAAATGACGGCTGTCAAGGGCTTAGAAAACAGCAGAATGTGTTGCAAATATTGTTACTCACTACGGGGGTGGGCCAGAGGTGCCTAGATGGGGAGGAACCTGCATAGTCCACCGGTGCTCCCCATAGTTACCGTGTGATCCCCGTCATGACCTATGGTAGCCGGACACACCAGTGAACACCACTGATGGGTAGGGGGGGGTCTTTCTGTAGTGGGTACACATTTACGGCGCTAGCGCTATAAATGTTTAGGGCGCTAGCGCTGTAAATGTTTACGGCGCTAGCGCTGTAAAATGAGAGGAGGTAATTTCAGATGATTGTCGCGATAATGAGGTTTTTGTGGCAGCGCCCTTCACCCGCACCAGCCGAAAAATTTCCGGGTGCTTTTTTGGAATTTTTTTGGAATTTTTTTTTTTTTGGAATTTTTTTTTGGAATTTTTTTTTGGAATTTTTTGGGATGAGCTTTGAGCTTGTCCTCGCCGAAAAATCCTGAGAAGGGGTCCTCAATCAGAAAATCAGCGGTGGTCACGGGCTACTTCACACACGGCTCACATGCAAGCGTCCACAAACAAAGCCAAAAAACGAGACCGGTTTCGGCCCAACACTAGGCCCTCATCAGTCTGAGCGTGAGATAACAAAGGGTATTTTTTTTGGAATTTTTTTGGAATTGGCATGCTCTGCAGCACAAGATGATGGACAGGCCAATGAATGGGCAGCTTCAAAATAGTGCAGGGCCAATGGCAGCCCCCAAAATGGCAGCAACGAGTGGAACAATTGCAAGACCAGCAGCTTCATGTTCCGGGAGACGGACCTCTGGGCTACGAATCAGGACTGCCCGCCTGGTTATCAGCCACAGCACGCCGCCAGCACTGCGTTGTCACCACCGCCCCACCAGGGGCGTCATCATCACGATCAGAGGAAGAGGGAAAATCAGGGTTATGGCACACCAAGACCCGCACCAGCCCCGCATGTGCTTCGTCCAGGTCTCGCTGCGTACCGTCCAACAGAATAACGGTCCAGCTTTTGCTCGAGCCGTCGTCCCACTTGACCTTTTGTTGACGGAACTCTTTGATCTGCTTCACATCGAAGTCGAGTCCGAGAGATCCACCGTCACGTGGCCCAACTCTTCCGGAGATGCCGGGGGCGTCCATTGCTTCCATCGAGATTCAAACCCCATCTCATCCTGCTCTGTTTCGCCGGAAGTAACGACGAATCCATGCGACTCCAAAATCCTCGACACCTGCGCTCTCTTCTCGTCGGGGACGTCAAGATCAGTGCCGTCACGAAGAGTGATTTTGAATGAGTAGATGTGTGGCGCACGATCGTGGACATAATTTTCGAGTGCCTCATCCCTGACCACCTTGATTTCGCTCAACTTGCAGCTTTGGTGCTGCGCGGACATGCTGGACATGCTGCGGAGTGATGCCGGATGGGCTTTGGGTGTCATATCTGGTGGCACGTGAGTCCATACCCCCCACCCCCCACATACCCCACCCCGAAGCCCTTTCCCGCGAATATGCCACACCCCTTCCTACATGCCTCATGCTGGAAATGCATGTGAACCAAAAAACCACGCCATGCCACCCACCGTTCCACCAGCCATGCACTCAACATTTCGCGTTGCATACCGCCCGCCATTTCCACCCAACATGTGACCTGACATGCGAACCAACCGCACGAGCGGCCCCATTCTCCGCGAGCGGCCACAACGCTCCACCTCCCCACCCCCAACATGCAGCCATTGCGCCTCACACCCCCCCATGTCAACACAGCGATCCAAGCCTCCTCGAGATCCTTCGGAAGCCATGATTGTGTGTGCTGGGAGCGCTGTACCCATTGGAGGGGGGAGGGCAGCGGGCTTGGCAGGTGCCCAGGGTACCCCTGTTTGACCCTCCCCGCGGAGGGTTCCAAGTACCCCCCAAAAAGGGCCATTTGCGGGCATTTTGGGGTGTCCTAGTTGGGCCTCCTAAGCTTCTGTTCTTGGGTTTCATGCATGCACATGGCCAGCGCACATCAATCAGCAGCTCTCCTCCGACGCCATTCAGAAATCACCGACAGGCCACCGACACACCAGAACACACGGGAAGCACCGACCCGTAAAAACAGGAGTGCACATATAATTGAAAATCCCCAACACTTCGAGAGTGTGGGATCAGCACTGAAGAGGGTTTATGATGCCTCCTTAAACCGCACCCCCCTCACTCCATGGCTGCGAAAATGGACACCCCACTTAAAAGCACCGAAACTGCAGGCACCCCCACTTGGGGGAATATTTGCCCGGTGCACGCCCGGCGCGCTACGTTTGTATGAAGCATCCTGGCTCTAGCCCCAAGTTTGTCCTCACCTAGGGAAGTCCCCCAAGTAGACCGCACTGGACCGCAAACCTTCCCGGCAAAGCACGTTGCATGAGCTGGAATATGACAATTGAACAACATAAAATGTCACTCAGAATGTGATTAACAAAGAATTATTCCCACAAGTGTGGTGTCAATACATTCACAACAATAGTGCTCCTTACACTCATCACAATCTGTGCCGGTGCAGCGCTTGTGACAACACAACACATACACTTCTACCTCATCCTCCGTGGGAGCCGAGTTGCTCTCGTCCGTCCAAACATGAGGCTTGAACATGGTCCCATGGTCTGTAAGGAGGTGCCGGACCTGCCTCTGAATACAAATTTGAGAAAAAATGCAACAATATACGGAGGGACTGGTGCAACTAATCGGGGATGCCATGCCAAATGTTCCTAACCAAGCCCCAATGCCACAAGTGAGCAAATAATTGCTCAATGCGTGCGCGGTACCACCCATGTACATCATTATAACATTGTTGGCGAGCTGTCAAAGTTCCATTCTTTCTTCCAATGAATGGCACAATGACATGAACCCGGCCTTTATAAGCACCATCATGGCCCCCAGCTTCAAAATCGAAGAAATCACCTTGGGTATGAGAAGGACCATACCCATCCCAAATGAGAACACCAGCGGATGTCCCAGGGGCCAAAGGGGAAATCCAAACAATGTTGCCCAACATATCAACGGCAACGGTGACCTTGAAAACATGCAATGCATACTTCGGATTCCAAAGGTCAACACTCGACACCCCACCGATGGAAGCGATGGGCATGGTGTCCGTGAAATGGGTCACGAAAAACGGGAAATGGGGACAATGATCGAAAGGATTCGTACTGTCGGCCCACCGAATTTCTTGGACAACATGGTTAAGGTGAACTCCACTTGCGAGCCTGTTTGGCAACTTCCTCTTGTCTTCGAGCACGTAGCCGTGACACCTCTCCATAAAAAGCAGTGGGTGCCACCGTTCCTCCCTCCAAAGACTATGTGTCCTTTGGTAGGTGATTGTTGAAGTTTGCGAAGCACGCCTCCCCAGCTGCACAATTTCATCTTGAGACATTGTCTCGGCGAGCTAGGGAGCGGCCGCGGCCATCACTCTCATCACTAGGTAAATTTGGGGAGACTATGGGTGGGGCTTCCGGGGCCGCTTCAGCCAGGGCCGGAGGACTTCTTGCTAGGGGTTGTGGCGGGGAGTCCAAACTGGGAATCCCGAAAGAGATGGAGTCAACGTGGCAACTATGGTTGACTACGTGCACACCATCTGGGTAATACTCCAGCTCCACATGCCGATCATCCAAATGGGAAACCACCTTCGCAGGTACACAAAGACCGCTTCACCGGGGGTACGTAACTGGTATTCCATTCACAAGCCTCAGTATGCGTCCTTGGCCGCTCCCCTGTGGGACAGTCTGAAAGGGAAGTATGAGCGTGCCCCAGACGGAGGGAAGTGGAAGGTCCCGAAGAACCGCAACTTCATTGAATGGACCGATACTATGAGGGACAATTTCGCCAAAATCAAGGAGGCACTATGTGAGAAGTGTGCCTTGTATATCCCCAATGACACGGAAGAATATGCAATTCACACTGATGCCTCTGAATTTGGGATCGGAGGCGTCTTCCAGCAACAACTACTAGATGGTAGCTGGGCCCCATGCGCCCTCTACTCCAAAAAACTGGAAGGGCAAACTAGGTATGGACCCAATGGTGAACCACTGGGCCTTACTGGGCAGTGGGCGTGGTCTGTGCGTGAAAAAGAGACTTACGCTCTGGTATCTTGCCTCTTGAAATTCAGGAGCTGGATATCAGGGCGCAAGGTCATTGTTTGCACAAACCACAAGTCGCTCGAGTCACGGTACAAAGAAGATCTTTGTACTATGGCTGGACCACCGGGTCATCGCAGCCGTTGGCATGAGTTCTTGTCCCGGCACAATGTTGTTGTAGTATATAAGCCGGGCAAGGACAATGATGTCGCGGACAGGATGAGCCGGTGGGCCTACCCAGCTGGGTTGGCCAACGACACCAACTTCCAGGGTTCTGACGCTGACCTGAAGGGGTATGAGGACTAGGAAGCCCAAGAAAAGGCCCGAAATGATGCCCTCCTTGATCGCCTGCCTGTCCATTAACCGCGATCAGGGTAATGTTGAGGCCCCCTGCAGCCATACCACTAAGTGCCATGGCAAGTGCAGCGGGTCAACCGTGTTCCATATGGCCAACAACTACCCTTGTGTTCATTATGAGTGTGCCTAGTTGGAGACGGCCACCCCAGCCAAGCTGGATGCCCAAAGAAGGGCTGATGCCCTTCTTTTTCCCAAACCAAGGGTATCAACGGCGCTGGGTTCCGTCACGGCCAAGCCCTCTCCTTTTGCAGACCCCCCTCGCTGTCCTGGCAGACCCCCCTCGCTGTCCTGACTGCCTGGACCACCACAAGATCAACACTTGTGGTGTTTTTAACCTAATGCAAGGTGGGTCTGTTGTTTCCAACTCTGGTTCTAATGCTGAAGAGTCACTGGGTCCCGAGTTTTTCGAGGACCCTGACCTTGATGGCATGTGTGGCCTGCCGCGGGAGTCTCGTGAGACCCCTCGGGCCTTAATTGCTTCAGAGACTGCAGTAAACGTGCCCCCTTGTTTGTAACATAATGTATGAAGACTGGGAGCCGTACTACGAAGCGGACCCCCACCTACATGCAGATCTTGTTCGGGGGTATTAAGAAAACCGCTGAGTATGGTAACTACAGGTGGCACGTACCATAGTGGGGACACCCCCGCATCAAGGTGGAACGCAAGGCAGTAGTGCCTATTGCCATTTTAACCAGGTCATCGCGGTTCTGCATCATTTTGCATACCCTGGAATTCCCAAGATGCTGGAACCGTTAGAACGGCAGTTCCACATGCGAGGGCTGGCCGATGACGACCTCCAGGGCAGGATCAAGGAAGTGGTGGATGCCTGTGAAGTGTGTGCCCAGTCCAAGGCACGACGAGGCCCCCATCCTGACTCTTGTGAGCCCTTCCCCGTGCCTTCCTACCCCTTTGCTTCACTGGCAATGGACTTTGTCTCACTGCCCGAAGTGAAACATCCTGAAACAGGGGTGAAGGTGGACTATGCCATGGTTGTCGTCTGCCGCCTGACAGGGTATATACTGGCTATCCCTTGTAAGCAAGAGGGACTGATGAGCCATAAGGCCGCCGCCCTATTTCTGCACTATTGCGCGTTTTTTTACAGGGTTCCCCAGGAAAATACACTCCGACAACCAGTCCATCATCTCCTCTAAGTTCTTCGACGCCCTTTGCGATCTAGCCGGCATAAGTCAAGCCAAATCTATTGTGCATCGTAAATTGCACTGGGTTTGTGCCCTGCCGTTTGCCCTGTGGGGTCTTAATGACCTCCCGGGTGCAACCACACCGGCTAGTTTTCAGCCGGGACCCCATTGGGTCCGGCGATATACCCCCCCTGACGGTTGATACCGGGGTGGGGGGCGCTACCGAGTACTTCCGCAGAGCACAGGGGGAACACTAGCAGGTCCAGACCAGGCTGACTGACCTCCATGCCAGGGAGTATCAGGCGTTCCTAAAAAAAGCCCATCTTTGCAGTTTAAGGAGGGAGATAGGGTATGGGTGCGAACCCGGACTGATCAGCTAGGGGTGCATCCCAAGCTGGAGCGACTGTGGCAAGGCCCAGCTCAAATCATGCGTAAGGCTTCTAACACATACGTAGTGAACTTTAACGCCAAGGAGGTAGTCCTATCGGTGGATAGGTTAAAACCCTATATTCCCAGACGGGACGGTATCCCCCCCCCCCCTCCATCACTACTCCGAACGCCAGGACCTCCACGACGATTCATATGTTGTCGAGGACATCCTGGACCATGAGTATAGGGGTAAGGTACGAGGGAAGGCAAAGAAATACAAGCGTCACTTCGCTGGCGGCAAACCATGGTGGCGAGTCAAGTACCGAGGTTTTGCGTGCCCCGAATGGCATGATGTCACTACCTTTTACATGATATCAATAAGGATTGGCTGGACTACAATCGGCGTCACCACATCACATCGTCCACCGAGTCCCCTAGGGAGATCAAATTGTGGCTAGACAAACTGATCTTCTGCCCAGACGCCCAACCTGAGGGTGTGTATAAACTGTCTTGCCTGGCTTCCAGCTTAGGGCTGAACCACGGAGATCCTGAAATCCCCGACGTCTGCGTGGATGTGCCTCCGGCGGAAGCCCCTGAGCCTATCTCTGGGCTTCAGTGGGCTGTGAACTAGGTTGCATCCATGGTATTTCCTTCCCTCTTCTCCTCCTTCTAGGCCTCTCAGGATACACTGACCTGAGATGCCTTTGTTTGTGTGTATATCCTAAGACGCTGAGGACTCTAACACCTGAGACGACTCGGATCTTGAGCTGTGTCGCCTTGGGCGATGCGGGGCAGCACTTGGGGCTGTCATGCTGCATTGGCTTGGAGTGGCTTCGACCTAGTGTGCCGGCCAATGCAGCGGACCCTCGGCGCTTGCCGTGTCATGGAAACTGCTGCAAAGAGCCGGCTCTAAACGGACAGACCGCCCGGAAGGAGCAGGGTGTGCGACTTGATTTTTCAGCCTTCATGTGTTTGAGGGCCAGGCGGTTGCACGGGATAATGTGCAATATGACTGGTGCGCAGGCACTGTCAAAGGGGATAGGCTTATGGGGAACCGCTAACACCAGCAAGATACGTTGGAGCACTTCGGTGCCAAGGTATGGGAATACACCCTTCCTGCTGGTACCCCTCCCACTGCCAACGCACATACGTCCGCACCGAGGTACGTTAAGCAGTTGAGACCCATGACAAGATGAGGCCCCGACTTTTTCCAAGGTGATGCTGAAGGTAATTTTGCCACATGTTATACTATACTATGCCCTCTTTCCCCTTGTTGTGTGCGCCATTGCTGAGAAATGGCTACCTTTTCTATTTTTTCACCCGCTGATGGCAAGCGGGCCCTTTCACTGTTGTACATATGTGGAAGTGGGAAGCCATAATGTAGGTAGTTATCTCAGTTTGTACAGACTTGGTTTGCGAGCGCTTTCAGGTTGCTTGCAAACTATTCACTCTCCGGTTGGCCGTAGCTTTTCCTTTGAGAGTGGTCGCCAACTTGCCTCCGGCCGTTGGGCTTGGGAGGGGCGTGTGAAAGCTGAGGAGGCCAACTGTTTTTCTTTGAGAGCTGGCACCAACTCAGTCCTTGTGTTGGTCTAGGGAGGGGAGTGTAAAAACAATTGGCCGTTTAAGACAATGTTACACCCACCCGCCCATCCCTTTGTATGTTTTGTGTCTGCCACCACTTGGTGGTTTCTTCCCCTTCACCGGGGTGCACTGAGTTGAGGAGGGGAGTGTTTGGTGTCAGACTAGTGGAGAACACCTTGTCCCCAATGCTCAAATCCATAACTAAGAGAAGAGGTATGCGGACGCAAGGGGCAGAAATTAACCTCCCACAGTGGACACCCTAGAGTTGTATCACCACATACCGGGACTAGGGAGTCCGTTTCACAAATGTCAGACCAAGCACAGTTGCAAAAGCACACATCATCGCCTACC
The DNA here is from genome assembly GCA_964036045.1 of Eutreptiella sp. 'Long Island Sound 2002'. Classification (NCBI taxonomy): domain Eukaryota; phylum Euglenozoa; class Euglenophyceae; order Eutreptiales; family Eutreptiaceae; genus Eutreptiella; species Eutreptiella sp. 'Long Island Sound 2002'. Next base: position 49,636,707 of record OZ038389.1, on the reverse strand, counting down.
ACCCACATTACATGACAAAGCTACCACAACAAATTAAGCTCAATTGGCCCAGTTTCCTCAATAGCACCGGAAAGTTGAATCCAACACCTAGGTTCTCCGTAGGTACTGAAACCACCGAAGCATAGGTCAGGACGGCCTTGGGTTCTCCGAAGGTACTTCCTTAATACATGTCCCGAGAAGCGCATGGCGTACGTACTTCGGCTTCCTTTGTCACTCAGTAGTTGGCTGCTTAACCCCTGCCGTCTTGGGGGCCCACATGTGGGCGGAATGGCTACATAACCCCTGCCTTCCGGGGGTCCCCAATAGAAGGGGACAAAATCACAAGGGGTTACATCACCCTTGCCTTCTCGGAGGTCTCTAATAAAAGGGGACAAAATCAGAAGTGGCGACATCACCCTTGCCTTCTCGGGGGCCCAAAAATGGCCGAATTGGCACCATAATCCCTCCCTTCTCGGGGGTCCCCAATAGATGGGGACAAATTCAGAAGGGTCTACATCACCCTTGAGTTCTGGGGGCAGATAGTTGGGTGAGGGGGGGGGGGGGGGGCAGCAAAAACAGGCACAGGTGGGGAGTGGTCTAAAAAATATGCCTAGTGTGTGCCTGGCGCGCTAATACTCCCCCTTTAAAGGCATGGAAAATGCAAGCACCCCCACTTAAAGGCAGGGAAACTGCAGGCACCCCCACTTGTGCAAGCCAAGGCAGTGCATACGCGTGGACATTGGGGGGGGGCACATGTTGGGTATGGCAGCATTGACCATGGCTCGCAAATCACATCAAAACCACTCAAAATGGCTGCAACTTCAGAGCACAATGCCGTGATCGCCGCAGCAGCCCCTCTTCCATTGTCCTCCCACGCACTGTGGGCTCGCATGCCTCTGACTTGATATTCCCTGGGCCACAACAACTACCCGACAGTGACACGGCGTCGCCACGCTTGCAGTCTTCTCTCTGGGGTTCCGGGCCCGGTGCTGTCTGCTGCCCTTTGCTTTCTTTTTTTTTTAATTTCTTTTTCTGTGAAGCCCCATCCCCTCCCCCTTCGGGTTACCAGCCGGTCGCTCCTTGGGGCGTGCTGCCGCCCCCTCCCCCCGCCTGTGTTCCCCCCCTTGTCCCCCGGCCTTGTGTACTTGCGCAAAGTGGGGGGGGGGGGGGGCTGTCTCAGACCCCCTCAATGTATTAAAAAGGCACCTTCCGTCCCATGGCCCTGCAGCAACGAGACGCCGCGCCGCAGCACTGATCACCGCCGGCTGTTCTGCGGCTGACACCCGCCCTCATTCAGACAGCCTTCGCTGCAGCAGCTTCTCCAGGCGCTTCTTGACAGGACCTGCAGAACCCACATCTCCCGCGCCCGCGTCTGCCTTGTGCTTCAGCCCTAACTTAGCTTTTGGGGCCGTGGCACCAGCAGCCGCCACAGCCGTCCCCTGCGAGGCCAAGAAATTTTTTATGGGGGGGTGAGGAGACGTCCATCGGGCCCCTAACGACGCAGATGAGCGCGCTGTTGAAAGAGGCACGAGGAAACAGCAGAGAGTACGATGACCACCACCCCCAACGGGGGTGCGTTTGAGGGGGGCTGAGGCGGGAGGGAGGTTTCGAAACTGGCAGCCAAAGCGGCTACTGGTGGTTGGTAAGGCGGTTGCGGGGCAAGCTCCGACGTTTCAACCCGGTCGGTGGCCATTGAGGGCGTTTGGGGTGGGACGAGGTGTCAGCCCCAGAGTGGGGGACAGGGGCATCCCCCCCCCCCCTACTTCAATCACATGCTGTCCAAAATCCGATCTGCTTCCATCAACAAGGTGGATTGCACAGATCCATTGGTGCACAGCAACTCCCCACATAGATCTCTTCATCCCTACACTTTGGTGACCTCATGTCGCAGAACGAAACCACCTCGTATTCTGGTTGGCCCCTTTTGTACCATTGGCCATTTTTCTCAAATCATCCTTGACCTCCGTGGCCATCATGGCCGTTAACCAAGCCCCTGCATCTTGGAGGTCAGAATATGCATCGTGCACGGTGCTCCTGCGGTGCCATGCACGGTGCACGTGTCTTTGAATGTGCAGCAGGATGCCACCAGTGCACGTTGGGTGTGGCAATGGAAGCGGATGACATGCAGGGGGCGATTCCGTTCCATGGCTCTGCTCAGTGCAGAATGTACTGGACGGAGTGAAGACGGAAGAGAGAAGCCGAGAAGGGGCTTCCGCTGGGGCCACTGTCCTGTCAGTCCAACACATGTAGCACGACCACACGTGAGACATCCCATTTTGCCAACTGATGACTGTGCCTATGACTCTTCCCCTTGATTCAGCACCGGACCCCTTGCCGCATCGGCTGACCACCATGTGCGGGGTAGCAATCCTCTGTGCTCTGGCCTTTGGGCGACATGTGGCCAATCCATCTCAGTACCATTGTTCCAAACCACCTTCAGGAGGATGAAGCCTGGGCTTTGCCACCGCCATGCACTTGGTAGGATCGCCTCGGCCTTCCAGCATAGCACGACCATACACTGGGCAGCGCCCAGGGAGTCATCATTTGCAAATGTCATCTCACTTTGTGAAGGTCCGAGACCGAAACGATGCCTTGAGGGACTCCGCCAGGGCCCGCACGGCGTCCAAGTCCACGCCGGGCCTCTCCACCGCAGTGCACTCCACCTTCAATCCCGCCGCCACACATCTGAACAGAAGGATGACACGAAACAGGGCCGGGAAGTAAGGGGGTGTATGTCCCGTGGCCACTACGCAGTGGGCAGGGCAGTGCATGGCTGAGCAGAAGCTTTTCCCAAATGACAGCCGACACCAGACCACCACCCCTTCTGGCCACCCTTGCACTGCGTTGGGCCTCAACGCCTCGTAATAATCTCTTTTTGACATACGTCTGTCAGCACCACAGCTCCCCGTTGCATCAACGCTGCCCCGTGGCGACCACTCCCCTTCCGGCGCTCACAGGCGTCACATGCAGTCATTGCCGACCCGTGACTTTGGCAGGCTCTCTGTCACCACGAATGACGTGGGCAGTGTAACGCAGGCCCGGGACGGGGGATGGCATGGAGCGGGGTCCGTGATCGCCAGCCTCTGCCCTTCGGCTCATTCCATGCGGGAGCAAAGGCCACCTCTGCACGAATTGGGCCACCGCATCGAGAGCCTCACGGCCGCTGCACTCCGGCGTCATCAACTCGTGGTATTGTCGTGGGTCTGCGGTGTTGAGGGCCACGCTGACCGCGTCGATCGATCCTGCACAACCGTCGAGACCGACAGAGCCCGACAGAGATATCCTCAACGCAAGCCTCGTCCACCAGGGGGTGTCCCGTGGGGCAGACCATAATAAGGCTCCCACCAATACCCCGCCCCACCGGCACAAAGGCTGACAGCCAATCCCCCCAACCCCCCAGGCCCGCGAGTCCTGCCTCCTCGAAACACCATTCACCCGTCATCCCTTGACAATTGGGGGGGTCACTCTTTGATCCTTGCGGCCGAGTATCAGGGGATTGTCACTTCTCAACCAGCCTGGGCTCCTCCGCCTGACCCACCCACCCAACCACATCAGAAAACTTCCTCCAGAAAATGATTTTTATCAAAGGGGCCCGAAATTGGAGGTCGGTTTCAGGTACACAAAATTTTGTTTTGGCCTCTGAGCCCCGCCCCCCGGTATAGGTCACGGTCGCCACTAAGCCGTGGCCTGACTGAGGCTCGCCACAACAGTTGCTGCAAGCATTGCCTCCGCTGTCATGTCAGTGCCGGCGTGTGTGTTATGTCCAGTTGTGATCCACTCAGACACATACTACAGTCCCCACAACGCACACGGCTTAGGGCATCACCGGAGTTTAGGGCACAAGGAGGCGTTCTGAGGGTGTTTGGGGTTCTGGAACGCATCGTCTGGGAATTACGTTCTGGCGACGCTTTGAAGGCCCTTGTGTCACGCGTGGACTCTGCTGCGATTCCGCACACAGCAGTGCACGACTATTTGCACGCAGACATGCATGCACGTACGCATACCTGCATGCACACACACATGCACGCATAGATGGGTGCATATACACCTACGCTTGCTAACCTTTGGCCGAAGGCCAAGGTGGGCGGGGGGCAATTGGGTTGGCCAATAGTGGATTCCCGTGGGTTGGCTGAAGGCGACCAGCTAACGACCACCTGGAAGCCGAAACGGAATTCAGAAGGTGTCCCCACATTTGGGCGGGGGACTACTAAAAGGGGTTCGCATTTGCATATATGCAGAGCCGTCTCCTGGTATTCGACCCGTTTCCCTTGCACCTTCAGGGCCATGGGCCGTCAATACCCTGCAACTCAGGAACAATGTCCCTCTGATGATGCAAATTACAGAGGCCGTTGGTGTTCAAGCGGAGAGTCATGGCCCCCTTGGCCTTCAGGGCTCGCGCGACCTCCAACATCACCGGCAGCCGAAGCGTAGGCTCCCCTTTCCCGGCAAAGACGATGGACTCAAACGGCGGTTCTCGCTCGTTGCAGGCGGCTTCCACAGCCTCTAACACCTTCCGATACAAGGCACAGTCCAGGGGAAGCGACAGTCGGGCACCGAGATCACACGGAGTCGACCGCTCAGGGTGTGTTCTAAAGTACGCCCTTGTCCCAAATGAATACAGTGCGCCATTGCACACATCGACGGCGGGGGGCGCGGGACCGACGCAGTGGTACAAGACATGTGATGATATGCAGCTCGAAGACCCTTCAAGGCACCGACTTCTTGGGGGCAGGGCGGTCCTTAACGGGAAATAAAACGTGTTCCGTTACCGTACACAGTTTTCCCAAAAAAGCCCGCGGGCACACCATGTGTTGGCGGTGGGCGGTTGGCGGTTGGCGGTTGGCGACTGGCGGTTGGTGGCGGTTGGCGGTGGTTGGTGGTTGGCGGTTGGTCGCCGCTGGCCATTGGCGGCGGTTGACGGTTGGCAGTTGGTGGTGGTTGGCGGTTGGTGGCGGTTGGTGGATGGGGTGAGGTGACCTCTGACTCTCATGCCTGCGTGACATCCAATAAACGTGAGTAGCCTGTACAACGGGAAGTATGTGACATGCCGAGCTCTGCCCCCCACCATAGGGGTCCCTTATCCCTCTGGCTAACCCCCCTCCTCCTGTCCTCCCTCCCATTTGAATGCGCCATGGGCCATCAATAGGGAACATGTGATTGGGCCTTGCAAACCCCCCCCCCCCCCGCCTTCATTGGCAACCCAAGTAAGTGTTGGGTTCCAACCCCCCACCTCATGGGCTGATGAAGCTGTTAGTTGTTGCTAATGCCTGTTGTTGCTGCTGTTGGTGCTCTTGGGGCTGCCACAATGCTGCTGCTACCACTTTTGCTGCTGCTACTACTTGTACCTGGGAACCTCTCTAGTCTGGAAAGGACGTGTGGGGCACCCTTATGGATCGCAAGCGCCACTGGGTGGTTTCGGTGGCATTCAACCACACAACGCAGTGTGACAAATGGCCAGTAGATATGGCATAGGCACACCACAACATCCGGTGGTAGAAGGGTACAACTTGCGCCAATCTCGTCCCTCCGTGACTACCAAAGGGTAAAGTGCATGCGAGACATGCTGCTCCATGAGCTCCCTCTGGTCGCCAGTGGCGGATTGCTACGGGGGCGATAGGGGGTAAAAACAGGTGTAGAGTGCGCACAGCGTGCCATGGCCCCAACATACCTACATAACAATTCATCAACTGTGTTGGCCTAACCCTTCAATAGCCACCAAACACTGTTTCTATAACCTCATCCCACACAAGTTCTTATCACATGAAAACCATCACTGGAATTAAACTGACTTTCCACCTAAGAAACCGAATATCTTGTGGAAAAAGTCCAAAACTAGGGTTTAAGTAGTCGCCAACGTAGAAGACTTTCCACTGCATGCATGCATTGCGCGAAAAACATTTCCGGGCCTGTATGAACGCGCCAAGCAAATATTTCCGCATGTGCTCTGAGCAGAGAGTGTACCTCCTCTTGTTTTTGTTGAGTGCGTACCGCTGTGGGCAAGGGCAGGGGCAAGAGCCGCAGCTGCTCCCAGAGCAGTGCAAGAGCACCTGTGAGATGGGCATGGGCGAGGGGTATCGCTACACCCTCCACAGACCCCTCCACACACACAACCTGCTGTGGATCGGGATGCCATGATTCTGCTGAATCTCTCAGGGGAGTGGGGGGGGGGAGGGGAATGGGGGGGGGGGGTGCTCACCGGCAGCGCTTGAGGCCCCACCCATGACACAAATGGGCTGCTGTCTCCAATACAAAGTGTGGTCATGAGCACAGCCACGACTGTTGCACGCACGATCCGGCCTGTCTTCCCCGGTCTACCTCGACTACCAAAACGGTGGTCAGAGAGAGAAAGGTCAGACAGGGCGGAGGTAGACAGGGCTCCGCCAGCACAGACCTCCATCTGCTCAAGTCCGTCATCCGTCTTACAAGAGCCACAAGAGGTGGTGGTACACATGCAACTGTGGTTGGCCCCCTGCTGTTCGTCAAACGCCATGGGGTAACCGCCAACCGTCGCATTAACACTCCTCAAGAACAACGAGTACACGCACAAAGAAGAAACTCAGACCTCAGAGACAGTCGCGAAAGCCAATCTGATTGTCGAGCCCCCCACCCCTACCCCCGGCGAGTGCCGAGGCTGCACTGAGATACTTCCCTCACTTTCGGTGCTCAACCATCAAATGGGGCAGCAGTCACCCTTGGGTGGGTGAAGGGCGTAACAGCAGAAGTGGGGCTGGGGGCGCGGTCCAGGGGGTATACAGGGGCCCTGGATTCGGCCTGTGCTAATTACCCCCCCCCCCCCCCGGGTGGGGGGGGCGCGGGGATTTGGGGCCCCGGCCAACCCAACTGACCCCTCCTTACCCACATATGAAGAATTTTCCTCAGGAAAAAAACTGAAACTATGCATGGGGACCCGAAATTGAAGCCCGATTTACAATTTTTTTGGGGCCTCCCCGCCCCCTTGGGGGCCTCATCCCCGGCCTAACAGCCCATCCCATGCGAGCCAAAGTGGTTGCAAACCTGCGAAGCGGTGGGTTCGAATCCCGCAGGCAACGGTTCAAAGGAACTGTTCATTTTGAAGCCGGAGCCTCGAGAGTCCAGAAGGGTGAGGGTATTGGAGTGGTTGGTGAGTGCCACATACAGCGAGGACCGTACGGTGTACACGATCCCTTTGACGGTCGGCATGGCATGGGATGCACTGCACAGACGACGCGTGATCACTCCAGCATAGATCCTCTCAGTAAGACCCAAAACATAGAAATCGCTACGGCGACTGGGGCTGTTATCAGACCCGGTTCATGGTCCCAGTATCATGGACTTGTTTGAGTGTAGTGAACAGAACCCTCTGAACTATGGATGATTCTGAGCAATGCAGCACGTGGGCTGCATGCTGTGCATCCGGCCTTAGTTGGGGGTCATCCCCACCTGCCCCCATGTTGCAGGGGAATCGTCACCTTCAAGGTGGATGTAGAACGGAACCCCTGCTTGGTGTCTGCAACCTGCTTTTCTCAGACTCTGGCCTGAAGATGAGCAAGCAGGTTCTGATTCTAACAATTTGAATAGTGAGGGCATGTCCACAGATGGGTCACATGGCTCGTCAGCTGGTGACTCCAGTGGACCAAGGGTGCTGGAGCTGTGATAGATGCAAAAGATAATTCTGAATCAAGTATTGAGCAGGATGCACAATTGCCTGATGCTCCCACAACTCCAGAAGATTCTAGCTTTGAGTGGAAAACTAAGATTGTTTGGGTAAAGAGTGTCAGTGGCGTTAGGGGTCCATTCACAGTTTTGGAGGCAAATTGGATTTCACTCTAGACATACCTGGAGACAACTGGGTGCTCAAGAATGTTGTGGCCCCAGTTGCCAAGTCTGCCACAAAATGGCCAAAAAACCTCTTGAGGGTTCCAGTCTGAGCATCCTAGTGCAAAAGGGTGAGCACTTTCAAGAATTCAACGTTGACAATGTCCTATCCTGAGTCCTTGAACCAATGAACCACTTTCACTGTCATGGCCATGGAACCTAGGGCATGCAGCCTTGACAGGGTATCTTCCCGGCACCATACTTGTGCCTCACTTTCCCCACATAAGAATTGTTGTGTACGCTGATGGTACTGTCCTGGGGATCTGTCACTTGGCAACTGTCCCCTTGTGGGCAACAACACATTCAACTCATAGAGCGGGATTACAGCAGGGCAAATGTGTTCTTGAACTGTAAGTGCTCAGTCCCATAAGAGTCCCAGCTCCCAATCGCCCAGCTCACTATATTCACGGGTTCAGGTGTTCTTTCACCGCACTTCTCATTCCCTTCACTGTGCTGTCACCGCTGTCCACCGACGTCAAATTTCATTCGCGGCCGCATCTTGTTGCCCACTGGCTTCATAGGATGACTGTTGGTACCCCCGTAAGCCATTGTAGCTTGAGTCTTTGCTTGCACTGGCACTCACTGGGCCAGACCATTCACTCGCCGTGTTGCACTCATGCGCACAGCAATGGGGGGGGGGAAGCTAAAGAACCTGATTGGTGTCAATGATACCCATGGAAACAATTTCACCCACGGACACTGTCCGTGAGTGGCTCTGGGTGGCGACACTGAGCACTTTGACACCCCTTCAGCAGTAATTGGTAATCGCTCCAGATGTCCTTTGGGAGCGCTTATTGGGGAAATCCTTGCAGTGTGCGCGCACTGCGTGCTACTTTTAGACTATGTTCCCCCCGAAGAGCCCCTAGGCACGCCCCTTGGAAACAACCTCAGAATTAGGCGACCCAAACTGGACTGGAGGGGACCTTGAGGGGGACATTCCCGGTTCTTGTAGCAGTGGTGAAGGACCAGGGGCCTTTGGGGGGGAACTTGACTGTGTGTTGGGCGGTGGAGATGGAGGGCAGTGAGGTGGCGAATCTGAACTTGGGATGGCAAAGGAGATGGACTCCATCTTGCATTGCCGATTCACCACTCTCACCCCATCTTGGTAGTATTCCAAGTGGAGGAGTCCGTCTTCAGCCGTCCCAACCACCGTGGCAGGAGGTCGCAGGCCATTGGAGCGGGTATAGAACACCCTATCCCCAATACTGAGATCCATGGAGAAAGTGGGCTTGAGAAAAGAGGAGGGAAGTATGATGTCCTGTAGCAGGCACCGTGAAAGTGTATCACCATATCAATCAACCGAGAAAAAGAATAGGTGTGGTGGAAATGGGTAAAAAACGTGTGCAAAAAGGTAGAAATGGATGAAACAAAGAATAGGTGTGGTGGAAATGGGTAAAAAACGTGTGCAAAAAGGTAGAAATGGATGAAACAGGGTGAACATCCAAAAATGCCATATCCCCAATGCATCAAAACCTACTACCAAACAACAATGATGCCCAAAGTACCACAAAGTATGGGTTTCTACTACGGCCAGACGCCCAAATAGTTGCACTGTGCGCGCACTGCACACGTACTGCGCTTAAGGCGCCCCCATTGCGTGCCACAGGGAAAGGGTAATTAGCTTTAGCGTACAGTGTCTCGGAAATATCAACTGGAACAGAAAACATCTGTGCACGTTGATCTGTTGATTTGTTCTATATTCTATATTCTATTGTTCCATTGCTCTATATAGAAGAGAGACTACAGCCCTGGCTCAATGTACAAAGCGTGGCACGTAATCCCACCCCTATATTGTGGTCAAAGAGGAGGGACATCATCCCCTAGGTCAGACGCAGCAGAGCCCCAATGCTACTCCTTCCCCCATACACCTTTTGAATCAGGCAACATGTATGACTGTACGTGAGCCCTTGTCCGTGGTATGGTTGTTTGTAAGTGTGTATGGGTGTGTCTCCCGGGACTACGTGGTTGTGCTGTGTGTACATCGAAAACGACAAAGAGTACCTATTTTTGCGATGTTTTGATTCATTGAGAGGTTGATAAACTAACGACATGCCTTACTGTAATACATTTTTTTTTTGCAAAAAATCATCGCATCCACTCCAGATGTGCAACGTGTCGCACAACATCTGTCCAATCGTGCCACCATAGCACAATGTTGGTCCATCATCACACGTTGTTGCTTGATCCCCTACATCATATGGTGACCAGTCCTACTTGCTACATAACCAATGCTGTCTTGGGGTCTCCAACGCTCAGCGCAGAGACAAAGGGGGAGTGTTTGCCCTGTGTGCTACTTTTATGATGACTTTCCTAGATTCAGTCCCCAAGTTCACCATTACCCAATTAAGCCTTGGGATGGGGAATGTGATGACAGTCGTGTTAGGGAGCACCCACGAACAGGGCTTCCATCAACAAGAGGGTCCAAAGGAACTTCCGGAGAGGCGTCAATTGCGGGAATTGATGGGGATGGTGGTGGAGACTCGAGACTGGGGATACCAAAGGAGATGGAGTCCATGGGGCATCGATGATTGACGACCCACACACCACCTTCATCATACTCTACATGCCCATCGTGCAAAAGGCCAACCACCTTCGTGGGTACCCGAAGCCAAGTAGACTTGGTGTTGAACAACCTATCCCCAATGCTCAACTCCATAACAAATAGCAATAGAGGTCCGAGGACACGAGGGGCAAAAACTCATGCTCCGCAACAGACACGCTTAATGGAGAACCATGTACCCGGACACACTTAATGTATAACCATGTGCCCAGCTCATTGTGCCTGCCCTAAAACACATTTGAAACGCATCAGCTTGGGCTAGGGGACACTAGGTGAGGGAAAAGGGCCAACAGAAGTGGCTACTAGTGGGTATCAAAAAAATAATCTTCTTCTACCAAGAGTAACCAAAAATTTTTTTTGACAAAGATGCAACAGTTCTGCAACAATGCGAGACAGTCTCAGAAATTAAGTACACCCACAAAATATGACATAGCAACTTCCCGTCATTGATTACTGAATGATGTGCCCTCTAGGCTATGCTTGTTGCTTTGAAATCCACATGAGTTCAGTAAATGGTAAAATTGCACTTGCCGCACACATGAAAAAATTGAAAACATGAAGGTGACAGTGTTTCCAAAAAGGTCATGAAGATAAATGAGCACTGCTTTTGGGGAAACAGTGCTTCAATACCCGACACGTCAATTTTCTTCTGTCTCAAATAAGCTCAACACCCTGTCACTTTACGAGCACCAAATAGCAACACCCTATCACTCTCTGAGCTGCAAATGGCAACACCACTAATAAATTCACGCCCTTGTTGTCACTGAGTGGTGCATTTACTGGGTAGCTGGCTTCTAATGCTGCTCCTCCCAGCACAACGCCCAGCACACTGCCTGCCACTGTGTGGTACGCTGCTGCAAAATTGTTTTGCTGCGTAGCTTTTGCCCTACTTGGCAGCTTTTGTCCTGCCACATGCCCCTCCTTTTTGTGACGGTTTCTACTGTTGTGGCTGCTTTTGCTGCTGTGCTCTGGGCACAGAAAAAACAGAGCCCTGCTGACGTCCAACTTGGACACGCAATCCGAAGAAGAATGGTCATTGGTGTGCCTGTGTTTTCCCCCCGTTATGTTGGACACACAGTTCCTGAGGGTGCACATCTGCCGTGCTGGTTTTGATGGTGTTGCGTGATTTCATCCTGAAGGCTTGCACTAGCAGCCGTACCTTCTATGCCAAACAGGCAAATGGCGCTAGCAGGACGTGGCATGAATGTATGTAGCGGTGCTATTTTGCGGCTGTCCTATCACCGTTTGATGATCTATGGGCACGTTATTCAGCTCCTCGCCACACCAGTCTTGGGTTCTCTTTATCCAGTACCTTTGCACAGCATGCCTCAAAAGTGGAGAAGGGGTCGAGGGTTGGGAAGGGAATCGGGCAGAGGTGGCAGACAGCTGCGGGCAAGAGGGTACAAGCATGCTCACACAAGAGGGTACAAGCATGCTCACACAAGAGGGTACAAGCATGCTCACGTAGAGCTACGAGGCTAGCCCTTCTATGCTCTGATACACACTCGCACATCGCGACAATGCGTTGAAACTTATGAAAGCATGAAACGCGTCCCACAGTTCGCGACTGGGGCTTGAGACCCAAAGTGCCCTGGATCAAATGTGCATAAGACCCCAGTTTCCTCGCAACGAAGCTGGAAAAGCGCAACGGGTTTTGGTTTCTCCCGAGCATTGCATTCTTCTCCATCTGTCTGACCAGCCCACCACGAAACTAACAAGGCTCTGGGAGCAGGGGTCCAAAATTGTTGCGTATGTGTGGACATAACAATGGGCACTGCACCTGAGCATGACAGCACTTGCGGTAATCAGACGCACGCACAGACACATACATGCGATGTTTCACGGTTGCCCATGACCTTGCACTTGGCCCTAGCAATTGGTGGTGTGTTCTACGCGACAAATGTACCACAACACGCTGCTGGGGCGAGGGCGGAGGCATGGGACGTGCGGTGGAAATGATGTGTTGCGAAGAAATGGACTTCGGAAGGCCATGACTCCGCCAGGAATGCACATGTGTGAAAAGTAGGGGCGCTGGAAGTGTCGAGGCCACTGACGAGGAGAGCCGGGAGCTCCATCCGCAATTCAACACAGGAACAAGGGGAACAAGAGAAACAGAAGACCAAGAGGAAATCCGCAAGTCGCAGTGCAGTGCCAGCGCGACACAGTGGGTGTAAGTTGTAAGGTCGCAATGAGGGGGGTTTCATGAAGGCTGATGGGGTACCCTGTAGTACCCCCCCCCCCCTTGTCTAAGCTACGCCAAAGTACCAAATTAATACGGTCCCTACGCCTACTGTAGCTTGGACACGGGCGTAGCTTGCGCGCGACATATACAACTACCGACACACACGTAAATGAGCGCATAGTATGAGTGCACTTCAACCTCCACCCATGTTCCCAAAGGCATGCAAACACAAGAAAGCGATTGAAACATGGAAATTCAGGTTCACACCCATGTTCTCACAAGCAATGAAACATGAGAAGCCTACAAATGTTCGGCTTGGAAACCCGAGGTTTAGGGGCTGGTTTGGGCTCGGGCAACTTCAAATTCTTGGGACTGAAATTGCCTTGCATGTGGTCTCTTGTAAAGTACAACTTCCCATCAAAGACATGGGCCATTCCCCACACACCTCGGGCAGTCTTAGCCCAAACAACTTCAGTGGGAGCATCATCGGAGTCACTAGAATCATCATCCGAAGATGAGGACTCTTCAATGCAATCATCCGCATCGGTATCTGTCCCGGAATCAGAATCAGAATCAGAATCAGAACTTGAATCGGAATCGGAATTACCAAAATAGGTCAAATCCTCAAGCTCCGACAACTTCATCCCTTTGGGGAAGTAGGCCGCACGGCATGCGGCCTTAATATCATTCTCGGTGATTGCATTAAATGCCTCCAAAACCCACGTGGCGGTCTCCTCCCGCGAAGGGACGGGGACGGGCCCACGTTTCCTTTTTTCCCCATTAATTTATCCTCTACCCACTCCGCATAGCTCTCTTCCAAAGAGGATTTGAATGCCCCATTGACCATCTTTTTATCACATGCTTGAATGTACGGTGTACAATTTGGGGCAGTGATGTAAAGCCACAATTTGGCATTCCTAAAAGCAAGGGCAACGGATGCATGCATGTGGGCCGGGGCAAGAAGGGGGAATATAATGCACAAATACCCCCAAAATCAGAGTTATGTGGGTTCAAGTAGGCAAACACTCACAACAAATGTGTACATGACCCTATGTACCCGGCAAATTCGCCAAACCCATGTCTTATGTGGTTGCACTAAATTTGGTACCGAATTAAAATTAGGTACCAAATTAATACGGTCCCTACGCCTACTGTAGCTTGGACAAGGGCGTAGCTTAGACAAGGGGGGGGGGGGTACATCCGGGGTCCAGTGCTGTGGGGTTTGGGGGGTAGATGTTACAAAGGCTGTGGTTGGACACCAAGCACTACAACCGGTGTTCAGTGTGACGTCTTTTCTGTGACTTGATGTTATTGATCAAGGTCATTTGTTGGAGGGGTGCTTGGGGGAGGCATGGGAGATGGGAGTGCCGTTTTGGGGGTGAGCGTAGAATGTGCATCACAGGGGGTGCAGAGGCCTTCAGAGCCCCCCCCCCCCCCCCAGTGCGCACAACGTTTCATGGAGAACAAGCCCCGCCCTCTGACGGAGCATGTGTCAGGAGTTCCGCGAGAGACCGGGCCACATCGGTCCGGAGTGGAGGGTCCGGACGCTGTGGACGGCACCGGAGGGACTCGTAGCAGTAGGGCATGTCCCCAAGACCCCGACTCGAAGGTATTCCAGGGCAATCAACCCCCTGCCCTCGGGGGAGACCCGCCGTGCACTGCTCCTCTCACCCTCACGTCTGGAGCTGCAGCTTCAAGCCTCACAAGCCATCGCTGCCCAGTGGTGGACAACGGCTGAGGCTCTGTGCCCTGTGCTCTGCGCCTCCTCGGAGCCCGTGTGGCAATGCCGGGGCGGACTTGCCATCGGAGCACTTAGTTGCGGTCTTAAGCGACCGGACGGAGCTATACATTCGCGATACCGGCCCAATGGGTCGTTGGAAGCCCCCCTCTTCCCCCTTGGATTTGTCGTATCGAGTGGCTAGGTTGTGCACCGCCCGGGCAAAGGACCGTGGCAGGAGCGCGTGTCCTGCCGGGGGGTCCCCGTCTGCAGCCCCAACGGGGGCTGCTGCAGCCGCGGGATTGGCCGTTCATTGACGATAATTGGCCTGTGAACCCCCTCCCCCTTTGATTGTCACGCGCGCGATACTATGTTGACCCTCTGTGTTTTGCCCCTGCTGGGTACCATGCACCAGGACAAGGGTGGAAAAGGGCGTCGATGCATCCATTTTCAGGGCATGCAATGGAACGGAGAATCGACCCTCAAACAGCACACAAGAGAAGGACCTGCAACGGGTGATGGTATTTGGATACGTGATGACAAAGGGGATGGGGGTTTGACCGCCGGGCCAGGCCGTCCTCAGTAACTCTGGTTCTGAAGAACAAAAATCCCACACCCCACGTCCCCATACACACAGATCTCATACATCACCCCACACCAACACCCATCACCCCACACCCCACACCCCACACCCCACACCCCACACCCCTCATCAAGGGTTTGATTTTGGGGGTCCTGCCAATGGTGCCCCTTTTGAATAAAGGTCCGCAGAAAGGGGCGCTATTGGACCACGCTCCCGCCGAAGCGGCAGACCATGAGAACGCCCCCCCCCCCCCCCGAGCTGCCGCACAACCGTGTGCCCCCCCTTTCAATCAAATCTCGTCGCTCACCGCATTAGAATCCTTCGCTTCAGCACTCACTGCCTCCGGGGCGATGCTGCAGTCCACGTGTACGTCCACCTCCTTCAAGTACTTGTACTCATATGCCCCCACAAACGCCTGGAAGTCCATCCCCCCGATCCGCCGCTCCCGGTCCAGCCGCACACACGCCTCAAGCGGCAGAAACGAGGCGCAGCGGAAGTGCTGCTGCTCGTGATACACCCAAAAGAGGCTTGTCAAACAGATCAGGGGGAAGAGGAGCGGCGCGACGGCAGTGCCTTTGTTGGCAGTCATGACCCCGAGGAGGGTCACCTGCGGACATGGAATGCCAGACATGAGATGTGGGATGTGGCGTGGGGCGTGGGGCGTGGGGCGTGGGGTGTGGGATATGGGACGCTCGATGTGGGATGTGGTGTGGTGTGTGCCATGGAGGAGGGGGGACGGGGGTACCCCATTCCCCACGACTGATGCCACCTACACCCTATTCAACGACACGCAACCCACATGCCACATGCGATCTGGCACCCGGCACCCCTCATTCACACCGCACATCCCAAACCTCGCATCCCAATCACAATATCACATTCCCCAGGCACCTCCTCCCACTGTAGGGTCTGAGATGTGGCATGTGGGGTGTGGGTGTGGGTTGTCGGGTGTGGGACACCAGTGCAGAAATGGACGTAACTGGCCAGAAATGGTTGACCTAGCTGTGTGATTTCGGACGTGGGGTAGGGTGTATGGCCTGGTGTGCGGTGTGGGATGCAAGGTGCGGGCCGTGGGATGCGGGGTGTGGGGTGTGGGGCGTGGGGGGTGTAGTGGGTGTGGTTTCTGGGGGGTGGTATGTGTGGTTTGTGGTGGATTTGGGACGTGGGGTGTGGGATGTGGTGCAGGATGTTGGCGTTGTGAGGTGCCTGATGCTCGATGAGCACTGTTACGTACGTTGTGCCCCCACCTGGGGTTCAACCTCCCAGGGAAGGCGCCATCGTCACCGCCAAACCAAAGGCTGACACTGTAGAAGGCGGCGGGCACTGCATGTGTGATGTGTAGCTGTGGGTTTCTTGGCGCGGAATAATGGACAGCGTTGGCTGACCTGACTGGGCTGGGGCTGTGGGTGTGGGATGTGGGGCTGGGGCCGTGCTGCAGTATGTGAGCTGAGTGGTGTGGTTTGGATGTGTTGTGTGGGATGTGGGGTGTAGCAGGGACTTGCTCGAGCGGAGGGTGCAAGGGGGAGGGGGTCCGGGAGGGAGCCCGCAGCCCCCCTAAAATGTGCCCGATTCCTGAGGGATCGCAAACCCGTTCGCCAATGAATGACCCAGTCAGCCCATTGACGTGTCATGTTGTCAGCAGCAAACAAATGGGCATCAGCATTCTGGGTCCATTCAGCGTCCTATGCCTTCTGCGCTATGTTGGATGCTTCTTGTTTCTTCGGTCTGGCACGTCTATGTACAACCGAACATGAAGTATCGCCTGCGTTACGTGTTTGTGTTTTGCGCGGGGCGGCGGTTGGAACGGGGAGCCGAAATACGTAGTCAACGAGCGCCGGGGCCTAAGCGTCTCCAAGACAACGAACCTCCCGGTACACTCAGAGGAATGATCTATCACGCCTTCATATGCACGGCGCAGTGCAAACGAAATTTGTGGCCAGTGAAAAACGCCCCACAACCAGAGGCTGAGCGGAGGAGGGGGGGATTGGAGGGGGGCTGAGGGGTCCCCTGGGGGGTGGTATGTATGGCACGTGGGGTGTGGGTCATGGGACGCGGGCTGCGGGCCGTGGAATGTTGGAGGCTCAACCTTCCCCCCTTTTCGGGGGGGAAATCCACTGCCTCGGGCTCCACAATTCGGGCTCCGGTAAAGCGGTAAAGCGGTATAGACTGGCCTGTCGCCAGTCATAGGCCCGAAAAATATGTCTGTTCTAATTGTTGTGCACGAAACTTCAGTATCTTGTCTTTTCCACTGCTGCAATCAGCAATCTACTGATTCGGGCTGATTCGGAGAAACCGGTCCCCGAAACGCGGGGTGGGGCGTGGGGCGTGGAATGCGAAGTTGTGGGTCATGGTGTGGGATGTGGTACGGCGCGGACCTGCGCCACCAACATACACCCCAGGACATAGCGCGCCGCGCGCACCCACAACTGCCCGCCAGAGTCGTTGTCGGGGCTGTACACCGCGAGGCTCTGGTGCCGGTAGACGATCGCGTAGCAGGCGAACCCGCACGCGGTCACGACGCACACGAGCGGCGACATGACGGCGTAGACGAAGGTGATCATCAAGATCAGGATGAGGTCCGCCTGGATGAGCGGGTGCTGTAGATCCCAGAGGACCCCCAGAGGGCGCAGGCCCATCCACGTCTCGGGCCGTCCCGGGGTCAGCGGGGACGGCCCGAGCAGGGCCCGGAGAGCGGCCGTGACGGCCTGCTTCACGCACAGCAGGTCCACCATCAGCAGCATGGCTCGGAGTAGCACGTACCCGATGAAGAACCCGGCCTGGCCTGGCAGGTGCGTGGCGAGCAGGTGTTGGATGGTGTACCAGGGGCTCTTGGTAACCTGGTGGGAGACGGCGATGGCGAATGAGGAAAGAGGGAGGCACAAGAGCAGAAGGGGGTGGGGTCCTGAGAAGCCACAAAACAAAACAAACGCCTTCGGTATGTGCGGTCTAGACTGGCTGTCAATCGACGGCGGTGGGCAATTATGAGCGGGGCAACGGACGCCAGTGTGGAATCGTTGTGCCTGCAGTGCCTGTAGCACGCTACAGGGAGGGGTAGGGGTATGTACTCCAGTAGTGGAGGGGAGTTGGCAGGTAGAGGGTTGGAACCCAGGGCCCTCATTCAAGGTGTTGCTGGGGCTTGGGTTGGCTAACTGAGTTTGAACCCAGAACCTATGGGAGTTCTTCTTTTGTGCATCTTCCAACCCAACAATATCTTCCTAAGACTTCTGATCTGTGCCTTAAATATGGCCAGCATCTTGTCAACGCCTTGTGTTTCGAGAAGGAAGAGCTCATGAAAATGGCCCATGACCTCTTTCAAAATCACCCTCGGCACGAGATACTTCCCAGTTCACCAACTTGCTAGCACACTTCCGGAGACCTGGCCCTGGGTTGCCCGCTTTGAAATTGCCCCACTCTTGTCCAAAGTCCAGATCGATGTCATACCTACTTACCTACCTACCTACTTTGGGTATGGTCCTGAACAAACTTTTTGCACAGCGCGAGCACAGCGCGCAATACGCCCCCCTGGTGTCGCCTTTTGGTACGGTCCTTTGGAGGGATCTGTTGAGAGGGTCCTTTAAACCGGTGCTTCAAGGGGCTCCTTTGTTGGAGGCATTCAGCCCCCCCCCCCCCCCAAGGGCCCTCCAGCGGATTCCTTTTGGGGCCCGGGCCCGCAGGGGATGTGTTGCTCAAGGCCCTGACTGGTGCACATGATCTGAGACGACCTGACGGAGGCTGTGGAACAGACTTCCGGAGATGGCGGAGACAAAGAACGTCTGAAGGGCGTTGAAGAGGGTGAGCTTCCCGAAGACTGACGCGTTCAGTGAGGCCTCCGAGATGAGCCCCTCCAGAGCGGCGAAGGCGTATAAAAGGAATGGCAGGAGGAACACGAAGAGCGCAAGCATAGCGGGACTGATCAGCGCCAACAGGTCGTCTGGTGTGTCCGTGAGGAAGGGCAACCGCTTTTTGAGAGAGTTGACTGCCGTCAGCCCCTTCGACACAGATGTGGGGATGCGTCCTCAGAGGCCTTCAGCCCCCTGGCCCGGAATGCACAGCGCCCCTTGGGCCTCTCCCTATTGCCCTTGCAGTCCCATTTTGTACCCCCACACTTTCTTGGACTGTATAACGGCTCAGCAAAAACTGATGTTTGGTGGATCCATCAGCAGTTCAAAAGGTGTGGGGTGGGGGGCGGGTGAAAAGAATGGCCGAGCCGAACCCAAAAGCCCCCTTGACCCCTCCCCTCCATGCACCAAATGTTGTCCTTTGTGTTGACCATGGGGCCCTTGCTAACTTTGCCATCACAGACTGCTCCCTCCCTCCCTCCCTCCCTCCCTCCCTCCCTCCCTCCCTCCCTCCCTCCCTCCCTCCCTCCCTCCCTCCCTATCTCTCTCTCTCTCTCTCTCTCTCTCTCTCTCTCTCTCTCTCTGTCTCCCTCCGTACACATACGCACGCGCGCGAACCATGGGAGTACTGTGCAATGGGTGCAAATACACACACACACACACACACACATGCACGCTGCAAAGCAACCAAACACCAACCCTGAGTGCAACTCTACACAGGCAATGGCAATGCACAGGCTAAAGAATACATGGTGGAACGATGGAATTTTGGTGGAAGCCCCTAGATTTAGCGTGGTAAATTTGGCGGACACTCCCAGAACACAAGCTTAAATTCTCTTTCACCGAAGGTGTGGAAGCAAGATTTTGACTTGATTTAGCGTGGTAAATTTGGCGGCCAAATTGAAACGCCAAATTTCCCACACCAAGTTTACTGCCCACCCCCCCCCCCCCACCCCTTACAGCAGGCACACGGTGTACACTGACAGTTCGTGGGGCGGTCCATTATGCACGTCTGGCGTGTGTCCACCCCTGCAGGCGGAACAAGCAGAAATGTGCACGGGCACAACTGCCAACAACAGGGCACAGTTCTCTCCCCGCCCTTTGCCATTGCAACTAGTTCTCCGCTGTACTACACAGTTGATTCGTTAAATGGGAAATACTGCACTCCAAACCACCCGTTACCAGGGGATACACACACATACAGTAATACACAGTAACACACAGGAACCAAGAACCACGTGTACACCTCATTGAACAGTGTCAAAACCTGTGCTAGGATCTGTGAGCAGCAGAACTCAGGTACATCATACATGGCACACAGAAGCAAACAGTGGCACACACACGCGCGCGCACACACACGCACAGACACACACATGCGCGCGTGAGATGTACGTAGCGAATCCAGCAACATTCAAGACGTGGCAGCAGTCAAGAAGGCTTGTTTGCGCTGATTCTCATCAGGCACAGTCAGAACAAAAGCAGTGGCATTGTCTGGCTGCGCTAGGCACACACACACACACACACACACACACACAGAGAGAGAGAGAGAGAGAGAGACAGACACACAGAAAGAGAGAGGGAGAGAAAGAAATGCACACACCGCAACAAACGTCATCGGCACAGTCCACAGGATGCACAGGGCCCCTGTAAGGACCACAGTCAGCAGCCGTGATGTCTGCCTGCGCCAGTGCTTCATCCCCACATTGGGCCAGTACACGTCCTCAGGGCGGGGGGCAGGCTCCACCAGCATCTCAAAGGGCTGGGCCCCCAAGAGGCTCTGCAGTGCAGTGCTGCACGTCTGCAGGCTGTTGAACGTCACGAAGGCACAAGACTTGACAGGGGGCGCAGGGGCCCAGCACCCCACGACCGGGACGCTCGCGGTGAAGTTTGCGAATGTTCTCAGCACTGGCGAGGCCTTTTGGTCGCCGGAGCCCTCGACGGCTTTGGCTTTCATGTCGTCGATCCCGGTCGCAATTTTGGCGTTGAGCTGCTTGAGGCGGCCACTGTACTCCGCGATGGAGGCCGCGGGGTCGTCGCAACGGGGTGCCCCGCGCGCGGCGTCTGCGCGAGCACGGCCGACGGCACATCGCAGCTTGGCGACGACGGCATCGCGCTGAGCGACGTCGCGCTCCAGCACAGCGCTCTCGAGCGCGATCTGTACATCCACGACTTTGCCCTCCGCAATTTCGCTGCAGCAGAAGTGCGGGCCGAATGCGGCAGAGGCACAACGGGACTGTTTGGGGCCTGGCTCGGCATAGCGAAGCGTTCTCCGGCCCGCACCGCAAGAGCCAGCCACACCCCCATGTCTTACTGTCTGCCCGCACTGTCCCTGACAGAGTCTGTTGTATTGGTGTACTGCTGGGCACAGCCTGATCTTACTGATTCCAGACCTTTGCGGTCTGGCCACCCCTGCCGACGCAGGGGCCGCCTCCTCCACGAGGACGCGGACCCCCCCCCCCCCCGCCCCGCCCCAACCAACCGTGGGGGCCCCTTGAGGGGGGGGGGGGTGGTGGAGGGGGTGGAGTCTGCATCCTTGGATCAGTGGAGCCGCCCCCCGCCCCCATGCCCCTGCCTTGTCTCAGTTTAACTGCTCAGCCGCTGGGTACTCTGGATTCACACACTCTGCTCGTCAGATCCCAAAACATTGCAGACGGGTGCACATGAAACACTGCCAATGCCCCCATTGTCCTCGCGGCCCTGGTTTGGAAATCTGAAACAGTTGCCGATTGAGAGGGCATGCAACTGCAATCCCAAATCCTGCGCTGCCCTGCTACACTAAAATGAAATACTCGGCCTTGATCACGCTACGCCCCCCTATTGTTGGCACCATGCATTGATGCAGACCCAGGTCCCATTCCACTGTTCCACTGGCCCTATCTCTGGGCACTGTGGCTGTTCCGTGGGACCGTCCTCCGGCCGCATTCCTGCAACTCACACTGGCCGTGCACGCCTCACAACCGCTGCAAAGTGCATCGGCCGAAGAAATTCTACTTAGGAACTCGGCACTAAGGACCTGCCACTTTCCTCAGGCAGTGTCCTTGGGCGCAGGGTGCTGATTTCAGATCTGCATCCTTTTGCGCTCATTGGGGACCCTAGTCCAAAGTATGTGGAGACATACAAATCGTCCCCCGAACCAGCCTCATCGTCCACTAGTCGTTTAATTGTGTGGTACTGTGGAATGCTCCTCGGCCTCTACAAGGGGTGCCTCTGGTATCCCCCATCACTCAACAAAATCCACTTTGGACCCACCAGCAACATCCGACGGGGCCTCCTTCTTGGGATTGGGTTTGGGAACGGGCACCTTTTGCCACTTCACGTTGACACCACTGAGAAAAACGGCTGCACACACACCCCAATCGTTCACAAACGGCCCGCGTGCACTGCTTTCCCCTTGCAGCCCCCTCATCTTTTGGGCTCAGCCGAGCACTGCACTTCGTTGCCGTTGCAGTACTGGCGTCCTTTTCGGTACCGTTTGGTGGTATTGGCGTTTGGCACGGGGGCGGTGGAGCGCAAGAGCGTGCGGCAGCACAGGTGCTGCACCATCTGGTTGCCCTGTGCCTGCTGCTGCTGGTGGCATGCCGTGAGCATGGCACAGCACTAGGCAGACCGCGCTGCAAGTTGTTGAGCGACGCAGTTCAGAGCCGGCGACGTCAAACAACACCACAGTTGAACCGCACATTACAGCAAAACAAAACACCAGCGCAGCACAAAGATTCATACAGATTGCCGAAAATGCAGAGGACGGCGTTTATCATGTTGCTCCATGCAAGCCCCCTCTTCTGATAATTATCCAACTGCTTGTTCCTACCCGGTTTCGTAGGAACAAGCAATTGGGGGATCGTTGTTACCTCCCAGTCCAACACAAAAAGGAGGACCCCGGGATCCCGAAGATGCTTTTTTTCTCCTGCAGCAAACACTATCCCAGTCCTGAACCTCGTTGACATGCAAAATAGACGTATGCGACGTGTGGCACCGCGCATGGATCTTCTCATTGGCCTGGTCCATGGCCATGAAATAGTTGGTTCACCCTTGCAAGCAACCTGCAACATCCCCGAATATTTCCTGCACGATCAACAACAACAGCATGTCCTCGACACTGGACCAGGCACTGTATGTGAACATGTCGGATTCTCATCCGTCCATACCTGCATCGTGGCACAATACAACCCTTTCCCATTCAAACACGATTGTTGGTGCTTTTGAGAATAACGACTGTGTGGAAAGCACCGCCATCATGTTTGTAGCGCTTGACCCGAAACTTTCACGGCACTTCAGTCACGAAATTTTAGCTCGTCTGGAGGAGGATACCTCCGCAATATGCGGGTTGGTGGCTTCAACCTGACCAAAATTGTTGTGTAAGATGCAAATTTCGCACCATTGCGTGCGCCATGGACCCCCCTTGGCCTGCAAATAGTGCACCACAAGCCGAGGGCTCCTTGTGCCAAGTACTGGCTGCTAAGCACCGGCGGTCGGCGCTTCACCGACGGTCGTTTGGCGGTGGTGCAACAAGGCAGCTGACGCAACGACGAAGCACGTAGCTGGCCAGCGCCTGGGCTGGCAACCCAATGGGAGGTCGGCCGGCCAACGACCGGGAGCCCCCGCCCCCCCCAACCCCCCAAAAAGGGACGGGGGACCTGAACGGGGGCCCTCCACGAGGTAACCCCCTGTTCTTAACATCGGCACAGCAACGGGCCCGTTAGACCGTGTCCTCCCCCACGCAATCGTATGCATTGCCGCAGGAGACGTCTGCCTGGGCTCTGCATGCGGCACCCCCTGCGGCGCAGGAGTACCGATCAGGGGCCGGTCCATGCAGCGCCCTGTGCAGTGGACCGGGTCACCGCTCTGCCCAGTCCTCTCTCCCCCTTCACTACACCAGTCCTCCGGTACCACTACTGTCCCACACCTGAAAAACTTGTGGACCGCAAGAGCCGAGCGCATGTTCGCGGGGATACGGCTGACCACCACCGAATAGTTCTCGGCCACCGGGCGGCTCAGGAACGCGTGGCGATACGTGATGTACCAGCGGAACTCACGGTTGAGCAGCCACAGGGCGAAGCCGAACACGACGTAGGCGCCCACCAGCGTCCCCCACATGCGCGGACCGTGGGGCGGCAGGTGCGCAAAGGTCCACCGGTCGAAGGGGTCCAGGACCGCGTTGTTGGGGGCGGAGCGGTACAGCGGGAGCAGGTACAGCGCATTGAGGCACCCGACCAGCGACACCTTCAGACAGTGGCAGGACATCAGGCGACGGAGCAGAGCCATCCGCACTGCCCTGCGGCTGGGGACACAAGGCGACAAGGGGGTTGTTGTAGCAGAGACAGTGCCGTAGGGGCCTTTCACTATGCATCCCCACGGAACTACATTTGAACGAGGGTGTCAGGTTGACCGGTGACTGCTGCACTGCACAAGTACTGTGCTGTACGTTCGGAACACAGTCCCTCCAAAATACAGCACCCAGAGCAGAGTCCACTTGTACCGGGGGGTATTCCGTGTCCAGAAAAATCCGAATCTACAAATTCTGGCACGACAAAACCCGTACCATTTCTTAAAAATGAGCGGACAAATGATGCAGAATTGGCAAAAGTTGCTCATGAGAAACAGCGGACGGTTGCTGTTATTCCTGGAGGACTTTTCCTGGTGCTTCAACCAGCACTGCTGTCTGCAGCCCATTGAATGCCACAGGAACACTGCAAATGAGAAAAGACCACTTTAGTGCTTCTGCGACTTCCATGGGAAACTAATTATCAACCAAGTCCTTCGGCATAGTACAAGCCTAACGTATACCCGTGCAGATCCTGAAAAACACCGAACAAATTGCGCACAAAAATTCCGCACAGGATTTGTGACACAGAAATTCTACCCCGCCCCCCCCCTCAGTATCACACGAATGACACTATCCTGGAGGAATACCTCCCCCACAGCACCGGTTTGTGGCGTCTCGCCAAAGAAAGTCCCCGACTTTGTGTGGGCGATGGGCGGTGGGCGGTGGGCGGTCGGCAACTGGCGGCCCGCCACAGTACGGAACACGAGGCCATATGACTGCTGGCAGGTGCCACGTGATTGGGGGTCTGCAGCGGTCCGTGGTGTTAGGGCGCATTCATTGTTTGTGACCGTCATCTAACTGAATTTTCGCACGCGGTCATTGCCTGCCCACAGCCTGTGTCGAAAAGTGCTTGTCGTGAGAGCGGGACAGTCCCTCTTGCTCACTCTGCGATTTCCACCCCTTTGCCACACGCCAACCCACTCCCCAAGTGTGAGGCGCTAGCCATGAGCCCCCCCGCCCCTCCCCGGAGCAGTCCCCGCCGGGGCCCGGCGGGGGGGGGGGGGGGGGCACAGAGGTGCGCCAGGCACATATCTGCACACCTTCAGGCCAAACTGGGCCCAATGGACCAGCGTCAGCGAGTCCAGGCCGCTCTGTTGGAAGAGTTGTTCGTCGCTGACGGTGATGGCCGCCCAGATCCAACCGAAGAAGGAGTGAAAGGCTGCGTCGAGACTGTACGGTGTCGCCCGCCCCGCGAAGTTGCGGGCGTAATAGAGCTGCGAATACCGGGACCGGAGGACGCAATACAAAAGGAACAGCCCCACGAACAGGCCCCCGTAGAACAGGATGTAGTGCAGCACCTCATCGGAGGGAGGCACTTTGGGGGGCGGACTGGGCGCCTGGGCAGACCCAGCCATCGGAATGCGCCCTGCAGAACGGGGGGATGATGGGGCGATGAAATCCAGGACGTGCGTAACCGATGTGCTACTGATACGGCCACCCCCAACTTTTTTGCTACAAACAGCAATGGCCGCCGGAATCGCAGTCCAAGGCGCGTTCGCGATTTCGGATCAGCGCTTGAGCGATCTTGGAGTTCCCACCATGTCCAACTACGCCTCTGCCTTAACCCATACGGTGGGCCAGGAATTCGCCCAGGTGGAGCTGAAGCCCAAGTGGGCCCAGCAGTTCGCCAAGGCTGTGCAGCTTGTTTGGAGGCTAATGATGGGTGTTTTCAGCCACTTGTCAGCGGTAAAGGGAAACTCGACAAAACTTTTAGACTTGTTGCGGCTTTCAAACTAAGGGTCTAAGGTGGCGGATGGATGTTGTAGCAGTAATGACAAAGGGGGTTTTGGGGTGGCTCAATCCAAAAATGACGCTGGCTTCATCAGATTTGACACTCTATGGGCATCACAAGACAACTGGCAACCTGCAATCCCATCCCTTGTCCTGCTCCACCTGACAAATGTGCCACATGTTTTGACCCAAATTTTTTTGTTTTCCAGAATCACGACCAACCACGTCTTTGTGATATAAAATCCAGTGCCATTTGCCAGTGGTTGAAGGAGCACATATCTACTTCCTTCTCTGATCAATACTTGCTTTGTTTTCATGTCTTGCTTCCCCAATGAACATCTGTTCTCACAAGACCACATGTGTCAGCGATTGAAATTGCTAAAGACTAGAAATGGGGCTGCGTGCACTTTGTTGAACGAGTCCTTGCCACGGGGAGCCTTCCGGTTCGGTTCTTGACCCCAACACCCACGGCGACAGCGGGGGAGGGGGAGGTGGTCCGGAAGGGGTGAGGATCGGCTTTTTTTGGCATACTTGGATTCCCGATTAAATTCTAAGTAATTTGAATACACACAAGTGGGGGTAAAAGCCTGTTCCACATTCATCATGCATAAAGCAGAATGGGTCATCCTGCCACAGCACAAATGAACTTGCAAAAGAACCCAACAAGCAGTGTCAGACATAGGGCACTTCATGATTAAATTGCATTTGCAGAAAATTGTATAGGGCTGCTAAGCAATTCAACCCCTACAAACACAACAGCCTAAACGACCCAAAATGAGTGTGGATTGTGACTAAACAACTCTTACTCAATTAGGGCCGCACCGCATGTGGATTATGGCCACATAATCTTTGCCATCTTGGGGGCAGACCCAAAATGGGTGTGGATTGTGCCTAATCAATTATTACTTAATTTGGGGCACACCAGCTGTGGCACTAGCGCCGTCCCAAGCAGCATAGGAACAACACAAAATTTTGAAGAACAGCGTAATGGTATAGATGTGACTGACACACTCCTGTAGACATGGACTCATGCCCTAAAGCTCCCCAGGTAGCTGCTGGCGAGGGCGTCACTGCTGGGTGCGGGGTGCCCCAAACCGACATGAGTGTTGAGAGTGGTATGGAGCAGTCACTGTCATCTGAAATGTCACAGTCATTGTGACGTTTTGGCATTGCAAGTATAGCACTACTGGATGCTCAATGTCATCCCTCTTCGTTCAACAACAGCAGTATAAGCGAATTGTGGTCTGCCATCGGGCAAAGATCCTCTGAGCGGTGTGTTCTGAAGGTGCTGTGCAATTGTGTCCATAGTTCAATGCGCTCCTTAGGATCATGCGAAAAGTGCCCACTTCTAACAGTTACGGATTGGGAATCAGGGGCAACTAATCTATGAAGCAGAGGGCGCAGGGTAGGAACAACATAGGAATTGCGTAAGAAATTGCGGGAACAGTGTTGGAACAAAATAACACAGCTAGAGGAACAGTGCTAGTTCCACAGCCAGAGCACACCCATGAGTGCAGATTGTGGCTACATAGGCACTGCCGTCTGGTGGCCCCACCCTGAGTGGGCAGAACTTGTGGTGACATATGCCGCACTCAAAAAACTGCTCCTGCCCTTTGAGTTTCTCATTGGTGCTGGTTTGGGGGTCTAGATGTGGGGGCATCTGCCACTACACCAGGTTCATGCATCAATGAGATGCATCAATTTGTCTTATGCTGCTGCTCACTATTGCCCATTTGAGAAGTAGGGTCGCCACCAAACTTGGTTTTGGATACCACAATGGAATCTTGACGTTCCACGGGTTTCGACCTTGTTCCTTGGGGGCAAGATAACACTTTTCGTTTTATTTCTCAGTGTGGATTCTCCTGTCATTGGGTAAATAAATTTGCCTCATGAAGTTGTGGATTCTGTGCAAACAAAGCTCAGGGATAAATCAAGAAGCAAGCGGTAACAGAAATGGGAACCAACCATGTGCTTGCCAATGGAATGATGTGAGAGGCCATGAGGACCAACGAAGCTTAAACTCCTGCACCATTGCATGATTTCACGAATCCAAATCGAAGAGCCAAATGTCATGGGAGCAAGGAAAGCCAATCCAAGTAGCCTACACTTGCATGTGGTTCCAAGACAGGGCAAACAGTGGGGGCCAATGGTTGACCACACAATGCAAAGCTCTCAGTTTCTCTTGCTGCTCCCACACTTGTGGTGGGGCCAACTTTTATGCCTCAACCCACAACAGGCAGTTCACTCAACCCAATGGTCCTCTAAAGCAGTCTTTTGCCTCAACATTCCTCCAAGTGTACATACTGTCCGGCCTGCCTGTGCAGGTGTGTCTGGTGAAATGGAAAATCAGCAACATCAATGCGCAATCACACTGGGGTTCATCTCAGGCTGGTAGCTTTAAAATCAAAGTTCTAGGCTCACAATATTGACTTCGGTGGCCACACTCTTGAATTCCGTGGCTCAACTTTGATTTTCAATGAAACACAGGATACACAAGGCAAATGGGGACACGGCAAATGCCCACAGCAAGCACCAGAACACCCTTTCCATCACCTTCTTGCACACAACTTGATATAACATCCACCGCATCAACACAATTCACCTCACTTTCTACCCAATAAACTTGGCACCTTGCGGAAAGGCCCAAAACTAGGGTTTGGGCAGTTGCTGAAGTACAAATCTTTGTCCTGCATGCATGGCATTCCCCTTAGTTGTGTTGGGATGGAATTGGCATTCCAACTGCAGACCTAAAATCACCACCTCCAACCAATGTCCATAAACCTTCAATGCCAAATGGCTCTTACAGATGCCCCAACTACTGATGGTACCCTCGGTAGTAGCAGCATACTTGGATCAATTGTACCAGGTAGAACCTCTGCAACTTTGCTCAACCTTTAGTGCCCTTTCACTTAAACTAAATACAACACCATCAAGACCCCAAGAGAAGTAACGCCTTGTTCTTAGACAGCCCAACAAGGACGTATGTAATGTAGGGTGGTGGTGGTGGGTCTGCAGGAGTCGCACCTGCTATGGTATGGGCTGGAGCATGGCTTGGACCCACCCTCCCCACTCTTGTACCACCGTTTGGCCGTGGGGGTAGAAAACTGGCACAGGTTTTCCATCCTAGAAAACCTGTGGTTTTCGGCTGTCGGGTCGCCTGGGTGACGGACGTCGCTCCAGTTAGTGTACGTGCTCGGGAGGTCGTAACTCCTTCTGCGGTTGCACTGTGCTGGAGTGTCACGCTCCCCGACGGGTGCACGAAGCCCCTCTGTGTGTGCTGTACGTGTCCCGTGCGCGCTATCACGTTGCGCATTTGTGGGCCATGCAGGCACTCCAGGACGCGCATCTGAACGCCATGCAGGCGCCTTGTGGCTCGCATCTGTGTGCCATGCAGGCGCTCTGTGACTCCCATCTGTGTGCCATGCAGGCGCTCTATGACTCGCATCTGTGTGCCATGCAAGCGATCTATGACTCGCATCTGTGTGCCATGCAGGCACTCTGTGACTCGCATCTGTGCGCCATGTAGGCGCCCCGTGACTCGCATTTGTGCGCCATGTAGGCACTCCGAGACGCGCATCTGAACGCCATGCAGGCACTCTGTGACTCGCATTCGTGTGCCATGCAGGCGCTCCGTGACTCGCATCCGTGCGCCATGCAGGCGCTCTGTGAAGCGTATCTGCGCACCTTGCATGCGCTCTGTGACTTGAATCTGTGCGCCATGCAGGCGCTATGTGACGTGCTTCTGTGCGTCACGCAGGCGCTCCGTGACTGTTATCGGTGCGCCATGCAGGCGTTCTGTGAAACGTATCTGCGCGCCCTGCAGGTGCTCTGTGACTTGCATCCGTGCGCCATGCAGGCGCTCCGTGACACGCATCGGAACGCCATACAGGCGCTCTATCGCTCGCATCTATGCGCCATGCAGGCGCTCTGTGACCCGCTTCTTTGCGCCATGCACGCGCTCTGTGACGTGCAGCGGTGCGCCATGCAGGCGCTCTGTGAAGCGGATCTGTGTGCCATGCAGGTTCCCTGAGACTTGCATCCGTGCAGGCGCTCCGTGGCACGCATCTGTGCGCCATGCAGGCGCTGTGTGATTTGCATCTATGCGCCATGCAGCACTCTGTGACCCGCATCTGTTGCCATGCAGGCGCTATGTGACTCACATGTGTGCGCAACGTGAGCCCTCTATGACCCGCATTTGTGCACGATGCAGGCACTCTATGATTCGCATCCGGCGCCATGTAGGCGCCCTGTGACTCGCATTTGTGCGCCACGCGGGGGCTCTGTGACTGTGTCCTTGTGCCATGCAGGCGCTTTGTGACTCGCATCTGTGCGCTACGCAGGAACTCCATGACTCGCATCTGTGCGCCGTACAAGCGCTCTGTGACTTGCATATGTGCGCGATGCAGGCACTCTGTGACTCGCATCTGTGTGCCATGCAGGCGCTCTGTGACTCTCATCAGTGCGCGATGCAAGCGTTCTGTGGCTCGCATTTGTGTGCTATGCAGGCACTCTGTGACTCGCATGTGTGCGCCATGCAAGCGCTCTGTGACTCGCATCTGTGCGCCTTGCAGGCGTTCTGTGACTCGCATTCGTGTGCTATGCAGGCACTCTGTGACTCGCATCTGTGCGCCGTACAAGCGCTCTGTGACTTGCATATGTGCGCGATGCAGGCACTATGTGACTCGCATCTGTGTGCCATGCAGGCGCTCTGTGAGTCTCATCAGTGCGCGATGCAAGCGTTCTGTGGCTCGCATGTGTGTGCCATGCAAGCGCTCTGTGACTCGCATCTGTGCGCCTTGCAGGCGTTCTGTGACTCGCATTCGTGTGCTATGCAGGCACTCTGTGACTCGCATGTGTGCGCCATGCAAGCGCTCTGTGACTCGCATCTGTGTGCCATGCAAGCGCTCTGTGACTCGCATCTCAACGCCATGCAGGTGCTCTGTTGCTCGCATCTGTGCGCCTTGCGGGCGTTCTGTGACTCGCATTCGTGTGCCAGGCAGGCACTCCGAGACACGCTTGCAGGCGCCCATGTGACTCGCATCTCTGTGCCATGCAAACGCTCTGTGACTCGCATGTGTGCGCCATACAAGCGCTCTGTGACTCGTATTTGTGTGCCATGTAGGTGCTCTGTGACTCGCATCTGTGTGCCTTGCAGTCACTCTGCGATTCGAATGTGTGTGCCTTGCAGGTGCTATTCGAATGTGTGTGCCTTGCAGGTGCTCTGTGAATCGCATGTGTGCGCCATGCAGGCGCTCTGTGACTCGTATCTTTGTGCCATGCAGGCGCTCTGCGACTCGCATGTGTGCGCCATGCAAACGCTCTGTGACTCGCATGTGTGCGACGCAAGCGCTTTGCAACTCGCATGTGTGCACCATGCAAGCGCTCGGCAAACTGCAGCAGCACCACCACCAGCAAGCTGCAGCAGCGCTAGCAGCAAGCAGCAGCAGATGCAGTAGCAGATCCAACACACACGGCGGCAGCGGCAGCTTCAGCAGCAACAGCGGCAAGCAGACCTTGGAGCTCAAAGAAAAAATGAAATAAAAAAATGAATAAAAATACGCCTAGCCAGCCACCAGAAGGCGCCGTTCAGTGCAAAAAGCAGACCTTGGACTTCGGCTGCGTCTTCTTTTCTTTGTTCTCTTCTCTCCTTCTTCCTGTTGCGCTACTCCTTCGTGTTCTTTGTCTTCATTCCTCAGTCTTCTTTTCTTTTACAGCTTCTCGATCTTCTTCTCTCTTTTTTTGGATTTCATCTCTTACATCTTCTTGCAGACAGAAAAATTCAAACACTAGTCTTGTGTGTCATGTGTGTGCCATGCAGGCGCACTGTGACTCTCATCAGTGCGCGATGCAGGCGCTCTGTGACTCGCATCTGTGCGCCTTGCAGGCGCTCTGTGACTCGCATCTGTGTTCCATGCAGGCGCTCTGCGACTCGTATTTGTGTGCCATGTAGGCGCTCTGTGACGCGCATGTGTGTGCCTTGCAAGCACTCTGCGACTCGCATGTGTGTGCCTTGCAGGCGCTCTGTGACTCGCATGTGTGCGCCATGCAGGCGCTTTGTGACTCGCATGTGTGCGCCATGCAAACGCTCTGTGACGCGCATGTGTGTGCCATGCAGGCACTCTGTGACTCTCATCAGTGCGCGATGCAGGCGCTCTGTGACTCGCATGTGTGTGCCTTGCAGGCGCTCTGTGATTCACATTTGTGTGCCAGGCAAGCACTCCGGGACACGCTTGCAGGCGCCCATGTGACTCGCATGTGTGTGCCATGCAGGCGCTCTGCGATTCGCATGTGTGCGCCATACAAGCGCTCTGTGACTCGTATTTGTGTGCCATGTAGGTGCTCTGTGACTCGCATCTGTGTGCCTTGCACGCACTCTGCGACTCGCATGTGTGTGCCTTGTAGGCGCTCTGTGA
Organism: Eutreptiella sp. 'Long Island Sound 2002'; assembly: GCA_964036045.1. Lineage (NCBI taxonomy): Eukaryota > Euglenozoa > Euglenophyceae > Eutreptiales > Eutreptiaceae > Eutreptiella > Eutreptiella sp. 'Long Island Sound 2002'. Next base: position 49,604,526 of record OZ038389.1, on the reverse strand, counting down.
CTCGCATGTGTGCGCCATGCAGGGGCTCTGTGACTCGTATTTGTGTGCCATGTAGGCGCTCTTTGACTCGCATCTGTGTGCCTTGCAGGCACCTTGCGACTCGCATGTGTGTGCCTTGCAGGCACTCTGCGACTCGCATGTGTGCGCGATGCAGGCGCTCTGTGACTCGTATCTTTGTGCCATGCAGGCGCTTTGCGACTCGCATGTGTGCGCCATGCAAACGTTCTGTGACTCGCATCTGTGTGCCATGCGGGCGCTCTGTGACTCGCATGTGTGCGCCATATAAGTGCTCTGTGACTCGTATTTGTGTGCGCCATGCAGGCGCTCTGTGACTCGCATCTGTATGCCATGCAGGCGCTCTGTGACTCGCATCTGTGCGCCATGTAGGCGCCCAGTGACTCGCATCTTTGTGCCTTGCAAGCACTCTGTGACTCTCATCAGTGCGCGATGCAGGCGTTCTGTGACTCGCATCTGTGTGCCTTGCAGGCGCTCTGTGACTCGCATGTGTGCGCCATGCAGGGGCTCTGTGACTCGTATTTGTGTGCCATGTAGGCGCTCTGTGACTCGCATCTGTGTGCCTTGCAGGCACTCTGCGACTCGCATGTGTGCGCGATGCAGGCGCTCTGTGACTCGTATCTTTGTGCCATGCAGGCGCTTTGCGACTCGCATGTGTGCGCCATGCAAACGTTCTGTGACTCGCATCTGTGTGCCATGCGGGCGCTCTGTGACTCGCATGTGTGCGCCATACAAGTGCTCTGTGACTCGTATTTGTGTGCCATGTAGGCGCTCTGTGACTCGCATCTGTATGCCATGCAGGCGCTCTGTGGCTCGCATGTGTGTGCCATGCAAGCGCTCTGTGACTCGCATCTTTGTGCCTTGCAAGCACTCTGTGACTCTCATCAGTGCGCGATGCAGGCGTTCTGTGACTCGCATCTGTGTGCCTTGCAGGCGCTCTGTGACTCGCATGTGTGTGCCAGGCAGGCACGCCGGGACACGCATGCATGCCCCGTGACTCGCATCTATGTGCCATGCAGGCGCTCTGCGACTCGCATGTGTGCGCCATACAAGCGCTCTTTGACTCGTATTGGTGTGCCATGTAGGTGCTCTGTGACTTGCATCTGTGTGCCTTGCAGGCGCTCTGTGACTCACATGTGTGTGCCATGCAAGCACTCTGTGACTCGCATTTGTGTGCCAAGCAGGCGCTCTGCGACTCGCATGTGTGCGCCATGCAAACGCTCTGTGACTCGCATGTGTGTGCCATGCAGGCGCTCTGTGACTCTCATCAGTGCGCAATGCAGGCGTTTTGCGACTCGCATGTGTGTGCCTTGCAGGCACTCTGTGACTCGCATGTGTGCGCCATGCAGGCGCTTTGTGACTCGCATCTGTGTGCCATGCAAGCGCTCTGTGACTTGCATCTGAATGCCATGCAGGTGCTCTGTGACTCGAATCTGTGCGCCTTGCAGGCGCCCTGTGACTCGCATTCGTGTGCCAGGCGGGCACTTCGGGACACGCATGCAGGCGCCCATGTGACTCGCATGTGTGTGCCATGCAGGCGCTTTGCGACTCGCATGTGTGCACCATACAAGCGCTCTGTGACTCGCATGTGTGTGCCATGTAGGCGCTCTGTGACTCTCATCAGTGCGCGATGCAGGCGCTCTGTGACTCGCATCTGAACGCCATGCACGTGCGCCTTGCAGGTGCCCAGTCCCCGCATTCCTGTGCAAGGCAGGCACTCTGGGGCACGCATGCAGGCATCCTGTGACTCGCATCTGTGTGCCATGCGGGCGCTCTATGATTCACATTTGTGTGCCATACAAGCGCTCTGTGACTCGTATTTGTGTGCCATGTAGGCGCTCTGTGACTCGCATCTGTGTGCCTTGCAGGCACTCTGTGACTCGCATGTGTGTGCCTTGCAGGCGCTCTGTGACTCGCATGTGTGCGCCATGCAGGCGCTCTGTGACTCGTATGTGTGCGCCATGCAAACGGTTTGTGATTCGCATCTGTATGCCATGCAGGCGCTCTGTGACTCGCATGTGTGTGCCATGCAAGCGCTCCGTGACTCGCATCTTTGTGCCTTGCAGGCACTCTGTGACTCTCATCAGTGCGCGATGCCGGCGTTCTGTGACTCGCATCTGTGTGCCTTGCACGCGCTCTGTGAGTCGCATGTGTGCGCCATACAAGCGCTCTGTGACTCGCATGTGTGTGCCATGTAGGCGCTCTGTGACTCTCATCAGTACGCGATGCAGGCGCTCTGTGACTCGCATCTGAACGCCATGCAGGTGCGCCTTGCAGGTGCCCAGTCCCCGCATTCCTGTGCCAGGCAGGCACTCTGGGACACGCATGCAGGCATCCTGTGACTCGCATCTGTGTGCCATGTAGGCGCTCTATGATTCACATTTGTGTGCCATACAAGCGCTCTGTGACTCGTATTTGTGTGCCATGTAGGCGCTCTGTGACTCGCATGTGTTTGCCTTGCAGGCACTCTGTGACTCGCATGTGTGTGCCTTGCAGGCGCTCTGTGACTCGCATGTGTGCGCCATGCAGGCGCTCTATGACTTGTATCTTTGTGCCATGCACGCGCTTTGCGACTCGCATGTGTGCGCCATGCAAACACTTTGTGATTCGCATCTGTATGCCATGCAGGCGCTCTGTGACTCGCATGTGTGTGCCATGCAAGCGCTCTGTGACTCGCATCTTTGTGCCTTGCAGGCACTCTGTGACTCTCATCAGTGCGGGATGCAGGCGTTCTGTGACTCGCATCTGTGTGCCTTGCAGGCGCTCTGTGACTCGCATGTGTGCGCCATACAAGCGCTCTGTGACTCGCATGTGTGTGCCATGTAGGCGCTCTGTGACTCTCATCACTGCGCGATGCACGTGTACTGTGACTCGCATCCGTGCGCCTTGCAGGCACTCTGCGACTCGCATGTGTGTGCCAGGCAGGCACTCAGGGACACGCATGCATGCACCCTGTGACTCGCATCTGTGTGCCATGGAGGCGCTCTGCGACTCGCATGTGTGCGCCATACAAGCGCTGTCTGACTCGTTTTTGTGTGCCATGTAGGTGCTCTGTGACTTGCATCTGTGTGCCTTGCAGGCGCTCTGTGACTCGCATGTGTGTGCCATGCGGGCATTCTGTGACTCGCATTTGTGTGCCACGCAGGCGCTCTGCGACTCGCATGTGTGCGCCATGCAGGCGCTCTGTGACTCTCATCAGTGCGCAACGCAGGCGTTCTGCGACTCGCATATGTGCGCCCTGCAGGTTGTGACTCGCATGTGTGTGCCATGCAAGCGCTCTGTGACTCACACCTGAACGCCATGCAGGTGCTCTATGACTTGCATCTGTGCGCCTTGCAAGCGCATTTGTGCGCCTTGCAGGCGTCTGTGATTCGCATTCGTGTGCCAGGCAGGAACTCCGGGACACGCATGCAGACACTCTGTGACTCGCATCTGTGTGCCATGCAGACGCTCTGCGACTCGCATGTGTGCGCCATACAAGCGCTCTGTGACTCGTATTTGTGTGCCATGTAGGTGCTCTGTGACTCGCATCTGTGTGCCTTGCAGGTGCTCTGTGACTCGCATGTGTGCGCCTTTCAGGCGCCCAGTGACTCGCATTCGTGTGCCAGGCGGGCACGCCGGGACACGCATGCAGGCGCCCCGTGACTCGCATTTGTGTGCCTTGCAGGCGCTCTGTGACTCGCATGTGTGCGCCATACAAGCGCTCCGTGACTCGTATCTGTGTGCCATGCAGGCACTTTGTGACTTGCATGTGTGTGCCATGCAAACGCTCTGTGACTCGCATGTGTGCGCCATGCAGGTGCTCTGTGACTTGTATCTTTGTGCCATGCGGGAGCTCTGAGACTTGTATCTTTGTGCCATGCACGTGCTCTGCGACTCGCATGGGTGCGCCATGCAAGTGCTCTGTGACTCGCATGTGTGTGCCATGCGGGCGCTCTGTGACTCGCATGTGTGTGCCATGCAGGCGCTCTGTGACTCGCATCTATGTGCCATGTAAGCTCTCTGTGATTCGCATTTGTGTGCCATGCAAGCACTTTAGGATGCGCATCTGAACGCCATGTAGGCGCCATGGGGCTTACATCTCTGTGCCATCCATGCGCTCTGTGGCTGTCATTGGTGTGCCAAGCAGGCGCTGCGTGACTCGCATGTGTGTGCCTTGCAGGGGCTCTGTGACTCGCATCTGTGTGCCATGCAGGCACTCTACGGCTTACATGTGTGTGCCTTGCGTGCGCTGTGTGACACGCATGTGTGTGCCATACAAGCGCTCTGTGACTCGCATTTGAACACCATGCAGGCACTCTGTGACTCGCATCTGTGTGCCATGTAGGCGCTCTATGATTCACATTTGTGTACCATGCAAGCACTCTAGGGCGCACATGTGAACGCCATGTAGCCGCTCTTCCACTCGCATGTGTGTGTCATGCAGGGGCTCCGTGACTCGCATGTGTGTGGCATGCAGGCGCTCTACGACTCGCATGTGTGTGCCATGTGGGCGCTCTGTGACTCGCATGTGTGTGCCATGCAGACGCTCTGTGACTCGCATGTGTGCGCCATGCAGACGCTCTGTGACTCGCATGTGTGTGCCATGTGGGCGCTCTGTGACTCGCATGTGTGTGCCATGTAGGCGCTCTGTGATTCACATTTGTGTGCCATGCAGACGCTCTGCGACTTGCATCTGAACACCATGCAGGCACTCTGTGACGCGCATGTGTGTGCCATGCAGGCACTCTGTGTCTCGCATCTGAACACCATGCAGGCACTCTGTGACTCGCATGTGTGTGCCATGTAGGCGCTCTGTGATTCGCATTTGTGTGCCATGCAAGCACTCCAGGACGCGCATCTGAACGCCATGCAGGCACTCTGTGGCTCGCATGTGTGTGCCTTGCAGGCGCCCTGTGACACGCATGTGTGTGCCATGTGGGCGCTCTGTGACTCGCATGTGTGTGCCATGTAGACGCTTTGTGACTCGCATGTGTGTGCCATGCGGACACTCTATGACTCGCATTTGAACGCCATGCAGGCACTCTGTGACTCGCATCTGTGTACCATGTAGGCGCTATGTGATTCGCATTTGTGTGCCATGCAAGCACTCCAGGATGCGCGTTTGAACGCCATGCAAGCGCCATGGGGCTCGTATATGTGTGCCATGCAGGCACTATGTGACTGTCATCGGTGCGCCATGCAGGCGCTCCGTGACGTGCTTCCGTGCGCCATGCAGGCGCTCTGTGAGTGGCATCGGTGCGCCATGCAGGCGCTTTGTGAAGCGTATCTATGCGCCATGCAAGCGCTCTGTGACTTGCATCTGCGCGCCATGAAGGCGCTCCGTGACACGCATCTGTGCGCCATGCAGGCACGTTGCGATCCGCTTCTTTGCGCCATGCACGTGCTTTGTGACTGCAATCCGCGCGCTATGCAGGCGCTGTGTGACTCGCACATGTGTGCCATGCAGGCGCGCTGTGACGCGCTTTTGCGCGCCATGCAGGCGCTTTGTGACTTGCATCTGCGCACTATGCAGGCGCCCGGAGACTTGCATCCATGCAGGCGGTATGTGGCAGGCATCTGTGCGCCATGCAGGCGCTCTGACCTGCATCTATGTGCCATGCATGCGCTCTGTGACTCGCATATGTGCGCCATGCGGGCGCTTTGTGACTTGCATCTGTGCGCCATGTAGGCGCTCTGTGACTCGCATCTGTGTGCCATGTAGGCGCTTTGTGACTTGCATCAGCGCGCCATGCAGGCGCTCTGTGAAGCACATCCGGGTGCCGTGCAGGCGCCTTGTGGCTCGCATCTGTGTGCCATGCAGGCGCTTTGTGACTCGCATCTATGCGCCATGCAGGCGCTCTGTGACTCGTATACGTGCGCTACGCGGGGGCTCTGTGACTCGCATCTGTGTGCCATGCACGCGCGCTGTAACCCGCATCTGTGCGCCAAGCAAGCCCGCCGTGCTTCACATCTGTGCGCCATGCAGGAGCTCCGTGGAGCTACTTCCGTACACCATGCAGGTGCTCTGTGACTGGAATCTGTGCGCAATGCAGGCGCTCTATGAAGCTCATCCGGGTGCCGTGTAGGCACTCTGTGACTTGAATCTGTGCGCCACACAGGCACTTTGCGACTCGCATCTCTGCGCCATGCATGCGCTCTTTGACTTGCATCTGTGCGCCATGCGGGCGCTCTGTGACTTGCATCTGTGTGCCATGTAGGCGCTCTGTGACTTGCATCTGTGTGCCATGCAGGCGCTCTGTGACTTGCATCAACGCGCCATGCAGGCGCTCTGTGAAGCACATCCGGGTGCCGTGCAGGCGCCTTGTGGCTCGCATCTCTGTGCCATGCAGGCACTTTGTGACTCGCATCTGTGCGCCATGCAGGCACTCTGTGACTTGCATTTGTGCGCTACGCGGGGGCTCTGTGACTCGCATCTGTGTGCCATGCAGGCGCTCTATGACCCGCATCTGTGCGCCATGCAAGCGCGCCGTGCTTCACATCTGTGCGCCATGCAGGAGCTCCGTGAAGCTACTTCCGTACACCATGCAGGTGCTCTGTGACTGGAATCTGTGCGCCATGCAGGCGCTCTATGAAGCTCATCCGGGTGCTGCGTAGGCACTCTGTCACTTGAATCTGTGCGCCACACAGGCACTTTGCGACTCGCATCTCTGCGCCATGTAGGCGCTCTGTGACTCACATCTCTGTACCATGCAGGCCCTCAGTGAGTAGTGTCTGTGCATCCGTACGCCCTGCAGGTGCTCCGTGACTTGCATCTGTGTGCCATGCAAGCGCTCGGTGCTTCGCATTTGTGCGCTATGCAGTCGCTCTAAGACTTGCATCTGTGTGGCATGCAGGCACTCTGTGACCCACTATTGTGCGCCATGTAGGCGCCTTGTGACTTGAATGTGTGTGCCTTGCATGCGCCCTGCGACTGGCATCTGCGTGCCATGCAGGCGCTCTGCGAAGTGCATCAGTGCGCCATGCAGGCGCTCCGTGACTTGTATCTGTGCGCCATGCAGGTGCCCTGTGACTTGAATTTGTGTGCCTTGCATGCGCCCTACGATTGGAATCCGCGTGCCATGCAGGCACTGTGTGAAGTGCATCAGTGCGCCATGCACGCGCTCCGTGCTGGCGTGGTATGACTTGCATCTGTGCGCCAGGCAGATGCTCTGTGAGTCGCTTCTGTGCGCCTTGCAGGTGCTCTGTGATTAGCACCTGTGCACCTTGTAGGCGCTCCGTTGCTCGCCTCCGTGCGCCTTGCAGGCGCTCTGTGACTCGCATCTGTGCGCCTTGCAAACACTCTGTGAGTAGCACGTGTGCGCCTTGCACGTGCTCCGTTGCTCGCCTTTGTGCGCCTTGCAGGCGCTTTGTGACTCGCATCTGTGCGCCATGCAGACGCTCTGTGAAGTGCATCCATACGCCATGCAAGTGCTCTGTGACTTGCATATGTGCGCCATGCAGGCGTTCTATAACCCGCATCTGTGCGCCATGCAAGCGGCTGTGACTTGCATCTGTGTGCCATGCAGACGCTCGATGAAGCGCATCAGTGTGCCTTGCGGGCGCTTTGTGACTCTCATCAGTGCGCGATGCAGGCGCTCTTTGACTCGCATCTGTGTGCCATACAGGCGCTCTGTGACTAGCATCGGTGCGCCATGCAGGCGCTGTGTGAGTAGCATCCACGCTCCATACCGGTGCTCTGTGACCCTTATCTCTGCGCCATGCAGGCCGCCCTGTGACTCTCATCTATGTGCTATGCAGGCGCTCTGTGACTCGCATCTTCGTGCCATGCACGTGCTCTGTGACCCACATTTGTGTGCTATGCAGGCGCTCTGTGACCCGCCTCTGTCCACCATGCAGGAGCTCTATGACTTGCATCGTTGTGGCATGCACTTGCTCTGTGACCCGCATTTGTGCACCCTGCAGGCGCTCTATGAAGCGCATCCGTACACCATGCAAGTGCTCTGTGACTTGCATATGTGCGCCATGCAGGCATTGTATAACCCGCATCTCTGCACCATGCAGGCGGCTGTGACTTGCATCTGTGTGCCATGCAGACGCTCGGTGAAGCGCATCAGTGTGTCTTGCGGGCGCTTTGTGACTCTCATCAGTGCGCGATGCAGGCGCTCTGTGACTCACATCTGTGCGCCATGCAGGCGCTCTGTGACTTGCATCTGTGCACCATGCAGGCGCTCCGTGAGTAGCATCCACGCTCCATGCAGGTGCTCTGTGACTCACATCTGCGCGCCATGCAGGCGGCCTGTAAAGCGCATTTGTGTGCTATGCAGGCCCCCTGTGACTCTCATCTATGCGCTATGCAGGTGCTCTGTGACTCGCATCTTTGTGCCATGCACGTGCTCTGTGACCCACATTTGTGCGCTATGCAGGCGCTCTATGACCCGCCTCTGTCCACCATGCAGGAGCTCTGTGACTCGCATCTTTGTGGCATGCACGTGCTCTGTGACCCACATTTGTGCACCCTGCAGGCGCTCTGTGGTTCGCATTTGTGCATCATGCAGGCGTGCCGTGACTCACCCCGGTGCGTCATGCAGGCGTGCCATGATCTGTATAATATCTGTGCGCCATGCAGGCGCCCTGTGACTAGCATCTCGGAGCCATGCAGGCACTCTGCAACTTGCATCTGTGTGCCATGCAGGCACCCTATGATTCATACCTGTGCACTACGTAGGTGCTCTGCGACTCGCATCTGTGCACCATGCGGGCGCTCTGTGACTCGCATCTGTGCGCCAGGCGGGCGCTCTGTGACTCGCATCTGTGCGTCATGAAGGCGCTCTGCGACTCGCATCTGTACGCCATAAAGGCGCCTTGTGACTCGCATATGTGTGCCATTGTGCGCCATGTAGGCGCCTTGTGACTCGAATGTGTGTGCCATGCACGCGCTCTGCAACTCGCATTTACGCACCACGCAAGATGGCACAAATACCGGCTCTGTTTGGGGAACCCGTCGTGTGGCAGGGGCGCTCCCCTCCACAGATGAGGATCGCCCCAGCGAGGGAGGGTCGCCGCATGGCAAGCTAGAAGGCTCCCAAGGGTCGAGGTGCACCTCTCGGACAGACTATAAACAAGGAAAGAAGGGGGGGGATACCTCCAAATGCCGTCACAACAACGCAGCAGCAAACGTAGGTGCTCCGTGATTCACACCTGTGCGCCATGCAGGCGCTCTGTGACTCGCATCTGAACGCCATGCAGGTGCTATGTGATGCGCATATGTGCGCCATGCAGGCACTCTGTGATTCGCAGTTGTGTGCCATGCAGACGATCTGTTACCCGCATATGTGTGCCATGCAAGGTGCTCTGTGACTTGCATCTGTGTGCCATGTAGGCGCCCTGTGACTTGCCTCGGTGCGCCATGCAGGTGCCCTGTGACTTGCATCTGTGTGCCATGTAGGCGTCTGTGACTCGCATGTGTGCGCCATACAGGCGCCTGTGACTCGCATCCGTGCGCCATGCGGGCGCTCTGTGACTCGCACCCGTGCGCCATGCAGGCTCTCTGTGACTTGCATCGGTGTGCCATGCAGGCATTTTGTGACTCGCATTTGTGCGCCATGCAGGCGCTTTGTGCCTCGCATGTGTGCGCCATGGAGGCGCTGTGACTGGCACCCGTGCGTCATGCAGGCGCTGTGTGACTCGCATCTGTGCACCATGCAGGCACTCTGTGACTCGCATCTGTGCGCCATGCAGGCGCTCTGTGAGTAGCATCTCTGCGCCATGCAGGCGCTCTGTGACTCGCATTCCCCCTTATGCTGCATGTTAACGGTGTATCGTCCATGCAGGGCGGGGAGGGAACTGCTGGGCGTTGTCTTTTGCCGGCTCTGGTATACTCTGATGTGTGTCGCGTCGTTGTTTGGTTGATCCTCGCTGGTCTGTGTCGATGTGTCTGGGTACTGGCTCGCTGCATCCCAGCGTTGTTGGATGAGTTTTCTCTCAGGGGCCCCGGGCAGGTGTCGCCCCGGCGTGTCCTGTGGGTCGGTGGTTGTGTGTCCCTGTGCCCACGGCCTGTTGCGGTGAGCCACACCCCACAGTTGCCCTGTGTCCGGCCCTCCCCTGGGTCTGGGTCCCCGTGTTGGGGGCAGGGGTCCTGGCATGGGCCTCGGTCCACACCCATGTCCTTCCTTGGGGAGGGACACGCCCGACCGTTGCCTGGAGGATATGTAATGTAGGGGGGGGGGGGGGTGATGCATACCTGACAGGAAAAAGAGACCCCAAAACAGGCCTCCTAGAGCAGTTTCACGCACCACATTTTTGAGGACATGAAATCCACCCACCTTCAATCCACTTTTTAATGAAATTTCATGAAAAGTACCATTAGGAAAACCTCAAAAATTCCTTGTAAAATGCAATTTAGACGTGTGTGTACCCACAACAGTGCCGCTAGAGTGGCTTTTGGTGGATGCCTAAATCCATACCTCTATAGAGCTACCATACAAAGGGTACGAAAAAGTGGTCGTAGGACCTGTCAGGATCCTGACAAGGATTTCTCCCATTCTTTGTCTAATCTCTGTAGCCCCTTGTCAGGAAAATTGCGACCTGACAGAAGTAGCAATGCAGAGAAGGGAAATTAGAAGCATAACAGTATCACAGTGACAAACAACACCCCACTGCATCCCATATGACGAACACGAACAATGCAGGAGAAAATATGTTCAGGTAAGTTCGTCCAGCACTCACAAGGGTGAGGCCATCCATGTATGATGCTCGCACCTGCAAAAAAAACCCCATCAAGGAGGAGACCTCTGCTGTTAGGATCCTGACAAGAAACTAAAATCTGAAATAGACGATAGCATCAACAGATGGAAATGCCACTACATTGTCTGTGATGTCTCAAAGAATGGTAAGCTGAGAAATACAGAGTATGGATTATGTGTTGATCTTGGGCATTTAATCCTCTGCGCAATGACCGTTGTGCAAGACATCATCAACAATGCATTAGCATTTCCGTCTGTTGATGTTGGCATCTGCTTCAGATTTGAGTTTTTTGTTAGGGCAGCATCATGCATGGATGACGTCACACTGCTGGGTACACAACAAACTTGCCTAGTACTGTTCTGCCTCAATTCTTTTTGTTCAACAGTTGGGATGCGGTCGGGTGCTGCTTTTCTTTGTGTGTTGCTGTTGTGCATCTTGTTTCCATCCCAGAGTTGCATGTTCCTATGGCACTTTGACATAAACATCAACACTATGGCAAAAATCCTCGTCAAGATCCTGACAACCACACGTGAGAAATTGTTGATAGCAGATATTGCCCCATATAATAACGTTATGAAGGTACAGAAGTTGCTGTTCATGGGAAACATTCACTAAGGTGCTGCTTGGAGTGAGAGCGTTGCGATGCTTGCCTCACAATATCTATTTCCAGGACCAACTCTTTTGTGAAGCCAAATTCACCCTTGCAAGATCAATTTCTAAGACCACCTTTTTTGCAATGCCAAATCCACCCTACTATGAGCAATTTTACTGAAAATTGCATAAATTGTCAGGTGAAAAAAGGGTCAAAATGGACAAATTTCGCAATTTTTGCTAAAAATGGCTCATAGGGGGGTGTATTTGACGCTACCAAAAAAGTTGATTTTAATCGTTCTGGGGGCGCCATTTGGGAGTCTTGTCATGCCGGGTGCTGCTGTGTAGTGTGTAGGGTGCTATGTGGTGCTGTGTGGTGCTGTGTACTGCTGGTTGGTGCTGGTTGATCTTCTTATGTTTGCAGCTCATTGTCTTAGGCAGATTATTATATGAGGCAATATCTGCTATGAAAAATTTCCAACCTGTGGCGGACAACAGTAAGGGATGAGTCCGATAACCTCCCCCCCCTTCACACACCACCAACAAATCAAAGACAGAACACGCCCCTTTATCTGCTTTGGGGCACCATACAAAAGTCAATCACCAAACTAGCCCCTTTATCTGCTTTGAAGCACACACACACACACAGAGACACAGACACACACACACACACACACACACACACACACACACACTGGCATATGTGCAACTTGTCTTGATTGTTTGGTTGGTTTAATTAGTTTAATTCTTGAAAAAAACCTGAGAAGGAAAAGAGGAACACCCTGCCAAACCCCATGGTCCGCAACCCTCTAGTGTCTTCTGAAGTAACCCCCCTGCCTGCACATTATGATTAGTCATTGTCAGGATCCTGACAAGAACACCCTGTCAGGTTCCTTCCAAGGCAACAGCACATTGCCATTCAACATTATCATCATTCACTGTCAGGATACTGACAAGAGAGTGTTGTCAGGATCCTGACAGCGCACATGGATTGCATGTATGGTTGTGCGCATAGAGATTAACCCTACCAGTTGAATACACGAATGATTGTACCAAAATGGTACCCAAATCTGCTGCCCCATGGTACACACACTGGAGCAGCAGCTTCAACGTTCAGCCTTTTGCTTCGTGCTACCGGTACACTTTAATCAACCCCCATCATTTCAACTCTCACGGACTTGTGCTTTGCGCTGTCCAGGAAGGGCCCAGTAGAACCATTCCATCTACCGTTCAATCTGCATACCTCCATTTCACCCTCCAGAATGGGCTTTCAAAAGACCCCCAAAGGCCCACTTTTTGGCTAGTTTGGGACGTCCTAGTTGGGCCGTCTAAACTGTTCAGTAATTCTCCAAAGCCTAGGAATTTGACTTTGACCTCTGTGCTTCTGTTGACATGGCCTGTGCCAATTTTCTCTTTCTGCATGTGCAGTACATTTGATTGCAATTGCACATTGGCAGTGTCAAGGCATCACATGGAATTTGGGAGAATTCAGCCCCACCCCGCACAGCAGACTGGCATTCTTGGGCGGTGAAGCCCAGAACAGAACAAAAATCCCAAGCTACCAACCACATGCCTCTTCAAGTTGAAAGAGTATTCTCCAATTTGAAATGACGAATTGTGTTCAGATCCAGCACAAAGGCAATAATGCAGGGAGTCACCACGCCACTGAACAAAGCGAACCCTTTGCAAAGCATCCCCATATGTTGCTTCCCCATGCAAATCAGATGTTTCCTGGCTCTTCCATGCTCCGTGCCAACAGTGTTGTCCAAGGTTCGTGCAGCAGACACTTGCACTTTGAATGAAAGAGTAAAATGTATGACGGCACAGCCATTGCACAACGCCTGCCCCCGTTCAGTTGAACCAGTGTCTGCTATTACAGCCAGAAACTCACCGGCATTATCAATGGCTGAAAACGTCCCTCAGCAACGAGTCAAACATATAATAACAGAATATTATAAAAGACACGCCGCAGACAAACGCATGCACACTAGTAGACTTGCGCCTCCTCTGAAATACACTCATACACACGCCAATCACATCAAAAGGTCAAAACACCAACGACCAGAAAGAGAGCAACTGCAGATTACACCCTAACACCTGAAACCAGCATTTGCTGTGGCACCCCAGTTGTTGGCTTGTGGTGATCCAACCAAAGCGCCCACAGACCACATCTGCGGAACATTGGGTTGACATTAAAATGTCCAATGGACGTCAATACAAGACACCAACCTGTGAATCACAGAAAACCGCCGCACGCGCGCGCGCACACACACATACTTGTGCCGGAACCAACAAGTAGACCACTGATGTCTACCAGAGAATGGAACGACGCCAGCGCAGTGGATACGTTGGCACCAGGAACACCTCGTCAGGCCAGTGAACACACACACACACACACACACACACACACACACACACACACACACACACACACACATACTTACTCACACACGCACACGCACATGTGCACATGTTCATGGTAAACATGTAGGCATGTTTATATTCCTGTGCGCTTGCAGATGACCATCTGAGCTTAATTCGCTCCCATTGAACCCTCCTTCATTCCAATCTGATGGTCTGTGCGCTTGGCTCTCTGGATAAGAAGAGGGTCCAATGCCGTGACCGAAGACAACTGTGCTGCCTACGCAACAACGGCAGCAGGTAGTTGCACTTTTTCAAGTCCAGGGTTGCCAAGATATTTTCCAGTTAAGAACAGAGCACCACAGGAGACGACGAAGATGAAAGCCTTCTTCTTGAAGTCCTTCCAAGCCTTGTACTGGTTCACAGGCTTCTCACGGGGACCTCCAAAACCGGGAAACATCGTCAAAAAAGATGGGAAAGGTCCTGCAAATCAATCAATGCAGCAGCCTGGAGACAGGCCTGTCAAACCAAAACTGTCTTCGGGTTTCTTGAGGTGAGCGCTCAGCACATGACATAGATGGCTTGTACCGGATAAGCTAATTCGTTCGTTAGACGAAGATAATGTGCAAGTGTGGGGGTTGGGGTTGCAGACTGTGCACTTGTGAAGCAAGCAAACAAAGACCTGCTGTGAATCCCCCATCTGACGTGTCCTCCCTTAGAAACCACTGGAATGCAACAGCGTTTCAATTCTGCACATGGGCCTGTAAACCAGCAATGTGCAATGGGCGAGCGTCCAACTGAGGGGCGGGGCTCACAGCCTTTTGGGGACGCCCAGAACAGCTACTTGTGGCATCTCGCTCGCACTTATTCTGTCCATATTGCTGCTCTGGTGTCCGCGGCGCCAGGTTTTGGGGTGACTGGGGGGGGGGGGCACCAAAAAGCGAGCAACATGGATTGCGGTCCATTCGAGCTGCCTCTTGAGCATCAACAAATGCGTTGAAAATCAGCCCCTTTGGGCCTGACAGCAACTTTTTAGCGTCCTGTTGTTGGCCTTTATGATGCTCTGCCCTTGAGACCCTTATTCACCGACCCCCCCCCCCCCCCCCCCAAGAGAGGGCTCCAAGCCTTCCTCGTAGTTGAATGTGCACGTCTCCTGGCCCTGATTACTGCCAGGATTCAGGCACACCTTCTTGAATCCTCCTCTTGAGACGACCACGCAATCAATCAAACCCTGTCACTGATGGTCCATGCACAAGGCTTCCCACAACCACTGTGTGTTCTAGCCAGGTTCGCAGGTTCTAGATAGGATTCAGCGCCACCCTGCCTACAAACGTCAGTCCATTCTTTTTTTGGCCCACCATCCATCCAGCACCAGACGCTCAACAATAACCTGGCCACAAATTGACCTGGATGGTTGGAAGTCAAACAAGCCAGGTTTATAGGATGACCATATCTAGCTTTAAACATTTGTTCCATGTGGAAAATCGGTTCGCAAAATGCCTGGTGCTGAGAACTTGCAATGTGTTGTTGATCATTTTAATCTAATTTGGCTTATTTCGCTGAATTTTGATTTCATTCACTTTCATCCTAAACCTTCATCCCAAAGTGGTTGTTGAATCATGGGCGTGCATAAACAAACTGCACCCGAGGGGTTGAATTCACAAAGTTTTATCATGTTGTCAGTCCGAGGGTTTGGTTGGGCCGGAACAAAAAAAAACCTGGGTAGATTTTTCTCCGCCATTGATGAGCACTGTATCAGTCTCTCTCCGATTGCCCTGACGCCCGCACATCCGGTCATCGCATGTGTTGTTATGGTGATGCAATATGCGGTGTATTTAGTAACACTAAAGAAACAACTCGATGTTTGCTCGGTCTCACTGAATTTACCTAGAAAACTTAGAAAATTCTGACTCAAAAATTTTGGTGAAAAAGCATCCTTTTTGCACAATTCTGTGCAACTCATGGCGTCATGTACACTGGCCACTTCCTTATGGCAATTTTTTTTTGCTCGACCTTCCGCTCATCATTGTCAGCAGCTTGGACATCAAGATAGCGAATGGTGGGGGTCTCCGTTGAGAATCTGTCAATCAGGTTAGAAAGAAGGGATTGCCAACGTTTGAATCAACACTGCAGCACCATGCATGTGTGGTAGGCGCCATGCTGATGCCTGGATCCAAACATGGCCACCACCTCACAACGCGCAGCTACAATGGACAAGACCTGGTACCACCAGACTATTTGCTCTGTCTTATCTTTGTGTGCGACCAGAAGAAAGAGGGTCACAAGATTCGTGCATTTCGATCGTTGGATTGTACACGGCATATGGGATTACCAGAGTTTCACGAAAGAGGGCAGTTAATGCCCCTGCAGCCCACCTCGTGGTAAGCAGTGCCCATGGGTGTTCTCAGGAAGGAGGCATGTCTGCCACCAAGTGGAGGCCCTGTCATGCCCCTTCGCGGAAACTATTCCTGCCCATCAACATGCAGCACCACCAACAGCAGCAGCAACCAGGCCGCAGGGAGTGCAGCCACGAAGATTGGAGTGGCAGTAGTTGTATTAGTGTTCCTGCAGAAGGGAAGCGAAGCACCAACACTCTTTGTAGTGCCATTCCAAATAAAGCACAAGCAATGCAGGGTGTACTCAAGGACCATGGCATTGCTGTGCATCAGTAGCCCCCCCCACCCCTTTTGCAAGCACCAGGAAGGTCAGGAAAACGACGGTCACACCGGGTCCTGGTGCTTGGACAAGGCGGTGCTTCCATGCGACGCATGGTACCAAAAGAATGTACGTCACCGAAAACCTGCCCATACCTCACCCTAAGCACAATTGTCGTAACAGGGCACTAGAACACAATGTGCAGCATTTTTCAGCAAGTTCTGGAGGTCCTCACTGCCGTTCACGGGCATCAGGAGCTGTGGAATAGAAGCCCTTTCCAACCTTGCGCCTCATCTTGAACAATTGCACATGCTTCCCCTTTGGGGCAGGCTTTGGAGCAGGAGTCACAACATTAGTCATGGCTGAAAATCACATCAAAACAAGCAGCAGTGGTTTGTAGTACCAAGCATAATGTTGTTATGATCAGCCACTGTTTCCCTCTACAATGGGCACACAACCACGTTCCGCTAAGCTTCTGACCATAAAAACTGTGGCCAGAAAAACGACGGTCACACCGGGTCCCGGTGCTTAGACAAGGCGGTGCTTGCACAGTGGGGGGGGGGGGAATGCTCCAAACACCAACGTGCAATTCATTGAGATGGAAATGAGCCGTAGTTCTACCCGGTGGATTCTGTCCCTTGGCAGTACACTCTGGCCAGCTGCAGCGTTTTGAGCAGACATGGGATCCATCAGTATATGCATGATCATGCTGTCTCCCCATTTGTGCACACATGCTGCTAATGGGTCCCATTTGCGCTGGGCAAAACGCTGGCTCAGGCCGTTGGTGCTCTGCATCTCACCATCCCTCTCTCCTCGTCTCCCCACAACATCCACCATGCGAATTGCAGGTCCCTCGGAGCCTCGGCACACAATGCTCTGAATGGTTTGGGGCAGGGTTGGGGCAGGGATTGAAATTGTCTGTGGGAAGTCTCTGTGGCCCCAGATCTTCCAAGGTCAGCTCTCAGGACCAGAGACTGGTTTTTTAATAGACCCACCACCGCATGCACCCTTTGAGCCATGCATATTTCTACTGTTTCTTAGTGGATTCCTTGCTATCAATCGATCCCAGTTGTGCAGTCTGGGGGGGCAAGGAACACTAGGCGATGATTCTGCCAATTTCACTTTTGCTGTCGCTTAGACAAAAGGGGGGTGTCAGGTTTGCAATACATAGTGGCTTGTGTGCACACAACACCAGGTTCACTTCAAAAGTGCACTTCATGCCCATGCTCTGCTTTGATGTCACGATCCAACGTGTTCGGTGGTTCCATTTGAATCGACAATCCTTGGCATCTTGACAACCGCTTTATCATCCAAACGATCCCTCATCCTCATCCCCCAAGGGGATGGCAGGGTGCAATTACAGATAGAGAGCTCCGTTATGGCCTTCAAACCAATCATGTGTCGCCACTGCTCAACCCATCCCCTCGGTCTCATTTGGTACCTGAGCCCCCGTGTCCCTCCAAATGCCGCACGGCCAACAATTCTAATGAAATAGAGCACTGGCGGCGAGCGGGAACTACACGTACGCTGCATGTCTCCAGCCATGTCCAACACGGTGTCGAGTGGGGCAGTGACATGCACTCAAAGAGGGCATGTTGTGACTGCCGCTGGGCCATCCCCCTCTAAACCCAGCCTATCCTGCGACAGCTGCAGAGCCGCTCTAGGGCATCCATGTGCTTGAAGTTATGCGGGGACTGTAGGGGGAACGTCTGAGGGCATACAATGGCCGATACTTTAGTGGCAGGAAAAAGAAGATGCCGTCAACTCTCAGAGGGTGCAGCACACAGTCAGACGCCACCGTGCACCCGGTAGGTTTCTCCTCAGGTCAGGCAGTACTGAACACCAGGGAGCACCAGCCCACAGCATGTGAGTTTTGGCTATGTATTCCCTGACACACCAAAAATCATGAGCAATATTCTGCGGCCGTGGTCACATGTCCCCTATCATTTTAGGCCCATGCGTAAATTTTGGCTTTGCATTTCCTACCACATCCAGGTTGCAGACGCCATAGTGGCACACGGCATGAATGGGTTGTGAACATGGAAATTGGCATGCAGTGGCTCCACCGTTGCTGAATTCAGAATTTGATCATTGCGATTTTTTTTCACTTTTGTCAACCAAAGTGAGCACATTTCATGTTGTGTATGGCAAAAATAAAAGAAATTTCCTCACTTTATTCATAAACGGAAAGGAAAATTGAGTAAGAAAATTTTTTGTCCGAAATCCAGCAAAAATGACCTTACTAACCTTCATTCAATTTCAGGGGAATTTTTTCGCCCACTCATTGAAAATTGTAGTGTAATAGTTAGCACTGAGTAATTTACTCGGCAGAATTAAATTTTTGCAATTGAACAAAACGAACCTTTGGTTACACAAAATTGTTTTCTAGGTATTACCTAAATGTTGAAGTGCAGTTGCCAATCATTGCCCACTAACCGGGAATTCTGGCTGTTTGGTGTGCATGCGGTGCCTGCTGCATCGGGTCGGGGGGCATTGGGTAAAATACTGTCCCTCTCATCCCCGGTCATGCCCCAACACTTCTAGCGAATCTGGTCCACTCTTTTAATTCTTGCAGGTCAAAATCCTGTCCTGAGGGTTGCCAGGGCTAGCCTTGGGAGTGTCTGGTATATTCAGGATCTTCGTTTTGGGCTGCATTGGGTCGCTTTAGCTCGACAGTCGCCTGGAACTGCTGAGAACAGTCTGCAGGATACACAATCTGGACACTGCTCTGCCACGCGACATCAGCCACCCACTAGTTCAGCAAGCGTAAGAGCATCAAGCATTGCCACAGCACAGAACACGCTGTCGTGGATTCACACTCCTAAAGACTTGTTATACATCCAAGTCTTACCCAAGCAAGAGCCAAAAAAACCAATTTGTGGACAGGCACACCCAAATCTGGCACACATGCCGTTTGGTGACGCAGGGCAGACCATATCAACAAAATACTGGCACTAGCACTGATGTCTGCCTGGACTAGCGGGTTGCCCCGATGGTGCAGGACTCCCGTCTGGTCCTCTTTGACGCACACCCTCGCCATGGCGCTGCATAACACCTCCTTCTTCACATAATGGTAAATTGACCCTTCCCCATTTTTGTCTGCTGCATGCGTGCCTACAGCACCAAACAGCAGGTGTTGAGGTTGTGAGGCGGCCATGTGTGTTGTGGTTGTGAGGCGGCCATATGTCCTGTGGTTGTGAGGCGGCCATGTGTATTGAGGTTGTGAGGCGGCTGCGTCCGTTGTTGACATCTGCTCTGCTCCGTGATTCCCCGCATCTAAGGATCGTCCGCCGCAGATTCCCACATGCCCAAGTGCTGGTGCCCACTTCGTCCTGTCACAAGCCCACCAACGGCGACCGGTGACACAGCGGGTTCCTAGGCCTCGGGGGGGGGGGGGGGGCGACGGCAGGGTACTGTTGGAAGGCGCCCCCGTGGGGGGCGGGGGTCTCGGAAGCGTCTGAATGAAAAATCTACTGAAAACGTTGCTGAGATGAGCATCGCACGAGGAGGGAGTGAGTGCAGGCAGCCCCCGCGGGATATGCACTTGAAGGAGGGGTGATGCTTCTTGGCACAGTTCCGCCTCAACCGATCCCGTTCGCCCCGGATGGTCCACCGACCATTTTGTAATCGCCAGACCTTGTCTCCCAGCCGCTTTTCCAACCCCCAGTAAACGCTTTGGCAACCCCTATTGGAACCTCCCTTCAGCCTTACGCCCCCCATCAGGCACATCCCCCATCCCCACGCACGCTGGTCCCTCCATCTGCAGTGGAGCGCTCCCAGGGGGTGAGGTGGGGGATCCCTGAGTTTTGGTTGGCGCTGAAGGCGCAAAAGAAAGTTTTGGCCGAAATCAACCTGCGGCGAAGGTGAAAGTCGTTTGGTCTGCCGAAGGCGTCGGAAGATG
The DNA here is from genome assembly GCA_964036045.1 of Eutreptiella sp. 'Long Island Sound 2002'. NCBI lineage: Eukaryota > Euglenozoa > Euglenophyceae > Eutreptiales > Eutreptiaceae > Eutreptiella > Eutreptiella sp. 'Long Island Sound 2002'. The sequence continues at coordinate 49,584,317 of OZ038389.1, read as the reverse complement.
CACAATCATTGTTATTCCGGGTGGGGAGGGTGGGGGGGATCTGGCACCCTCCGAGACCAGTGGCCTCCAGCGGGTGCATGGCTGACCCCTTCAGGACCCAGATTTTGTTGTCCTTTTGCAAGGCACAGTTCTTAAGTCAATGGCCATATTTTGTTCAGTACACACCGACGATCCGTGCTGCAACCGCCAACTGCTGTTGATTCACGGGTGACTCTGTCGAATAACCACCGACGGGTGTCAGTGACAACCTGAACGCTGTTGACTGGCATCCCCCATTACGGAGGATGGTGCGCCTTCGGCAGGTCTGAATCGTGAAGCAGAAGCCGTGGGCGCAGGAGTGGGTGCAGTGGCACGGGGGGTGGCTTCCCCCTCCGGTTTGGGATTCCGATGGTACTGAGCCGCTCCATGTTCACTGCATGTTCATCTCCAGCAACAACAAGTGAACGTTCCCTTCGGGAGCGACCTTCAGCTGCGTCTCTCCCCACACCTTGAGGGCATCGTGCTTCTTCATGGTCTGCGACGCGGCGCCTGCCCCGATCTGGGCAGTGCCGTCGATGCACAAGAGGTAGGCCTGTCGACCTGCGGGCGAACCGAAATTGGTGGATTTTTGGGGACATCATGAGTCACGGTTTTTGGCTTCAACACCAAGAAAAGGAGAGGCAGAGGCTAGGGTGCAGTGTATCACAACGAACACCCGGCATCCCACATCCACATTGTGACCACACCCACATCCCAAACCTCGAAGCCTGTATATCTCACATTCTCACCCCACCCCTCCCACACACCACATCCCACACACCACAGCTAACATCGTACACCCACACCTCCCATATACCACATTACGCCCAACGCACCACATCCCACAGACCACACCTCCCACCTCCGACCTCACATCACATCACATCACATCACATCACATCACATCACATCACATCACATCACATCACATCACATCACATCACATCACATCACATCACATCACATCGCATCGCATCGCATCGCATCGCATCGCATCACACCACATCACATTACATCGTGTCGCGTCACAGCGCAGCGCATTGCACCCCAGCACAGCACAGCACAGCACAGCACAGCACAGCACAGCACAGCACAGCACAGCCACAGCCACAGCCACAGCCACAGCCACAGCCACAGCCACAGCCACAGCCACAGCCACAGCCACAGCCACAGCCACAGCCACAGCCACAGCCACAGCACAGCACATCACGTAACGTCACATCACGTCGTGTTGCGTCACACAACACCACACCACACCACATGGAGCAGCGGGCAGTGGGGATCCTGCAGTACACTGCCTCAATGCATGGGGCAGTGGGCAATGGAGATCCTTCAGTGCACTGCCTCGCCGCATGGGTGGGCAGTGGGGCTCCTTTCGCACACTGCCTCACTGCATGGGGCAGTGGGCAGTGATGTGGTGTGGTGTGGCGTCGCGTAGTGTGGCATGGTGTGGCGTGGCGTAGTGTGGCATGGTGTGGCGTGGCGTGGTGTGGCGTGGTGTGGTGTGGTGTGTGGTGTGGTGTGTGGTGTGCAGTGTACTGAAGGAACCCCACTGCCATGCCCACTGCCCACTGCACCATGCATTGAGGCAGTGTACTGAAGGAACCCCACTGCCATGCAGTGAGGCAGTGTAGATCCCCAACGCCCGCTACCCCATGCAGTGAGGCAGTGTACTACAGGATTCCCACTGGTAACAGCGCCTTCGGCACACCACACCACACCACACCACACCACACCACACCACACCACACCACACCACACCACACCACACCACACCACACCACACCACACCACACCACACCACACCACACCACACCACACCACACCACACCACACCACACCACACCACACCACACCCTGAGTACTCCCCAGCTCTACCCACGGGCTGGGTGCCGGGTGTGAAGCCCCGGACGACAGGGCCCGGGCACTGCCAATAGGCAGTGTACTAACAGTGTCGGGTGCGTGCACGCCCCAGTGCCAAGCACCATCCCCAGGGACCCCGCGGCCCCTAGTACCGGCCGCATCGGCCCTGGGAACGGTCAGCGACCCCCAGAGAGGACGGCTGACCTGGCCTCCCCCTCCTCTCCCTCCTACGCGCCCGCCCGCACTCAGGGCCCTCAGTGGAGCCCAGGCATGCGCCCCCCCCGCGCTCCTGCCTCTGCCCCCCCCGCCACCGCCCCTGTGCGCGCCCCAAGTGCCCCATCCCTCCAAGCCCGACATGCGCCCCTGCCCAGTGCGCCCCCCTTCCCTATCCCCCACCTCTGCAGGAGGGAAACCTCCAGGGCCCGGGAGTGAAGTATGCCTCCCTGGGTCCGATTGGGTCGCGGCAAGGAGGCCCCCCGCACTGGGGCTTCGCCGGCGGCCAAGTCTGCTTAGAGGGGTACAGGGTGGGGGGCCGAGGGGAAGCGGGTCAAGCGCACCATCAAGGACGCCATCATGCACACGATCGAGCACACCATCAAGCACACCATCAAGCACACCATCGGCCACGCCATCGGGCACGCAATCAAGCAGACCATCAAGTGCACCATCGAGCACGCCATAGAGCACGTCATCGAGCACGTTATCAAGCACGCCATCAAGTACACCATCGAGCAGGCCGTTGAGTACTTCATCGAGCGCGCCATCACGTACACCGTCAAACACGCCATCGTGTACACCGTCGCGCGCGCCATCCAATACACCATCAAGTGCACCGTCAAGGACGCCATCATGCACACTATCAAGCACACCATCAAGCACACCGTCAAGCACACCGTCGACCACGCCATCGGGCACACTATCAAGCAGACCATCAAGTACACCAACAAGCACGCCATCGAGCACGTCATTGGGCACGCTATCAAGCACGCCATCAAGTACACCATCGAGCTCGCCATGGAGCACGTCGTCAAGCACACCATCCCGTACACCATCAAACACGCCATCAAGTACACCATCACGCACGCCATCAAGTACACCATCAAGCGCACCATCAAGGACGCCATCAAGCACACTATCGAGCACACCATCAAGCACACCATCCAGCACACCATCGACCACGCCATTGGGCACGCTAACAAGCACGCCATCAAGTACACCGTCAGGCACGCCATCAAGCACGCCATCGACCACGCCATCACGTACACCATCGCGCGCCATCAAGCGCACCATCAAGAACGCCGTCATGCACGCCCTCCGGCACACCATCAAGCACACCGTCGACAACACCATAGGGCGCGCTATCAAGCACGCCATCAAGTATACCATCGAGCACGCCATCGAGCGCGTCATCGAGCACGCTATCAAGCACGCCGTCAAGAACACCATCAGGCACGCCATCGAGCACGCCATCGAGCACGCCGCCACGTACACCGTCAAACATGCCATAGAGTACACCATCGCGCACGCCATCAAGTACACCATCAAGCGCGCCATCAAGGACGCCGTCATGCGCACAGTCAAGCACACCATCAAGCACACCATCAAGCACACCATCGACCACGCTATCAAGCAGGCCATCAAGTACACCATCGGGCGCGCCGTCGAGCACGTCATCGGCCACGCCATCACGTACACCATCAATCAAGCCAACGATAGAAATAAAAAGCCCAAGAAAATGTTTTCCACTCTCGTTGATTGTGGTTGACGCCAAAGCTGACCTCCAAACCAAAGCAAGCAACGGGCACGGCCAAGGTCTCTCTCAGAAATTGATTGGGTTTGAACCGGTTTCGCCTCTACGGGCCTCCTCAGCAAACAAACATGGCTGAAACACAGAAATATGCACAGCGAAAATGGCATAATTCCAAAAACAGGCAATACAATGTGAAACATGCCGAAAATTCAGCGACAGTCTATATTATCTCATTCCTAAATTTCATCAAACTCAGTATTAGCGGCCCTGCAATGCGGCGCGCGCCGCTGTCCTGAAAAATCGCTTGACAGAAGTTAATGGTCTGAGGATAGCATATAGTTTGGCACTGTGCTTTAGAAAGGGCAATCGGCGTGACAGGCAGTGAACAACACGTGGCCATGACACCGGCACCGCTGAGTGATGCCACGCCCTCAGGACATGTACACGGGGGATTCCCACCCACCCACCACCCCCATGTTCCACACCATCAACAGACTGTTCACACTGTGACAGTGAAGGAGAAGATCCAGGCAAAATCTGATTAGTGACTCGCTGGCGTCGCGGGATTAGTACCCTGTCACGGTCTTCCCAGGTCAACAGATTGGACCGAATCACAGCCTCAGGATAATCAAGGAAAGACAGTGCAGTGACCAATCTCATGCGGCAAACCCTAAAGAACGACTGCTCAGAACATATGCGGAGATATCTAATACACTCCCCCCTGATCCACTTGCATTTGATGTGTCTGGGTAAGTTTGATCGCCACGGTAGATACGCACAACTGTGGGATGATTTCCAATACACGCTGGTGCGAAGTGGGGTCACAGAAACAACCAAGACATCCAGGAATGGTACGTTACCATGCGCTGCATTTACACAGAAAGAAAAGGGTAAATGTGGCGGGTAAACTTGCTTGAGCTTGTCCTGAATGTTAGCTACAGACACTGAAATGGGGTGTAGCAGTAAACCGTCGTCAATGTATCGGAACAGATGGAGATGTGGTGGCAGGGGGTTCTGCAATTCATACATCCTGAGCACCAACTGTGCCCAAGCAGGGGCACAGTTGGTGCCCATGGCGAATCCAACCAGCTGCAAAAATACCCCTATGCCCTCGTTCGGAAAAATGCAATGGTGGAATACCACATTCATCAGGAATTTCCCCAGAAACATTGAATCATCTGGTTCGTTGTTCATGTATGGGAAATACTCTAGTTGGGAAGAAACGAAGTCCTGATCCAGGTCCCCGAAGAAACAACTGATCATAGACAATTCCTGGCTAGATAACGCACTGGACATATCATTCAGGTGTCGGATAACAAAACGTCGCCACCAGTCACAAGCCTTGGCAATGTCTGACCATTTGAAATGCGTGTATAGGGCATCAAAATCATAGGAAGACGCCACCCATTCACGGCCATCGGCAAAGCCCTGTGGGTCCTGACTCAGGTGTCTCAACCGACCTAGCAGGTCTATTGTATCCAACAACGGTGCGCTCAGCGGGTGTAGAGCACGGTCAGCCTTTAATAATAATATGGTTCCACACGTGGCAAGGAAAATCGAGCATGGTGTTGTTGCCCAGCGATGCATACCCACCACCGGGCGCGAAGGGAATCTACCAATCGAAGAGAGGCCAAAACCCTGTTTGTGAGTTTTTGCTAACAGGTAGAACACCGGCAATTTAGGAGGGGGCTGGTGGTCGAAAAACTGTTGCAGAGACTCAGTGAGTGACTCGGGCAAGCATGGGATTGCAATCATAGCCAATCTGTGTTGCCAAAGTTTGGCTTTTTCCTCCCATTCCGTCACCGTAGATGTATCACCCAACATGCGGTAAACGGGCTTGTCATTGAGTGTGCTCGACATGTGACAAGAGGCCTCATGCAGATACGCACCTTTAGAGACAATGATCGATCCACCATCTTTATCAGTAGGCACCACGATGTAGGAAGATAGGAAATCATTCATTTTGTCCTTACACAACGACACACCACGTTTTGGGTTGTCCCCATTCACCAAATGTTCCAAGTACAACCGAAGTTGGTTCGCCACCGTACCGAAAGCACTATCTATGCGGCTTACCTCATGCGGTATCGCTTGTTCCACACATGGGGGCGGGGAAGTTCCTTTGCGCACGTACATGCGTTTATAGGGGAAGGATTCAAAGGGAGGGTAGTGGGATTGTTTGGATGACGGATGTTTTTGGTGGTATACATGCCAAACCAATACCCTTCTAAGTTCGAGAAATTCATGAGTCAATTTTCGTGACATGTTGGAAAGGAAATGACGGGGGTCGGGAAAGGGTACAAATTTATTACCCAACTTCATAAGCAATGACAAATGATTTGGGACGTCGCCAATAACGTCGCCTTTGAGCACCGGGACTTCATCCTTGACCATGCGTTCAAGGGCAAAATGTGTAGAGCGGCGTTTTAAGCGGCGCCATTCACTCTTCCTTTGCGCTTGGCGTTCGGAGTATCGCCGCTCTTTCCGCGTCGTTTTCTCTTGCCCTTCTCCACGGGTTCCTTGGGCTCCCATTTCTTTTTTCCCCGACGAATGCGTGGCCGCTTTTTGATCAAAGTGCGGCGTTTCTTTTTGGGGGCGGTCTTTGCGGCGTTGGCGGACGAAGTAGAACCATGATTCTTGTGGAAGTACCATCAAGGACGCCATCAAGCACACTATCGAGCACACCATCAAGCAAACCAACAAGCACACCATCGACCATGCCATAGGGCACGCTACCAAGCACGCCATCAAGTACACCATCAAGCAAGCCATCGAGCACGCCGTCCATCACGCCATCACGTACACCATCGAACACGCCATCAAGTACACCATCACGCACACCATCAAGTACACCATCAAGCGTACCATCGACCACGCCATCGGGCACGCTATCAAGCAGACCATCAAGTACACCATCGAGCACGCCATCGAGCACGTCATTGGGCACGCTAACAAGCACGCCATCAAGTACACCATCGAGCACACCATCGAGCACGTCATTGGGCACACTATCAAGCACGCCATCAAGTACACCATCGAGCTCGCCATCGAGCACGCCGTCCATCACGCCATCACGTACACCATCAAACACGCCATCAAGTACACCATCACGCACGCCGTCAAGTACACCATCAAGCGCACCATCAAGAACGCCATCATGCACACCCTCGAGCGCGCCATCAAGCGCGCCATCAAGCACACCATCGACCACGCCATTGGGCACGCTAACAAGCACGCCATCAAGTACACCATCGAGCACGCCATCGAGCACGTCATCGGGCACGCTATCAAGCACGCCATCCAGTACACCATCAAACACGCGATCCAGCACACCATCAATCACACTATCCCGTACACCATCAAACACGCCATCAAATACACCATCGCGCACGCCATCAAGTACACAATCGAGCGCACCATCAAGGACGCCGTCATGCACGCCCTCGAGCACACCATCCAGCACACCATCAAGCACACCATCGTCCATGCCATAGGGCACGCTAACAAGCACGCCATCAAGTGCACCATCGAGCACGCCATCGAGCACGTCATCGAGCACGCTATCAAGCGGGCCATCAAGTACACCGTCAAGCACGCCATCGAGCACGCCATCGACCACGCCATCACATACACCATCAAGCACGCCATCAAGTACACCATCACGCACGCCACCAAGTACACCATCAAGCGCGCCATCCAGAATGCCGTCATGCATGCCCTCCGGCACACCATCAAGCACACCATCAAGCACACCATCGACCACGCCATTGGGCACGCTACCAAGCACGCCATCAAGTACACCATCGAACACGCCATCGAGCGCGTCATCGAGCACGCTAACAAGCACGCCATCAAGTACACCATCGAGCACGCCATCGAGCACGCCATCAATCACGCCATCACGTACACCGTCAAGCACGCCATCAAGTACACCATCGCGCACGCCATCATGGGTTATGGGCTTGTTTTTTGGGCTGGAGGGGCTGAGGGGGGGGGGAAGGCTGGTTTGCGCTGTGTGCCGGTTTGAGGGCAGGATAAGGGGGGGGAGGGAGGGCGAGTTAGGGTTGTGGGCTGGTTTCTAGGCCGGATGGGCGGAGGGAGGGGGGGCTGGATAGGGTTATGGGCCTGTTGTAGGGCTAGATGGGCGGAGGGAGGAAAGGTGGGCATCCTGCACTAGGCAAGGCATCCCACACCAGGTAGGGCATCCCGCACGTGGCAGGGCATCCCGCACCAGGCAGGGCATCCCGCACATGGCAGGGTCGACGGTGTGCTTGATGGTTCGCTTGATGGTGTGCTCGAGGGCGTGCATGATGGCGTCCTTGATGGTGCGCTTGATGGTGTACTTAACCTGAGCTCTCTCAGCACTAGCACAGCACAGCACACAACACATCGCAGCACACCCCACAACACGGCGAAGCACGACACAGCACAACACAGCACAGTGCGGCGCAGGATGCCCACCCTCCCACCCTCTCCCCCTCCAGCCCTGAAACAAGCCCGGGACCCTATCCAACCTTCCCTCCCTCCGGCCCTCCGATAATCCGACCACCCCCTGGGCTGGACCCCCCGTCCCCCCCAGGCCGGTGTGCCCGGTTCTCCGAAGAAGACGCCTCCCCATGGGCCTTGAAGGATTTTCCGACCACCCCCTGGGCTGGACTCCCCGTCCCCCCCAGGCCGGTGCACTCGGTTCTCGGAAGAAGATGGCTCCCCGTGAGCCTTGCAGGAGGCTGCGACCACCCCCTGGGCTGGACCCCCCGTCCCCCCCAGGCCGGTGTGCCCGGTTCTCCGAAGAAGACGCCTCCCCATGGGCCTTGAAGGATTTTCCTACCACCCCCTAGGCTGGACTCCCCGTCCCCCCCAGGCCGGTGCACTCGGTTCTCGGAAGAAGATGGCTCCCCGTGAGCCTTGCAGGAGGCTGCGACCACCCCCTGGGCTGGACCCCCCGTCCCCCCCAGGCCGGTGTGCCCGGTTCTCCGAAGAAGACGCCTCCCCATGGGCCTTGAAGGATTTTCCGACCACCCCCTGGGCTGGACTCCCCGTCCCCCCCAGGCCGGTGCGCCCGGTTCTAGGAAGATGATGGCTCCCCATGGGCCTAGAAGGAGGCTCCGACCACCCCCTGGGCTGGACCCCCCGTCCCCCCCAGGCCGGTGTGCCCGGTTCTCCGAAGAAGACGCCTCCCCATGGGCCCTGCAGGATACTCCGACCACCCCCTGGGCTGGACTCCCCGTCCCCCCCAGGCCGGTGCGCCCGGTTCAAGGAAGATGATGGCTCCCCATGGGCCTCGGAGGAGGCTCCGACCACCCCTTGGGCTGGACCCCCCGTCCCCCCCAGGCTGGTGTGCCCGGTTCTCCGAAGAAGACGCCTCCCCATGGGCCCAGCAGGGTACTCCGACCACCCCCTGGGCCGGACTCCCCGTTCCCCCCAGGCCGGTGCGCCCGGTTCTTGGAAAATGGTGGCTCCCAGCACGGCAAAGCACACAGCACAGCACACAGCACAACACAGCACAGACTGCACGTCTCCCGCCAACGCCAACGAAGATGCCCTGCCACTGAAGGAGCCCTGCCTGGTGCGGGGTGCCCTGCTTGGTGCGGGATGCCTTGCCTGTTGCAGGATGCCCCTCCCACCCTCTCCCCCTCCAGCCCTAAAACAAGCCCGTGACCCTTTCCAACCTTCCCTCCCTCCGGCCCTCCGATAATCCGACCACCCCCAGGGCAGGACTCCCCGTACCCCCCCGGCCGGTGTGCATAGCATTGCAGGAGGTCCACTGCCCACTGCCCCCGGGGCAGTAAGGCAGTGCATTGCAGGGGTTCGACTACCCACTGCCGCCAGGCAGTGCGGCACTGTATTGCAGGAGTTGCGCTGCCCACTGCCCCCAAGCAGTGGGGCAGTGCATTGCAGGAGTTCCACTGCCCACTGCCCCCAGGGCAGTGCGGCAGTGTATTGCAGGATTTGCACTGCCCACTGCCCCAGGGCAGTGAGGCAGTGCGTTGCAGGAGTTCCACTGCCCACTGCCCCCAGGCAGTGAGGCAGTGTATAGCAGGAGTTCCACTGCCCACTGCCCCCAGGGCAGAGGGGCAGTGCATTGCACGAGTTCCACTGCCCACTGCCCCCAGGCAGTGAGGCAGTGCATTGCAGGAGTAGCACGCAGGGTGCAGTGGACCAATGAGACCCTGTGTGACTGCGCGCAGGCGTCGGAAGAGCAGTGCCGGCCAAGTGCGAGAGTGCACTGGTCCGGTTGTGCAACAACACACTTACACACAGCGTGCACACAACACACACAGCCCAGCCCGTTTACCTTTGCCCTTGGGTAGACATCCCGGCCTTTTGCCATTTGGTAACAGCGCCTTCGGCACACCACACCACACCACACCACACCACACCACACCACACCACACCACACCACACCACACCACACCACACCACACCACACCACACCACACCACACCACACCACACCACACCACACCACACCACACCACACCACACCACACCACACCCTGAGTACTCCCCAGCTCTACTCACGGGCTGGGTGCCGGGTGCGAAGCCCCCGACGACAGGGCCCGGGCACTGCCAATAGGCGGTGTACTAACAGTGTCGGGTGCGCGCACGTCCCAGTGCCAAGCACCATCCCCAGGGACCCCGCGGCCCCTAGTACCGGCCGCATCGGCCCTGGGAACGGTCAGCGACCCTCCGTAGAGGACGGCTGACCAAGCCTCCCCCTCCTCTCTTCCCCTACGCGCCCGCCCACGCGCCAGCCCACGCAGGAGCCCGGACATGCGCCCCCCCCGCGCCTATGCCCCACCCACAGGGCCCTCTGCCCCAACTCCATCCCACACACCCCCATGCAGTTCTCGGTGCCCCCCATGCACTACCTCCCGCAGCCACTCCGTGCCGCCTCCCCTGCCGCTGCCCCTCCCCCCACCCCCTTCTCCTGCCCTTGCCCCTCTCACAGGCTGGCAGCGCCTGTGCGGCGCGCCTCCAGGGCCCCGCATCGGCGGCCGGCCGCGTGAACGATCTGGACCCGGGCGCGCCGACGAGGAGCCCCCAATGCGGGGCCTTCATGGCAAGCGTCCAGGTGTGCAGGTGGAAAGGGCCCTGAAGGGTGCATGTGAGGGGCCCCCGCCCTAGCAGAGGCGCGGTGCCTGGGAGGAGGGGATGGCCAGTGGCGCGGACATGCGCGGGGGGCCCCGACAACGACCCCCCGCCCTGCAACATGTGCGAGGGTAAGAGGAGGGATATGCAGCTGGCCTGAGGACTGGAGTGGAGCAGTCCAGTGGGTCAGTCGATTGTGAGCCGGAAGGCAATGCCCGGAGACGCAGCCCCTGTCCCCGTCCGATTGGACACCCTGGTATCGGTATCCGACATCCTTTAGGTACGGTATAAGGCCCCCCGGCCACCACCCCGGCGCCAACACCAGGGAGGGCGTCCGGGAGGGGTAACAGCCCCCGATCCCCCAAAGGCAGGCCCAAAGGTGAGCGCACCACTGGACGGGGCATGTCTGCGGGGTAAACAAATGCGCTGAGTAATTCCCTAACGTAATGAATAGTGCCTACTGCCGTAACTAATGCATAACAGGGTAAATGGCCCCCCCCCGGGGCCAGTTTAGTGCGCAACCCCCAGAGCCGGACTCGACCGGCCGTACTGAGGCGAGCCCAGAAATGGGTATGGCAGGCCACAGTCCAGCTGGTAGCCACGCCTCAGTACACTCCGGGGGCTCATAAGGCCCACGGGGGCCCCAAACACCGTTACGTTCGGGAGTTAAGCCCCGGCGGTGTTTGGGGTTGTTCATGGTTAAGAGGACTCACGTTGAGTCCCAGATACTGTTACCCCGGGGTTATGACCCCCGGTACTGCCTGCTTACTTGCCTGCTGCTGCTAAGAGGTAGGAGGGAGTGCCCACAGGCCTGGCAGGAGACTCCGAACACCCCCTGGGCTGGGCTCCCCGTCCCCCCCAGGCCGGTGCGCCCGGTTCTCTGAAGAAGATGGCCCCCCCTTGGCCTGGCAGGAGACTCCGAACACCCCCTGGGCTGGGCTCCCCGTCCCCCCCAGGCCGGTGCGCCCGGTTCTCTGAAGAAGATGGCCCCCCCTTGGCCTGGCAGGAGACTCCGAACACCCCCTGGGCAGGACTCCCTGTCCCCCCCGGGCCGGTGCGCCCGGTTCTCTGAAGACGATGGCCCCCCATTGGCCTGGCACGAGACTCCGAACACCCCCTGGGCAGGACTCCCCGTCCCCCCCGGGCCGGTGCGCCCGGTTCTCTGAAGAAGATGGCCCCCCATTGGCCTGGCAGGAGACTCCGAACACCCCCTGGGCAGGACTCCCCGTCCCCCCCGGGCCGGTGCGCCCGGTTCTCTGAAGAAGATGGCCCCCCCTTTGGCCTGGCAGGAGACTCCGAGCGCCCCCTGGGCTGGGCTCCCCGTCCCCCCCAGGCCGGTGCGCCCGGTCCTCTGAGGAAGATGGCCCCCCGTTGGCCTGGCAGGAGACTCCGCACGGCCCCTGGGCAGGACTCCCCGTCCCCCCCGGGCCGGTGCGCCCAGTTCTCTGAAGAAGATGGCCCCCCCTTGGCCTGGCAGGAGACTCCGAACACCCCCTGGGCAGGACTCCCCGTCCCCCCCGGGCCGGTGCGCCCGGTTCTCTGAAAAAGATGGCCCCCCCTTTGGCCTGGCAGGAGACTCCGAACGCCCCCTGGGCAGGACTCCCCGTCCCCCCCGGGCCGGTGCGCCCGGTCCTCGGAGGAAGATGGCCCCCCGTTGGCCTGGCAGGAGACTCCGAACACCCCCTGGGCAGGACTCCCCGTCCCCCCCAGGCCGGTGCGCCCGGTTCTCTGAAGAAGATGGCCCCCCCTTGGCCTGGCAGGAGACTCCGAACACCCCCTGGGCAGGACTCCCCGTCCCCCCCGGGCCGGTGCGCCCGGTTCTCTGGAGAAGATGGCCCCCCATTGGCCTGGCAGGAGGCTCCGACCACCCCCTGGGCTGGACTCCCCGTCCCCCCCAGGCCGGTGCGCCCGGTTATTAGCAGATGACGCCTCCCCATGGGCCCTGCAGGAGGCTCCGACCACCCCCTTGCTTGGACTCCCCGTCCCCCCCAGGCCGGTGCGCCCGGTTCTCCGAAGATGATGGCCCCCCATAGGCCCTGAAGGATGCCCCGACCACCCCCTGGGTTGGACTCCCCATCCCCCCAGGCCGGTGCGCCCAGTAGTACATCCCCACAGGCCCGGCACTACACTCCGACCACCCATTGCAGGAGTTGCACTGCCCACTGCCCCCAGGCGGTGAGGCAGTGCATTGCAGGAGTTGCACTGCCCATTGCTCCCAGGCAGTGAGGCAGTGCGTTGCAGGAGTTCCGCTGCCCACTGCCCCAGGGCAGTGGGGCAGTGCATTGCAGGAGTTGCGCTGCCCACTGCCCCCAGGCAGTGCGGCAGTGAATTGCAGAAGTTGCACTGCCCAATACCCCCAGGCAGTGGGGCAGTGCATTGCAGGACTTCCACTTCCCACTGCCCCCAGGGCACTGAGGCAGTGCATTGCAGGAGTTGCACTGCCCACTGCCCCTAGGCAGTGAGGCCGTGCATTGTAGAAGTTGCACCGCCCACTGCCCCCAGGCAGTGAGGCAATGCGTGGCAGGAGTTGGAGTTGCACTGCCCACTGCCCCCAGGCAGTGAGGCATTGCATTGCAGGAGTTGCACTACCCACTGCCCCCAGGCAGTGCGGCAGTGTATTGCAGGAGTTGCACTGCCCACTGACCCAGGGCAGTGAGGCAGTGCATTGCAGAGGTTGCACTGTCCGCTGCCCCCAGGCAGTGAGGCAGTGCATTGCAAGAGTTCCACTGCCCACTGCCCCAGGGCAGTGAGGTAGTGCATTGCAGGAGTTCCGCTGCCCACTGCTCTGGGACAGTGAGGCAGTGCATTGCAAGAGTTGCACTGTCCACTGCCCCCAAGCGGTGGGGCAGTGCATTGCAGGAGTTCCACTGCCCACTCAAGAAGATGGCCCCCCACTGGCCTTGCAGGAGACTCCGAACACCCCCTGGGCAGGACTCCCCGTCCCCCCCGGGCCGGTGCGCCCGGTTCTCTGATGAAGATGGCCCCCCATTGGCCTGGCAAGAGACTCCGAACACCCCCTGGGCAAGACTCCCCGTCCCCCCCGGGCCGGTGCGCCCGGTTCTCTGAAGAAGATGGCCCCCCACTGGCCTTGCAGGAGACTCCGAACACCCCCTGGGCAGGACTCCCCGTCCCCCCCAAGCCGGTGCGCCCGGTTCTCTGAAGAAGATGGCCCCCCGTTGCCCTGGCAGGAGACTCCGAACACCCCCTGGGCAGGACTCCCCGTCCCCCCCGGGCCGGTGCGCCCGGTTCTCTGAAGAAGATGGCCCCCCATTGGCCTGGTAGGAGACTCCGAACACCCCCTGGGCAGGACTCCCCGTCCCCCCCGGGCCGGTGCGCCCGGTTCTCTGAAGAAGATGGCCCCCCATTGGCCCTGGCAGGAGGCTCCGACCACCCCCTGGCCTGGACTCCCCGTCCCCCCCAGGCCGGTGCGCCCGGTTCTCCGAAGATGATGGCCCCCCATAGGCCCTGAAGGATGCCCCGACCACCCCCTGGGTTGGACTCCCCATCCCCCCAGGCCGGTGCGCCCAGTAGTACATCCCCACAGGCCCGGCACTACACTCCGACCACCCATTGCAGGAGTTGCACTGCCCACTGCCCCCAGGCAGTGAGGCAGTGCATTGCAGGAGTTGCACTGCTCACTGCTCCTAGGCAGTGAGGCAGTGCGTTGCAGGAGTTCCGCTGCCGACTGCCCCAGGGCAGTGAGGCAGTGCATTGCAGGAGTTGCGCTGCCCACTGCCCCCAGGCAGTGCGGCAGTGAATTGCAGAAGTTGCACTGCCCAATACCCCCAGGCAGTGGGGCAGTGCATTGCAGGACTTCCACTTCCCACTGCCCCCAGGGCACTGAGGCAGTGCATTGCAGGAGTTGCACTGCCCACTGCCCCCAGGCAGTGAGGCCGTGCATTGTAGAAGTTGCACCGCCCACTGCCCCCAGGCAGTGAGGCAATGCGTGGCAGGAGTTGGAGTTGCACTGCCCACTGCCCCCAGGCAGTGAGGCATTGCATTGCAGGAGTTGCACTGCCCACTGCCCCCAGGCAGTGCGGCAGTGTATTGCAGGAGTTGCACTGCCCACTGACCCAGGGCAGTGAGGCAGTGCATTGCAGAGGTTGCACTGTCCGCTGCCCCCAGGCAGTGAGGCAGTGCATTTCAAGAGTTCCACTGCCCACTGCCCCAGGGCGGTGAGGTAGTGCATTGCAGGAGTTCCACTGCCCACTGCTCTGGGACAGTGAGGCAGTGCATTGCAGGAGTTGCACTGTCCACTGCCCCCAAGCGGTGGGGCAGTGCATTGCAGGAGTTCCACTGCCCACTGAAGAAGATGGCCCCCCACTGGCCTTGCAGGAGACTCCGAACACCCCCTGGGCAGGACTCCCCGTCCCCCCCGGGCCGGTGCGCCCGGTTCTCTGATGAAGATGGCCCCCCATTGGCCTGGCAAGAGACTCCGAACACCCCCTGGGCAAGACTCCCCGTCCCCCCCGGGCCGGTGCGCCCGGTTCTCTGAAGAAGATGGCCCCCCACTGGCCTTGCAGGAGACTCCGAACACCCCCTGGGCAGGACTCCCCGTCCCCCCCAAGCCGGTGCGCCCGGTTCTCTGAAGAAGATGGCCCCCCGTTGCCCTGGCAGGAGACTCCGAACACCCCCTGGGCAGGACTCCCCGTCCCCCCCGGGCCGGTGCGCCCGGTTCTCTGAAGAAGATGGCCCCCCATTGGCCTGGTAGGAGACTCCGAACACCCCCTGGGCAGGACTCCCCGTCCCCCCCGGGCCGGTGCGCCCGGTTCTCTGAAGAAGATGGCCCCCCATTGGCCCTGGCAGGAGGCTCCGACCACCCCCTGGCCTGGACTCCCCGTCCCCCCCAGGCCGGTGCGCCCGGTTCTCCGAAGATGATGGCCCCCCATAGGCCCTGAAGGATGCCCCGACCACCCCCTGGGTTGGACTCCCCATCCCCCCAGGCCGGTGCGCCCAGTAGTACATCCCCACAGGCCCGGCACTACACTCCGACCACCCATTGCAGGAGTTGCACTGCCCACTGCCCCCAGGCAGTGAGGCAGTGCATTGCAGGAGTTGCACTGCTCACTGCTCCTAGGCAGTGAGGCAGTGCGTTGCAGGAGTTCCGCTGCCGACTGCCCCAGGGCAGTGAGGCAGTGCATTGCAGGAGTTGCGCTGCCCACTGCCCCCAGGCAGTGCGGCAGTGAATTGCAGAAGTTGCACTGCCCAATACCCCCAGGCAGTGGGGCAGTGCATTGCAGGACTTCCACTTCCCACTGCCCCCAGGGCACTGAGGCAGTGCATTGCAGGAGTTGCACTGCCCACTGCCCCCAGGCAGTGAGGCCGTGCATTGTAGAAGTTGCACCGCCCACTGCCCCCAGGCAGTGAGGCAATGCGTGGCAGGAGTTGGAGTTGCACTGCCCACTGCCCCCAGGCAGTGAGGCATTGCATTGCAGGAGTTGCACTGCCCACTGCCCCCAGGCAGTGCGGCAGTGTATTGCAGGAGTTGCACTGCCCACTGACCCAGGGCAGTGAGGCAGTGCATTGCAGAGGTTGCACTGTCCGCTGCCCCCAGGCAGTGAGGCAGTGCATTTCAAGAGTTCCACTGCCCACTGCCCCAGGGCGGTGAGGTAGTGCATTGCAGGAGTTCCACTGCCCACTGCTCTGGGACAGTGAGGCAGTGCATTGCAGGAGTTGCACTGTCCACTGCCCCCAAGCGGTGGGGCAGTGCATTGCAGGAGTTCCACTGCCCACTGAAGAAGATGGCCCCCCACTGGCCTTGCAGGAGACTCCGAACACCCCCTGGGCAGGACTCCCCGTCCCCCCCGGGCCGGTGCGCCCGGTTCTCTGATGAAGATGGCCCCCCATTGGCCTGGCAGGAGACTCCGAACACCCCCTGGGCAGGACTCCCCGTCCCCCCCGGGCCGGTGCGCCCGGTTCTCTGAAGAAGATGGCCCCCCATTGGCCCTGGCAGGAGACTCCGAACACCCCCTGGGCAGGACTCCCCGTCCCCCCCAGGCCGGTGCGCCCGGTTCTCTGAAGAAGATGGCCCCCCATTGCCATGGCAGGAGGATCCGAACACCCCCTGGGCAGGACTCCCCGTCCCCCCCGGGCCGGTGCGCCCGGTTCTCTGAAGAAGATGGCCCCCCGTTGGCCTGGCAGGAGACTCCGAACACCCCCTGGGCAGGACTCCCCGTCCCCCCCGGGCCGGTGCGCCCGGTTCTCTGAAGAAGATGGCCCCCCATTGGCCTGGCAGGAGACTCCGAACACCCCCTGGGCAGGACTCCCCGTCCCCCCCGGGCCGGTGCGCCCGGTTCTCTGAAGAAGATGGCCCCCCATTGGCCCTAGCAGGAGGCTCCGACCACCCCCTGGCCTGGACTCCCCGTCCCCCCCAGGCCGGTGCGCCCGGTTCTCCGAAGATGATGGCCCCCCATAAGCCCTGAAGGATGCCCCGACCACCCCCTGGGTTGGACTCCCCATCCCCCCAGGCCGGTGCGCCCAGTAGTACATCCCCACAGGCCCGGCACTACACTCCGACCACCCATTGCAGGAGTTGCACTGCCCACTGCCCCCAGGCAGTGGGGCGGTGCATTGCACGAGTTCCACTGCCCACTGCCCCCAGGCAGTGAGGCAGTGCATTGCAGGAGTTCCGCTGCCCACTGCCCCCAGACAGTGAGGCAGTGCATTGCAGGAGTTGCACTGTCCACTGCCCCCAGGCAGTGGGGCAGAGAAATGCAGGAGCTGCACTGCTCACTGCCCCCAGGCAGTGCGGCAGTGTATTGCCGGAGGTCCACTGCCCACTGCCCCCAAGCCAGTGCGGCAGTGCGTTGCAGGAGTTACGCTGCCCACTGCCCCCCAGCAGTGCGGCAGTGTATTGCAGGAGTTGCACTGCCCACTGCCCCGAGGCAGTAGGGGGAGTGCGTTGCAGGAGTTGCACTGCCCACTGCCCCCAGGGCAGTGAGGCGGTGCATTGCAGGAGTTCCACTGCCCACTGCCCCCAGGCAGTGGGGCAGTGCATTGCAGGAGTTCCACTGCCCACTGCCCCCAGGCAGTGAGGTAGTGCATTGCGGGAGATTCACTGCCCACTGCCCCAGGGCACTGAGGCAGTGCATTGCAGGAGTTGCACTGTCCGCTGCCCCCAGGCAGTGAGGCAGTGCATTGCAGGAGTTCCACTGCCCACTGCCCCCAGGCAGTGAGGCAGTGCATTGCAGGAGTTCCGCTGCCCACTGCCCCAGGGCAGTGAGGCAGTGCATTGCAGGAGTTGCACCGCCCACTGCCCCCAGGCAATGGGGCGGTGCATTGCAGGAGTTCCACTGCCCACTGCCCCCAGGCAGCGAGGCAGTGCATTGCAGGAGTTGCACTGCCCACTGCCCCCAGGCGTTGAGGCGGTGCATTGCAGGAGTTCCACTGCCCACTGCCCCCAGGCAGTGAGGTAGTGCATTGCGGGAGATTCACTGCCCACTGCCCCAGGGCACTGAGGCAGTGCATTGCAGGAGTTGCACTGTCCGCTGCCCCCAGGCAGCGAGGCAGTGCATTGCAGGAGTTGCACTGCCCACTGCCCCCAGGCGTTGAGGCGGTGCATTGCAGGAGTTCCACTGCCCACTGCCCCCAGGCAGTGAGGCAGTGCATTGCAGGAGTTCCGCTGCCCACTGCCCCAGGGCAGTGAGGCAGTGCATTGCAGGAGTTGCACCGCCCACTGCCCCCAGGCAGTGGGGCGGTGCATTGCAGGAGTTCCACTGCCCACTGCCCCCAGGCAGCGAGGCAGTGCATTGCAGGAGTTGCACTGCCCACTGCCCCCAGGCGTTGAGGCGGTGCATTGCAGGAGTTCCACTGCCCACTGCCCCCAGGCAGTGAGGCAGTGCATTGCAGGAGTTGCACTGCCCATTGCCCCCAGGCGTTGAGGCAGTGCATTGCAGGAGTTGCGCTGCCCACTGCCCCCAGGCAGTGAGGCAGTGCATTGCAGGAGTTGCACTGCCCACTGCCCCCAGGCAGTGAGGCAGTGCATTGCAGGACTTCCACTTCCCACTGCCCCCAGGGCACTGAGGCAGTGCATTGCAGGAGTTGCACTGCCCACTGCCCCCAGGCAGTGAGGCCGTGCATTGTAGAAGTTGCACCGCCCACTGCCCCCAGGCAGTGAGGCAATGCGTGGCAGGAGTTGGAGTTGCACTGCCCAGTGCCCCTAGGCAGTGAGGCATTGCATTGCAGGAGTTGCACTGCCCACTGCCCCCAGGCAGTGCGGCAGTGTATTGCAGGAGTTGCACTGCCCACTGACCCAGGGCAGTGAGGCAGTGCATTGCAGAGGTTGCACTGTCCGCTGCCCCCAGGCAGTGAGGCAGTGCATTGCAAGAGTTCCACTGCCCACTGCCCCAGGGCGGTGAGGTAGTGCATTGCAGGAGTTCCGCTGCCCACTGCTCTGGGACAGTGAGGCAGTGCATTGCAGGAGTTGCACTGTCCACTGCCCCCAAGCGGTGGGGCAGTGCATTGCAGGAGTTCCACTGCCCACTGAAGAAGATGGCCCCCCACTGGCCTTGCAGGAGACTCCGAACACCCCCTGGGCAGGACTCCCCGTCCCCCCCGGGCCGGTGCGCCCGGTTCTCTGAAGAAGATGGCCCCCCATTGCCATGGCAGGAGGATCCGAACACCCCCTGGGCAGGACTCCCCGTCCCCCCCGGGCCGGTGCGCCCGGTTCTCTGAAGAAGATGGCCCCCCATTGGCCTGGCAGGAGACTCCGAACACCCCCTGGGCAGGACTCCCCGTCCCCCCCGGGCCGGTGCGCCCGGTTCTCTGAAGAAGATGGCCCCCCATTGGCCCTGGCAGGAGGCTCCGACCACCCCCTGGGCAGGACTCCCCGTCCCCCCCAGGCCGGTGCGCCCGGTTCTCTGAAGAAGATGGCCCCCCATTGCCCTGGCAGGAGACTCCGAACACCCCCTGGGCAGGACTCCCCGTCCCCCCCGGGCCGGTGCGCCCGGTTCTCTGAAGAAGATGGCCCCCCATTGGCCTGGCAGGAGACTCCGACCACCCCCTGGGCTGGACTCCCCGTCCCCCCCAGGCCGGTGCGCCCGGTTATTGGAAGATGATGGCTCCCCATGGGCCTTGCAGGAGGTTCCGACCACCCCCTGGGCTGGGCTCCCCGTCCCCCCCAGGCCGGTGCGCCCGGTTATTAGCAGATGACGCCTCCCCATGGGCCCTGCAGGAGGCTCCGACCACCCCCTGGCCTGGACTCCCCGTCCCCCCCAGGCCGGTGCGCCTGGTTCTCCGAAGATGATGGCCCCCCATAGGCCCTGAAGGATGCACCGACCACCCCCTGGGTTGGACTCCCCATCCCCCCAGGCCGGTGCGCCCAGTAGTACATCCCCACGGGCCCGGCACTACACTCCGACCACCCATTGCAGGAGTTGCACTGCCCACTGCCCCCAGGCAGTGAGGCATCGCATTGCAGGAGTTGCACTGCCCACTGCTCCCAGGCAGTGAGGCATGCGTTGGAGGAGTTCCGCTGCCCACTGCCCCAGGGCACTGAGGCAGTGCATTGCAGGAGTTGCGCTGCCCACTGCCCCCAGGCAGTGGGGCAGTGTATTGCAGGAGTTCCACTGCCCACTGCCCCCAGGCAGTGAGGCAGTGCATTGCAGGAGTTCCGCTGCCCACTGCCCCCAGACAGTGAGGCAGTGCGTTGCAGGAGTTGCACTGTCCACTGCCCCCAGGCAGTGGGGCAGAGTAATGCAGGAGCTGCACTGCTCACTGCCCCCAGGCAGTGCGGCAGTGTATTGCCGGAGGTCCACTGCCCACTGCCCCCAAGCCAGTGCGGCAGTGCGTTGCAGGAGTTGCGCTGCCCACTGCCCCCAAGCAGTGCGGCAGTGTATTGCAGGAGCTGCACTGCCCACTGCCCCCAGGCAGTGAGGCAGTGCGTTGCAGGAGTTGCACCGCCCACTGCCCCCAGGGCAGTGAGGCGGTGCATTGCAGGAGTTCCACTGCCCGCTGCCCCCAGGCAGTGAGGTAGTGCATTGCAGGAGTTGCACTGCCCACTGCCCCAGGGCAGTGAGGCGGTGCATTGCAGGAGGTGCACTGTCCACTGCCCCCAGGCAGTGAGGCAGTGCATTGCAGGAGTTCCACTGCCCACTTCCCCCAGGCAGTGAGGCAGTGCATTGCAGGAGTTCCGCTGTCCACTGGCCCCAGGGCAGTGAGGCAGTGCATTGCAGGAGTTGCACCGCCCACTGCCCCCAGGCGTTGAGGCGGTGCATTGCAGGAGTTCCACTGCCCACTGCCCCGAGGCAGTGAGGCAGTGCATTGCAGGAGTTCCACTGCCCACTGCCCCCAGGCAGTGAGGCAGTGCATTGCAGGACTTCCACTTCCCACTGCCCCCAGGGCACTGAGGCAGTGCATTGCAGGAGTTGCACTGCCCACTGCCCCCAGGCGGTGAGGCCGTGCATTGTAGAAGTTGCACCGCCCACTGCCCCCAGGCAGTGCGGCAGTGTATTGCAGGAGTTGCACTGCCCACTGACCCAGGGCAGTGAGGCAGTGCATTGCAGAGGTTGCACTGTCCGCTGCCCCCAGGCAGTGAGGTAGTGCATTGCAGGAGTTCCACTGCCCACTGCCCCCAAGCGGTGGGGCAGTGCATTGCAGGAGTTCCACTGCCCACTGAAGAAGATGGCCCCCCACTGGCCTTGCAGGAGACTCCGAACACCCTCTGGGCAGGACTCCCCGTCCCCCCCGGGCCGGTGCGCCCGGTTCTCTGAAGAAGATGGCCCCCCACCGGCCTTGCAGGAGGCTCCGAACACCCCCTGGGCAGGACTCCCCGTCCCCCCCGGGCCGGTGCGCCCGGTTGTCTGAAGAAGATGGCCCCCCATTGGCCTGGCAGGAGACTCCGAACACCCCCTGGGCAGGACTCCCCGTCCCCCCCGGGCCGGTGCGCCCGGTTCTCTGAAGAAGATGGCCCCCCATTGGCCTGGCAGGAGACTCCGAACACCCCCTGGGCAGGACTCCCCGTCCCCCCCGGGCCGGTGCGCCCGGTTCTCTGAAGAAGATGGCCCCCCACCGGCCTTGCAGGAGGCTCCGAACACCCCCTGGGCAGGACTCCCCGTCCCCCCCGGGCCGGTGCGCCCGGTTCTCTGATGAAGATGGCCCCCCATTGGCCTGGCAGGAGACTCCGAACACCCCCTGGGCAGGACTCCATGTCCCCCCCAGGCCGGTGCGCCCGGTTCTCTGAAGAAGATGGCCCCCCACCGGCCTTGCAGGAGGCTCCGAACACCCCTTGGGCAGGACTCCCCGTCCCCCCCGGGCCGGTGCGCCCGGTTCTCTGAAGAAGATGGCCCCCCATTGGCCTGGCAGGAGACTCCGAACACCCCCTGGGCAGGACTCCCCGTCCCCCCCGGGCCGGTGCGCCCGGTTCTCTGAAGAAGATGGCCCCCCATTGGCCTGGCAGGAGACTCCGAACACCCCCTGGGCAGGACTCCCCGTCCCCCCCGGGCCGGTGCGCCCGGTTCTCTGAAGAAGATGGCCCCCCATTGGCCTGGCAGGAGACTCCGAACACCCCCTGGGCAGGACTCCCCGTCCCCCCCGGGCCGGTGCGCCCGGTTCTCTGAAGAAGATGGCCCCCCATTGGCCTTGCAGGAGGCTCCGAACACCCCCTGGGCAGGACTCCCCGTCCCCCCCGGGCCGGTGCGCCCGGTTCTCTGAAGAAGATGGCCCCCCATTGCCCTGGCAGGAGACTCCGAACACCCCCTGGGCAGGACTCCCCGTCCCCCCCGGGCCGGTACGCCCGGTTCTAGGAAGATGATGGCCCCCCATTGGCCCTGGCAGGAGGCTCCGACCACCCCCTGGGCTGGACTCCCCGTCCCCCCCAGGCCGGTGCGCCCGGTTATTGGAAGATGATGGCTCCCCATGGGCCTTGCAGGAGGTTCCGACCACCCCCTGTGCTGGGCTCCCCGTCCCCCCCAGGCCGGTGCGCCCGGTTATTGCAGGAGTTCCACTGCCCACTGCCCCCAGGCAGTGAGGCAGTGCATTGCAGGAGTTCCACTGCCCGCTGCCCCCAGGCAGTGAGGCAGTGTGTTGCGGGAGGTCCACTGCCCACTGCCCCCAGGCAGTGGAGCAGTGCATTGAAGGAGGTCCACTGCCCACTGCCCCCAGGCACTGCGGCAGTGTATTGCAGGAGGTCCACTGCCCACTGCCCCCAGGCAGTGAGGCGGTGTATTGAAGGAGGTCCACTGCCCACTGCCGCAAGGCAGTGGGGCAGTGTATTGCAGGAGTTGCACTGCCCACTGCCCCCGGGCAGTGAGGCAGTGCATTGCAGGAATTGCACTGCCCACTGCCCCCAGGCAGTGGGGCAGTGCATTGCAGGAGGTCCACTGCCCACTGCCCCCAGGCAGTGCGGCAGTGCATTGCAGGAGTTCCACTGCCCACTGCCCCCTGCCCACAACAACAGTGCAGCAGGGCACACACAGTGCAGTGTGGTGCAGAGCACCAAGCAGTGCGGCACCACGCAGAAGGCACTGGTGGTGCAGCGCGGCACGCAGGGTGCAGTGGGCAAATGAGACCCTGTGTGACTGCGCGCAGGCGTCGGCAAGGCAGCGTCGGCCAAGTGCGAGAGTGCACTGGTCCGGCTATGCCACAACACACTTACACACAGCGCGCACACAACACACACAGCCCAGCCCGTTTACCTGTACCCGTGGGTAGACATCCCGGCCTTTGCCTTTTGGTAACAGCGCCTTCGGCACACCACACCACACCACACCACACCACACCACACCACACCACACCACACCACACCACACCACACCACACCACACCACACCACACCACACCACACCACACCACACCACACCACACCACACCACACCACACACCACACACCACATCACACATATCACATCGCATCGCATCGCATCGCACTGCATCATGTGGCAGCACATTGCACCCAAACACAGCACAGCACAGCACAGCACAGAACAGCCGCGGCCACAGCCACAACCACAGCCACAGCACAGCACATCATGCCACGTCACCTCACATCCCGTCACGCCACCCCACCCCACCCCACACCACCCCACACCACACCACACCCTGAGTACTCCCCAGCCATCCCCACAGGCTGGGTACCAACACCTATGGAAGTGCCCGGTGCAATCTCATGGATGGTGACCAGGCCGATAGCGCCTCCACATGTGGTGGAGCACCTATGTGGGGCATAGGGCCTATGCAGAGCAAGTTGTGGGACCCAACAGTCCTCGAACAGTGGTCGGCAGCTATTGCCACACCATCTCTACGGTTAGCCTATATGGGGATGGCGGGACCACACGACATGGGAACAGAGTGTATCCAACAAGTGTTGTTGGAGTCCCAGAAGGTCTGGCTGGCCCAAGCCAGGGCGCGCGAGGGCCTCATCAAGTCTCGCTTGGGGCCGGGGGGCACAATGGTGTGGGCATTGTGAGAACTTCAACTGCACCAACAGGCTGAACGACAGGGGGTCCCCCAGGTGGACTTAAACTGCGGCGGCCACTGTCAAGGGACGACGAGACCTCGTTGTCACAGGTGCGCAACACACCACAAACAGCGCGCGTTTATACACACAGCCCTCCCGTTTTGCATTTTCCTGCCTGCAAGACATCCCGGCCATTGCCATTTGGTAACAGCACTTTCGGCACGCCACACAACACCACACCACACCACACCACACCACACCACACCACACCACACCACACCACACCACACCACATTGTATCCCATTGCATCGCATCGCATCGTATCACGTTGTGTCACCACCCCAGCACAGCACAGCACAGCACAGCACAGCACAGCACAGCACAGCACAGCACAGCACACACCACGGCACGGCACAACACGTCACGTCATACCGCATTGCATTGCACCGCATCGCATCACATCACATCCCACCGCACAAGGCAACACGCCACAATCACATGTGACACCACAGAGCCGTCGGTGACAATTGGGACAGGGAGGGCAGGGCAGGGACTTGCTTGAGTGGGGGTTGGGAGGGATCTCGGGGAGGGGGGGGGGTCTCGTTGTGCACCAGGCAAAAACAGAGAATACGCAACTCAATGGCAGGCAAAATAAATCAGGGTTACAGGGACCCCACACTCTGCACATAGTGGCTTGACCTGAGTTGATCATCATGTCCAAAGGTGCTGTGGCGGTCGCGGCGTAGATATTGCAGTCCTGATTGATCTTCACCGGGGCTGTAGTGGACCCCTGAACATCAGCCACCTGTGATGGACAACATATAGACACAAAATTGCATAAATGACACAGCCTTCTTCTAACCCTAACCACTTTCCCTCAAACAGAAAACAGTCGTCGTTTGCAGCCGGAAAGTTGTCGTAAAGGTCCCAGATCGCTGTAGACAATCCACTCACCCACCCAGCCACCCAGCCATTTTCATTTCAGCAGCAAATCATGGGTGCCACGGGGAATCACAGCACATACCAGATGAGACCACCCCGCTGCGTGCTTTTGACTGTCGGCGTTGTAGCTTCCTGTGGGAGGATGATGAGAAACGGCGGTTTCGGGATGGGATCATGGCACCCCTTCCTTGACCGTCATCCATTTCGAATGACGTACTCGCTGAGTTTCAAAGCTCGTTGTCGGTCGCAGTCAAAGGTCCCTGCACACCATGCCTTGGGCAAGCGCCCGAAAACGGTCAGCCTTCCTAAGACCCGAAGCGTCTCAGAATCATCACAATCATCATCAGAAACACATCCCGAGGGGGGTTTGGAGACGTGCCCGTTTGGATGTTCCCAAATTCCATGTGGGCATCCAAGTGGATGCTAATATGTTGGCACTGGTGGTGTTGCAAGTCTTGTGCCACACTCCAAATTCCAGGATCGCTGCAAATGGCGACAAGCAACAACAACCTTCGTAAGAGCCATCACACGATATCCTTGGACATGCTGGATTGGGACTTGAAGGCACAACATGGGAATCAACTGATTCGGGTGACCTGCCTTGAACGGTGCGATTGGTACTCTTCTGCATGTCTGCTTGTTTGCGTTGGACCAAGACATGCCTTGTTTTCGTGAGAAGAGTGCAATTTACAGCAGCATCCGCAGGTGGTGTTGCTGGACTAGGCATACTATGACGATGCTTGGCACCTGCCGCCTGATGATGCCGAGGACAAAGGGCAGGCAGGCGCACCATAATTGGGTTTGAGCCCCATTGTCCGCGGCTTGATCCAAATTTGGATGAATCTCAAAGGGGAGGAGGTGCTCAGGTTGTGCTCACTATGGCGCACACCGCTGCCGGCCGTCATGAATTGGATGGATCGTTCGCCAAGTGTTTCCTTGGTGCCTAAAGAACGGGCGATAATCCTCATCTTCCCCACGAACCATGGAGGGAAACGAGGGAGGGACCGAAGCCTCGAAGGGAGAGGGTTGGAAGGAGGCCGAGGGATAGAACGAGGGAGAGGGGAAGCAAGAGGGGCAAGGTGGAGGACCACATCAATGCCGTAAAAGAGTATTCGGGGCATGACTTCGGGCATTGGACAAACCCTTTCGCACAGTTTCGTCAAATGAAACGTCCTACCATCCTCCGCTACCATATGACGAGGGGCTTGAAGCGTGTACGACATGTGCGTGATATGCCGCACGGCACCCACCTGTGGAATCCTGATGAGTGAGGCGGCCCTCTACGATGTACGTCACAATCTCCATATCCCGGTGCCCGTGTGTAGCAAAGCCGCGATTGGGTTGTACTAGGTCATCGTTCATGACACGTAGCACCCCGAAATCCAGGCGGTTGACGTCATTGTACTCCGCAAAGCTGAAGTGGAACCGTGACTTTAGCCAATTGCCATTGTTCCATGCGGGATTGTTGGCGTCGTTGTTGGGATTGCCGAAATACACGGGCTCGGGTTCGG
Source organism: Eutreptiella sp. 'Long Island Sound 2002' (assembly GCA_964036045.1). Lineage (NCBI taxonomy): Eukaryota > Euglenozoa > Euglenophyceae > Eutreptiales > Eutreptiaceae > Eutreptiella > Eutreptiella sp. 'Long Island Sound 2002'. The sequence continues at coordinate 49,557,748 of OZ038389.1, read as the reverse complement.
AGACAAAGAGGGACTCTGCTGAGACATACTCTACTTTTCCAGTCGACATGTTTAAAACCTAGCATGCAAAGAAAAGAACTCGCTGATACTAAATCTCCACTCACGGATGCTCGGACTGTCTCATACTTGTCATGTGCCATTTCTAGTGTTGTGGGCGTGCTTGTCCGCAGATGTGCTACGCGTTCCATGACACAATGCAAAGCGACAACGCAAGGGCCTTGCTACCTTTTGAAAACAATAGACCTTTCACATATTGCGAAAGTTGGCAAAGCACACGGAGCAATGGGCTTATCCGCGTAGCATTGTGAAAACCGAAAGCTATTACAAGTAAAGGAGTTTCCGATTGACTCACGTCTTCGCTCCCATATGCAACTCCTCGGCAGTCCTTTTCAGCTTGGGTGTTCATCGTCCCACCATGTTCTTGGAGGAGGGTGTTGCTCTAGGGGTCCCCCATTTAGAGGTTGGGTCCTAGAGTAGTTGTGGGACCCTACGCTACACTATGCAATCGGATTGCATGGGTGTGACACGGCTAGCGGTTGTACTTACCACTATTGTGCACGCACTTTAGACTCACGGCATTTGGTGTGCACAATAGTACAAGAGCTCTTGCGCATCATATTGTGTTGCTTTGCCCTCCTGCCATATTGGACATTTGGTTTCGTCCTCAATCGTACTCTTGCTCTGCTTCATTATAGCAATTGCTAAGTGCACCCTCCCCACCTTGCCCAATGGATACCGTGCTTGTACCATTGCTTGATTCGGAACAAGGTATTTCACACAACAGATTTGCCTTCCATTCCCTCGTGGTTGTGCACCCATACATATCAACTGGCAGCAAAGGTCATGTTAAATTGCTAAAGCGGCTCTGTGTTTCGTTTGGCTGCTCGAGCGACGACTCACTCACATATCCACTCGAAAGCCCAAAGCCACGCAAAAAGCAAAAAGTAGGGCACAAACCGAATGAAGGACGAAGCTGGAATTTAACGAATCATGTGCGTTCTGGGATACAGCTATGATACAAAAACTCAGACGGTGCATTGTGCAGGTAAGGCCTCCCAACCGGCATCGGTTACCTAAAGAAAAATTCCCCTTCCAGCCTTCCCGTGCCATGTTCATTTAAGGGAGTAGCACATGGAAAGTGGCCCTCGATAGCGGCGGTTTACCTTACTGAAGAAGAGAGCGGCCGAATTCAAGAAATGGCATCATGATCACGAACTCCGAAACAATATGCTTTCAAAACAACGAGTGCAACACCTTTTGAATTGATTAGCATAGTTGAAGAGGCTCGTTCGCAAATTGTATAAGTTTGCGACCAGCCCAAAATTGATGTCTTCTACGACTAACACGCACCACGCACAAAGTAAATACTTTCAAAGAGTTGTGCATAGCTCATGCAACCACAAGCCCCCCCCCATTCCCCATGTTGTCCCAAGGTCCCCTTTGGCACCCCGCCCCCCCCTTCTCTTTCCCCTCTTCCCCAATCTAGGCTCTATGTAGACTCACTCCCACACATGTGGAGCCGGCAGCGGCACGAAAAAGAAAGAAACAAAGACAAAATCAAGAACATACTTGTTGGCTGGGGCTTCACCCAACCATGCGCCGTGGTTGCCCATGACCTATGCTGCACCCTAACGTAGGTGGAACTTGGGCTACTCCCTAGCTGCGCTACTTCATTGTAGCCTATCTGTTGGGAAAGGCTCCTCTTCCAAAGTCCAAGGCCTTTTGTTTGGAAGAGTCCAAGGGTACCCTCATATCTTCAGGTACCACCTGTAACACAGTCCCCACAGTGGCCCGCAACAGGAGCCAGTTGCCTGGTGGGCCTATCCGAATCCTGGACGGCATGGATAATAGGTTTCCAAGGCGCCTGATTGGTCTTTTTTGATGCTGGATATCGTGAAATCTGGCTGTGCGCCCGCGTCAAATAGGCCTACCTCGCAACCCCTGCATGGGCATGGAAAAAGAACACTTAGAACAGTTTGATCGCATCAGGGATCGACATATTTGATCAGATATCGTTAGTATGAATCAATTCATACTAATATTTCAGGGTCAATGTCAACAATTTGACGAATTCCGCAGAAGAAGACCCCCTAATCCGAGTGAACAGTGAAGAGATCATATTTCTGTCCCATCTGGTCCCTTGAGCCATTTGTCCAATCTCTTCACTTTTATGAGTTTCAGTCCTTTTTTTGGTGTTCTAGCACGCGAAGAACCATCGAATTGAAAGTCTACCGAATTTCAAGCATCATGCGAACGAACGTCTATGGCTTCAAGAAATGCCTTAAGGCCGCTACCTTATGCAGAATCCGTACCATGCGATTTTCTGGGCACAAGTAATGCTGTTACACAGCTTTCGGTTTTCAATGATGTTCCCTTGATAAGCCCATTGCTCCGCGTGCTTTGCCAACTAGCATCGCTCCAACATTGGCTTCGAAGGTTGGTTTTGAACTCTTATAGGACCACCGCAAGTACACCACCCGCAAGTACACCACCTATCGCGAGTACACCACTACTGCGAGCACACCACCAATCGGTAGTTCACCACCAACCGCGAGTACAACACCAATCCCGAGTACGCCACCAATCCATTCCGAGTACACCACCACTCCGAGTACACCACCACACACCACCAATCCGTTTTCCACCAATCGCGAGTACACCACCACTCCGAGCATACCACCACTCCGAGCATACCACCCCTCCGGGTACACCACCACTCCGAGGGTACACCACCACTCCGAATACACCACCACTCCAAGTACACAATTGGTCTTGTCTCCCACTTTCTTATGCGTTCAAGGCGGACACGATCAAAAGAGATCACACCGTCCCCGACTTTGTTTTGTAACCCGGAGTGGTGGTGTACTCAGGATTGGTGGTGTACTCGCGATTGGTGGTGTACTCGGAGTGGTGGTGCGCTCGCAGTGGTGGTGCACTCGCGACTAGTGGTGTACTTGCGGTTGGTGGTATACCCGGAGTGGTGATGTACTCGCGATTGGTTGTGCACTCGCGATTAGTGTACTCGGAGTGGTGGTGTGCTGAGAGTGGTGGCATACTCGCGATTGGTGGTGTACTTGCGGTTGGTGGTGTACTCGCGATTGGCGGTGTACTTGCGGTGTGGTGCAGCCGGAGTAGTGGTGTACTCGGAGTGGTGGTGTGCTCCGAGTAGTGGTGTACTTGCGATTAGTGGTGTGCTCGCGATTGGTGGTGTGCTTGGAGTGGTGGTGTGCTCGGAGTAGTGGCATACTCGCGATTGGTGGTGTACTTGCGGTTGGTGGTGTACTCGCGATTGGTGTTGTACTTGCGGTGTGGTGCAGCCGGAGTAGGGGTGTACTCGGATCAGGGGTGTGCTCCGAGTAGTGGTGTACTTGCGATTGGTGGTGTACTCGCGATTGGTGATGTACTCGGAGTGGTGGTGTACTCGTAGTGGTGGTGTGCTCGGAGTGGTGGTATACTCGGAGTGGTGATGTGCTCGGAGCGGTGGTGTACTTGCGATTGGTTGTGTACAACGCGATTAGTAGTGTACTCCCAGTGGTGGTGTACTCGGAGTGGTGGTGTGCTCGGAGTAGTGGTATACTTGCGATTGGTGTACTCGGGGTGGTGGTGGAGGGCGTGTGTTGCATGTGATCGAGTGCATGGTATGGTATGGCCGAGGCTATGCAGAGCACTTCATAATTCATCGGGAAAAATCCGATATCCGAAATACAATGAGCACCTTACTGAGCAGAGTAGTAACCTTACCTCCCTTTCCCTGCCCCTCTCTCTGTGTGCGTGAGTACGTGCGTGCATGCGTGCGTGCGTGTGTGCGTGCGTGCGTGCGTGCGTGCGTGCGTGTGTGTGTGTGTGTGTATGTGTGTGTGTGTGTGTGTGTGTGTGTGTGTGTGTGTGTGCGTGTCGCACATTGCTGCCTACCATGTGAAAGGAAAACACAAGATTTTGGAATTATGATTTCCCCACATTGAAACCGTCGCGCCGTGTTTCCTAATCTCTGTGTCCTGCAAGATACTTAAGTTGGGTGCACCTCGAGGTCCGAGCACTGGGCAACCCTCGATTACCACGTGCCATTCTTTCTTCCAATGAGAGGCAGAATGACATGAATCCAGCCCTTATAAGCACCATCATGGCCCCCAACTGCGAAATCAAAGAAATCACCTCGGGTACGAGAAGGTCCATACCCATCCCAAATCAAAACATCTGCTGATGTCCCGGGGGCCAAGGGGCAAATCCATATAATGTTGCCCAACATATCAACAGCAACAGTCCACCGGCAGGGCACGGGTCACAAAAGATGCCGGCGCGCTAACGTTCCCCCTGTCACGTTCCGCCCTGGGCGTGGCACGCCGTCCAGGGATGCACGAGGCAGGCGTGGGCCAAATCAAATCCTCCTGGCTCTTGTATCATGTGCGCCACAACCTTCCACCGTCTGCTGATACGATGGGTTCTCGGGCCCATGAGCTTCCACGTGCAATGCATGACCACACTGGGTTGGAATGCATGCGGTTGAAACCGAGAGATATCGATATCAAATGGAAGACTCACGTGAAGGGAGCAGACCATGCATCCTGGACAAAGGGATGTTCAGCCTTATCAATTTTGGAAAGCCTGTGGATTTGCGTCCACGAAGGGAAAGCGAAACTGGATCCGGGCGGGTGGGCTTTACAATTGACTGCAAAACAGGAGACTCGGGGCACAGAGACCCTCCAAGAGCAATGCCCAGCATAGAATCTGGCATGCAGGGGCCGGTACAGTGAGAGGCGAATGCAGGGGAGGGGGCGCATGAGGAAATCAAAATATGCGCGCCGTTTTGCCATGGCCATGAATTTATTTCCCGTGATACACCCCTGGGGTATACAGCGTTCATAGTAGCGCACCTGGCTCTCCTAAAAAACGGGGGGGTGAATGAAAAAAGGAAAGTGACCAAAATTTTTTTCGAATGTCTCAAGATTTCAGTTTCAGAAGAGCGTGATTGCCCGGCCAAACCCTGGACCGGGGCAATGGTGCGCGGATTGTACTGGTGTTTCTGTGTCGATCTCACACCCACCCGCCATCTTATCCACACTCCTCGACACGCCTGCACCCGCTACTTGACACTCCAACAAACTGCGCGCAGTCCTCGGCAATCCTTGACAACACCCCTCGACGCTCCTCCACACACTCCTCAACACTCCTGCACACACTTATCGACACTCCTACATACACTCCTCGGAGCGAGAATTCTTGCTGGCATAATTTTGGTTCCTGAAAACCAAAAGGCCTTTGGCTGCGTTGGCATAGCTTTGCAACTGTTGAGATCTATGAAATCCAAAGCAGCTTGGATCTGGAAACCAGATGCCAACACTCCACCGGACTTTGGCTGCGTGATCGCACAGGAAAAAAGAAATGCAGCGGACCTGCATGGTGATGCCCCTGCCCCTCACAGACGTGCTACTGGCGTCCAGCAGGAGAACTGGGTTCGCGAGGAACTGGCCCATACCATGTACCTCTCAGTAATCTCTGCCCCTGGCACACCCAGAGTTAGGTGGGAAGCAGCTGCGTGCAGTGCTCGACTCATTTCGACCATCCTTATCCGATCATGTTTGGTGACATTTACTGGCAAGCCTGGACCTGCATGGTGATTCCCCTGCCCCCTCGCCACCTTTGTAACACGCACGCTGCAGACCTCCATTCTTCATCACGGACCGCATGCTGCAGGGCAAATTCATAAGCAAAAGATACGCTTGGATTTCGGTCCGACTGAAGATAGAAGTTAGGACAACCGAAAGCTTGCATCCCAAGCAATGGCTCAGCTTTTTTTGCAAAGGTCAAAACATCAGCAACGAAACCTTCCTCTGCTGCTTCCTGTGTTTCACCAGAAAACATGGCAGTATAAAACCACGTAACGATTGGTTGCATATCAGAACCACTGGTCTGGCCCAGAAGATAGGTCGAAAGGGGCCACAAAAACATTAATGTGAATGCATGTGGGGTGCCTCCGTTCACAGGTATTGCAATCGGATGTTTAAATGCTTGGAAGAAGAAAACTTTGTAACCTGGTTGGTGGCTGTGCCAAAGATCCGGTCATATCTGATACATCATTTTCAAAAGGGCCTGCTCGGGCGAGCCCCTGCCCGCACACAGCTCATGAGTAGTGTGGCAAAGTTCAGACATCTGATGGAAATGCACCAAGCAAGCCTGCGTCTCGACTGACACGCAGAAAAACCCCTCGTGGAGCTGCACTTGAAAATGGTGTCGCTTGAAGATTGCATAAGAAGTTGGAAGGGACTTCTTTTGCAGGCATGAGCAGCGACTGGCCAAATGCCTTGACTGCATCAATCGTTGTGTGTCACCTTGATGTCGGTGAAAACCAGGTTAAACTTTCCGTCAGGCACAGAGCTTTGGGGGGTTGGGACAAAAACAGAGGACAAGTGCAAGTCCAAAAAGACATGGACACATCGGCAGGAAACACAGCAAAGAGACAGAGGGATAAAGAGGGGATGCGTCATGCACACGACCTACAAGATGCACTTGTCCGCGATAAAAGCACCCTGCAACCAATGGCGGGAGGGTGGCAAAATGCTTTGAGAGGAGACAGGGTTGACTTCATCCAACTGAGCAACAAAATGGACAACGGGAAATATTCAGTGTTTTTGAGGTCAAACACGAAATCCCTTCTCTCGTCATCCAACTGAGCAACAAAATGGACAACGGGAAATATTCACTGTTTTTGAGGTCAAACACGAAATCCGTTCTCTCGTCAAACTGGCAAAATAGCCAGACTGATGGGCGCATGAAGACAAGAAAGAGCCGATCTGCACGGCTACCTCCTGAACATCTCCCCAATGGGAGGGCGTCGGCGTGCTTAACTTGTTGGCAATCACCTCCCCTTAATGTGTGCCGGTAGCAGGCAAATGAAGTCCTGCCTTTACATCACGTTTGCGACAAGAAACCAACAAGCGTTGTAGCAGCGGCAGCAGTGTAAAACCGCCTGACTTGCACACCGACCATCAGCACCTTGCACCAACCACCAATATATTTCTGTGAACACACGACGTGCATCCGTGGATCCACCACCACGGGAGTAATGCCATTTTGGTGCCCAAAATTTTGGCGAGACCAACAGAAAACTGCACATCTTGCGCTCTGCATGACCTCATAATATGTACACAGTGTCTGGGGCGTGACTCAAGTCTATCCCGTCTCAGCGACGATGCCAAAGAGTGGAAAAACGACCGTCTGTCTGAGCTAAAGAAGTTCGGGGTAAACCTTCCACAGACATAGATGAGCCACCTGGTGCAGGGGTGCACAACAAAAATCTGGTGCTGAGTTGCAATGAGAGCAACAGCACAGCAGATACTGTAGATGTGCACTGCGGCTGGGCAAGGGAAACACGTCCAGAGCCCAAACGTCCACGAGATTGCAGGTCTCTGGAGCACGAGAAACACAACAGAGATCAGCACTCACCAACAGCAGGTGGTTAAAATTCAAGCAGTCCAAATCTGGGAGCTTTCACTTCCAGGGAGACGATCCATTCGCTCACCAGCAGCCAGCAGCCAGCAGCAGAAAACATGATTGTGCTTGACTGGCAACTGAGATGATCTTGAATTGCAGGGTGAGCACGCTGCAAATGAGAATGCTGCATTAACCAAGGATGTTACCCATTCCACAGCCGGCCGCACAGCCGGCTTCTGGTAACTGCTTATTCTCCCCTGCGCTGCCGCTCGTCAACGTTCCGCTGTACAAGATGATTGACGGAGGCAGTAAATGAGTCAGTGAGGTAGTTGCGAGAGATATCGAGGACAGTGATAGTGGTGTTCGTCTGCATCACCTCTTTGAGATGGGCCATGCCCTCCTCATGGATAAAATTCAACGCCAAATCGAGCTTCTGCAAGACTGTGTTCTTTGAGAGACCGGTGCAGAGCTGTTTCACCCCTTCATTTTGCAAGTGATTTCCCGAAAGGTATAATTCCTGCAGCTTGGTGTGTGTCCCGAGCACCTCACCCAACTTATCAGCTCTTGTGATGCCGTTCCAATCCAAACATAATTTTTGCAAGGAAGCATTCTTCTCCAGCGCCATCACCACATCTTCAGCTCCAAGATCTCCAATGTCGTTGTTGGCAATGTTCAGGTTGACCAGAGACGTCGATTTCGCCATCAGGATGGCAATCGCCCGGATGCCAGCATCTCCAAGAACGTTGGAAGCGAGGTTCAGCTCCATCAGGCGCCGGCAGTGAGAAAGTGCTGCGACAAGGACTTGCGCTTCGTCCATTCTGAGGCAAGCAAAGTGTTGCGCAAGAAGGATATTCCAGGTGTGTTCGGTCGTGGGATGACCCCAAAACGACCACATCCACCAGTCTGACTGTATGGTTGCTTCTATGTTGAACCCCAAACCTTGACCTTGCCTCCCCTCATCTGGTTGATCACTTCCATTGTCAATACCCCCCGCACATTGAAAAAAAACACAAAGAGACTGATTTTTGGCCAAAGGGCAACAGAAAAATAACATGGCAATTAGACATGACCATGACACCGAGATCAATGCAGCAGACGTCCGCCCTCCGAAATACTACTGGAACCTCATGTGTGCCCCTAAGGTGCCCTGTATGCAATCACACCTCAATTTGTTGCCAGAAAGATCCAAAAGAGTAATTCCCTGGTTTTGCAGCAAGCCTGCTGCTAAATCCTTAGCTGCCTGCAAACCAGTCAATTGCATGCACGAGAGGTTGACCGCCCGGGTGTTGCACAAGTGTTCGAAGTCGAGAGGCTTGATGGCTGCATCATCATAATCCAATCCGTGGATGCTGGTTCCAAACCGTGGGCGGGTGCGGCCACGTCGCGACGCGCCTCCAATGATTGGCATGCCCGCGTGTTGCCGATTCCTCTCGATTGCATTTTGCAATGCTTTGGATTGCTCGGGGGATACACCGGTTGATCCATAATATAGCGTAACAAGGACTTTGTTGTCCGCAAAACATTCCGTCAGCATTTTACCACCTTCATGGCCAATGAAATTGCCAGTGATGTCCAAATGCTGGAGCGTCGTTGAGTCGTCGATGACGTCACACAGAAACTTGGTTCCCTCATAGCTGATGTTGTTCTCCGAGATGTCCAATGCATTCAAAGAGCAATTCTCACACATTTGACTGGTCAGCGCGGCTTGAATATAAAATACACCAACATCCCCAATGTCGTTGTTTCGAAGGGATAAAGTGCTAAGCTGCCGCAAATGAGGCATGTGTTCCATCAGTTCTCGGCACCCTTCAGCGGCTAAGAAATTGTTGCTAAGGTCCAATACTTGCAAGGCACTTGTGATGTCTTCCATCAGCAACGCAAACTGCTTGATTCCCTAGAAAATGGGTCGCCATTTAGCCGAGCCCCATTCACCAGAATGCACTAAACAAGGCAGCCACCAACCTTTTTTCCCAGAGCGGGTGGACTCCCATGATGATGACGGACTTCACCATTTCACGTTTGCCGTGGTTTGTAGTCTTCACACGGGATGGAGGGTGCCCAAGGTGTCCCAAGCTTAAGCCTTCAATGATTGCCCCCCCGAACCCCATTTTAGCGACACAGTAGAGCGTCCAAATGCTAGTGTACGGCAAACATGTGCTTCTTGGACGGATTGTGTACTTGCAATATCACTTTTGTCCAATAAGAATGGGTTAAGCTCCCGGGGCATTGTCCCAATATTTTTGGCCATGCCATGCCATGCCATGCCATTTGCCTAAATCGACTTCCAGTCAAGACGGACATTTTTTGGCGCGTCACATTTCCCACCCGTGCTAATTAGACGGAAAGACACACGTGGCACATGTGTTTGGCTATTCAATTGGTGGTATTGCTTTGTAGCATGAACATGAATGTGAATACGAAACGATGAAACGAAGAAATGCTTCAAATATTTTCTGCAACCATAATGCTTGGCGTAATGCAATGGTAAAGCACTTTTCTTGGCGTAATCTAAACGCTTTCCTCGAATTGTTCATGCGATGCTTGGTGTTCGGCGTTGCGCGAGCCATATGTTTGTCCCTTATCATGATGCTTCTCGATCTTGGAGATTGTCTAGCTACGAAAAAACGCTTCGTCGAAACTTTTGTGGAGGAACCCTTGTGGCGGCTTGACCAATACTTTGGTAGGAGCACAATCAAACGCAAGAAAACATGGGACCACCCTTCATAGGTTATTGGTGCATTGCATTCATAGGACGTGATCAATGTTCTCGTTGCGCCGGGGAAAGTGAGTTCCCCGTCATTTCCAAAGCTGAAAAAATGTCGAGTATTGATTGGCCTAAAACCGTGATGTCAAACATTTTTAAAAAATACCAATACTCACAATGGTTACCAGACGCGCGCTTCACCTCAACTCGACTCAACTCAACCGAGTGTTGTTGTAAGCAATTGCGACGCATGGCACGCCTCCTTGGAACATACCGGAGGACCAATGTTGTTGTTGCAAATGTCGAGTATTTGAAGCGACTTGTTGCGCGTCATTCCGCTCGCAAGTTGTTTCAAGCCTTTGTCACCGATGTTGTTGTAGCCCATTTTGAGCCGCCGAAGGGAGAACGTGTTGCACAAGGCAGATCCAATCTCAGCTGCCCCCTTGGAGCCAAGATTGTTGGATGAGGCATCTAGGTCGGTTATTGAATTGTTGTAGTGGATGATCTCTGATATGTACCTCCCACCTCGTGCGCCGAGCTGCACATCATTAACGATGAGCCGCTCGATGCACTCGTTGTGAAACAATGGTTCCACGAACATGTGCATACCATCGGGCCCAATAGGGTTGTGGCTCAAATCAACGGAATGCAAATGAACGTTTGCGATCATACTACGACTTAGCAACAACAAAGCCTCCTTGCCAAATGCATTGTTGGACATGTCCAATACTTCCACCTTGAAATTCGATTGTAGCGCTTCAAATACTTCTGTCGCCCCGTCAAGACCAAGGCGCTTGCTTCCAAGCCGAATAATCTTTAGTTTGGGGTCATTTTGTTTCAATCGGGAAATGGTGTCGTTCAACATAGCTCCCCAATGCCCCGGTCCTCTTTGACTCGGGGTGTAATTTTCATTGGGTTCTCGGATAATCGTGTTCTCCTTTCCATCCTCATCTTTGCTCCATTTTACCCCCATCACTGGCGACGGAGGATGAAGGTAGCAAGTAGGGTCTTCGCCGACCGGATTTCGGGGCACGCCAAATCGCGTGTTACTCGGACACCATTTGCGATATTGGTGGCACTGCAACAATAGCGAAGTCCACGTCAAATACCCAAAGAGATTGTACCTCGGGAAATCGTGCACACTCCCGGATACTCCAATCTCACAATCACCAAAGTTCAATGGGGGTGTTCCTAGCCGCGGCTGGGTGGGTTGACCCCCCCCTCCCCTCCCCCCCCCCCCCTCCCCCCCCCCCTTGGCTGGCCACGGCTGGCCAGAAATGGCTGGGGGGAACTTTGGCCAAAATCAAGGAAAATGAAGAAAAAACGGCCACACTTGGGGTCCCTAGGGGTGCAAGCCATCCCCTTTTGACTTGTGGCTATGTATGCTAGTGCATTTGGGGCCACTAGGTTGTGTGGCCTCTATTTTTCAACACAAAGTTTTTTTCTCAACACAAAATTTTTGAACACAAAATTTTCGAACACAAAAATTGTTGTGTTGAAAAACATTTTTCAACATGAAATTGAAAAAAATTTCCGTTGAAAATTTTTTTTGCGTTGGACACATCACCATCATCAGGCAAAATGCAAGGCCCAACACAATATGGTGGCTAGGTGGCTAGGTGGTTGGGTGGCTGGGTGGCTGGATGGCTAGAGTGATGTGATGTGAGCTTGAGAGCAAAGGCAAAGAGGCAAAATGCAAAAATGCAAGGCCCAACCCAATATGGTGGCTGGCTAGGTGGCTGGGTGGCAAGGTGGCTGGCTAGGTGGCTGGCTGGCTAGGTGGTTGGGTGGCTGGGTGGCCGGGTGGCTGGGTGGCTGGGTGGCCGGGTGGCTGGCTGGCCAGGTGGGTGGGCGGCTAGAGCACCCCCCCCCCCCCCCCCCACCCCCTCCCCCCCACTGACCGGAACACGCCCAATTAAAGGTGAAACCCGAACATTAAAGCGTTACAACAACGCACAATTTTTTGCTCATCTTCCCTCGCTAGCTCCACGATTGATAGAAAGAATCGAACGCCGACGGTACCTATCGTCACCCTATTAGACATTTATAAAATTCGCGGAAGATGAAAGGATGCTTATTTGTTGTGAGGGGTCCTTTGTCCACTTAGAAGCGCACTTGGCGCTCGCTATTGACGACTCCGAATGTGCACCTTGCATTCGCATCTTTGGAAAGACGGTAGCAACGCACCTAATTTTGCTAGTTGCGATGGGATAGTGTGGAGCATAGCAACGCACACGAAGAGGTTTGTCAATGAATGTGTGTCGCATTGTTTGACCAACGGTCGATGGCTGGCACGTGACGGCAAACCCGGCGGCGAGTGTTGGGGCAAAACGAGCGAACCGAGCGGCCATAATTTGATTGCAAATACGTGCGCGCCTTTGGTATGAGGGGTGCGCCCTTCGGCTTAGACACCAACATGGATGCATTCGGGTGCCTTGACCTAAGTCGCGCCGAATAAGAATGGCTTGAGGTGGAATCGACGGGATATTTGAAAACTCAGGAAGATTGACACCATGTGTCCGTACAAAGAGACCGTGATGCTCGCCCTACACATTTTCAACGCGATTGTCTTGTCACAAGGATTCCTCAACCAAAGTAGAAATGCAAATGGTTTGTGGCACAAAATGGTTCGTGGCACAAAATGGTTTGTGTCTCGGGTGTAAGGGAATTGTTGCGTTTGCATCGCTAATGGTTGCGAGACGTGTTTGGTATCAGACTTTGTCCTTCCATATAGTGCCAGTGGCACCTGAGTTTCGACAAGCGGCTCCTATGAATAGCGTCATGCCACGAGCCCAAAGCAATTGCAATTGCGGGCAATATTTTGGTGACTTGACCGGAGACGGGAGCACTGACAAGACGAAGAAACACCCATATTTTTTGCTAATTCGGTTTGCCAAGCTTAGTATCCAAAACATCGCCGGGCTATGCTATTCCCTTGTGTACGTCCTCATTAAATTGGGGGTTCACAAGCGAGTATGGCAATCGATCGTAATTATGTCTTTGAGGGATGTTTCTTCCACATCGCCGAGGAGAGGATGGTTGACGGCAAAACGCGTAGCGTGACGAGGCAACAAAAGGTTATCAAAGTATCAACCAAGCCGCAATGCAAGGAACACGTGTGGCGTGCACCATTGAGATGTTTCCATGCTCATCCATGTTTCCCCGGATGAGTGAGTACTCTTTGCGTCACTGACAATGGCGAAGGCCGCGACTAAGTATCATCCCTGTACCCCCTTCGGCGTTTGTTGCGTGAGTTTGTTTCAATTGGCCGCCATCTTTTCATTGCATCACTCACATCGCTCTTGTCTACATTTGACGATTGACCAGGCATGAATCGCCACTCGTCGCTTGGCGCGCGATCTACGTACCATTTTAGCCATCGGTGCAAAGTTGGTCAAATTGGTGGATACAATGAGCTCTTTTGTCGGGAGGACAAATGCCGAGAAAGGATGGCCGCGTCGAGGACTCCCAGAAAAACCGTTCAAACGTGCGCATGCGTCGCGTCGTGCTCACCACGACAATTTGACTGCCAAAAGTTGGAATATTGCAAACAAATGGAGACTCTGAAGTTTCACCTAAAGAATAAAAAATTCGCCTTTCTGAAGCATTGAAAATTCCAAAACCCAGATTCCGACGACTTTGAACCTAGAAAATTAGCATCGATGCATTCAGTACCAAAAGCTGATCTCAAATATGCAAGTATTATGCCTCTATACCGAAATCCACATATGTCGTGCTGTAGCGAATGAGCATAGCGATTCTTTGTTGTAGGTTCACAAACATGTGGACAATAGGCTTGGCATGCCTTGCCATCGCTTGCATGCTTTGTGAGGCAAAAGGTATGCGAAGATGGGCGCAAGCCATTTTGATTGCAATGTTTGCGTGAAACTTCGTGCCGGTTGAGGAGACCATCACTACAAACATACCCCACAAAACGACATTGAGTTGGGAGCACATGGCTTTGAATATCATGACGTACACCATTCCCGTATCCAACGAGGACCCACATGTACGAACAGCGTTTGCGATACGTGGCACCACTTTGTATCAGCGCTCAAAAGGGGTCAATATTTGCGAGCCCGGGACATGCTGAGTTTGGGAAGAGGTTTCTTGGAGGTGGGGTCGCATTCGCCCAAGGATCACATCAACTGTCAACCATGATACTTGGGTGACCTCAATTTTGCTTTTGTCTATTCTTTCTATGGCCACTTACTCCAATGGGCAAGGAAAGTTGGGCGCATGCGCGCACGCACACCAGCGCATGGATGAGGTTGCATGGGCCGTAGTCACAGCAAACGGAGCGGCGAAGGCGAGTCTATAGAACTTGGAAACCTGCCCCACTATTGCGGGCGAGTCACCACCAAACCCAATCCCCAGTTTCCTAACTACATTTGATCTTCACACGGCACAATAGAGTTTTGTTGGGCATTGCTACTCCTCCTGGATTCACGCTGCGCTCACAAAAAGGGTGTTTTTGTGGCATTCGATTGTTGCTTTGTCTGCTCTCCACGATGCGAAGCCCACCTCACGAAGGAACCAGCCCCGAGAGGAGAAGCTGATTTGAGTCCTGCGCATCAACCTCCAACCCGACCCTTTTGTCCTACGTGGGCATCTCTCCGTACATAACCGGAGTAGATGCTAACGATGTACGACAAATTCCCAATCCCACATGCCCTCAATAGTGGATCATGTGCAAAACCATGAGTTGGCGAGTGCCAAAAGAGAGTTATGCGCATGTCAATCCGTATGCACATAGTTGGAGGAAAGAAGTCATGAGTGGATTTGCTATCTCCACAAACTAGTGTATTTCAAGGTTCGTCACGTTGGTGCCATTAGTGAGGTTGATTATCCGATCTCGAGAACCGTGGTGTTCCTTCACATATTATTTGTAGGTTATTGCGGCACCGCAACACAAGATTTCCGTGCGGTCAAACCTTACAGCTTCAAGGTATGTAATGTGTTCAGCTTAGTATGCCCCCCTCCACCATGGTGTTTCGGTGTTTGCTTTACGGGTGAAACAAAAGCCGCCTCCACTCAATGGGTAAAAGGAGGGAGTGGAGGGTTAAGGTAACCGTGCGCATGCCGTGTCAATGTGTGTGTGTGTGTGTGTGTGTGTGTGTGTGTGTGTGTGTGTGTGTGTGTGTTGGGATCTTTAACAAGATACTTGGAAGCCACATCCATTCTGCTTTCAATGAACCTCAAAGGTTAGGCACAAAACACTCGGGGACATTTTTTTTGCCTCAAAACCATTCCGGAACAATCATTCCACGGGGTGGGGTGGGGGGGGCTCAATTGCTATGGACCGTTCCGGAATGGTCAGGAATAGGAGCTGGTGCCATTCCGGAGTAGAGAACTGTTTAGAACCCACCAAAAACTTTTTTCCCAAGAAGTTTCATCGCTCCTTGCCTTCCATTTGCATGCATGTCACACCACATCACAAGGTGCGCTTTGAACAATTTTTTTTTGAGTGCACCGTTGAGCAATTTTTTTGTGACAAAGCAGCATGGTGATTGGTACATTGGTCATAGTTGTGTATTTCTTTGCCCCTCACACCACATCACCGGGTGTGCTTTGGAAAATTTTTTTGAAGACGTTTTCATCGATCAATAATAGTTATCCCCACGACAACAGCACCGGTTCTCTTAATTTTTTGCCCCTAGGAAATTTAGCCATGTCACATAGATGGGGGGATTTCAATTGTGTCGCTTGTGGGTTTTGGGCCTGAGCCCCGTGTGCCCCTTTATCAATGCCACGGGTGCTTCTCTTTCAACGGCGAGGGGAAGTGTGCTTCCTGCCCTTGAGCGGCCAAATGGTTATGGATGGTTGTAGTTGTTCACGAGTCTTGTTTTTGTGATGCAATGTGGGCTTGCCCACGGGGACCCCCATTTTGTGCATGTCTCTTTGTGTGAACTGTGTTGCTAATGACAACCGTGTCTAATGACAATGTTTTCGCCTCCCCAATCCTAAATCCACTGCGTCAGGGGTGTAGCTTTTAGTTACATGGCACCACATTTGTTTGTGCCCCAATCCTGTGGTTTGATTGGCATCACAAAATAGAAATTCACGGCAAATATCCACGGGCTGAGAATGGGGGGGGGTCTAGACCCCCCCCCCCCCCCCAGTCTTCTCACATGACCCTCTAGTTGGGTCCTTGGGGACTAGCTACTGAACAGTTGGGGGGGGGGAAACCGTTGCGGAGGGGGGTGGGGGGGCTTTAGGAGCAGAATGGAACGGCATGCCTGACACCCAATGGTTCTCTCCTCGAACGCCCTCAACAACCCTCCTTCCATCGTTCACGTTGAAACGTTGTCCATACAACAACAATCCAAACATGTGCTTCAAATTGAACAATAGGGACAATTGGGACAACATGGGATTCACATCATGAGGGGCGATCTCCGCATATACGGCACTCCAGTTCGAGTTTGTATATTTTGAATGTACACACAAAGCCCTTCATGCTCGTTGGCTGTGCATTGTGTAACCACACACGATAACCCTACCATTGTTTTGGTGGGCTACCTGGATAACACACGCTGCACACTTCACGGTTCCACAATATTTGCCTGTTCCTTGGAGCACATTTGTCTTGCAAGACACATTGCACTACGTATCCTTCAAGTGAGAGCACTAGGGTGGGAATGTAGTGTGTTGCCATGTCTTCAACATTTTGTCGCTTGCTTCGATTAAAGATGACCACACTTTGTGAGACCGATGCTAGACGCCACCGTGCAATCAAATTGTGTGTCATTGAAGGTTCAGCAATAGCTAGGTGGGAACACAAGTACACACCGACTCGCCTAGGGGGGATGCATACCTGATGTTGATGCTGATGTTGCGAGTAACTCAGTGGCAAAAATTGAACATCCATTGTTGCAACGTGCATGTTTCTAAGCTGTTGCGCCTCTGTTCTGCACACTTGCTTTGTGTTTGACAAACAAATACAATTGCCACTTGCTTGCAAAGAGTAGGCGTTGCGCTCCCACCTTTCTATGACAATTTTACTAGCGAAGACCATTGGTGTTGAATGAACGGTGTGTTTGATTTAGATTCCATGACTGCCTATGATAGGTTGTGTGTTTTTGAAATTGTTCAACTTTGTTGCTGGTGCACTATTTTGAGTGTGTACATTATTCGGCAATGTGTTTTTGACAACGTTGCTTGCGCCTTTGGCACTTCATTCCACAAGCACAACCGACTGACCGCCTGTCCTTAACTATGAAGGGGGTTTCCCCCTATCGCAATCCAAACATGTAGGACCGCTAGTCCCCAAATTGTGCGCCCAAACTGTGCGCTTGTTTTACAATCCCAACCGTCCCAACCCTTGTACATAAGTCTCTCACCTTGTGCATTATGGCACAGTGCCGTAAGCATAACAGAGAGAGAGAGAGAGAGAGAGAGAGAGAGAGAGAGAGAGAGAGAGAGAGAGAGAGAGGGAGGGAGGGAGGGAGAGCGAGAGAGCGAGAGAGAGAGTGGGTGGATGGGGGGGGGTTCAACCCCCCACGTCCCCCCTGTGTCAGCCCCTGCATCCTCCCTGCGTCTTGTTGCACAGGATTTTGCGCCAAAAACACACATACAATAGAAATGTCTAAGAACATGCATGTTTTTCATGCCGTAATGCACATGATGGTGATATAGTTTGGCAAGGTGAATATGCTTGCTGTTTGTGTTCTTTCTCCTTCAATTGAACATGAGCTACCGCTAGCGGGTGCAAAGAGTAGGACGTGCGTGTCCACGCGTTCATGTGTTTGGCAACTTTTGTGTTGCATCACAGCTTGGAATCTCCTACACTTGTTACTCTTTCTTGACTTCTTCTTTGTTACCATAGGAGGACCTCAAAATGATACGTCCAAAATGGCACACCAAAGGCCTATGTTGTCATTTTGATGCATATTCCAAAGAGACCTGCGGCTGTGGGGTGCTAGTGCCCCGCAAAAGGCTACACACAGGACTGCAAAAGATTCCGCGTTCCGTTCCTCCCCCGCGTCCCTCCCTATTGTCCCGTCCCCACCCCCCTCCGCCGCCACGTCCTGTCCATGCCCCCCCCCCCCTCCCCCCCCCGGCACGTCCAAGGCACCCAGAGAGGGTGGGGGGGCAGGGGGGGGGTTTGAGAGCGAAGCAGAGGGGCAACACAGTGGCCTGGCCAGCCAGACCCGTCGCTACCGGGTGCCAGGGCAACCCCTGCTCAACCGGCATCAGGTGGAAGGTGTCTCCTGCAGCCCAGATGGGCTGTTTGCGTAATAGGAGGGGGAGCCCACCTGGGGGGCGACAGGGGCCCGCGGCCCAGACCCCACACCAACACCAGCAACCCCCCCGGGGCGCCTGGGTCCCCCCCACCCCACCCATGGTCCCCCCAGCCCGACCCAGTGTACCCCTGCACCACCATTTCGCACAACAGGAACAGTGGCCATCGAGGAGACCAAGTACCCCACAGGGGGGTCGGCCAGGAGATCGGCCTCCCAGTGGGCCAGCAGGGCCCCTGAGGAGTTACGTGAAAGGGTGAGTGCGCGCAGGGGATGGGGCACCCAGAGGGTCAACCCTGGGGCCTCTGCAGCGCAAAGTCTGTGTCTGCCTGTGCACAGGGGACCCAGCACCCAGTGGGCCACCACTGGGGCCCCTGAGGCGTTCAGTGGGGCCACCAGTGCGCGCAGGGGATCAGGCACCCGGAGAGCTAGCCCTGGCCCCTGCAGTGCCGCCTATTTTTCTCCATGCTCAGGGGACCCTGCGCCCAGTGGGCCACCACTGGGGCCCCTGATGCACACGCTACCCGCAACCAAACAAGGAGCGCGCCCTGCACACGCACGACCCACGGAGTGGGGGAGCGTAGATGGTGGGTGGCTGGGACAACGCGTGGAGGAGCAGGGCACCTGGGCCTCACGCACACGGGAATGCCACGGGAATGCAGCAAGGCAGGTTGTGGACAGCCTGAGGACGGAGGTGTGTGGACAGCGAAAACAGTCAAACGACCCCCGCAGCAACCAGCACAACCCCAATACGCCAACTACTGGGCGCTGCTGACACGCAAACGGCACATCCTGCCACATCCATCACAGTCCGAGCACGCCAACCACTGGGGTCCGCGAACGCGGAAACAACACCAGCAGGAGCACCTACCGCAGCGGCCGACAGAAAGCAGCGACCCGACGCAACATGCGAAGGGAAGAACGGGTGACCGTCCAGGGCCCCGTAAAGAAACTGCAACCAGACGGAACGTCACACAGGGGGGCAGGGAGGGGGGGCATGAGAGCGAAGCAGAGGGGCTTTGTGAGTGTCATGAATTTCAGTTGAGGAAGCTGCTTGGTGCTTTGCATGCTTGACTCTGTGAGCTGTTGGCATCGCACGTTGTGTGCAGGCTTTGGAAAAGCCAAGCCCAATGGCTGAAGGTGGGGATCTTTACGACTGGCAGATATCATTTTGCACACGCCGCTGCAACCTGTGCCCCGGCCCTCCTGCTTTCTTTCAACAGCGCCTCCCAATAGGTGAATTGCTCTCCCCTTTCTTTGTACACCTCTCATGCCACAGGCAGTGTCTCAGAACTAGAGATGAGTAGCTGGCCACGTTGCCTTCCTCGCCCTTTTCTGAGGGGTCATTTTGGAGGTTCAGGTGGCTCGTGGATATTGCCTTCTTTCAAGTACGTTGGGTCTGCTTTATCGACGTCCTTGTCCATCAATTTCGGGTGACATGTAAGCGATCAGAATTTGGTTGGTGTTTTGCCCTCTTTTAGCAGTGGGAACAACCGCGTTGCAGCTTTGGCAACAAACGGTAGTTACGAGTAGAAGGATAATATCTTGAAGATGAACATGTCAACTACAACATAGCTGTAGTCGAAAGACGAGGTGTGTACATGGAGTAGGGCAGATCACACCCAGGTGACCCATACCCATGTACTGTGCACACATGGTGGGGTTTTCAGTGCTTCATGGGCCTCCCATGCTTCTCCTACAGAGTCCCATGATAATTTGATACCGCTGCCAAATCGACCTGGTAAAGGTCAATCACAGATTAATTCACGTGCTAATTTGCAATGCTGCTCCTGAAGAAATGCATCAAAGAGAGTGTTTTTGAGCAGGGATTGGGCAAGAAAACGGGCTGCTATTGCTGCTGCTGTTGGGGCGGCGAGAGCTTGACGCGGAAGGACTCGGGGACCGCGCCCTCTTCTTCTTGTGGGCCCAGAGCAGTCTTTCTGCTAGTGCTGCTAGTGCGTAGCCCAAAATTTTTTTTTGTGTATCTTGCACATCCCAATTTCTGGTTTTGTGTACCTGGTGTGTATAAAAAAAACCAAGTGTGTACCAAGTGTGTATCCACTTGTGTCATGGAGTTAAGAGCAAAGATTCCCTTTGTTTGTCACCGTTTGTCCTCGTCCCTGCCCATGTCTTTGTCCGTGCCTGTCCCGGACACCATGAAGCAATCACAATTGAAGCTGCTCACCAAACCCCCGTTGTCGGAACAGGCCTCAAGTTCCTCTACAGGCAGGTCCTCCGCAACCACATCTGCCAAAAAGAGGAGGAAGGTGAGTGGCGGACAGCCAGAGGACATGCGCAAGACGGACCACAAGAAGACATTCCAATTATCATGGATGACAGGCCGTCCATGGTTGCAGTATGACGAGGAGCTGGGCATGTGGTGCTTGATATGCCATTCTCACCACAATGCAGCAGCCGTGGTAGGGCCATATAGTCACAAGCATGCCTTGGTGAACCCCACGAAACTGTACCATTACAAGAACTTTGCTTGACATGCAGAGTCCACATACCACTTGGCTGCAGTAGGTCTCTCCAGCCGTTTAACAATTGTGTTGTCCAACATGCCCATCCACCTTCCTGCAGCCATCATTCCCCAAGTGAAGGTTTTGTTCCGCATTGTGGTGTACATGACTAGAGGAAGCATTGCCCACCAGCGTCTGAAGCAACTGTTGCGGCTGCAAGTTTCAAATGGCGTGCGTTACAATTTGCAGTATACATCTAAGTCTATCCCTGGCATCGTGCGCTTCCTAGACAAGGTAGTTGCAGGCTTCAAACGCAAGCTTTGGGCCGTGATGATGGAAGAGGTGAAGGTTCGGTCATCCCAATGGTTGGCAACAATGGTATCTGCCCACCTCTTGGTACCAACGTTCAAGAATTTTGCAGTGCGTGACAAGATGTTGTTGAGGCGCTGCGCTGCGCACCATTGCGAACTTGCATCGCATCCGGCCTTCACAACCTCTATAACATCATAATCTACACGTCATGTCCCGTGGCTTGCACAATACATGGATAGAGCATTCGGGGGCTTTGTGCGCAGCTTGTCGCGCTTGATAACAACGACGACGACATGATCTAGGAGGCCATGCGGCTGTGGGTCCAACAGTGCGATCGTTGCACGGCTGCTGCACCAACACGTACGTACACGGTGTTCCTGATTTGTCATTAGATGGATTTTCCGTGTCAGGGAGCCCTGCCATGTCTACAAAATCATCTTCAGTGCGTAGTGGATCCGGCAGCAGCTCTTCCCGAACATCCAGCGGTGAGGACAACTCAAACGACGGCACCGCGGCCAACACCATGGGTTATCATGTGAACCACGGCTGCATGCGATTGGCCGATCAAGGGAAGCGGCGCCTCAAGAAGTACCGAATAATTCAAAAGACCAGATTTGTTAAATGGAAGAAGGGGGTGGCAGCGATGTGGCTCAACAATGCCCCAGCCCTCTAGCGGTACTTGGAAGACACCAATTCGGTGGTGCCAAGGCCAAAAAGCAAGCAGCGGCCCTTCTTAAGCGCCCCAAGGATATTTTTATTGTATTTGGAATGGTCATCTATGCTCGCTGGGCCTCTATGTTGACAACACTATCATTGTGTACCCAAGGACGCTAGGCCATTTTACCAACATTGTACCACACGGTCATGGCGGCAAAGAACCGGGTGGACGCATTCCTCGACCACCTCTGTAGAAAGGTATCGTGGAATACATATACAGGGGACAATGGAAGACTTACAGGCTATTGTAAAGTGGGCACGCCTGTTGCAGCAAAGGACTGCAATTATGCTCACAAGCCGCTTTCAAACGGGACCTAGGAGCCTGCTCTGGGCTGCCTCCCTATTTGACAGGAGGACTTGGCCTCATGGCGATATGCAATTTGATGTGGATGGCAATGTCAAGGCCAAGCTAGAGGCTCTGTGTAAAGATTTTCCCATTGCCCGGGTGTATCCAATCAAGCTGGATGAGTTTGTGAGTGCTGCACGACTCGGTGTGACCTTGTTGGTCCCAAGTTGACCGAAGGCTGGTCGTATTGCAACCTCGAAATGCATGCGGGCATAGGAATTTGTGGCAAAAAAATTTGGAGCAAAGGTCAGTCATGCTGTAAAGACTGCAGCGGCTTTGTGCACGGTGCCATTTTTGCAAAGCACCTGCGAACAGCTCCATTCTATCATCGAACTAGTTCAAGGTGATCGGCAGCGGCTCTTGAACTCTAACACTGCAGCGGACGAGATAGCTATCCGCACTACAACTATGCCGGAACGTGGAGACGTTGGGTGACAGGCCTACCACAGGTCAGGCAGTCCCTGCAGACGGCGGAATTAAAGCAACCCTAGCAGCCAACAACCAAAGGAGGCACCACGAGAACCTGTTGTACGCAAATGTGCTGCATTTGTTGAGCTCATGGACAAGTACCCCATTCTCAGGCAATACATGAGTCGTTTGAAGGAACTGGGGTATGATCACATCGAAAGCACATTGCCGCAGATGACATGGCAGCTATGAACATGATTGTGGGCCATTGACAACTTTTGGTGAATGTAGTTCAAGAAAGTGTGGGCAAGCATGCCCAACAAGGACAACATTAGAGCTTGTTTTTATCATGCCAAGGTCATGTGTGGTGGGTTGCAAGCTTCCTAATAGTGTGTGCCTCTTGGGGGAATGACCGAGATGTATTTTCTTGCTTCTGTTAGTCTGTGAGCCTGTCAGGTTGGTGTGTTGTGCGTTTACATAAGGTGTGTCTCGGGTGTGTATCCCAAGAAAAAGATTTGTTTACCGGGTGTGTATCCCAAAATTTTTTTGTGTGTGTCTTGCCGAACATGGATGCACACTAGAAGAAAGCTTGGCCCACAGTGTGTGCACCTCTTCATGGAGGACACAAGCAGATAGGAGAGTTGTACGCACACAGGCTCCAGTGGATCATGGAGATCATGCGGCTACCACCGCGAAGGATAGGCGGGGAGATGGGCTGCCTCCATGCCCCTGGGAGATCTAGAGACCGTCCTCCGATGTACCTCGTTGCATGCCCTACTGGTGTCGCCCCACCAAGCATATGGCGAAGCCATGGCCATACTTCCGCAGTGGATGGCTGGCATCTGGTGGAGGAGCATTGTATCTCCAGAGCCACTTCAGTTTTGCCAAGTGCCGGACACCATTTGGCTTACCCCTTGTATCTTTTCATATGTGCATGGAAAGTGCCCAAGCCATACTACATAAATGTTCCTACACATGCAGTTGATGCAACCCAGCCCTGTCCTTGTAGCTCAAAACCTCATTTCAAGAAAACAATATCATACTATTTCGGGTTTCATTTTAAGCGATTTGGCACACGCCATTCATTTTTCTAACAATCCCGCGAAAAGGGGGGGCTCATCAATGAATTGAAATTATGACACTTGCATCACCCCCAACATGATTTGGCCAGGATTTGGCGAAACGGAAGATTTTGGGGTTGGCTCCGTAGTAGTAGTTACAATCACCGACCCCAAAAATCTCTGCCTCTAGAACCATGCCATGGATAGCCCCCATCCACGTGTCACTACCGTGGCGAGCCACAGTAACGTTAGTGTTTGTGGTGATACATTTGACGATGTGACTCGCATGTCAGGCGGCACCCGTCCATGGTTCCAATCACACCACATCGGAACGGGGGCTCATGATGACCGTGCCAAGGGCGCCTCCTTTGGCGGCGTACAGCTCCGGGTGAACCCGCAGTACAAGTTGGTACACTGTGCGGGGTTTCCAATCGATGTCAAAGCCATAGATTGCACTGGCATTGCCCACAGCGATGGTATACTTAGCACCCCACCATTGTGGCTAGAACACCACCATAGTGCCATGCTCCATGGCCCCCCCATGGTTTAAGGAGGTGATGGCCATGTGAGGGTTGTGCGGGACGCGTTCCATGCGCACGAGCTCTTGCACAATCGGCCTATCCATACCGGGGGCTGGAACCCCTGGAAGAAGGAAGGTATATTCACCTTCAAAGCCTCAAGAGTGTTCTAGCACAAATGGGAATACACAAAGTTAGGTGCAAATTTCCAAGGCCCGTATGGGTACACCTTTGGGTAGACCGCGAGCACCGGTTTGCCAACAGTGGCATGCGCTAGCTGCATTTGCCTCATTTACGGGGCAGGAAAGACACAAGGGTCTCAAAAATGAGATTGTGTTCAGGAGTTTCAAAGGAAGGGCAAGACAAAAGGGGTCACATTAGTTGGCCGTATTTGCGTAGGGGTGAGCCTCATAACAACCACGCAGTCGTCCCCAAACACATGCATTCCCCATGAGGGCTGACAGATCATAGATGGGCCTCGTGGAAGGGGTGTCAGAAGGTTGTAGTCCATGAGGCCCGCATACGGCCCCAAATTGTAAAGAAAGCACAACGTGATGCTCTTCCAATCTTCCAATATATCCTATGGTTCCTTGGAGTGTCCATGCATACACCCATGCACCCCACCCATTTTGCAATACCCAATCAAGGTTATCATTTTTTATAACTTCCCTCCACCCTTGGCTCAAAAATTTTTGAAACCAATGACCCCTAACCCTTTGGAGATTGACCATCCAAGATAGACAACAAATTTTTGAACAACACTGCTTGGTAAAAAAAATTCGCTGGTCGAGAAGTGCGATTGTTTGATGGTGGTTAATGGGTTGCTATTTGACCGAGTAACCAACAGTAGTTGCTAGTTAGTTGCTCAGGCACAATGAAGTGGGGCATTTTTTGTTTTGGTTTCCATTGAGGTTGTGGTCCGAAGAAGAAGATGTGACAGCCCTTGAATGCGTTAGGCGCAAGGCCTCGCATGACAAATGAATCATCATCCCTTGTAGCCAACACTCAAAATATGTCATTGAAACGGGGCATCCCACTGAAGATTTCCGCATTCTACAGGATTTCATCTTGGCTTGTGCCGGACCCCTTGAGCACTAGCGGATTGATTGGTGTCCGGGTGGCTTTGTTTTCTGCAACGTGGTGCAGGCAATGGAACTTCAGAGTGTCGGAAGGAAATGACGTTGCCATCGTTAAGCTGGTTTTGCTAGCACTAGTATGGCCCACACCAAAGGAAACAAGGTGGCATGTTCCCTGGTACAAAGTGAGCCCCCCCCCCTCCACCTGCATTCAAGGCACCCCCCGGTGTCCAAGGAACCCCTTGTCCAAACAACACTTGGCGTTGTTTCCGGAACTTTTGGAAGGAGTCCTGCCGTGCTCTAGCGGGCTACCTATTGGACTGAAGTCTGCAGGCCGTTGGTTCGAATCTTGGTTCGTGCCAGATGAATATGGGGGAAAGAGTACGGTGTTGGGCCAGCCAACTAGTACGGCAATCCCCTAGGCAACTACGGTTCCAAAAGCCGAAACGTTGGTTGTATGCAGACATGGCTCGTACCTACGAAAGCGGGGACAATTGAGCCGTGGCAACATCCCTCACGATGAGCTAGCTCGGCGATGGCATCAGAGTCTCAAGAGCCACAGGGTTGGGGGTTTGAACCTGACTAGCACCAAAGGCTTGGGTTGCAATGGGGCTCCTGTCTGCCATGGTGCCACTAGGAGGACCGCATATGGATTGCACCCCCTGGGAAAAATCTGCGGAACACTCTAGCCCAATAGGGCACTACCGAGCTCCCGGTGAGCAAAATAGGCAAGGATGTTTCAGCAACTTTTGGAGCAGCTGTTTCCGGGTGACCGGGCAGGGGGTCGCCAACTGCTGCAAGTACGCCCACACGGGGCACCCACGGCTCCGATTTGGCTCAGGCGAGCGGGTGCAATACATATCCAGGCCGGGGCTCCGTCGACCGGCGCAAAACGATTGGGTCGCGGCAGCCCGTGGCATGGAGGGGTGGCTGCGGCACCCACGGCCGGCGGACGCATTGGAGCCAAAGTGGCTAGCGGACTGCTAGGAGCCGCCTTGGAAGGCCGCTAGGGCATCATCATCCGCAGAAGGGGCGGGCTGGCAACGTAGCCAGCGTTAGCAGCAGGCACCCCACACCCACCCCGAGCAGGCCTGGGTGGGGTGGACAAAGCGGAAGGGGGGGGGTGCATCAAAGGGAACACATGGGGGGGGGCAGGGGGGCGCCCCCTCCCCCCCTCCAGCTTGGCCCACAGTTGGTGGCCGCGCGAAAGCAGCTAGTGCAAGCAGGGTCACCGGGGGTCTCCACCCCCAACGAAGCTAAGAGGAGCCGCTGGAGGGCAGGTGGCACAGGCCACACCTTATCACAGGGCCACGGCGAGCGACCGCCACGCGCGGCCTTTTGGCGCTGGGCATAACCAAGGCCACAGCGGTGCGGACTCCGCCACAAGAGGAGGGGCAGGGGAGAGTGTCCACACCCCCAAGAGGATTGGAGGCCCTGGGTGAGGGCCATGGCAGGTCCAGCAGAGAGGATGCTTGAGCCTGGGCGCGGCTCCTTCTCTCTTGCCGTGTACACTGAGGGGGAGGCTAAGGGAGACGGCATGAGGCTGCGCCGCATCCTGTCTCTACGCCGAGGTGACCCTTGTACGCACAGCAGGACCTAAATAGGTTGACCTGATTCTGCAACTTCTGGAACCATGGAATTTGGCATTTCCAATTCCCCGCTGCCCAAGAAGGTCAAGTTTTTTCTGTGATTTGGGAGATGTGGATGCCCCAAGCCTGCCCCAAGCATGGTTCCAAGCCTGCCCCAGAGCGCGCACCCTTTATGGAAAAGGTTTCAGTGCTGAATATTTGTAGTGGTTGTATGGTTGTATGGTTCTATGGTGCCATTTTCAGCACTATAGTGCCCTATCTATGGGCCCTTATAACCAGAGTGTGAATCCTGAGGGCCTGCCCCAGAAACTGACTTCGATGCGCCTACACAAGCATCGTTGTCTGGACCTCAATGATGCTTTGTCTTGCTCGCAGTGCATGTGTCTTCTCACGGCGTGTGCAAACAACGCCCGTGTCTAAACAACATCTACCGTTATTTCTGTAAATTTTGGAACTTTTCCTGTTGTTTAGACACGGGCAGGGTACGACCACTGCAAGAGCACGACAGGTACAGGGGGGTGTTTCTGGGAGAACAAGCCCGGCATGGTCCGATACCCGGGCATACTAAGCTGCAGATGGCAGCAGCCGAGCACTGTGTCTTTCTGTGAAGGTGAGCTAAGAACAATTCATATGATGGAAAAGCACGCCAGACTCAGTGACCCCTCACTGAACGTTCTCCGCGTGTGTTTGCTGCATTTGCTTCCTTGCTTGGTCCCTCGGTCGGTCCCAAGCGGGTATTTTTTTTGGTCTATTACAGGCAGCGCTCATGGACAGTGGTTTTGTTGCGCAGGACAAGACATGTGGTCCGGTGCCAAAAGCCGCTTCGTTTGTGAGCCCTCCGTGCCGGTGCGTGTGTGTCTGTCTCTGTATTGGTCAGTTGCCTAGTGCATGGCTTGTTTTCGGTCACCGCTTCGGTTTCCTGGTTTTTTTTCCCGTTGTCCCCAGCTCCCAAGACAATTTGCCTCTGATGACGTCGCGCCTCGCCCTTGTTGCTACAGGCAGTTGCAGGGGGATGCAGAATTTCTCGGATCCTCCCACCATCACAACGGCAAAGGTTGGTGACATGGACCAGGTCATATTCACGTATGAAAGCCATGCAAAAGGGGCGACGCAGAGGGCTCGCCTAAAGGTGAATTGCAACAAGAATGTATGCACTTGGCCACATGTAAGATCGCTTGTCACCCTGCAGCCCTAACTGCAGCCATGTAATCAGCTGCGTGAATCGGTTGGATTTTGGGTCTATGGAGTTGTGATTGGCTGAGGTCACTTCCGCAGAGCGTGCCATTC
Source organism: Eutreptiella sp. 'Long Island Sound 2002' (assembly GCA_964036045.1). Taxonomy (NCBI): domain Eukaryota; phylum Euglenozoa; class Euglenophyceae; order Eutreptiales; family Eutreptiaceae; genus Eutreptiella; species Eutreptiella sp. 'Long Island Sound 2002'. Next base: position 49,529,597 of record OZ038389.1, on the reverse strand, counting down.
CGGTGAGAGATGAAGAAAGTTGGCAACACTGGGAGACAGAGCGGCAGGGGTGGATGGAAGCACCCCCCCCCCCCCTTCAGCCCTTTCAGCTGCACTTCGTTCCCCTGTCGTCCCTGTGTTTTCCCTTCGGAGCGTTGGCCGCGGGGGGGGGGGGGGGCTGAGGGCTTTTCTTTTGTTGAGTGTCGAAGGGGGTGCAGGGGTGATGAGCATTTTGTGGAGTATTGATGAGGGTGGTAAACAGGATTGTAGCTTTGTGGCAGGTGTGGAGGAAGAGGGTCGTGGACCCTTAGAAACCAGTTGCAACCCTCGGCAACCCAAAGATCTCAACAACTCTCGAAAAAAACTACTTACCGGCCCTCTGCCCCTCTGCGACCAGCTCTTGTCGATCCTGATACAATTCCCGAACCCCTTATCAACTCTCATCAACCTACTTTGCAGACGTCCACAACCCTTGTCAACCCTCTACAAACCGCTGCATCCCTCTACAATCCTCCTCCAACTACGGATGATGAGGTTGTAGAGGGTTATGCAGTGTTATGAAGGTAGCAAGGGGATAGGTGAGGGTTGTAGGGGGTCAACGGGGGCTTTAAACGCTGTATGAGGGTTGTAGAGGGTTGTAGAGGGTGTTACCGGGTTGTACATGGTGTGAAAGCAGAGTGAGGATGAGGGTTGTCAGATTGACTAACAAGTGCAGATGTTCGCAGAACGTTGGCGATGACGATTGCAGAGGGTTGTTGGGGTTTGGGGTTCAATGGGTGCGTGGGGGGTTCAGTCTGCCGGTTGATATTGCTGTTTAAACCTCGTTGGATCTCGATTGCAGCTCGACACTGTGGTCTCGTGGCGGGTTTCGTGGGGAACCATCCGCCATTGCCGAGCCCTGCATCTGCACCTTGCACACTGTCTCGTATCCTTCACCACTGCGGGCTGAAGCACCCTGTGCTGAGCAATCCCCCTAATTCTGCTTGACTCTCATGCTGCTATGGTAGCAAACCGGAATTTAGGGGGCTGCAGAGTGACAGAGGGTTCCACTGGGCCGTACAGGGTTGCAGTGGTTTGATAGGATTGTAAATGGTTGCAATTGGTTGTAGGGGGGTTGGAAAGAGTTGGACGGGATAGATGAGGGTTACAGGTTGGCAGGTGGTCCCAGAGGGTCGTACCCCCCCCCCCCCCCTTGTATAAGCTACGGCCTTGTCCAAGCTACAGCGGGCGTAGGGACCGTATTAATTTGGTACCTAATTTAATTAGGTACGAAATGTAGTGCAGCCACATAAGACATGGGTTTGGTGACAAATTTGCCAATTACATAGAGTCCTGGATGCATTTGTTGTGAGTGTTTGCCCACTTGAACCCACATACCTCTGATTTTGGGGATATTTGTGCATTATCTTCCCCATTCTTGCACCAGCTCACCATGTGACGTGTGTGTCGGTAGTTCTATGTGTTGCGTGCAAGCCACGGCCTTGTCCAAGCTACAGTAGGCGTAGGGACCGTATTAATTTGGGACCTTTGCGTAGCTTATACAAGGGGGGGGGGGGTAGTGCGTTGCACGGGAACGTCATGGGTTGCAGAGAGAGAGAATATGCTGGGCAATTTCAGCGGCTGGACATGGAAGGGACTGCACGAACGGGCACCAACAGAGATGTCTCCATATTGCCTGGATGCGTCCTGCAGATGAGAGAGGGTCAGGTGGCCATCAAATCTCCAACCGGCACCGGGGGCCCTGACGGAACCCCTTTCTACATCGCCCGTCAAAACTGGCCGCTGCTCCTCTATGATTTCACAATGGTATCGTCAAGGGTTGCGTTGTTGCATGGCTTACGGCTCAGGTTAGTGCGAACGGGGTCCAGTGTGCGCACACATGAAATCGCGGTACGGTACGTCCTGGTCACGCGTTCTCTCATGGAAGCTTCGTTTGTTTCGTTTGTTTCGTGTGCCAGGAGTCGAAGTGTGCATGTGTTGGAGGCTGCAAGAGCGGGGGGCAATGGGGTTGGCCCGTGATTATTGTGCTTGCAATGTTGGGGGCGACGTATTTTGGAGGTGGCATCTATTACAACCGGAAGTATCGCGGCTTCTCTGGTATGTTCCATGAGCTGCTCCTGAATGGCACTGTTTCAGGGCAGCCACCGAGGAATCCTTCGTTCTCTTCCTCGGAATCTTTCAGTTCTCCGCTGGTCGATCTGCAGATCACGGGGGGCGTTTCAGGGGGTTTCCGGACACCAACACCCCTTCACCTCCACATCCAGATCCCCAAACCTACGCCATGGGGTTTACCTAAGCAGTGGGGCTTACAACAACCTTCAGGATCGTTGGGTGCTTTCGGGGCTTCATTCATGCGTCTGTGAATTTTCCTGTTCCTTTTTTCACTTATGGTGAGTGGTCCACAGTGTTTTACCCCCCCCCCCCCCTTATGTGCAGTTTCACGCTCAGAATGTTCAGAATTTCATGTGGTATTTAAATATGCCCCGCCCCCACACCCCCCGCCTCGAAAAACAACCGAAAAATTTTTGGAGCTCCCCCTCCAAGCCCCCCCCCCCCGCCCCCCCCCCCCCGCACACAAACATCCAGCATTACACTGAAACGCCGCTTGCAGAGATTTGTGTCGATTGTCTTCAAGTAGAGGTCGGATACTAACACTCGATGCGCCCAACCCACCATCGCTGAGTCCATGTAATGCAGTAGAGACACAGCGCGATGCACGGACCGTGCGTGCGGTATGCGACAGCAGTGAAACGCATATTTCTCAGAGGCGCGTGCTTATTGTCGTCAGCGCGCCACTCAGCAACGCGTTTGCAGCTGCTCTCTCTAATCTGCCTCATTCAGCCCAAAGTTTCCGAGAGTACCTTCCCAAAGGAGGCGGGAGGGGGATGGGATTGTGGCCACAGCGGGTAGTTGCAAGGATGCACGCACACAGACACACACCACGTACGCTAATGCACCCGAAAAATGAGTTTGATCCAACCGCAGATCCGAGATGCAACGGGCGGCGATGCGCAGAAGCGTATGCCGCAGACCGCAAGTGTGCAGTCGTGCATCTGTGTTTCCCCCGCATCTCAAAGCTGTTTGCCATCGCTGCGCACGTTCACCATCAAAAGATGGCCCTGTGGAGTTCTTGCTGTGAAGGGATAGGGGTGTGGGAGTCCGCCTCATTTCTATGGCCCATGGCTCGGATACGGCTTTGCCCCTCAACCGCAACCAAAGAAAATGGGCAAACACGACAGCACAATGCGAAAGCTCTGATGGTGAGGACAGTCTGTTTTGGTTGCTTCGTTGCCACAGTTGTCAGCATATCAGTGATACCGCATCCCACAAGATCCGAGGCCTGCTACATGATGCTGCACCAAAATGTGATGATTCCGCTTCCTGTTCGGGTGCTGAGCCTTGAAGTGTTCACTGGGCCACGGATGCTTACTGGAGCAGTATCCGTGGGCAAGGGTCTTGTTGTGGTGGGACTGCGGAACTCCCACAGTGGGTGTCCCTATCCCACACCCCCTGCCCCCCCCCCCCCCCCCAACTGACCTCGATCAACAAGTAGGTCATACAAAGGACATGGCGCTGGACACCGGTTGTATTACCAGCTCTCAGGGACCCCTTCCGCAGTACACGCGATCACCCACAAGCTTGCGTGGCACATTCTGCCTCACCCAATCCAAAGACTTCATGAACTTCGCTCTGTTGCAGGGACAGAGGCAGTGCCTCATGTGGCATTCTGGATGGACCTCCCTTTCCTGTGCAAGGACGGCATGGATTTGGCTTGGTCTTGGTCGGTTGCGGCATTTCACTGGCTCTGGGGCCGCATTCGGGGCACTGAGTACTCCACGTACTAGTGCTGTTGCGCGCCGCCCGCTGCGCGCACACCTCTTGTCCACACCGTCGTTCAGAGCAAGGTCCTGCCGAACAATGATGATGCAAGTTCGTTGTGTACGGGAATACGTTGGCACGTGACTTGCAATGGTAGCATAAGGGCTGGCAAACTGCCGATACACACATTACGGGTCAGCGGTCCCTCGCGGTGCAGCCATCGTGGCGTTTTGTCACAAGCCCTTCCACATTCACCCATTCTGGTAAGTCCTTGGCCATGCATGGTGCAGTCATTCCAGAACGTCATCGGCCCTTCAGGGCCAAGCGGACGGTGCCAGGAGGTGCGCCGCAATCGTCACCCAGAGGACAACAACCAGAAAGTGCGTCCACTCCCAAGAGGAGAACAGTGAGTGCCCGTAGGTGCGCGTGGCCCCGAAATACTCCCATGCGCATGCAACGGAGCACCGCAGATTTGTGCCTGTGCATTTATCCGTTACAAAGGGCGCGTGCCCGTGCAGCTGACCATCGCACAGCAAGTATTCGTGGAGCGGGGGGGGCGATACTTGGATGCCCAGAGAACGGCAAGGGTGTCCTTTAGGAGGTTTTTCTTTTCTTTTTTTTCTCAAGTACCCCCCATCCCCTGTTCCCTGTGACCCACCAACGGCCGTCCGTTAACCGCCAACCGCCGTCCGTGAACCGCCGTTTCCCGTCAATTAACCGCCAACCGCTGTTGTTGAATCGCCAACCCAGGTCAATCTGTAGCTCCAGACACACAAATACTGGAGGCAGTTTCTTTTCTGTTGTTTTCTGGCGAAGGGGGAAGGGGGAGGAGATCTAGGGGAAGAGGTAGAGGTTGCACAATGGGAGAAACCGCGTGAAGCATCAATCCAAGGATTCCAGCGTTGACGAAGGGCTAAGCTTAACCAAACCGCATTGCAGCCTTCAAATGTCGGGTCTTTCGATGGGCCGCCTCGTGAGCCCTTTGGGCCCATGGGCAGCAAACACACCGCTCTTAATCCCCGCCGCCGTCACACTGAGCAACCTCCTCTTTTGAGGGAGGCCTGTTGCACCCACCAAATCTCTTCATGACCTGTGGGGGACATAGCGTGTGAGTCATGCCTCACAATCATCCCCACGACAGGCGGATTGCTTGTTTGGTATGTCCACGACATGGGGAGACTTTTTGGCACCAATCTCCCGTCTGGGCCACTAATGCGGTCCGTCCCCCGAAGCCATCACCCGGCATTGCATTGCCCTTTCGCTTGGGCTCTGCTACGGGTGCCCCTTTTCCCAGGAATCCGCTCCCTCGGACCCCCCCCCCCCCACCGCGCGCGCTCCGCCCGCACAAGCCTCTGCAAACGTTTGCTCCCATGGGCAGACATTGCACTAGCCCCCGGTAGAGCAGCGAAGGAATGCCCCGTAAATGTACCTCTCAGTAACCCGCTGCTGGCACACCTACAATTCAAAGGTCAGCTTTGTCCAGTGGGTCTCCGCTGTATCTGACCACGATCGGCCAGACGCGTCAGGGGGTGATCTATGTTGGCGTATTGTGGGGTCATCCTCCATAATCCTTCCCAGATCTCCGGTGTGCCTCTGTCACAAGAGCCGTGAGAGGAGCGAGCGGGGTGCTCCCGAAAGGAGCTCAAACGACCACCGTCGGCCTGCAAACCTTTTGTGCGCCCCCCCAAGCGGAAAGGTCTTCATGGCTGGGCCCCAAACTTAAGATGGAAGGGGTTCATTGCCCAGATGTTTTAATGAGGGTCTATCACCCTTCCTTCTTGGTCGAAGGCGGTGAAAATGTGCCGAATCAGTCGGACCGAATTCTACGCATCGACGAAGTACGGCACATGATCGCCGCTTGTGTGCGCTTGCCCTGCCCCGCATCCACTCTGCATCTGCATCCGAACACAAAACACTGCCGTGCCAAGTTCCAGCTCGGTGTCTGCATGGGCCTACGGGACCGGGTGGGTGGTGCACAGTGCCAGAGTGTGGGGCGGGAGATGAGGGTTGGCGGTGGTCTGGGGCTCAAGAGGGAAGGCGCAGTGGATTGGGCAGAATGAGGCCGACTGACACCGCTTGCTGCGTGCCACTGAACCCGCAATATCAGACTGCCCACACATTACCGTATCCGTCCCACGTGTATACAGCTTCAGCACACCAATGGCATGATGCATGCCCCTCTTGCACGTTCCATGTCTCTTGGGGCCGGTACCGATTGTGCCAACACGGAGCGTTTTCTGGACTCGGTGCCGTTTTTGCCTCATTTGTGCCCGCTGAGTGTCCCAGAGGTAGGGGTATGTGGGGTATATTCGGAAAGCCCTTGAAAAGGGCTTTTCGGAGATGTATCGGTTGGGGGGGGGCTGGTCTGGAACCATATTTTTCCGAAAATTGACCGTTCCTATTGAAAGTTTGGGGTTTTTTGCCTGTTCTGGTCAGGTTTCAGACAGACTGCACCGCAGCCCTACCCCCATTACTTTGGGAAAGGGGGTCGAGGTGTATGAGGGCAAAATTATGAAATTGCTCTTGATGGGATCTTACCTGGAGTGGCAAAAAATAGCCATTTTGCACTAAAAATAGCCCATCTCTCCCCTTTGGCCCCCCATACCATGGAATTTGGAAACAATCCCCTTCCTTTTGCTCTTTTTCATCATATATACTCACTTTTCCCCTAAACTGCCTATTTTAGCAATCTGTGTTGGATGATGTCATACATATTTTTAGTCCTTCCAACCCCTTACTAGGCCCCAAAAACCACCCCTACCCATCTACATACCTCCCAAAACACGTTTTTTTGAGTTCCCCACCCTCAAAATAGGGGGAGT